>CM067071.1:25245185-26476684 GCA_033980235.1 Diadema setosum | reverse complement strand
AAGGGTGATCAAGAAATAAGATATTTTTCTAAGATTTCTTTTAACCATAATTAAAGAGGTATATAGGGTGAAACATTGTTCAAAAAGCCCGGAGCCGACAAAAGATTGTGATTCAGCCTGATTCCTGGTTGGCATTCTGAATATAAGCAGGATGTGCGCAGTGTCAAAAGAGTCGCTGCAATGTTGCGCAAAGTCTCGATGTAGAATGTACCCTTACGCTTCATCAAAGCTAGATCATTGATTTTGCAGTGTTGCTTCACTGACATACTAGTCTATGTTAAAATGCCTTGCATTGCCAATAATAAGACTTGACCTGGGCTATTTCCTAACTTTTTGATGTATATAAAACACACACACAAACAAACACAAACAATTAGGGGATGTTCAAAAGTGCAGATTTTGGACATCCTTCCCCCGCTTCGCCGCTTGGTCACTTTGCGACGCCCCCTCGCTGGTCACACCTCCCTCAATCATGAACATAAACCGACACACTTGACTACCAGTGGCGGATCCAGGGGGGCGCACCGGGCGCCCCCCCCCCCCTCTTAATTTCCAAAGCAAAAAAAATAGCTACAAACGGCAGTTTTTGGACTGTAAAATGTCAGAATTTTCAAGCTCGCTCGCTCCGCTCGCTCGCATTTAATCGTTATGCCATTCTCCTGATGTTGCTGCCAGTAATTGTCAGCAGTTGCGCCCGGTGCGCCGCCCCCCCCCCCCCCTTAACTTCCAAAGCGAAAAAATAGAGCTACAAACGGCAGTTTTTGGACTGTAAAATGTCAAACATTTCAAGCTCGCTCGCTCCGCTCGCTCGCATCTAATCGTTATGCAATTCTCCTGATGTTGCTGTCAGTAATTGCCAGTAGTTGCGCCCGGTGCGCCTCTCCCCTCCTTACATTTCAAAACGAAAAGATATAGCTACAAACGGCAGTTTTGGGACTGTAAAATGTCAACATTTTCAAGCTCGCTCGCTCCACTCGCTCGCATTTAATCGTTATGCCATTCTCCTGATGTTGCCGCCAATAATTTCCAGCAGTTGCACCCGGTGCACCACCATTTACAACATCAAAATGCCAAAAGTTCTCACCGTAGGAGGGGGAACATCCCCCTCCCACACCCTCACCCTCACCCTCTCCCCCCCCCCCCCTCCCTCGCTTGGGTTAGATCGCGTTCATGATATTCAGTGTAAGAATTAATATAAGAAGTTTTTTATATGATACCATTTTATAGCCAAATTGTTAAATAATAATCGACATCAAAATATATTGCTACCTTCAACAAGTGGGACTGTTTTAAGTCGACAAAACGTGCACAAACATGCACCGCTCCCTCGCACAGGTATTTAAAAAAACAAAAAAAAGTCTTCGTACTTTAAGGTCTGATTTTCCGCCGAAAGTCGACTGACAAAAAAAAAAAAGTGTGTGTGTGTGTGTGGGGGGGGGGGGGGGGGGGGGGGGAGAGGGGGGGCACCAAGCTTCACCAAGCCCCCCCCCCCCCCCCCCCCCAACCCCACCAAGGCTGCGCCGGTCCACTTACAGTGGAAACTCGATATAACGAGATGGTCGGGACCGAGTCATTTTCCTCGTTATAGCCGATATCTCGTTATATCAGTAGGCATAAAAGAAGGCATAAAATAAAGACATTAATTTGCACATGTGGGACTACCCATCATATTTCAATCAATACTGATAACTTGATATTGTGTGTGAGGGAATTACTCACCTTTATGGGTAAGAAGATGTTTTTCGACAAGGAAATCCAATATCAAGAATGTGTTTCTTATTAATTGTAGATGTTTGAATTTGTAAATTTATATAGCTTGCGATTGTATCAAGATCGTCTGTGGATTGGTATGTGGTTATCGTATGGGTGTGTGTTGTGTGGAAAGCTTGAATAATGGTCTGCACAATGCTGTGTGTGTATGTGACACATACTGTATGTACATTATGACTGCGTGTGTGTGAAGACGGGGAATTCCTTAAAGTAGAAGGCCAATCACAGCATCAGATTGCCTCACACCTGCTAAACATCATGATGATGTCATGTATACATATGGCCGTCTCACCACATTTTCTGCATGTATCAGTGTGCGTGCACACACACACTTCACACGTACAACATGCAGTGCTAGCTGGAGTGCACTGAAGAAAATGATTACATGTATGTGTGTACAAGACAGTTTTTGGCGCATCAAGCTTTACAATCTCGGAAGATGATAGCACAGGCGACATAAAGCTTTACCGAAGGCATTTTGCTTTACCTCGCTATAGCAGGTTTGATTTACTATGTTTTTCTTTGTTTGGAAGTCACAAAATTCATCTCGTTATAGCAGTTATTTCGTTATAGCCGATCTCGCTATAAGAGTAGCATTTTACGTAGACTTGTGTGGAAGGAAATTTGGGACCGAGAAAATTTCCTCGTTATAACCGATATCTCGTTATAGCAGTGTTCGTTATACCGAGTTTCCCCTGTATTGGCTTGTAATCGTGGTGATGGTGACTATCCGATCATCCCCTCCCCCACACTCCTCAGTACGGATTTACGCCGTTGCTTCTTGAGGTTCTCTTCCAGGTATTTGAGTTCCTCGCTCATCGATTTCTGTTCAACCTTTGATTGCTCAACGTCCAGCGAGATTGCTTCGCCAGTATAATGTTATTTATTGTTATAATGTTGGTGATCTTAGCGCCATCTATTGGCAGTTGATATAGCCTTTAAACAAGGCGACTCGCTCTGCGTGCCCCCGTATAGCGCGTTTACCCCACAAACCTGTTGGCCGTCGAGTAGTGGAGCGAGCCGCCTTTATCCACTCGTTCAGGGATGTGTACGCAGAAAATACACACGGCACCAAGGCAAGCCGCGCGCGCTTGCTAACAAATTTATATTCTTTGACAAATTTGCGTACAAATTTGTTAGCAAGCGCGCGCGGCTTGCCTTGGTGCCGTGTGTATTTTCTGCGTCAAATTTGTCAAAGAATATAAAGCAACAACAACGACAAAAGTACACATCCCTGAACGAGTGGCTAAAGGCGGCTCGCTCCACTCGCCGGCCATTAGGTTTGTGGGGTAAAGCGCTACACGGGGGCACGCAGAGCGAGTCGCCTTGTTTAAAGGCTACAGTTGATACCGAGCCGACTTGAGCCGGGTAATAACATACCTCACCACTAAATACCTTGAGTCTTTGGGTGTTTTCCTAGTTAATGGCGTGGTAGCAGCGCTGGATCGAATCTACAAGCCAATGAAAATAAGCTCGTGTAGTGCCGAACCTGAGGAAATTTCGCTCTGTACATAGAGGCCCAGAGTTCAGCTGTAATTGGTTGTGATAACGACAGGTATTTATCCTAGGTTTGGAAGTTGTGGTTTGGTTAGTCCCGTGCATTCATTATGCCGTATGCGCCAACGAAAAGGTGCAGCCCCAAGTCCGCTACCCCCGTGCCGACGAAGTGGCACAAATCGGCCCCACCCATGCAAGGGTTGTTTCCCAGTTCGGAAATCCGTAGGGTAAAGTCTGCTAGTAAGATTGCTAGTACTGATTCTACCCCTTACTTTCTCGGAGAGAAAGATGATCATGTGGTTCACGTGAGTTTGAAAAGCGGTTCACACCAGTCAATTTGATAAGCGAGTCAATGGTTGTTGAGCTTGATTGCAACGTGTATGTGGATGAGTATAGTGAACAGGTTGAAGATGAACTAGGATGCAGTGTTTTAGGCCTCACTTTCATATGCTACTTACCTTTAGATACAATATTGCAATTGTCAAGAGAGCAACGTCCTCATTGTTAGAAGAAACGAATATAAGCCATCAATTACCTCGAAAAGAATGCGTCTGTTGATCATAAATAACTGACATTGTACGACAGGCTTTCACGACGAAACGTCATGCGCACAGAGTAGATTACATGCATTCTGTCTAATGTGGAAGTAAACTACGGCTGGTTATTGAACGGGATGAGTGAAATGTATTTTCAAAACTTTGGGAGAGGAAGGGGAGTCATTCACGTGGTGTCAAATTATGGTTGTTTGGTTATCTTCCAACGTGTCTGCTGACAAAGTCAATACGAACCGTTTCTTGTGTTTTGTTAGGTAATATGAAAGAACAACAATCCATGGCATGATATTATGCCAGTAACTGCCAGTAATTGCCAGCAGTTGCGCCCGGTGCGCCCCCTTAATTTCTACAGCGAAAAAGTATAGCTACAAACGGCAGTTTTTTGACTGTAAAGTGTCAGAATTTTCAAGCTCGCTCGCTCCGCTCGCTCGCATTTTAATCGCTATGCCATTCTCCTAATGTTGCTGCCAGTAATTGCCAGCAGTTGCGCCCTGTGCGCCCCCCTCTTAATTTCTAAAGCGAAAACATATAGCTATATACAAACGGCAGTTTTTTGCCTGTAAAAATGTTAATGTCAAATTTTCAAGCTCGCTCGCTCCGCTCGCTCGCATTTGATTTTAATCGTTATGCCATTCTCCTGATGTTGCTGCCAGTAATTGCCAGCAGTTAGGCCCGGTGCGCCTCCCCCCCCCCCCCCTTAATTTCCAAAGCGAAAAATATATAGCTACAAAGGGCAGTTTTAGGACTGTAAAATGTCAAAATTTTCAAGCTCGCTCGCTTCGCTCGATCGCATCTAATCGTTATGCTATTCCCCTGATGTTGCTGCCAGTAATTGTCAGCAGTTGCGCCCGGTGCGCCGCCCCCCCCCCCCTTAACTTCCAAAGCAAAGAAATATAGCTACAAACGGCAGTTTTTGGACTGTAAAATGTCAAACTTTTCAAGCTCGCTCGCTTCGCTCGCTCGCATCTAGTCGTTATGTAATTCTCCTGATGTTGCTGTCAGTAATTGTCAATAGTTGCGCCCGGTGCGCCTCTCCCCTCCTTACATTTCAAAGCGAAAAGATATAGCTACAAACGGCAGTTTTGGGACTGTAAAATGTCAACATTTTCAAGCTCGCTCGCTCCACTCGCTCGCATTTAATCGTTATGCCATTCTCCTGATGTTGCTGCCAATAATTGCCAGCAGTTGCACCCGGTGCACCACCATTTACAACATCAAAATGCCAAAAGTTCTCACCGTAGGAGGGGGAACATCCCCCTCCCACACCCTCACCCTCCCCCCCCCCTCCCTCGCTTGGGTTAGATCGCGTTCATGATATTCAGTGTAAGAATTAATATAAGAAGTTTGTTTATATGATACCATTTTATAGCCAAATTGTTAAATAATAATCGACATCAAAATATATTGCTACCTTAAACAAGTGGGACTGTTTTAAGTCGACAAAACGTGCACAAACATGCACCGCTCCCTCGCACAGGTATTTAAAAAAACAAAAAAAAGTCTTCGTACTTTAAGGTCTGATTTTCCGCCGAAAGTCGGCTGACAAAAAAAAAAAAAGTGTGTGTATGTGTGTGGGGGGGGGAGGGGGGTACCGAGATTCACCAAGCCCCCCCCCCCCCCCCCACCCCCACCAAGGCTGCGCCGGTCCGCTTATTGGCTTGTAAATCGTGGTGATGGTGACTATCATCCCCCCCCCCCCCCCACTCCTCAGTACGGATTTACGCCGTTGCTTCTTGAGGTTCTCTTCCAGGTATTTGAGTTCTTCGCTCATCGATTTCTGTTCAACCTTTGATTGCTCAACGTCCAGCGAGATTGCTTCGCCAGTATAATGTTGTTTATTGTTATAATGTTGGTGATCTTAGCGCTATCTATTGGCAGTTGATACCGAGCCGACTTGAGCCGGGTAATAACATACCTCACCACTAAATACCTTGAGTCTTTGGATGTTTTCCTAGTTAATGGCGTGGTAGCAGCGCTGGATCGAATCTACAAGCCAATGAAAATAAGCTCGTGTAGTGCCGAACCTGAGGAAATCTCGCTCTGTACATAGAGGCCCAGAGTTCAGCTGTAATTGGTTGTGATAACGACAGGTATTTATCCTAGGTTTGGAAGTTGTGGTTTGGTTAGTCCCGTGCATTCATTATGCCGTATGCGCCAACGAAAAGGTGCAGCCCTATTAACGGGCCCAAGTCCGCTACCCCCGTGCCGACGAAGTGGCTCAAATCGGCCCCACCCATGCAAGGGTTGTTTTCCAGTTCGGAAATCCGTAGGGTAAAGTCTGCTAGTAAGATTGCTAGTACTGATTCTACCCCTTACTTTCTCGGAGAGAAAGATGATCATGTGGTTCACGTGAGTTTGAAAAGCGGTTCACACCAGTCAATTTGATAAGCGAGTCAATGGTTGTTGAGCTTGATTGCAACGTGTATGTGGATGAGTATAGTGAACAGGTTAAAGATGAACTAGGATGCAGTGTTTTAGGCCTCACAGAGTTCAGTTTATCCTGCAATGGCCTACAGCCACAGTTTGAAGGTGTTGTTGTGAATCATCTTGAGGGTGACATTGTGGCAGGTATGCCATTCATGGAAACAAATGACATCCTCGTCCGACCAGCAAGAAGGCTTTACGTCACATTTGGCGATGGCTCCACTTTCAAGTATGGTAGTGGAGTTCCAAATACAGGTACATCATCTTTTGATGTGAACTACCCCCTTCCTGATCATAGTAATTATGCTCATTGTCTCATTTCTGGTGTTAGTGGCAAGAGGTGGAATGATAGTGTGATTTTTTCTGATGTTAGTAGCCCAGTGGCAGATAACAGTCATAGCCCTGAGTTAGCTGCAAGTCATTTTGGTCACTTCATTGAACATCCATGTGTGCTTGGTGAGACTTCTGATGACGGTGGCACCAAGTATTTCCCTGAAGTTAAGGTCCAGTCTGTTACCTGTGCACATTCACAGGAAATCGAAGGTGACTCGTTCTGTTCTTCGAACACGGTGATGGTAGAGTCCAACGGTAGTTCTGGCTGCGAAAGGCTGTGGTGCGTGTTAGTTGAATACGCACATGCAGCAACCTCCCTGAATGGTATTCCAGTTGCCTGTGATCTCCTGACCGAGGATGGTGAGACTTCCCTAGGCGATGTTTGCTTGCCTCATAGCAACCACAGCGTCAACATCTGTAACACCCCTGTAGTTGACTGCAACATTCCTGCAGATCCTGATAGTCCATCTACCACAGACAGTCATTCATCACCCAAGAATGACTCCCACACAGCCGATGACCCCCTGATCACCAATCGCCAGATCTGTACATATCAACCGCATGGTTTCAACAATGGTCCTGACGTCCTCAGTACTTCCCCCATCTTCTCCAATGATGGGAACCCGATCATCAACCACAACCCCCCTGTTCAAGAAGAGGATTCCCAAGTTGATAAAGACAGCTGCCAGTCTGTAGGAGACACCCTCCTGCATGACCGTAAAGACAGCATCAAGACTCCTGGTACCAGAGTGGTGTCTGATGACATCAGCATGCTCAGCAACGATCCTATGCCATCATGTCACCTGGTTAGCCATGCTGGTGATCGTACCCGCACAGACAAGAGTCTCCTGCTTCTAGAGTCTCCTGGACTTCCTCTCGCCGATGATGACCATCCAGTCTATGAGGATCCACCGGTTCCACCACCCCGTTGCTCCTGGTGGTCAGCTGATTGTTGATGGTGAGCTCCCACGTGATCATCCCACATCACTGGCCGATGATCTGTCGGTCAGTGCTGATCATGCCCTGGTCGTAGGTTACGACACTGCTCCGAGGAATCTCCCACCTCCAGCGCCACCGTATGATGTCCCTGCACCCAATGACCATGAACGATCCCATCAGCGTGACCATGTGCCACGTACTGGTAGACATTTTCCCTTTGGTCATCTACTGTGTAGCCTAGGCCACATCGATGCTCCTCCTTGCTCTCGTGAGCTTGGTTCTACCATTTCCCCTGGCTAGCACCCCCCCCCCCCCAGTTTTTGGACATGAACTGATGTGAACTGCCTTTTTTTTTGTATCATATACCACTTTCCTGTTGTCATTTTTGCTCCACATGTGTAATTAGGTACTTATCTGCATGTACATGCTGTTTTCCTGATTTTGGTTGCACAGATTTACTAGTTGTTAGGTGTGTTTGAGTTCCTTCTGATATAACTCAGTTAATTTTGTATCCATGTTACAATGTACCTTCCTACAGTGTATGCATTCCTCACATCCGTGGAATACTATATTTTTTTTTCTACAAATATGCACCATGTTTGTTCACATTGTTGATTGGCTATTGTGCACAGTATATTTATGCTAGAAAAAAAAAAGGTAAGATTTTTGGCTATTGTGCGCCTATGCTTGTGTTTATTAATAGCAAAAAGGTCACTTTTTTGTTCAGTACATTAGCATACATAGTGGGAAGGACGGATGGTACTTTGTAGTTATGCACATTATTTTTGTGTTGTAGTGAAGACGGATGACAAGGAATCATATCTGTCTTATACAATGTTACTGGACATATTGGAAATTGTGCCTTTTTTGATTGAACAAACCAATACAGTGTGTATTAGGAAGTGTGTTTTGATGGGCATCAAGGCTTTTATGCAGCATATTATGTGACTCATGATGTCTGTCAACATTGAATATCAAAATGTGTGTAGTTTGAGTACACATCATTTTATGGATATTTATTTTAACATAGTATACACATGTAGTACAATGGTACATAATCAACTTGCATATGTACAGAACATGTTATGTACATGCCATTCTTTTTGTCCCCGCCAAACGAGTTCGAGCAGGGGACTATGAAACGGGCTCCGTACGTGTGTGTGTCCGTGTGTCCGTCCGTCCGTCCGTCCGTCCGTGTGTCCGTGTGTGCGTCCGTGTGTGATGAAAATTTTCAATTTGCTACTTCTTTGTCATTTATGAGCCAATTTTGATTCTGTTTGCTTTATATGATAGCACTACATGGGAGCTTTGAAACTTCTACACAGAATTTCAGTCGTGACCTTTGACCTTGACCTTTGACCTATATTGTACATTTTGCTACAAAATGCTACTCCTTCGCCATTTCTAACCCGATTTTGATTCCGTTTGCTTTATGTGATGGCACTAGGTGAGGGCTTCAAAACTTCTACACAGAATTTTGACCTTTGCCTTCTTTGACCTTTGACCTTGATTTTTGACCTATATTGTACATTTTGCTACAAAATGCTACTCCTTCGCCATTTCTAACCCGATTTTGATTCCGTTTGCTTTATGTGATGGCACTAGGTGAGGGCTTCAAAACTTCTACACAGAATTTTGACCTTTGCCTTCTTTGACCTTTGACCTTGATTTTTGACCTATATTGTACATTTTGCTACAAAATGCTACTCCTTCGCCATTTCTAACCCGATTTCGATTCCGTTTGCTTTATGTGATGGCACTAGGTGAGGGCTTCAAAACTTCTACACAGAATTTTGACCTTTGCCTTCTTTGACCTTTGACCTTGATTTTTGACCTGTATTGTACATTGGCTACAAAATGCTACTCCTTCGCCATTTCTAATTCGATTTCGATTCCGTTTGCTTTATGTGATGGCACTAGGTGAGGGCTTCAAAACTTTACACAGAATTTTGACCTTTGCCTTCTTTGACCTTTGACCTTGATTTTTGACCTGTATTGTACATTGGCTACAAAATGCTACTCCTTCGCCATTTCTAACCCGATTTCGATTCCGTTTGCTTTATGTGATGGCACTAGGTGAGGGCTTCAAAACTTTTACACAGAATTTTGACCTTTGACTTCTTTGACCTTGATTTTTTACCTATATTGCACATTTTGCTACAAAATGCTACTTCCGGCGGGGACATATATTACGCACTGCGTAATTTCTACTTTTCCTTGTTATATCTTGCTTTGATATTGTAGTACATGTGGAAACATTCAAGGTTGTTAGCTGATCCGGATTTATGCATCATTGGTTTGAAGGTACATTTTTCAGGCATTATTGTGTATCCTTGGTTATGCCAACCTTGTTGATACTATAGGCACACACACACACACACACACACTCACACTCACACACACTCATATATGTAAATACAGTGTACATACAAACGCATTCATACACTTACTCACAGGCAACTCATAGGCACACACTCATGACACACGTGTACCGGTACATCATCATTTATAAATGCTATATACACGTTTGTTTGGATTCAGACATACACATTGAGTACACCTGTATCTTGTATTGTGATCCATACAGTATGTTGACATGTTCTCGATTATTGAATTATTGCCAGACGTGTAATACAAACTGTACATATACATGTACACTGTACTTTTTGTTAGTAAAGGTTCTAACAGCCACTTTAGTGTAACCAGCATTGTTACAATCTGCTACAGCTGTACTGATTGTTGATTTCTTATGCCAATTGTTGTGAGTGTGGCTCCCTTTTTGGTGAATCTTGGTGGTGAATGTATCACACTAGATGTGATATACTTGTAATCCTGCAAAACAAAAATAGAGGTTTGTTTTATTCATGATTATGTTATAGAGGTTTGTTTTATTCATAATGTTATAATCATGGTTATACTGCACTCACCTGTGTGCAACACACTGTAGGATTTGTCTAGGTTAAACACGGTCTGTGCTGACTTGTTTATGTAGTTCAGTACAGTATTTAAGGAAATTTTAATGTTGTGCATGGTATATGTGTCGGAATATGCAGCATCAAGTTTGCCAGCATATACATGTAGGTTCTTATTTTGCTTGGTTTTGTTCAGGGAGGTGGAATTCCACCTCCCTGGTTTTGTTTAACTCATCAGAACAGTGAATATAGCTTATGCAAGTATTTTGGTCAGGTATGTTTTATTTTTAGCCACACAACACTCTTTGTTCAGTGTTTATTGCATGCCCAGCTTTTGTTTACTGGCTCTCTACAGTGTACTTTGTATCTTTACTGTATAAGAAAGGGGATAATGAGTCAGAAGGAAAGAAGTGATGAGTCTGAGGTGTGTGATTATAATTCCTTAAGGGTTAATTGTGTTATTGTGTAATACAGTTGTTCATAAGATTTTTGTCATCTGTTTCCAATGTATTAGGTACTGTATACAAAGTGTAAATGTCCAACATTGTATTTATGTCATGAAACAGATACGTTGTATTCGCAAGTTCACTTATGTTGTACATTTACGTGCATTCTTATCAGACCTGTGTCTGGGTACTATTTTAGCCTACACAGTGCATCTGTAAGCACCAGTCAGTTATATTTTATATCCTAGGTGTTGATTGCTAAAGTAAGATTTTATATTTTGTTTTACAGGTGTTTATGTAGCTGATATGAGCTGTAACTCTGTTAACAATGGTTAAGAATACATTATGACATGTCTGTGAATGAAGAACACAAGATACTGTTGAGTGTTCATGTCTAGTTTACCTGCATTTTGAATTTATATGCATTTGCAGGTGCATCCATTAGATACCTATGTAAAGGGTGAAAAAGAAAAAGGCGGCCACGCCAGTATGTTGTTTATTGTTATAATGTTGGTGATCTTAGCACCATCTATTGGCAGTTGATACCGAGCCGACTTGAGCCGGGTAATAAAATACTTGTACCTCACCACTAAATACCTTGAGTCTTTGGGTGTTTTCCTAGTTAATGGCGCTTGGTATAATACACACTTTGTGTGACTTTCTCCAATATGGCGGCCGAGATCACGTCATTCAGCTTTTGGAGAACGTCGTCGCAGCACAATGTCTCCTTTATTTGAGATTGCAAGGCTTCTTTCACGTAGTTCATGGTCAATGGAAATGTCTCACTTGGCTGATCACCTGCACACAGAGGGTCTCCTTGGTCGTGACTGACCGGAGATGCTGCCCGTAGTCGGTTAGCCCATGGTCCGTCACCTTGCTTGAGCTTTCTGGCAGACTTCCATGATGCCATTTTCCTTCACTTTCTCGTCGTTCATCCACCAATTTCAATGAAATGGACTTCTTCCAATTTCAATCTGTCAGCTCGGCGAAAGATGAAGAAGACAGTACAGTGATACAGTATATGCGAATTAACGTTTAATTCTGTCGACTCGAGGGGCGTGTGGAAAGGCGTGTGTGCGTGTCGAAAGAAGTAGAATTAATCGCGATATACTTTTAAGTTGCCCCATTTGGCATACGTGCAAAAGCCTTGCAATGGTTCACGAGTTATTTATCTAACAGATATATGTAGGCCTACATATGTACATGTTAACGGTTTTGATCTTCAATAAAGATAATTGAATGTGGCGTTCCACAAGGAAGTTTGTTAGGATCACTGTTATTCCTAGTTTACATTAAGTTTTTCGCTAGATCTTCAGATAAACTCTCTTTTATATTATTTGCAGATGATTCCAATCTTTTTTATTCCCACCCTGACCCTAATATTTTAATTAGTACAGTAAACTAGGAATTAAACAATTTCGCACAAAAGATATATGCAAATAAATTGTCACTGAATGTTGAAAAAAACAACAAAGGATATGTTTTCAGTAATTTCTTAGATAGACTTCCAGGTAATGTTGTATTTGACGCTACTTACCTAGAAGAGGTTTTGTTTATTAAATTCTTAGGTGTTTGTATTGATAACAAGCTTTCATTGAAGTGTCAAATACAATCTTTGTAATGTAATTGCAAGTAACATACATGTAGGTATAATGAATAGATTGAAATATTACCTCCCTTTGTCTGCTCTGATGACGCTTTATTCAAGTTTTGTATTACCGTATTTAAATTATGGAATTCTTGCTTGGGGGAATACGTATTCGACACTGCTACACAAACTTTTCGTTTTGCAAAATATGGCGCTCAGAATTGTTTTTAACCTTCATATCCCAGCACATACTGATGAGATATTCCCTGAACATAAAATCCTGAAAATAAAATAGTTGTATTTATTTTAACTTGGTCAATTTATGTTTAATTACACCTACCCAACATATTTCACTCTTTATTTCAACGTAACAGCAACGTACATAACTATCACACGAGACAATCAAAAGAATTTCATCTTCCCTTAGTGAGAAGTGTACACACTCAAAATACATTTGTTTATTCTGGACCCAGAGTTTGGAATAGCTTACTCAAAAGAATCTGTTAAGTTAATTACATTCAAATATAAACTTCAAAAAAATATTTGCTTTCCATATATTATACCAGTTAATTCCGTTTATGGAAAATCCCCCATGTTCACTCGCCTTGAGATTTTGTAGCCTGTCCACAGACCTTTTCCATTCCTTTCCTTTTCCTTTTCTTTCTCTATTATTCCCTGCTCTTCTTTCCTCGTTCTCCGTAGTCCAGTAACTGTATGTGTGTGCATTTTCTTTATTTCTGTTATTTCTGTGTTTTGTGTTGTTAGTGTTGTTGTTGTCGTTGTTTTTTGTGGCCCCTTGTATATCTTCTTTTTTGGTCACATTTTCCGGTCAGACACGGCCAATAGTGTTTGTGCCATAATTGTGCTGTGTTATATTTTATATGTCTGTGTTCTAAGATCAAAGTAAGTATTGTTTGTAGTATCAGCATCATATAGTATATCAATGAGCAAATGTACAATGGTATATAGATGAATTTGATATGAATATATTTTATTGGAATAACAAATTGCTGCTGTCGTTGTTTTGTTTCAAGTGTTCCACGTCTTACAAGATTGGCTTTTTAGTGGGAAACCTTCCATCCTTATGAGTAATTACTTTTTTGTTGCCATGACAAAGTTTGCATTGGGTTTTTTATGACATCGTTCGTGCATATTGTACTTTATATTGTATTTGAAAAAAAAAAACTGCCCTCATCAGACGAATAAAAAATATATCGACAATTTGTACCGCTTTGAATCATGTTCTCTTTTCTTTTCTTTACTTTTTGATGATGGAAATAAACACACTATTGAATTGAATTGAAACTCTGGATACTCGATAGAAATGCCTAATTTTCAGACATTTTTCAAAACCAATTTTGAGCAGTAAAGAACAGTATGAAAGGCAAAGAAAAGGAAAGGATTCACGCAAGGACATAGTATATAACTTGTATGTCCATGTATGATATTCCACATGTTTGGGGTTTTTTTTTTTAACCTCCGCCAAGGGAGGAGGTTGTGTTTTCATCGGCGTTGATTTGTTGGTTAGTTGGTTGGTTTGTTTGTTTGTCAGTGTGCAAACTAACTCAAAAAGTTGTGCATGGATTTTGATAAAACATGCAGGAAAGGTTGAAAATGCAACAAGAACCAGATGCTTAGATTTTGGTAGTGATCCGGAAATTCTTATGGATTTTCTTTTTCATGGAGAATTTTTGATATTTTGGCAGGTAGGGTTAATGAACTTAGGAGTTCAAGCTGCGCAGTTTTGAGGTTTTCATTAACATTAAAGTGTTTATAACGTAACAAAGGCTTCTATATTTCGAAATCGGGCGATTTTTCAGCATGCATACGTATTTGCGAAAATTACTGATGTCTATGGAAGAGCAATTAGATGACCAGTGGAAAGTACCGTAGCTGCTTGGCGGAGGTCTGCGCTCTCAGAGTGCTTTTCAAGTTTTAATTTAAAAACATGCACTTGATATAAAATAAAGTCCAATTGATATGAAATAAGGTCGTCTCGCGTCGTCTCGCGTCGATCCGTTTTCGTGATGGGGGGGGGGGGGGGCGAAACATGGAAGATAACACTATGCAAGGGAGCGGGGTAAAGGATAGGAGGGGGTGTTTCCCCTCCCACTCGAGGGTGATTTTTATATTTTCAGACTCCAAATTAAGCGACCTGTGCGGACTTTGTGTGAAATATTCAGAATTTTTTCCAGCCCCCTCCCCCCCCCCCCCAAAAAAAAAAAATGATAATAAAAAACTTAAATAAGGGATATTCAGGGATATGTTAATCACAAAACTGCGGAAATCTCAGCTCTTCTTCCACGTGTGCGTCATGGGGGCATCCCACGAGACCGACACCCACGAGTCATACGATCCACGAGACCGACATTAATAATAGGTCCATGAGTCATACAGCCCACGAGTTATACGGCTCAGGAGTCATACAGCCCATGAGTTCAACACTACGCACAAAAGGCTCATGAGACCGACACTAAGCAAACATAGCCCACGAGAGCGACACTAAGCAATAAAGGCTCATGAGACCGACAATAAGCAAAGAAAGCCCACGAGACCGACAGTAGGCAAAAAAGGCCCACGAGACCGACACTAATCTAAAAAGGCTCAAGAGGCCGACACTAAGCAAAGAAAGCTCACGAGACCGACAGTAGGCAAAGAAGACCCACGAGACCGACAGGATAAACAACGCCATCTACATGTCAATCACCTGTACAGGGTGTTCCATGAACGGAAAAATAACATACTGGCGGTTGTAATTTGTAAATTTTAATGAACGACATCAAACATGTATTTCTACATACTTGGGGGGGGGGGGGGGGCAAGTGTGTCAGGGAGCGACATTGTTATCAAGTAGAAAAATAGGATTGTATTTTTCATCACCCCCTCCCCCCCCCCCAAAAAAAAAAGAGACAAAAAAACCCCACAAATGAATTAAAAAGAGGGCAAGAACGATGTACGGATTAATTTTAGAGCTTTGATAATGCCATCGTGCTATTTTAATAGGCTTTCCCAGTTTTTAGCTAGAAGATGGACAGGATATAATTTTTACCTCTTCTCTTTCCCGCTTCACTAGTTACTTATTCTATTTTAGATTTTCTACCCTCCTGCTTGGAAGTTTTGCAGTAAGATCTATTTGTAATTTTCTCTGTAACTGTAATGTAATGCTACTGATTAAAACGTTTTACATCGCAGGGATTCACCTCAATTTGTGGCTTGTGTTATTCTCCTCCAAACAGTACATTTTTTCGTGAAATACAATAGCTGTTTTCATGGATGCATCTAATTTTTTCCGAATCCCTTACGCTACCTTAATAGACGATTACGTTATTTTTTATTTCTAATTAATACTAATTCAACACCTTCGCAGGTTTACTGTGGAAAGATCTGTAACACACTTTTACTGTACATTGTTCATTTTTTTTTCACAAACAAACACCCATGCAAACACAATTAAAGATCCTGATCATTTCAGGGGGGCAACTGATGGGGTTACACCCTGCCGGAGATGGCAACTCTTCTTTTCCATCTCTCATATCTTCCTATGCTATTATCAGGACACCCTATACAATTTATTGGTCTATAGGTGGCGCTGTTCATCCTGTCGGTCTCGTGGGCCTTACTTAGGGTGCGTTCGAGCGCCCTCCTAAAGTGAACTGTACCGTACCGTACCGCGCCAGGGGAGCGTTCGAACGCTCCTAAAGTGTACCGTACCGTACTGTACCGAGCCAAAAGTGGATCACTTCCCGATGTGCTCCAAAAGCGTACCAAAGCGTACCAAAAGTTCGTTGTAAAGCATGCGCGTATCATGCGCATACGTCACAATGCAAAAACATAATTATCTTTGTTCGGGACAGCTGTAAGTAGGTCAAGCGCAAGGTGAATGACCTTCTTGCTACAAACAAGCGTGACCTTTTCTAAAAATAACTCGAGAGGTACGCTTTCTCAACAGAGTATTCGAACCAAAGATAGTAGAGATAACAAGATACGAAGGCGCGCGATAACAATGGACACAAAATGGCTACCTTACATGACGATACAAAAGAGAGCTAAGTACAAACTCAGTACACCTAGGAACATCATTCATTTTCAAAGGCAGTGGTATTTTTATTATCTTAAACAGATTTAAAAATTACAGTCGTAGATTTTTTTCGATTAAGGGGATTATTTTGAAGAACGAGATTTTAGAGTAATAAGGATTATTCCGTGGAGGTAAAAATTTGGCAACAACATGATCTCACAATCAAAAACGCTTGATAAACAACAACATCTTCAAAGACAGCGCGTCTCAGGCAAAGACACACATCACCTGAGATTTGAGACGCGCTGTCCCTGAAGCCGCTGCTGTTGTTTATCAAGCGTCAAGGCAGCGCGTCTCAGGTGATGTGCGTATACGCTTGAAGACCGCGCGCTGTCCATTTGTTTTGTACAGGATTAGCGCGCACTTTCGTGTCTTATCTATTAAGCGTCTTTGATTCGAACGCTCCCAAACTGGCACAGTACGGTACGGTACGCTTTAGTTCAGTTCGCTTTGGGTGCGTTCGAACGCTCTAAAGCGAACCAAAGCGAACTGAACTAAAGCGTACCGTACCGGGGTGGTATTCTGAGACTGTTTTATCTCTGTTGTAAGTCTGTTGTAACAAATCGGTATTCTGAACACCGTTTTATCTCTGTTGTAACTTCTGTTGTAACTTCTGTTGTAACTAGTGTTTTATCTTGCGCACTCTTTGCCTGCGCATACCATTGTCTTAGGATATGCGCACGCGCGTAACAGTGGGCGCAAACCTACGCACCCATTGGATTACACGGTATTCTGAAAACTGTTTTATCTTCTGTTGTAAGCCATGCCCCGTGCAAATTTATGCTTCTGAGATAAAACAGGGTGGAAGGTGTTTTAACTCCGTTGTAACTTTCGCTTAAACTTGTGTTAGATAGTGAGATAATTCATTAAAGGGAAGATAAACCCCAAGAACAATGTGGATTGAGTGAAAGCAGCAACATTAGTAGAACACAATCATCAATGAAAGTTTGAGGAAAATCGGACAGTCGATGCAAAAGTTGTGAATTTTTAAAGTTTTGGTGTTGGAACCGCTGGATGGGGAGACTACTAGAGGATATGACGTATGAGTGGACAACAATACAAAGAAAATATAAAGGAAATTCAACAAAAATTCACTTTTCTAGAATTATGAAAGAGCAGTGGACCAACCGCTTTCAGAAAGCAGGGGGAATAATTGCTACCCTTAACATATGTCAATATCAAGTTGATGGAATTTGTAATTTTCATGAAAAATTGATTTTTGTAGTATTTTCTTTATATTTCCTTGGTATTGTTGTCCACTCATACGTCATAACCTCCAGTAGTCTCCTCATCCAGCGGTTCCAACATCAAAACTTTAAAAATTCATAACTTTTGCATCGATTGTCCGATTTTCTTCCAACTTTCACTGATGTGTTCTAATAATGTTGCTGCTTTCACTCAATCCACATTGTTCTTGGGGTTTATCTTCCCTTTAACTCAATATTGTGGTATGCGAGTTCAAAATAAGAAAGATATAAAAAAAATAAAAACAATGTATGTACAGAAAGGCAAGAGATATAGCAGTTTGACAAAATGTAAACTCATTCCACAATACAAAATTTGGTAACAGTAACATTGCAAGTACATGCGGGTAGCATACTGTAATTATGCACATAGATAAAATCACAAACACATGAACAGAAAGGTTACCGGCACCGTCGGCAGTTTGTTTTAAGTACTATTCATTTCAAAAATATCTTTCAAAATATTAAACATTTTTTTTCCATATGATTTCATTATCTTCACCAATATGAATTCATTATTAGTACCTTTGGGTGTTTCAAAAATATTTATTGCTGGGAATGACGCAAATCATAAGAAAAGTATTAGAAGTCTAAGGTTCCATGATGTAATTTGGCGTGATGTATTGATCTCCAAGAGATATCTTGTGAAGATAGTGACAACAACAACAACAATACTAATACTTCTACTTCTACTACTACTACTACTAATGATAATGATAATAATAATAACATGGCATTGCAAGGGCTTAACCTCATTTAGAAGCGTCTAGTTCCCCATAAACCATGAAATTTGGGTTCCTCTTATAAACGCCAGATATCTTTTTATTTTTTTTAAACAAAATTTCAAATAAAAGACTCAATCGGAGATAGCTTTGCGAATCCTCTACCGCACCAACTATACGGCAAAACTGGTAAGAAGGCATAATGATCAAGCTTCTGTTGTAACTTTACTTTATCTCTGGCTCTCTTTACCTGCGCATGCCATTGTCCTATTTGTGCGCACGCCAGAGAAAGAGCGCTTGTTAAAACGCGCGGAGTTAAGCAAGGCGCAGTTGCCCAAGGGAGCAATCTTATTGGTTGAAATGTCTTAGATTCTACTTCTAACAATATTTCCTATTGGATATGATTATTGCGATGGGCGTGGTCATCATGACTTACAACACCGTTAAAACAGTTTTCAGGGGTGGTATTCTGAACACCGTTTTATCTCTGTTGTAACTTGTGTTGTAACTTGTGTTGTAAGTCTGTGAGTTACAACACCGCTAAAACAGTTGTAAATCGGTATTCTGAAAACTGTTTTAACGGTGTTGTAAGTCATGATGACCACGCCCATCGCAATAATCATATCCAATAGGAAATATTGTTAGAAGTAGAATCTAAGACATTTCAACCAATAAGATTGCTCCCTTGGGCAACTGCGCCTTGCTTAACTCCGCGCGTTTTAACAATTAGCGCTCTTTCTCTGGCGTGCGCACAAATAGGACAATGGCATGCGCAGGTAAAGAGAGCCAGAGATAAAGTAAAGTTACAACAGAAGCTTGATCATTATGCCTTCTTACCAGTTTTGCCGTATAGTTGGTGCGGTAGAGGATTCGCAAAGCTATCTCCGATTGAGTCTTTTATTTGAAATTTTGTTTAAAAAAATAAAAAGATATCTGGCGTTTATAAGAGGAACCCAAATTTCATGGTTTATGGGGAACTAGACGCTTCTAAATGAGGTTAAGCCCTTGCAATGCCATGTTATTATTATTATCATTATCATTAGTAGTAGTAGTAGTAGAAGTAGAAGTATTAGTATTGTTGTTGTTGTTGTCACTATCTTCACAAGATATCTCTTGGAGATCAATACATCACGCCAAATTACATCATGGAACCTTAGACTTCTAATACTTTTCTTATGATTTGCGTCATTCCCAGCAATAAATATTTTTGAAACACCCAAAGGTACTAATAATGAATTCATATTGGTGAAGATAATGAAATCATATGAAAAAAAAAATGTTTAATATTTTGAAAGATATTTTTGAAATGAATAGTGCTTAAAACAAACTGCCGACGGTGCCGGTAACCTTTCTGTTCATGTGTTTGTGATTTTATCTATGTGCATAATTACAGTATGCTACCCGTATGTACTTGCAATGTTACTGTTACCAAATTTTGTATTGTGGAATGAGTTTACATTTTGTCAAACTGCTATATCTCTTGCCTTTCTGTACATACATTGTTTTTATTTTTTTATATCTGTCTTATTTTGAACTCGCATACCACAATATTGAGTTAATGAATTATCTCACTATCTAACACAAGTTTAAGCGAAAGTTACAACGGAGTTAAAACACCTTCCACCCTGTTTTATCTCAGAAGCATAAATTTGCACGGGGCATGACTTACAACAGAAGATAAAACAGTTTTCAGAATACCGTGTAATCCAATGGGTGCGTAGATTTGCGCCCACTGTTACGCGCGTGCGCATATCCTAAGACAATGGTATGCGCAGGCAAAGAGTGCGCAAGATAAAACACTAGTTACAACAGAAGTTACAACAGAAGTTACAACAGAGATAAAACGGTGTTCAGAATACCGATTTGTGACAACAGACTTACAACAGAGATAAAACAGTCTCAGAATACCACCCCAGAATACCGATTTACAACTGTTTTAGCGGTGTTGTAACTCACAGACTTACAGCACAAGTTACAACACAAGTTACAACAGAGATAAAACGGTGTTCAGGGGGGTGTTTCATCAACGCTTGTCAGCGCCGACCACTGTCGGCGCTGACCAATTTCAGCAAAATCCTTGGTTTTGATTGGCTGAGATGCTCTGGTCACTGACTGTTACTATGGTGATTCAATTTGTCAGCGCCGACAAACGTTGATGAAACACCCCCCAGAATACCACCCCCGTACTGTGCCAGTTTGGGAGCGTTGGAATGCTCTGTTGAGAAAGCGTACCTCTCGAGTTATTTTTAGAAAAGGTCACGCTTGTTTGTAGCAAGAAGGTCATTCACCTTGCGCTTGACCTACTTACAGCTGTCCCGAACAAAGAGAATGATGTTTTTGCATTGTGACGTATGCGCATGATACGCGCATGCTTTACAACGAACTTTTGGTACGCTTTGGTACGCTTTTGGAGCACATCGGGAAGTGATCCACTTTTGGCTCGGTACAGTACGGTACGGTACACTTTAGGAGCGTTCGAACGCTCCCCTGGCGCGGTACGGTACGGTACAGTTCACTTTAGGAGAGCGCTCGAACGCACCCTTTGGTTCGCTTTAGAGCGTTCGAACGCACCCTTAGTGTCGGTCTCGTGAACCTCTTTTGCGTAATGTCGGTCTCGTGAGCCTTGTATGCGTAGCGTCGGTCTCGTGGACCTTTTAAGTGTAGTGTCGGTCTCGTGGGCTTTGTTTGCTTACTGTCGGTCTCGTGAGCCGTATAACTCCTGGGCTTATTTTACTTGATGTCGAACTCGTGGGCTTTATTTACTCAGTGTCGAACTCGTGGGCTGTATAACTGGTGGGCTGTATGACTTGTGAGCTGTATGACTCGTGGGCTGTATGACTTGTGAGCTGTATAACTTGTGGGCTGTATGACTCGTGGGTGTCGGTCTCGTGACGTGCACCCGTGCGTCATCACTGGGTTTAAAATCTATTGAGGGAGGGGGAGGTGTGGGAGGGCGATATCCCCTCCCTCACGACGGAGCGATGTGATGCACAGTTATCGTGGAATATTCGGGAAAATTGTCATTCCACGAAGTGTACTAAGACCATAGTGGGGACCGAGCAATGGGAAGGTGCATGTGAGTGTGTGTGTGTGTGTGGGGGGGGGGGGTGGGATACCCCTCCCATATTCGAGGGATCTTTTGCTTCTGTATAGAACTGAAATTCAACGATCTGGCACTTCTGGTGGAATGTCTGGAAATATGCCAATTAGAGAAGTGTAGTGAGCTTGTGGAGGGAAACCAAGCAGGAGAAAGATGTGGGAGGGGGTAATCCCCATCCCCCCTCCCACACGAGGGAGATAATACATTTTTATTGCGTTTAATTGCAATATGACTGATCTGGTTCACACATTTTGTGCAATATTTGGAAAACTGTCAATCTTCAAAGTGTAGCCCTAAAAACATCTCGCATACTCATTTTTGATCGAATATTTGGAAATTTGTCAGTCGACAAAGTGTACTACACTGTACTACTAATTCTAAAAGGGAATAACCCCCTATATAGTACATAAGCTAACTTTTGATATTTCTTTTGTTTTAAATTGAAGTGACAAATTTTGTGCACACCTTTGATGAAATATTCGGGACTGTGTAACCTGAAAAGTGTAGGACTATTAAGACTAAGGAAAGCCGGGGGTGCAGCGGGGGAGGGTGTGGGATGCCCACTTGGGAGGGAGATGCCCCCTCCCAAGCAAGAGAGATTTTGCATTTTCAGAATTTTCAACATCTCGGGAAATGGGGGGGGGGGGGGGAGGGGCAAATGATATCAAAACCCCTGACAATTTATGGTAGGCTATCAATCACTTGCAAATTCTACATTTTATCCAAAGAGTGACACAGGAACGCTCGAGTATATGTTGCAGATGGGCTAAAAACGCAGGGTCTGAAAAAGAAATAGCCTCATAGTTTGAGCACCCCCTGAGAAGGAAAAGGGGAAAATGCTAAGAAGAAAAAGCAGGAAGGACCACAGGTGCTTGATTATCCACTAGTTTATGTGATTCTTCGTATTTGTATCTCATATTATGGATATATGGTGTTACAACTTTGGAAAAAGTTGAAAGGCAGCGGCTTCACATGCATTATACATGCAACTTTATTTTCCCCTTTTCTGCCTTCCAAACCTTGGAGGGGGAGGGATGAAGATTGTGTAGATGATTGGGACCAGCCATTCAAAGTTATTTATATTTAAAGATTAATTTAGTATTCATCCTTGCGCCGCCATCTTTGAATGGGAAGACTGCAAATATGATGTCACGATATTATTAGGATAGAAAGAGATAATGAAAAGAATTTCACAGGGTCTTATTTATCGTAGAAAGTTCACATTTTCTAGACCTTTATTGTTCAAAACATATGCGAAGGGTAATATCATCCCCCTCCTTCCGAATGGGGCAAATTCAAAGTGCTCATAATGAGAATATCAAAACATATGGAATTTTTAATATCTTCATTCCTATATCATTTTCATGTATATCGTGCTGTTACTGTGACATCACAAACTCATGGCCTAGTCACGAGTGTTCCGAAAAAAAAAAAACCACAAGAAGAATAAAAAAGAATAAAAGTAAAAATTGTAGCTTTTGAATGAACTTGTGGGAAAAATTGATTAAAAGGTAAATGATTTTTGGGTAAGTAATAGAGTGTGTGTTGTAGTAATGAAAGTCAGAAGGTTAACATAACATCACAGCTTCATTCACACAAACAAAAGGCGTGCTCAATCAATCTCCCTTTTTTTAACTTTATGATCCACCTGGAGAGCAGTTCACACAAATGATTGAAATGAGTCAAGGCATTTCCTTTTCTGTTTTTATTATTATAAAATAATTCTGGTAGTGGTTCAATTCAAAAATATTGCACAAGACGGAAGAGTGTAATTTTTGACATCGTAAAACACTCAAAATCAAGAAATGTGAAAGTTCACACGTACGACATGCATGATGTAGAATGTAACGTTACAGAGTACAATGCACAATCAATAAAAATGAGGACATACCAACTAAATGAAAGTCAGCGTAGGGCCTACATGAATGCAAGCAAGTGTATAACGGATTAGTGTCCACAGTCCACGGTCTGTTAAACGGAGCGATTTTAAGCGTGCCGACTGGTTAAGGTAAGCGAATCGCTGTAGCAGGAGACCAAATGAAGAACTGGAACGGTGACAGGAAAAGGGGCTCGACGAACGGGATCCTGCGGAGCTGAGCGGACGAGATGCGATGAAGAGCTCCATGCGGGGATCGTTCGGAGACTTGATGCGACACTCCGTCGTACGGGGCTGAAGAGCCATCGGAGGTTGAGATGGAATAGCAGCTCTCTACCAGCGCGGTGAGTCGGGCGTCGGCAGGAGGCTGAAGAAAACAGTTCGACAGGACAGTGAGTCGCCTGGAACGATGTAGATGTTGATGCTCAGCCGGACAGCGGGTCGTCCATGGCAGGAGCGATATCTGATGTGCAGTCACTCGACGACAATGTCAATGAAAGTTGTGCAGTAACTCGACGACAACGTCGGAGGACGAATATAAATGAAAGTTTTGTGTCGGAGGCAACAAAACTGCGGAGCTCCATTCCCGGATCTCTGGTACGGTGCGCAGAGAGGACAGCAGCCGGGTAGAAACTTAAAACAGCCAGCGGGCCCATAAAACACAGTTCTAAGGTGGAGGGTGACTCTACCGCAGGACAGATCCGGAGGTCGCTCCTCAACGGCGGTTGAAGCGGGAGTGTCTCGATGATGCGAAGGGTCGCGTGACATCTCGCACGTGCGATAGGTGACGCGCGAATAGAGGTCGCGATTGGTCCAAAGTAGCGTTAATGATACTAATTACGCACTTAATACGCACTAAAAATCTACAGTGATTGGATTAACACTATATCATGAATAATAAATCTACGTAACGTGTGCTACATTATTGCGACACGACATGACAGTGAACCGGTCTGAACCAGATTGCAAAGGTCAAGCAACTGTACATGGAAATTTCCACTAGCTGTATAAAGCCCAGCTCACACCTTTGCGGTTTTAGCTGCGTATAGCTGCGTCAGCCGAACGCAGCCTTAAAGCAGCCTAACGCAGCACTCCGCGGCACAATATTTTGTAGCACTCACATTGTTGCGTTGTAGCTCGTATATTTTGTACAAAATGATTGCCTACGGTTGCCTTAGGTTGCTTTTCACCTCGCTCCAGCTCGCTTTTGCTCGTAACAGTACGATTCAATACGAAGATTGCTCGCCCCGTTGCGCGTGTACCTCGTTCGTCACTCGTTCGTTGCTCGCTAGCATCTCGCACTAGCTCGCTAGCAGCTCGCATTAACTCGTTTCTCCTCGTTTCACTGCTCATCCACTCGACTGTTATTCGTTCCAGCTCGATCCGCTGCGTATCGGTTCGCACTGCTGCGTGTAAGCTCGTAGAGAGTTGCACTGGTATAAAATTTTTTGACATTTTGCAGTGAGGGGGGGGGGGGCACAAAGGACTTTTTGGTTCAAATTCTTCCAAAAGCACTAAATTTGGTACACACATTGCTAAAGCCATACTATTTCAATTTGTGATGGGCTCCGAGAAGGGCGCCCTCAGGCCATATTGGCCAAATCCAATAAAGCCGCCATCTGAAATTAAAAAGTCACTTGCATCGTTTAAAAAGGAAAACATTTCACAATAATTGTCAAAATCTGTATTATAGGTTTTCTGGGTGAATGAAATCGATTCTGGTAATGTTGTCATGGTCTGAAGACAACTTTTTCTTGTAGCTTCACCCTAAATGTCGCTTTGGGTCAAGACATTATTTTCACTACAAGTTATTTCAAAATTAATGGCATGCCTACGGTCACTATAGCGGAATGACAACCTTGCTAATTACCTGCAGTTGTTGAGGACTGATCAGAGCATATTACTGTGTTAAAGAAAAAAAAAATTACTTTTCAGCGATATACATTGTGTGGTAATAAAATACATTGCGTGGTAATACAACTGGAGAAAAAAAAAAGATTTCCACAAAACCTACAATAACAGCAGGAAACTCATATCATCGAGGTGTTTTTAAAAACTGATACGTTTCGATCTGATGTTCCTGAAAAAAAAAACCACAATCATTACAAAAGCTTCATGATTTGATAAGTAATTTGTGTTTCTTATGTCAACTAAATGAATTTTAATTAAATCTAACTAGATTTTGTTTTCACAGATATATACGCAGTCATAGCGAGCTAAAGCGAGCAGCATCGAACAGGAACGAGGAGGAACGAGGTAAGGCGAGGAGAAACGAGTGGGAGCGAGCGACGGACGAGCTAGATTCGCAATGTAGCGAGCTACATCCGCAATGGTCCTTGCTAATGCGAGCAGAGTACTAGGAACAGCGTGTGGTGATGCGAGCTTAAGCGAGGTAAAGCGAACTGAAGCGAGGCTATGCGAGGTGAAGCGAGCAGGTATCGCAACCATACGCAGTGAAACGCAAGTCAAATTAAAGCTGCGTTGGCCTGCGTTAAGCAGCTCGTTGTCGCTCGTACCTTGCTCGTCCTTGCTCGCATTTGCTGGTTGCCCCTCGTCTTAGCTCGTATGGATTTTGATCCTGCGTTCAGTTGCGGATGTTTGAAAAAATTTCAAACTAGCGAGCTAGAACGCAAAGCCTCTGCGTTAGTCTGCGTATTGACCTCGTATTAGCTCGTTTCATTGCGTAGTGCTGCGTTGGGCTGCGTTAGACTGCGTTCGGGCAATACGCAGCTGAACGCAAGCTCGAAACGCAAAGGTGTGAGCTAGGCTTAAGGCTGGGGAAAATTTTATATTCAATAGTGAAACAGTGACAAATTGAACAGGCCAAAACACAGGGCTACTACACACAAAATAATGAGCGGCTAATCGAGCCACTACAGACTAATCTGGTGTTCACTCACTTTACCGACGTAAGCGTGCATTATACCTTGAAAGAAATGTTCCTACATTTGCTAAATCAAAGGTAATTGGTGTGAGTTTTCCTTTGAAAAAAAAAAAAAATCTTGTGGCTCAGGGTTACCGTACAAGTCGATCATGCTCGCCCTTTGCACTGAGCCGATGACACAGTTACCCCTGGCTGAGTGGAGATAGCCTTTTGTCAATGCCATCTTGCTATAATGGTGAAGAGAGCCCAGCCGAGTGGGTTTGCGCTGTCGCGTTCGGCTGGGCTCGCTTCGCTCGCCCGTTACAGCGAGAGGGCATTGACAAAGGACAGAATGTAGATGGAACATCGTTCTGTACAATACAGTGGAACCTCGTTATAAAGAGGTCAGATATATCAAAACTCTCATTTTACCAGGGTTATTTTGCGACTGTTTATTACCTTTCCATTTTTTTTTTGTACTCTGATACGGTGACATACCTAAAATAGCAAGGCAAATGTTATGGTTTTATAGGTCTTTGTCTTAACGAGGTTCCCCAGTACTAAACTTTCGATTATCCTCTCATTCTAGAGACATAAAGTCCATCATCCGTTCTCGGTCTCGGCTTGGGGTGAGCGCAGCAACGGGCGGCACTGTCTTGTGCTTTGGACCAATTATTTTGCGTGCTCTTGGCTTCAGAGCACGCGGCATTACGGCAGGATCTTGGGCGGCTTGGTTGATGTCCATCTCCGCTTCTTTCTATCCGGACGGTGTTCCTGCAGGCGGATTCGTTGCTCTCTCGCAGGCCGCCGGAGCGGGCTCGACCACCGCTGCATTGACTCTTGCTACGAAGGGAGCACGTATCGCTGGCAATGCTTGGGGTGCCTATGAATTCATGCAGCAAAAAGAAAAAGAAACATAAAATGAAAACGATACTGTATGAAGAAATAGGACTACAAAAAAAAGTTTGCGAAACCACATCGCAGTATCATTGTGAATACATGTAAATATAGCTGTAGATCATCATGCAGTTGTGTCATGTACCATGCAGAGTAACATTGAAACTTGGCCGATTATTGTCAACAGTTTATCTTTATTCAGGTCCAGCAGAGCAATACATGTACATCGGGAACGGAGTCTCAATACAAAATAAACGCAATGTATAAGAGTAAACGATCATGACAATAGTAACGACGAGAACTCGTTGGTTCTTTGGCTTACTCCAACGAAAATTACTAACCATTATCTCAGTATTAGAATTATCATTCTTATTTTGATTTTGGTCTTTATTATTCAATAGAGCATACCAATGAGTTGGGCATATACCATATTGTTGCATGCAGCCCACATACCTTGCTATCTAACCCCACCGCCCCCCCCCCCCCCCATAAAAAAAAGAAAAAAAGAGAGACATTTTAGGTGTTCAGCATTACACTTGTTCTGACAGATGCAAATATGACCTCAAGATGCACACTGCTTTAAATGTCTATTTCCTCTCTCTTCGATCGAACTACCGGACGTTAAGAGCTTCCTATTCCTACTCCTATTCCTATTCCTATACTAACTCTCACCCAGTCAATCACGTTGACACTTTGAGTGACTAAATAAACCAACGGCATAGCCAGGATTTGACCCTTTTTTTTGGGGGGGGGTGAACATTTGTGAGGGAGCGAAGCAACTTACACTGAATGTCAAGTGAACGCGACCGAGCAAGAGCGAGCGGAGCGAGCGAAAGGGAGGGTGTGAACTTTTTGCATTTTGATGTTGTAAATGGTGTAATTTGATGCATGTTGTTGCGTGTTTTATTGACCTGAAACAGTCCTACTTGTTTGAGTTGGCAGTATTTTTTGATGTATATTATTATTGAACAATTGTCTATAAAATGTTATCAATCCAATAAACTTCTTGTATTAATACTTTATTATAATTTTAAATGAACTTCTTATATAAATTCTTACAATGAATCTGCATGAACGCTGTCTGTTAAGCAATCAAACAGAAAAAGCATGCACACATGGGTCTACATGGTGTACATAAGGGGCATTTCTCCTCCCACACGAAGGTGATTTTGCACTTCCAGTTTTCAGACCTGAAATTCAGCAATGTGGTGCAAACTTTTGGTTCAATACTTCCAGCCCCCAAAGTAATAATAGCAACAAATAGGGCTTTTTCATTGAAGAGTTAATAGCTAGTTCACGGAATTAAGCCCTTATTCCGAATGTGCATATCTGTGTATGTGCAAAGTCTAGTGAGGTAGAGCTTTATGGGGGAAGGGTGTGGGAGGGAGATGCCCCCTCCCGCTCGACGGACCTTTTGCATTTTTAGAATTGAAATAAAGCGATTTGAAGCACACTTTTTGTGGAAAATTCGGAAATTGTCATTCCCCAAAGTGTACTAAGTCTGATATAGAGGGGACCAAGCAATGGGAGAGTGGCAAGATACCTGTCCCATATTCAAGAGAGCTTTTTTTTTTTTCAGTTCTAGAACTGAAATTCAACAATCTGACGCACACTAAAAATGTTGGAATATCTGGAAATCAGAGAAGTACAGCAAGTCTGTGGAAGGAGTGATGTGATGGGAGGGGATAAGCCCTGTTCCCCCTCATACACGAGGGAGATTCTGTATTTTCTGATTGCAGTTAAGGGTTTTGGTGCACACATTTTGTAGCAATTTGGAAAACTGTCTATGTTCAAAGTGTAGCCACAATCTAGATATGCATACGGGGCGGGGGTGAGCAGGGAGAAGGCGTGGGCGAGTGCTATCACCACCCTTTCCGTACGAGGGAGCTTTTGACTTTTTAAAGTTGAAATTGAGATATTTCGTATACGCATATCTGATGGAATATTTGGGAACTTAAAAAAAAATGATCTTGGAGAACTGAGAAAGGAAAGGGTTGATTAAAAGAGGATATTCTCCTTGTACATGGGGAAACTCTTGAGTTTTTGGAGTATACGTGATAAGTCTTTTGCACTCAGAATTATTCATTTTTTTTTTAATCTGAAAAGTGTACCAAGGCTAGGGAAAGGGGCACAGAGGGGAGGGGAAGCAAGAGAAATTTTGCATTTTTTTGAATTGAAATTCAACGATCTGGTGCACTCTTCGAGTGAAATATTAAAAAATATATATATGATCTTACTAGATGGAAGGTTGAAAGGGAGACCCGCTTCATGCAAATGCATACAGCATACACGCATTTTTTCCTCTTCCATATCCCCGGTTCAAAGGGGAGGCGACCGCCCCCATCGAATGAAGAAATGTTTGAAAATGTGCGGGAAAACCTATAATATCTTTCAGAAGTCAAAAACTGGTTTCGCGGTCATCGCAAAAGTTACCATGCTCATTGTTCATTATTGCCTAATCGTCTGCTGAGAATGATAAGGGCGTTAAGTTGCCACAAAACCCATAGTGTTCAAGACCACTTAACGCCCTTCTCATTCTCAACAGACGCTTATATGTTACATTTATGATGTTCTCTCTTTGTCATATATTGCATAATTTTTTGACATTACAATCATAAATTCAGATTTGTAAATAGTTTTAAAGAGTTGTTTCAGCCTTTCCTGTTAAAGGTATAATTTACCATTTGCAGATGAAAGCATTAGTGCTCTAAAATAGTTCTAAAATGTGAGTTAGGGATAGAAACAACCACTGTCAAAATTTGAATCTGTATAATCGATGTTAAGTGTTGTTAAATACACAAAATGTGAACAATAGTTATAATAAAAATGTTTCCAGACTAAACCGTATACAGTTACGGTTTATTGAGAAAAACTCTGATATCTCCTTATATTTTAGGTTTCATTGCAAATATTTCATATGGTAGGATGTTTTGTGATACAACAGACCTATATGCATCAACTTGAACATTTATGAAATCACTGCTCCCAAAGGTAAACTGGACCTTTAAACTGAATTAACACGATCAAGAACAGATCTGCGAGTGATTGTATTAGGCCTTATAATTCATCTCAAGCAGAATTAGTTCTGCTTGAGATGATTCAGTGAGACTGAAATGCCATTTTAGGAGCAGAGTCTCTTTCGTCGAAGAGGGAGAAGATTTTAACTGAAATTTGATTTCCTTCGATTTACTGTTGCTGTGTTACTGTACATGCACAAACGTGTGTGAGCTTACTACATTGCTGGTGCCATACATGCGTATAAACATGAGTTATTAAGAAATTATATTTTTTCTTCATCGCCTTACAATGTATTGGTAATTTGCATGGATTGTTGGTCCTCGTTATATGGAAGTTCCCCTGTACAAGTACATGGTTTTAGAAAAACATGGTTTTAAGATTTGATTATCTAAGTAATATGGTCCAGTTATTTTTTTTGCTATGATCATAGTTTCGATATATATATATATAGTGTATTATGTATATAGTATATATAGTTTTTGGAGGGGGAGCTATTTTTCTTTAGTTATAGTTCATTATTGCATGATTTAAAAAAAAAAAAAAAACATTTCATTAACACTCCTACAATACACCTAACACTATTATCACATTGAAACATACTGAAATTTTATGTTTAAAATTTGACATTGTACTTTTCTTCTTTTGATTTTCAAAAAAGATGAGAAAAGTTTTATCCGAGGTCTCAAAATCATGCTCTTATGATGCGATGGCAGGTGTGCAAAAATGATCAGCTGTGGTCTTGTTGGACTCATTTTGAAGCATTCTAGTGTAAAGGAGAAACAGATGAGCAAAAGAGACTGGACTCCATAAATCTTTTCTTCCATGTGTGACCACTTGATGTATCTAAGAAAGTTATGATCTGTGTTACACACAAAATTAAATGTCATACACTTAAAGGCTAAGCAACAGCCTACCAGGGCACACTTACCTCATAATCCAGACAGTTGGCAAGGACCCATTTAAGTGGAGGTTGCTCCACTTTCCTGTCGTAGGATGGGTTGAATCTTTACAAATGATTATAAATGATTGCACATCACGATAATTCTTAAGGGATCATAATTCAATAAGCCTACGTTGTGCTTCTCATGATTCCGCCACTATCATATTTGACACCATGTATTTTGTTTGTTTGTTTGTTTGTCTGTATGTTTCCTTTTAATGCAATGTTTGTAAACCAATTATGAAAGTGGAAATAAATGCAATGAAGTAATGAAATGAAATGAAACATGTATCTGCTCCCACGACTCTGTTCAAACACACACACACACGCACACACACACACACACACACTCTCTCTCTCTCTCTCTTCTCTCTGTTTCTGTGAAGCAGGATATTTTAACAGGTATTCTTTCAATCAAGACAAGTCATGCGTGTTGCAATCGGATTACACTCAGTAGGAATCTCTTATCTTTGTGTTTATTCACCATCCCAATACTTTAATTCTCTTTTTTTTTTACGTAGAAAATAGGTATCATTGGCAAATTTCACCCAGATTCACGACCCTAAACTCTATGTCAAGAAAAGAAAGAAAATGCCGGTAGAATTTAAGCTTTGTGTTTTGTTTTTTATTTTTCTTCTTCCAGGTCTTATTTGTTAATGATTTTCTGTATTGAGCACATGATGGTATGGAGGCTGGTACTATTAATGCTGGGACGTGCGGATTGCCAGTAGTGAGGATTAAGCAAAATGCGCACGCGTTTAAAAACATGATGCCATCGTGCCGTTCCATGTGAACGGGGCACACCCCCTTTTCAAGTGATTATGATGACGTGACATGTCGTCTCGTAGAACTCGAAAGACATAATGTTGGCATCTCTGTTGATATATTATATACGTATACTGTGTTCTGCCCCATCACTACCCGATTTTGCTGCCAGCGGGGATAGTGAAAGGTTTTATGTATGTACTCTGTACGGTAGGTCTCTATGTAATAATTGGTTTTATTTGTAATACATGCAGTAACACAAAACTACTGAAGGAGGTTCTGACATTCAAATCTGTTTGAGGGTTGTGAAAAAAAAAAAGATAACTATCAATGTTTGTCTGAGAAGAAGGAAAAACATTTGTAAAAAAAAAAAAAAAAGAATCAGGCCTGTCATGTGTCATTTGTGTTTACATTTACATGCACCCATTAAAAGAAACCAAAGTCCAAATATAAAAGTGGATTGAGTGAAAGCGGCGATATTAGTACAACACATCAGAGAAAGTTGGAGGAAAGTTAGACAATCGATTCAAAAGTTATGAATTTTTTAAAGTTTTGGTGCTGTCATTGATAGATGAGGAGGTAGCTACATTTCATGATGTCATTATGGACGACACAAAGAAAATAATATAAAGAAAATTAACATATTTCACTTTTTGAGCTTCATGAAAAAGCACTAGACCAACCTCTTTCAGAAAGCAGGGGAATGATATTACCCTTATGTCAGTAACAAGTGAATGAAGTGAATGGAGTCAATGGAATGTACACTTTTCATGAAAAATGAAATTTTGTGGAATTTCACCTTATATTTCCTGAAAATGATTGTTCACAATGACATCATGAACTGTAGTAGTCTTATCCAGTGATGGCAACACCAAAACTATGAAAATTCATAACTTTTGAATCGAGGAATTTTCCTCGAACTTTCACTGATGTTTCTACTACTATTGCTGTTTTCATGCAATCCAAATTCATATTTGAGCTTTGGTTTCCTTTAAAGAGTGAGAAAGAGAGAGAGAGAGAGAGAAAAGGAGGATGAGAAAAAGAATGAGAGAAAGAAGACGGAATAAATTATAGGAATCAGAACGGGGAAAAGAGAAACCCTGATCAATTGAAAAACTATATTGATACAATATTATTTTAATGAGAAATTGCAACAAAGTTAGATCAGGTATTATCGTGTTCTTAGTATATTGGTAGCCAAACGCGTTTAGAGCACCTTTGAAAACGTAAACCACACTTTTAATATTCCAACATTGTAGGCAAGTCCAAGATCTCTGCATCTGTTTATATGAATTATATATATATATATATATATATATATATATATATATATATACATATATATATATATATATATATATATATATATATATATATATACATATATATAACAGGAATAATGATGTCATAGCTACGCACCGATTTCTCCTTCCTTTCTCATATCTCACATATGCAAAATTATCCAGGAGAAGCCAAAAAGCTGTTGTAGTGGTGACTTCTTTCACAAAAACATTATCCCAATTCACCGCTACGTGAATCTCAGTAGAAGATCCAGCTGAGGCACGCGGCTGGTTGTTATTCATAACTCTCTGCCCCAAAAAGGAACGTGTGCATAAAGTCAAAGAGTTGAAAGGTTGGTCCGTCGGGTATTCGATCTTGGGTCTGCCTGAACCGCTGAAGTCTCCGTGGCCGAGCGGTTAAGGCGTTGGCGTTCCATGCCAAAGACCCGGGTTCGAGTCCCGGCGGAGACCAATTTTTCAACCCTTGCGCTTTTCCGAAAAGGAGGAACAGTAAGTGGAATAATGATGTCAAAGCTACGCACCGATTTCTCCTTCCTTTCTCATATCTCACATTATATATATATATATATATATATATATATATATATATAAGTAACAAAACTGGAACAAAGTTCATGCTGTATCACCAACGGTTTATTTCTGCTCACAAATTTTCGAGCGTCTCGCCGCCCTTTCTCAAGATGAGATCACGTTTGCATAACGTTGATCTCAAGTGTTTATCAACACTTGAGAAAGGGCGGCGAGACGCTCGAAAATTTGTGTGCAGAAATAAACCGTTGGTGATACAGCATGAACTTTGTTCCAGTTTTGTTACTTATCTTTTTATCTTGCCAACACGTGGATTACCTAATCAACATATATATATATATATATATATATTCATATATATTCTTTAGGTTTTGGCACACCTTATACTATACATTTGGATACACTGTACAGACATGCGAGCAGTTTCTGTATATTGGTCTGTATAGAGAATGGGACACGCAAACACACACACAAAACATGGAAAATCGTAGGGTTGTTTGTTTGTTTTTGACTGTAAAATGCTACTATAGATGAAGAAACACACATTAACTAATCACATAATCTGAAAGATTTCACATTCAGAGTTGCAGGGCTGCCAACTCTCACTCATTGAGAGTGAGACTCACTCATTTTGGTCCTTTCTCGCTCTAAAACTTTATTTCTTTTGCATGCTCTTCTATTGCATTTTGATCCGTCCTGTATACCTCCCCTGTTATGTAACATTGCGCGTGAACTGTTTTCAAATTTTTCTATATACTTGTTATGTAACAGGACGCGTGAACTGCTCCGCATATTTTTCGTACCTTTTGTGAGTCAATGCCCGGCAAAACTTGACCGAGAAGGTCGTTTGTCTACCTCTAATTCCTCGCAAGTTCACCCACCTTGTAAAAACTGAATTGCATATGCATGCAAGTGTTTAAAACAGTCTAGCATTTCACATGCCGTTTTCTTTTTTTAGCACATGCCTATGAAATATTCGTCTATCCCATCTCCGTCCTCTTCACCCTCCCAAACAAACACTTTGTTTGTTTCATTTCTTTCTACTCTTTTTATGCATGAACGCCTACAATTCCCACTGTTTTCTCCCACCTTGTCAAACAATACAAATTACACATGCAACCAGTGCGTTTAAAACTCCGGGAGGGTTGAATCGGGAGCGGAGGTGGGACATGCAGTACATCCTTTTCTGAATAATAGGATCTGTTTATTTATTCATGTATCCAAATATATGTACAGCGCTTTCCCTGAGACTTTGGAATGATCTGTTGTTGTTTTTGTTTCCTTCCCTTTTGTACGTATGGTATTCAGTTCGCATACAGCTGTTGTCCCATCTGCCCATGCGAGGGTTTTCAGTAGTACAGTACTATATATTGTCCACTCATTGCAGCAGTTGTCCGACATACGTAATGTCTGCAAATTAATTCAAACCTGTTCCACTCACGACTCGTATTCTCACACTATAATAGTCATGATGATAATATTCTATGTATGTACATGTGTATCCCCATTTTGATTCACCTTGTCGGCATTATTGATCCCAATACTCATAATGTTTTCAGTGGTATTCTTTTTCACAATGCCCATGTTTTTTTCTTTTTTTAAATCGTATGTATCTGTTTCAATCCGAGCTAGAATACGATCAGAGGGTCATTACGTGTATGTTCTCTTTATTCCCACCCCACAACTATCGAGAGTAGTCACCTCAGCCACTTACCTTCAGATCAGCTATAATTTTAATGTGCATTCTGATGCGTCCTGAATACCCCTATGTAACCCTTGTGTACCCCTCCTTGTTATGTATCATTGTACGAGAATTGTTTTCACATTTTTCATACTTCTTTTGTAAGCCAATGGAGGGTAACACTAGACCGAGAAGGTTGTTAATCTGCCTTGGTTGCACGCAAGTTCGCCCAACCAGTAAGAATTGGATTGTATATCAGGGAAGTGGGACTGTGTTAAATCAGCCTCAGCATTTTACATGCTGATTTTTTTTTTTTTTTTTTGTGACGCATGCTTAGCATGAAATATTTGTCTATCCCTCCTCCGCCCTCTTCACCTTCCTCAGCAAAATACTTTGTTTGTTTTATTTGTTTTTTTGCTCTTTTTACAAGTGAGCGCCTATAATTCCACTGTTTTTTCCCCACTTTGTCAAACAATAGAAGTTAGTTTCCATAATGCAACCAGTGCGATGAACTCCGGGAGGGTTGAATCGGGAGCGAAGGTGGGATATACATGTGGTACATCTTTTTTCGAACAATAGCCCGGTTTATTTGTGCATCCAAATGATACATGACGCTTTCCCTAGGACTTTGGAATGAAGTGTTTTTTTTTTTCTTATTATTACCTTGTCACCTTTTGTAAACATGGTATCTAGTTCACTATACAGCTGTTGCCCCGTCTGCCCCTGCGAGGGCTGTCAGTATCATTATGTTGTTCACTCATTTCAGCAGTTGTCCGACATGGCTATTGTGTAATGTCAGCATATTATTATAACTTAATTATTCTGATTCTGTGTGAACGCAGCCTTATGTACAACCTTATGTACGATGTATAATGAATGTTAGACTTCCGGGCCTTAATAATATTATGATACTACGTAATGATCCAAGAAATGAAAGGGGTTTTATTTTTTACACGCATTTATTATGCATTCACTATATTTTCATCTTATAAATCTATCATTATTTCCTATAAACAACAAATAATTTTTCCAAATTCGGGAGCTATCTCTATCTCCATGTCCGTTTATATGCTTGCACTGGTTCTGTCAAAGTTCTTTTACAGGCTTTGACTATTTGTGTGTACGCTTTCTTCCTGTGTTGTTAATGTATTCTATGTTGGTTGATTATGTTGCCTAAGGTCTATGTTTTCATGAATTTGCCTACTCGCTGTACTATCCGTGAACCCGGAATTATTCGTGCATCTTTTGTGCCAAAAATTTTCATTCCTCTGCTAACTCGTCAGTTGACATGCCTTCATATACCTTATGCCTCTTTTTATGGCTAATCGACTTAATGTAGCATTTGATTCCCTTGATGATGATGAACTCTTTGATCTCTTTAGACGTTCCCCTTCGGAATTGAGTCGGAATAAGTCACAATCGTCTGCTTTTTTTGACGATCTTATTGCCAATAATGTCAACTCATCTTCAAAAGATATATACAATGAATTTGATTTTGAATATGACTCCCCTCAAATTCCTTCTAAATATGTAACTGTTGACCAATTTAAAGATTATACAAAAAGTTTTTCACAAAGTATATTTTCCATGTTACATTTAAATATAAGGAGTATTAATAAACATTTTGATGAGTTACAGATATTATTAGATAATCAAAATAAACAACAAATTTCAGTAATAGGTTTAACTGAAACATGGTTATCATTTGACGTTAATTTGCCGTATGCATTAAATGGTTATGATTTTATTGTTAATAATAGAGTAAACAGGACGGGTGGTGGAGTCGCTTTTTATTTATCTAAAAAATTTGAATTTAGTGTTTGTGATGAATTAAATGTAATAAATGAAATTGTAGAGACTTTGTTTGTGGAAATTTGTATTCCGCAAAGTAAGAATATTATAATTGGTATTGTTTATAGACCCCCAAGTTCTAGTTCCAAAGATTTTTTGAATTGTATGACAAATTTATTAAAAAGTCCTCTATTTATAAATAAAAGCACTTTCATAATGGGTGATTTTAATATTGATTTGATTAAGAATGATGATAACACATCTCATGAATTTCTAGAAATGTTTTTGTCAGCCTCTTTCTTGCCATTAATTTCGAAGCCAACTAGTGTTACAAATCACTCCGCAACCCTCCTTGATAATATTTTTTCTAATTCTGTGCAGATTTTAAATTCTGCTATAATTTTATCTGATATAACTGATCATTTCCCTATTATAACATGTTTTGATCTTAAACATTTGGTTAATAGGTTTCAGTTTTCTTCATTTAGACGTAGAGCTTCACCGGAAAATTTGGCTAGTCTTGGTGCTTGCTTAGATAGGGCTGACTGGTCCAGTGTTTATGATAATGGTGATGTAAATGCATCATTTGAAAATTTTTCAGGGATTATGAATAAATATTTAGATGAATATATTCCTAAATTAAAAGATAAGTCAGTTAATTATAAAACGTCTCCTAAACTTCCATGGATTTCAAAATCTGTTCTTCGTGCAATAAATAGGAAAAATAGGTTATACTATAAATTCAAAATGAAAAAAACTGAGAAGTCAAAAAATAAATACGCTTCGTATAAAAACATTTTAACGAAGATTATACGGTTGGAAAAGAGGAAATATTATATGATTCAGCTAGAAAAATATAAACATGATATAAAGAATACATGGAAGGTATTGAAGCAGGCTATGAATATATCAAAAAAGAAATTAAATATTACAAAGTTAAAACATGATAATAAAATTGTTGAAGATCCTAATGATATAGTTAATATTTTTAACTCTTATTTTTCAATGATTGGGGAAAATCTGACAGAAAAAGTACCACAGTCAAATACGCATATTTCTACATTCTTAGGTCAACCTAATTCTAGTTCTATTTTTTTTGTTCCAACAACCAAATATGAAATAATAGATATTGTTACTGCAATGAATAATAAGCGAAGTGCTGGTTATGATGATATAAGTAATTTTATTTTAAATGGAATTATATCATCAATTGCTGACCCACTTTCACATATTTTCAATAAATCTATACTAAGTGGTGTTTTTCCTGAATTTATGAAAATAGCTAAGGTTTTTCCTTTATTTAAAAAAGGAGATGAATTTGATGTACGTAATTATAGACCCATTTCATTGCTTTCATCCTTATCTAAAATTTTGGAAAAATTGGTGTTTGTAAGAACAATTAATTTTCTTAATTTTCATAATGTTTTTACAAATTCTCAATTTGGGTTTCGTCAAAAACACAGTACCATTCATGCCCTTTTGAAGTTTATTGACCACGCCGCGCATACTATTGATAATCATTATCATCTTATTGGTATCTTCCTGGACTTCTCCAAGGCCTTCGATACGATAAATCATGAAATTTTATTATATAAATTGTCTCATTATGGAATACGGGGGAAGGCCTTGGAGTGGTTCAGGAGTTACCTACAAAATCGAAAACAATATGTATCTCTGAACGGGAATGACTCAAATCTAGAATTTATTAAATGTGGCGTCCCACAGGGTAGCTTATTAGGACCTTTACTTTTTATCATTTATATTAATGACTTTTGTAGATCATCTGATATACTCTCATTTATACTTTTTGCTGATGATTCCAACGTTTTCTTTTCTCACCGAAATCCAGATACTCTCGTACGCATTGTTAATTCCGAATTGAAAAAAAGTTACTCAGTGGATAAGAGCTAATAAATTATCACTTAATCTCCAGAAAACTAAGTATTTCTTATTATGCTTTTTAGCAATTCCGTAGAAGCTTTGCGCACAAATATCATTTTTGATGACACTCTGCTATAACGTGTATCTCATATAAAATTCCTTGGTATCACAGTGGACGATAAACTTTCATGGAGACCGCACATTATTAACATTAGTACCATAATTTCTCGTAATATTGGTATCATAAATAGACTCAAGTCTCATATTCCCATGTCCTCTTTGTTGACCTTGTATTTTTCTCTAATTTTACCGTATCTTAATTACGGACTCCTAGCATGGGGTAGTGCCCATCAAACTTTGCTAGATAAATTACTGTTACTGCAAAAAAAGGCACTTCGCATTATTTGTGGCGTCCCACCACGTTCCCATTCCGAGCCACTGTTTAATAAATATAAGATTTTGAAAATTAAAGATTTGTATTTTTTACAGCTTGGTCAGTTTATGTTTAATTACAATGCAAATGCACTTCCCAGTATTTTCAATTCAATGTTTCCACGGAACCAGTTTTCATTTGCCCCTCCTGAGAACTTTATTAGCCCAGAGTACATTTATATACACCGGTCCTAGATTTTGGAATTCATTAAGCTGTGAAATAAAAAATTCCCCTTCTTTGCATTCTTTTAAGCGCAAGTTGAAATCATTTCTCTTAAATCCTCTCTGATATATTCTTTATCAGTTATCAGTTATCAACCTCAGGGTTCATCATCCATCCACCAATCTTTCGATCACTGGCTTCATTATTGCGTAATAGATTACGTGTTTTATTATGTAATAGCCATCAAATCCTTGCACAGCTACGTCCAGTACCAGCCCTCTGAAGCACATTTTCAATCACCCCCTGTTCCATTTCCCTAGTTCAGCGTGTAGGAATTCTCTCTTTTTTCTTTTCCTTTCTCTCTCTCCATTCTTTCCGTCTTTTTTGTCAAGTCGTGTCATTTCTTTTGTATTTCTCCTGTCTTGTTCTGTTCTGTCGTAGTGTGATAAGTATTTGTAAATAAGTAATTCATAAGTTTGTTCATTTTTTGAGTGGTTCACAACATACAAGCTTGCTTTTTAGTGGACCTCTCAGTTCTTTTTTTTTTCTCAACTGAAGCATAACTTTGTACTTTTTTTTCCAGTATGTGTTCTTTCGTTATCTGTATCATATATCTTTTGCAAAGTCGAATGTTTATGTTTATGATGTAATTCCAAATTTATTATGCGTTATGTTTTTTTTTTTTTGGAAAAAGAAGAATGAAAAATAAATGAAATGAATTGAATTGAATTGATCTCACTCATTTTGACTCCTAAATTATAGCATTGGCCTATGGGAGTCTCACTCTCAACTAGTTTCCAATGTTGGCAGCCCTGGAGTTGGTCTGGCAAACAAAATTATGAAGAAATGTGCGCAAGATGGTTAAATGTTAAATTTTTGTTAGATACGACTATTCCCTTTTCAAATAAATGTACGTAGATATAAACAAGAGGATGTGAGGAAAAACAAAACATACTTTCTTCCGTAACATATTACCAGAAAGTTCAACATATTATTTCAACATGTTTCACTTAAATATTGCTTAAAATTGTCTTGAATCAACACCCTCTTCTTTGGTCTCCAATTTAAAAAAAAAAAAAAAAGTTATCTATATGGAAGAGCGACTTGGAGCATGGAACATCAAAGCCAGTGAAGTGCTCTGCATTCTTAATTGTCGTGCTTTAGAACCTACGCATAAATTTGCACGAATTGAAAAGAAATTCCAGTCCTTCTCTGTCACCTCCCTGCATAATTATATTGTAGGCCTATTTGCTGTCTCGGTATTGTAATCTCTTTTATCTTATAGGGCTATGACGTAAGCGTGGGGAGAAAGAGCTGATCCATAATATTGGACGTTGCAGATGCCTCTACTTTTACATTCCGTAGGCCGACTGCTCACTTGTCTTTAGACTGTTGTCAAGGCCCTCTCGCTGTACTGATGGCTACAATAGGCGAGCGAAGCGCGACAGCGCAACCCCACTCGGCTGCGCTCTCTTCACCATACAACTAAAGGGCCTTGACAAAAGGCTAATTTGTCCTAGGCCCTGTTATTATTGTAGGACGAAATCAAGGGGTCAGATAAAGGACAGTGGCGTAACGCGTTTGGGGAATCCCCCATTTCGCAATACCTTATCCCTACGCACTGTCGCGCTGTCAGAGTTATTGCGCAACGACACCTAGTGGGTTTTCCCCACACGTTCTTGGAGTCTACTTGAGTATACGTATATAAGGAGCCGGGCGAGCTTCTGGAAGCGAGGAGAGACTACTGTTGGTGGTTGTTGCTGAAGCAAGTCGTTTCATCGACTTGACATTATTTAAGGAACTTTCCTGCTCAAAGATTGGACCAAACAGCCAAAGGTAAGCACACGTTCGTATGAAATAACACCACTTTTTCGTTATTATACTCGTATAATCCATATCTGAATTAGCGCTTACACAGTTACCGATTTAACTTGCAACTTTCGGTGGAAAATGAGACACAAATATTTTGGGGAACGTTAATCAATGTTGACTAATCTTGTATGTTGAGGAGGATGTTGAGCATCAATGCGGGAAAATCAACTCATCAACCCCTTTGGCCCGCCCTACCAGCCGTACTATTTAGGCATACTTTCCAAAACGTGTATTTGAACTTTGCGAATTTATTTCATAGGACTTCATTGTCTTTCCTCGATTGTTTTTGGGAGAATGTACTCTAAAAGGTAAATCGCTGAAATACCGTGACACTGAATGTATTTGCGGTTTATTTTGTTGCTGTGTATTCATGAAGCTGATGATAATAATACCCTAGCCCGACCAGACGCCGTGCGAAGCACGGCTTATACTGCGACTGGGCTGTGTTTAATAAGACAACAAAGTACTCGGGCTAGGTTTGTAGTGGAGTAGGGGCTCTAGTCTTGACTAATGTAGGCCTGTATTTACGTGTCTATGTCATATCTCGAATACCACTCTACCAGACTGCAATAACTTCATAGAGAAAATGGGTAATAGCATATCACCAATCACTCCAGTTAATTCGAACCAAATCTGTTGGTGTTATCGGAACATGTTGACCTCTGTGCCCCCCCCCCCCCCCCCTCCCTTTGGGTCGCTAAAATTGGCATCAACAAAATTACTGTATTTATTTATTTATTTATTTATTTATTTATTTATTTATTTATTTATTTATTTATTATTTGGTTTGGTTTGTTTGGTCAACCGATTTGGGGAGAGGAGTGGCAAAAAAATGTGAAGACTTTTTTTTTTTTTTTTGGGGGGGGGGGGGAGGAGGCCTATTAGCTGATTACTGGCGAGAGAATTGTCATTGGGTCAACTTCCCCCCACCGAATAAAAAGCTACATCCGCCTTTGAAACTGATGTCGAACTTGCATGTCACCGCTCAAAGCAACTCTTCGCGTGTCAAAAGGTACACTGTGCACTGCCCACACAAGGAATTAGCTGTATCACTTAACGTGCGGTTGGCACTGCATGTACCCAAGATGTGAAGAGAATTATCGACTCTTTGCTAGCGGGCTGCCTTTGGAAAGGGAGGTGAGACAAAAGTCACCTCCCTGCTTTGGACGAAGGTCTCGCGTGCTGCTTGTCTGCCGAGAAGTGTCTGAAAATACTAGGCTAACGCAATGTGCATCTATCTGCAGTGATCGATCGACCGAGCCTAGCCAATGATCTAGGCGGAGGATGCAGCTATATTGCTGTGAACGCTTCTCCACGCGGGATCGGATGCGGCGAGAGTGTTATCTTTGTCAACGATACGTCTGATGCGGCAAGACTACGAACAGTCGAAGAATGTTATGTTGGATCGCAAGCTCGCTTCCACCGTTCGTAGTCTCGCCGCATCAGACGCATCGCTAAGCAAAGACAATCTGATTGTGTGCTGTGCATACAGTATAGTGACTATCACGTACAGAGTACGCTGTGAAATTCGCGGAGAGTGGCAGATGAAATTGTGAGCGCCAACACGCGTTTTTGGTGTTGTCTGGTTGCTGAGAATTCAACATATCTCAATGAATACGAAATTACATTAGCACTGAGAAGGGTAGATGGGCAGGGAAAGGTGGGGTTCATTGTTTTCCTATCCATGTACCTTGACAAATTAGAGAGAGCTTCCTTTATTTATCTGCACTTTTTCCACAGGTTGTCGGCTTGTACCATGGCTTTTGGAATGAGGAATTCGATCATTGTAGCATTGGCTTTTAGCCTGATATTTACGTGGTAAGTCACCGTGAGGAAAAAAAAAAAAGGAAAGGAAAGATGTAGATCTTGTAGGTCATTTACTTCACTAATCAGACCGGGTGATGAATTTGAATTTCTCACTTTTACCTTTCCAGATCCTTTGCCAAATTTAGTCCCTTGGTAGCCTCGTTTGGAGCACAACTCCGGTAGGGTAATTGATATATAAGTAATATAATTGAATTTAGGTGGCTTTAGAATTAGGGTTAACGTAGGGTTAGGGTAAGGTTGATGTCGGTGTCCTATAGGCTGGCCCTAACCCTAATCCTGAACCCTAATCCTAAATTTAATCACATTACATGTACTTATCAGGGCCGGCGCAGCCGTGGGGGCTGTGGGAGCCCCCACACTTTTTGTGCACCATACAAAGGAATACATAAGGTGTTATCACTTTGATGGGCCCCCACACTTTTTTTCAACCCGGAAGTACGTAAGTGGTACTAAAATAGAAATAGAGATCTTGAAGTATGGCGGCGGTAAGGTTATGTGTTTTCTCTGAAGACCTTTTTTTAATAACACCCGGAAATGGGATGGGAGAGAATGAGCTGAGGCCCCACCCCCCCCTTTTTTTTTTTTCTTCTTTTTTTGCTTGTCAGCTGAAGAAACCCGGAAGTGGACGGGGTATCTTACTGGAGTTGTGCTCCAAACGATGGTACCTCGTCACTGCCAGTACTGGTCACTGCCAGTGCCGTATATTAAAGTGAAAACTAAGTTCTGGTAAGGGCTTGAGAACCCGTCTGGTACCATTTCATATTTGCTTGCAATATATCGAAAGAGTCTACAAAGAAACTTACCTGGCTGACGCGGTTTGCCGGAATGATGAGTCGTTTTGGAGTGTTTTGAGAAAAATAATAAAAGTCGGTAGACCGACTTTTATTCCAGAAGGCTCCAGACTAACTCGGTCTCAGGGAAAACTCGACCCGTTCAGACAATTTACACACAGTTCGTGATCGCCATGTTCATCAGTACTCTATAATATTACGAGGCCAAACGAGGCCTTACTGAGCAGACAGGGAAGTGCGTGCTAATCCTGTACAAAACAAATGGACAGCGCGCGGTCCTCAAGCCTACTAGTATACGCACATCACCTCAGTTGCTGAGACGCGCGGTCTTTGAAGTTTTTGTTGTTGTTTATCGATTGTCCTTGATTGTTTTTAGAGGTGCTTGAGAGGCGCACACTAATTTTGCATGCGCGCCAAAGAGGTTTTTGATGCGCGTGTTGTAACAACTCGGACCATTACTGCGAGTAGCCAGAACGCTACAATGTAGTTTATACAGGCCGCTCCCGTATGCATAGTACTGTACAATCCAGAGGGAAAACCAGTACAACTCATCCTGCCGTCAAGCAAAGCGAGGCCGAGTTGAATTATCCCCGAGTCCGAGTCTAGCCTGACCTAGCCTTTAAACAAGGCTACTCGCTCTGCGTGCCCCCGTATAGCGCGTTTACCCCACAAACCTGTTGGCCGGCGAGTAGGGGGCTCGCTCCACTCGCCGGCCAACAGGTTTCTTGGGTAAAGCGCTACACGGGGGCACGCAGAGCGAGTCGCCTTGTTTAAAGGCTAAGCCTGACCCCGTTCGGGTAAGTTCTGAGACTGAACGTTTTTGGTTAATATTTCCCATTTTCGTCCTTACCCATCGAATATCTTGTTGTTACAGCGTTATTCCGCGCATTTCCTAGGCATACGTTCACATTTTGGAGCAAAATTTGACAACTTTTGCAGGCATACCAGAACTTTGTTTGGGCTTTAAGAGAGTCTGGCCAACTCGGTTTTTGGCTTACGTGTTTTGAAGCCTGTGATTGGTCAAAAGCTGGTCCCGTGATCTACAGGCGCCATGTCGTTACTGAAGCGCGCTCATACGCAATGCCCATTGTTAACTGCCCCTTATTTGGCTTGGTTATTTTGTTACGTCTGAGCGTACACGCTAATCCTGTGACGCGTAATTCGCGCGGTAACGACATGGCGTCCAAATTAGCAGTTGGCCAGACTCTCTTAATATACGGCACTGGTCACTGCCAGTGCCGTATATTAAGAGAGTCTGGCCAACTCGGTTTTTGGCTTATGTGTTTTGAAGCCTGTGATTGGTCAAAAGCTGGTCCCGTGATCTACAGGCGCCATGTCGTTACTGAAGCGCGCTCATACGCAATGCCCATTGTTAACTACCCCTTATTTGGCTTGGTTATTTTGTTACGTTTGAGCGTACACGCTAACCCTGTAACGCGTAATACGCGCGGTAACGATCTACATGGCGTCCAAATTAGCAGTTGGCCAGACTCTCTTAATATACGGCACTGGTCACTGCCAGCAGAATGCGCCCTCAACGGTCGGGGCGAAGTCATCTTTTTGCTGCGGTTATGCACTGATCTCTGTGAAATCTACATAGAGATCAGCGGGGCAAAGAGTAGGCCCTATATCACAAGCGCTCGCTGCGCACTGCTTGCGCTTCTTCTCTCTAATTGGATAGGGCCATCCAGTTCAATCAACTACTTCTTTGGTTGTTAGGGGAGTTGATTTAGAAGGCAAAGTTGTACAAGGCAGATATGGTCTAGAAGCCAGACTATAAATTAGTTGAGTTAAAGGTAGTTTTGAACGTTCAGGGCAAGTCCAAGATAAGCTTTTCCTATCGAAGAATAATCATGTAAAATCGTGAAAAATCACTTTTAACAACATCATTTTAGAAGGGAAAATAGTATGCGCCGTTCCGTATGGTAGGCCTACAAGAAAAAAACCCTAAAAGATCTCAGAAAGTGTTCTATTAAATAACTTGTAACTATCAGTGTGATAAAAGTCACAATACTCAAGTTTATCCAAATTAAGTTTGATACGTATGGTAAAAAGCTCTAGTTTGCAGGCTCTCATTAAAGACATTATGACGTGTTACGTATGGGACTGTTACGTACGAGACATTTTGTCCCGAATGATCGTTGGTGTGTTGGAAAACCCTATGTTTAAGGTAGGCCTATTTGGTCTAATCACCGAAGTAAAATCAGTTGAAGTTATTCAGATATGATTGTATGGAGATGCCATAATCAAATTCAATTATTTTATATTCTATGTCCAAACAGATCACTATAATACACAGAATAATGAGGGTTTGTAAATTTATATTGATGAAGGGCAATTAGCCCCCCCCCCCCCCCCCCCAAAAAAAAAAAAAAATGTATTGGCGTAACATGAGATTTTCAAATAGGGTCGGGCGGGCGGATTTTTTTTTTTTGCTACCTTATTTTACGTGTAAAACTCATATTTAACAAAACCCCATTCGATAGAGAGGGTCTGTTGCATCCAAAGTTTGTTATATCACCGGTTTAAAAGCAATAAATATTAAAAGAGAATCATATTTTGGACATGGAAAAACACCCTGGCCCCCACTCGAACCCATTGGAGACCGCATGCGTGTTCCCGTTTTCGTGGCCATTTTCCGACACCAGCTGTTGTTGTCGTTGTTATTGATAAATCGCAAACCCGTATCGCGCCCTTTTTTTTTTTTTTTTCGGAAAAGTTCAGGGTCGGTTTTTTTGTGTGTGTGTGTTTAGGGTCGGGCGGGTTACGCCAATACAACGATTTTTTTTTCTTTTGGCCTTACTCGAGTCAAGAAACACTACTTTGAAGAAATACGTAGTAAAAATTAATCATTGGTACCTGCTGCACGCAAAGATTGTATTATGCGACTCTTTTCTAAACAAAAGGTCGTTGGTGCGAGTCCAACTTATATTTATAATTGTAATGCCCATGATTTATAGTATCATGACTATTGCTAAAATATTGAATTGGTGTTTATCTTACGTGGATGAAGGGCAAAAAAATTTTCAATCAGTTGAAATAAGACACAATAAGAAGCATGAATCATATTACTAGCATTTGAAGAAACTTACTTGTAGATTACGAACTCACTTTTAAATGGATAGCGCGTATTCACACAGGCCTATATGTCACTGATACGTTCTATCCTATGAAATATTTGTACAATTTCCTACAGCCACGTAATTGATAGTGCGTTTTCCCTCAACAACAACAACACCCACGACAACAAACGACAAAACCACTTCCGAGAAAGTTATCGTAACCGTGTTTAGCATGCCATCAAGTATTAAATACAGTTATTAAAGTCGTATCTTTGATGAGTGGACATAATAAAGACGTCGGATTGCTATAGCAAAACCCTCATAATTAAAATTATTGTATAGCAAATGCTTTCCAGGTCCCATCTCGTTATATTTCTTTGTTTTTTGTTTTTACCCTGATAGGCCTATAGTGAGAAACCTATTAAAACAAGTCAATTGTCGTGTTTTATAAACAAAGGTCCTGATTTAACAATGTTCCCACTGTACTTTCGATTTTCCTCTCATTCTATTAACAGTTGCAAAGCTTCCCCTCTGTCGACCAGTACCCTGGCGGGCGTAGCGGGGGGTGCCGTTCTCTACGTGGCTGGACCGGTGATTTTGCCCGTTGTCGGCTTCACAGCAGGTGGAATTGCGGCGGGATCTTGGGCGGCTTCGCTGATGTCCATGGCCGCCACGGCTAATGGGGGTGGTGTTGCTGCTGGTAGCGCGGTTGCTCTCTTGCAGGCTGCAGGAGCGGGCTCGACTACCGCCGCTTTGACTCTTGCCGGGATGGCCGGAAGCAGCATCGGCGCAATGTGGTCTCAACTGTTTTAGGAGCGCGCAAAACGCCGACACTCAAGTTCGAACACTATCCTGCATGTACAATAATGAACCTACAAGAAACTGTTGGTGTGTGTGTGTGTGTGTGTGTGTGTGTGTGTTTTAGAACCAGCACTGTGTGGTTAGCTGCAATCATTACGCTTTTGCATTTATGTAATACTAGAGCATCAGGGAAACTTCGCCGATTTCTTCTTCGACAGTATTATTATCTTCATTCAGGCCCAGCAGGGCGATTTATTAATCAGGCCAGTTTCTGGGCGGGAATAAGATAGAAAAGGAGCCCCAACACAAAATATCTCCGTAGTGTACGTTAGTATAGTGGTGGAAACTCGTTGGTTCAATTGGGTTACTTTTAAGATTTCTTTTTCCTCACTCTCAGTCGTTTCTCCTAATCTTACTACAGTGTATAGCAACGAAAATAAGTACAAGTATTGTAATTATCATCTCAGTACATGTATATTAGCATTATCATTCTGATTTAATTTTTTTTATCTGTATTCAATAGAGCAGGCTACAGTATTAGGGTTAAATGTATTGTTACATTCACCCCGCATACAAGTAGGCCTACCTTGCCAGCTAAAGAAGAAGAAGGGGGAAAAACAACTGCTATTAGGCATTAAGCGGCGTTCCCACTATCACGATTGGCGCCACGATTGCAAAATCGTGGTTTTAATCGTGAAGCAATCGTGATGATCTTATTAGATCGTATCGGATTGTATCAGATCTTGAGGTCAATGGTGGCAATCGCGTTAATCGTAGAAAAATTTTTTGACGGTTCAAAAATTTTCTACGAATAACACGATTAATTCTTGATCGTGATCATCGCATCAGATTGTCTGGGACTCTCAAAGCGTAGCAAGTAGTATCTAATCGTGCTTCTTAATCGTGTTGATCGGGATAGACTTTTTCACTTCCCTTGCGCTTATATTTGCACCTTTGCCTTTATTTTACTCGCAGATTTTGTATATTTTGTATTCCGTGAGGAGGTAGCCTGCATCTTTAGATTATTATTTCCAAACGGTAAATAATTTTATTGTTTGAAAAGATTTTATTTTCTGCATTTCATGTTTTCTTTCAGAATAACAAAAATAACAAAGGCAGGTTCAATTACACAAATACAATTCTGAAAATTATTGACATATTACATAGTAAGTCATGTTTTGTATATAAAGACAAATGAAACGTTAAATAACATACAAAATGTTTATATGGCCAATAATGACTTAATTCACAGTACAATATATAATATATACATATGATGCAGAGGGCCGCCGTTATAAGCCGTGCTTGAACAGACGGACAGCCAGACTGTGTGGCATTTTGTAAGCATTATTATAGGTACATATGATAAATTTGTTTTTAATTTCATGAAATGAAAGTTGTATTATAGATTTAGACACACAAAACAGGAGTAATTCCCCATAATCAAAATGGGGTAACTTTTTTTTTTACTAAAAAAAAATGAGCAAAACTAAAATGGCAATTGCATGTGTGCACGTATTGACTATCGTCAGTATAAAAATGAGAATGATTTCATGAATCGTGCATGAGTGAGCACACATCAGAGGCAAATGGTTACTTTTTACTAGAGTATTTTCTTTGTGGGGGGGGGGGGGGTCCAGTACAAATGTATTCTGTTTTTTATGTTTTGTTCATGATTATTGTCGTTTGACCCCTTCACATACATTGTGTGACACTTTTCATGTTTTTGTTTTTGTGGTTGGTTGAACACAATTTTAGAGGAAAATGGCTATGGTCAACTCTCATTCACTGCAAAATCAATTCAGTTTAGGATTGTTATCAGATAGTGCAACCAACATCTAATTATACAACCCATGTCGAGAGAGCATAAGGGAATTCTATATCTTTGTTGAGTAACCATGCACACGTTAAAGATGGAGCAAGGAATGCAAGCCTGTACTCTTGATATTGAATAAGGGGAGGGGGTGACACAATGGATGATAAAATAACAACACCTCTGAAACATTCATCAGAATTCAGCAGAATAATTCATTTACCCCACAAAATTAACTTTTGTGACTTTTAAAGTGTCCATTGTTGTATATACATGCATAGGTCACTCGTACATGACTATTCAGATCACTCCCATTATTTTTCACATAGAAGTTTGTCAATACGTGCAGTAATACCTCTAAGAAATAATATTGTTTAAATCTTTTTTTTTTTTTTTTTTAAAAAGTGATGTTATTTTGATCAGGGGAGCTACTTTTCTGTTGTGTGTATATCAGTTATGTTGAACATTGTTAAATAAAACAATAAATCAAGCCAAATCAACCAAACTTTCAAAACGTCGTCATCAACCTAAACCTGTCAACCCTTGCCATCTGTGGATAGTAGGCCTAATCACTCTGCAAAATGTAAGGAAACAATAAAATCCACTGTCAGCCGGACTATATTATTCCCATTCGGGTCCAATCGCACCTTAAATGGGGGTCGCTTTTGATCCCGATCGTGAAAGATATCGCGTCTTATCTCAACAGTCCGCATTGGTTCGTGTTATTCGTATTGGAACGTGACAGATCGTATATGTGAAATAGACCAATCGTGACCATATCGTATCCTGGCGTACCAACACGTATTGACTCGCATCACCTTGTATCCAAACGTGAAATTTCAGACGAGTTCAACAAAACTTCCACGATCAGTTACGAACGTCCAATCGTGGCGTTCGTAACGGATCGCACGATAGTGGGAACGCCGCTTTACACTTGTTCTGATAGTTGCAAATCTGACCTCGGGAAATATTTTTCGTTTCTTTTAGAACATCCATAAAGCGCTTACGTCCTTGGACGAGATGTTTTTGCCCACAATGTCCCTCTAGACCCAGGTGTAGAAATGGTTACCTGGCAAACCTATAGGGTAATAATAATGGCAGGGCCCTCTGGTAGAGCACAGTGGCAACACTGATGAGGCTATATCCTAGTAAGACCTTATTACCTGTATATACTAGCTCCATGGTTATTATTAGTAGTATTATCATTACCATCATTATCATTATATTACTATTTACCCTCACCCAGTCAATGGCGTTGACACTTTGTATAATGGATGACTATAAGATTGTTCAAATGACTTTGTGACAAAGTAGAATCTCCAGCGACTTTCTATTTATGTATCAATATTTATATTTCCTATTTGAATGATATCTTATCTCCAGCGACTTTCTATTTATGTATCAATATTTATATTTCCTATTTGAATTATATATTTCAGAAGTATTAAACTGATTGCACAGGCATCGCAAAATAACGTTACCATGCTCAGTATTTGTATGTTCTATTATGTTACAATATCTATGTTCTCTCTTGGTCGTATATCGCACTGTTTTGATGTTACAGAAATGAATTCAAATTAGTACATGTATATAAATCATGAAGAGTTTTTTGTCTTTTCTGTATAAACTGAATTAACATAATCAAACACAGATTTTTCTGCGATTGGTGATAGGTCAATCTCGAAACTCACTTCACGAACAAAGAATGACAATGGATGGTTGGAAAGGCAGACATAATTATTAAGTTCATTTCATTGCAGTCATTATTTTGTTTCCATATCCAAATAATACAAAATGATTGCAAAGTAGCATAAACGATTAATTTTGTACAAAAAGGAAAAATGTCGTGAAGCACCGATACAAATGCAAACAGTAAATGTAATATAATTACAGAAGTATAGTACATGTACCGCACCACATACAAAGACATATAGACACAATCATGCACGTGATTTACATAGTTGATCATGAATTCACTATATGAGCTGAAATAGTTTTCGCTAGGAAGGAATATCGGGGGATATGGAGGGAACTTGCACAAAAAGCAGAGCTTGTAAAATTAGCCAGTACCCTGAGTAAAAAGAAAACAAAATAAGTCTTTCCATACGTGCGTACATGAACGAGTGGGCATAACAATTCAAAGTGCAATTCCAGACCATCTTACATGCTTAAGTTGACTTTGAGTAAGTAAAGTGACATGCACAGAATAAGTTACAGGCTTTGTCAGAACCAGACATCAACGTACGTAAATAGTACTTACAGTTTCACATTTCTGTTTTCCTTAGAAAAGAAAATGTATGCAAATTTGGGCACTGGCTTCATCAGGATCTGACATCAACATAATTGTAATTACTGTCTAACATTTTTTTTTTTATTGGTAGCAACAACATGTGCAAATTTTGGATGATGTGACAGTCTCATAATACTCTGATTATCTTGTCTGCACAAATCTTTACTTTAGTTTCTTCCTATTTCGACGTGAGATCACAAAAAACTAGAAAATAAAATGTCGCTATGGTGACTGGTATGACTGGTATGCTCAAGAGCGAGCTTCCCTTCAAAGGACTTGCAATCAAGTGCATTTGTCTCGGGGCATGACCGCTGCCTAAATACAATGGGGGGGGGGGGGGGAGACTTCAGGTCCTACATAGAGATTTCTCAAATCCAGTGTGTGTGTGTGTGTGTGTTGGTGTATGGGTGTGTGTGAAGGGGCGGGTGGGGGAGGGGTGGGTATACATTGACCCTTGACACAACAAATGCCGGACACTGCCTAACCCTTCACACCGAGGTATTACCTCACACTATATAAAAGGAAAGAAAACAAAAACAAAAAACAAAGAATGTTTCGCAGCCCATAATCCAATGTCTTGCTCCCTGCATTACAATGGCTCTACACACAGTCATGTACGCCTGCACACAAGTACAGTTAAACCTGCCTCGTAATGGCCATCTGCCTCATAGCGGCCACTAAACTTCCCCAGAGGGAAGTCATGTTTAATGCCCGTCTATGACGGTCAGCTGTAAATAACTGTTACTTTTTCTATATCCCTTGGGTAGCCAGTTTGACGGTAATATCTTTACCTGTCTATAGCGGTCGGCTATCTATGACGGTCACTTCTTGTCTCCTTTGAGTGACCACTTAATAGACATACAGTTTGACTGTTTTATCATGACCAGGAATAGGGCTGACGTCCATTAGAGCCCGACAAGATTATGTATAAGAAGACAGCAGTGATGTTCTGTATAGTGGTACATTAGGTTCAAGAAGTTATAACAGAAGATTTTTTTTTTCTTCTTAAGATAGTCAAATTTGACCTCTGGAGTTCCACGCCGGGGGGGGGGGGGGGGCATGTGCGTCTAATTCGTACAGATATTTCTGCCAGGTTTGGTGACAGAGTAGACCATGTGTTTTCAAGGAGAATTTGGAATGTGAAAATCCCCCCCCAAAAAAAAAAAAAAATAATAATAATAATAATAAAAATGTTCAAGATTACAAATGAACATACTTTTACCACTTTAGTTCTATAATTTGCAATTTTCAGAATTTGGCATGGTACCGATGCTATGAGTACAAAATAATGTATATCAAATGCCTTTCAAATTTGGTTAGAAATTGGCCATGTGTTTTCAAGAAGCTACAAATCGGAAAGGCGTTCCCCAATGTGCCCCGGCCTCCAGGGGGCAGATCTGTCATGAACAAACCTGAAACTGCAGTCACCATAAGTTACTTACTCAATCATAGCACTGTCACTTTTGGATCTAGAGATGAGATTTGTAAAGATTCTCTGATTTGACCCTCCCTCCCCATTCCAAAAGCAGTATGCCTTTGGAGGTGGACCATGTGGGGCATGGTGTCCATTTGCACAACTATGTTCTACTACAATCGCAAAAATACCTGCCAAACTGATGACAATATGACCATCCATTTTCAAGAAGAAAATGAACATGAACCGAGAAATGGCCATTAATTTCCCTCCCCATCCCATACAACCAGGGGACAGCCGACTACCAATAGATCTGCCATTAAAAAAAAAAATACTACAGCCGCTAATCAACTTACTCAAAACAATAACGTAGCTCTATCACTTTGAAAATTTGAAAATGAAGAGTCTTTATGACAACCACGGGATCAGCGCTGAACTAGACAGCAATTAAGTATCTGATTTAGACTGGGAAGGACAAACCAACGAGATTCAAATAAGTTCCTTGGTAAAAACTCGCGTTTGGCTTAAATTCGTCCACCCCATTCACGGCATTTTTCTGGGTGGTTGTCTTTGACCCCTAACTTTGCCTGGTGTCTGATCTTGCCGCGCTGAACGTTGTCGATCACTGGACAGAGGATACCTGACACACCCTTCCCTGCGTTTCGTTCCACCTTGATGGTTCCAGGTTGCGATGGGAAGGCTTGTTTCAGTCTCTTCATTGCTGTAATTGCAACAACAACAACAACAACAACAACAACAAAACAACAAAAATGACGGAAAACAGGTGAAAGATATCTTTAAAGTGCCCATCCAGACACTACATTACTTTGTAAGACATAATATCCTATTTGTGAGTCAGGATGTGATGAACGTATATACTGATCGGCATGAAAGCACTGATCTCTGTCCAAAGGCCACCGCACACTATACGATTTTCGGTCGCACGACTGACATGCTTTGGATCCAAAATAAATCCCAATAGCTTCAAAATAAACACGCTTGTTTATTTCAGATCCGAAGTTGTGTGACCGAAAGTCGTATAGTGTGCGGCGGACTTTAGAGAGAGCTGTCAATACTGAGGGACCCGGAATAGCACATAAAAATTAATTCGCAAACAGAAATGTACATTTGCAAATCTTGTAACTTGAAATGTTATTCATGAATTCTATCGAAAATTTAGTGAATACTTCAAAATGCCACTGACATGATTGAGATTGACGTTATTTCAGACAGAAGTAATAATTGTGAATACACAACAGGAGTTCATTGACTTAGGTGCATCTGTCCAGGCACTCGCTCATGTTAGAAGAGTGTGTTCGTCCGTTTGTGTGATGCATTAATATTCTGATACCGACAGTGGACCCGTACCAAAATACTTGAGCTTCCTTAACCCTTACGCCCACAGGGTCAAACTTGCCCAAACTTCCATGCACCATGGATGGACTAGAAGGGAGAAAAGAAGGTGATATACAGTAGGCCTATATGCCAAATGATTTCTCAGAGGTTATGTCAAGTTCTGCATCAATCTCCAATAACGATGATTTCAATTAGTACATCGCGGCCGTCGTGTGCCCGGAAGAGCAACGTGAACGCACCCGATATAAGGAAAGTGTGCACGGAAGAACGATACGAACGCACCCGATTCAAGGAAAGTGTGCACGGAAGAACGATACGAACACACCCGATGCAAGGAAAGTGCGCACGGAAGAACGACGCGAACGCACCCGATGCAAGTGTGCACGGAAGAACGATACGAACACACCGATTCAAGGAAAGTGTGCACGGAAAAACCACACGAACGCACCCGATGCAAGGAAAGTGTGCAGGGAAGAACGACACGAACACACCCGATTCAAGGAAAGTGTGCACGGAAGAACGATACGAACACACCCGATTCAAGGAAAGTGTGCACGGAAGAACGATACGAACACACCCGATTCAAGGAAAGACTGCACGGAAGAACGACGCGAACGCAACCGATTCAAGGAAAGTGTGCACGGAAAAACGACGCGAAAGCAATCGATTCAAGGAGAGTGTGTACGGAAGAACGACGCGAACGCACCCGATTCAAGGGAAGGGTGCCCCGCCGGAAGAACGACGCGAACGCACCGATTCAAGAAAAGTGTGCCCGGAAGAACAATGCTGACGCACCCGATTCAAGGAAAGTGTGCACGGAAGAACGATGCCAACGCACCCGATTCAAGGAAAGTTTGCACGGAAGAACGATGCGAACGCAACCGATTCAAGAAAAGTGTGCCCGGAAGAACAATGCTGACGCACCCGATTCAAGGAAAGTGTGCACGGAAAAACGACGCGAACGCATCCGATTCAATTCAAGGAAAGGGCGCCCCGCCGGAAGGACGACGCGAACGCACCGATTCAAGGAAAGTGTGCCCGGAAGAACGACGCGAACGCACCCGATTCAAGGAAAGTGTGCCCGGAAGAACGACGCGAACGCACCCGATTCAAGGAAAGCGTGCACGGAAGAACAAAGTTCCTCGCATCGGACAATAAAACAGCAGGAATTCACAAAAGCAAACAGCAAAAGTTACCGCGACAACGTCCGAGCAGTGTTCTAACAGGGAGTACATGTATTAGAAAAGATTACCCAGAGGCTACCGCGGTAACTCAAGTTTGAAAGGCTCCGTTAAAACGGGGCTTAAGAGAGTCAAGTAAAATAGCTTGCGCAAAAGGAACTCACCTTCAATGAGTTGACCACGGGGTATAGAGAATACGATGCGAAACCAGCCGTACTCGTTGTCATAGTAAAATGCCGCTCCAGACAGAATAGCGAGACCATTTTGAAGGAAAGATGACGCGAGGGTGCTCTCCCCCTTTAAGGAATCTTCCTGAAGATACTAATCGCAGGAAAATGATTGAGTGCAGAAGTTAGGGGTTGGTAAAGACAAAATTGATTGGGGGAAACAACTGTGACACCTACAGCTTACATCAGTCAGCACCTTCCCTTAAAGGGGACCTCCAGATGATTTTTAGACTTTTGCCTTTAAGTCTCTATAAAGAAGTTATACCACTGGGTACAGAGTTTCAGAATGTATGATGATTGGGATGATAAAATCCATAACAATTTACAATGAACAAGGTTAATGACATAACAACTTCACAGAAGGAGGAGAGGTATTATTATGTGCATAAATTACACTATTCCATCTGGGGTCAGATCCCTTCAAATTTGCACGAAACTCTAATGCGATGTCAGAGAATGGTAGCAAGCTAAGAGTTGTTAGTGTGTGTGTGTATTTGTGTTCAATACACAAGATGGAAACACACCTTTTCCATTGCACTTGACATGTGTTTGTGCAAAAGTCACCAGTCGCTTGTTACGAATGCGCAACGGGGTCAAAAGTTTGCATTTGTCCACCAAGCCTTGAGAGTCTCAAGAAAAGTAGAGAGCTATGTCACTTGGCCAAAGTTGCCAACTAGCATGATTAAAAATATTGAATAAATTTTCCTAAAAAAGGGAAAAATAAGTTCATGAATTGAAGCAATAATTCTAATCTAATGATTTGATTAGCATGCTAAGCATCTGAAACTCTTGTTACTATTCGGAATTCAAAAAAAAAAAAAAAAAGAGGAGAAAACTATGACATTAAAAACGGCACACCTTGCTGAAGTTGGCCCATATGAAGAAACCGGCAGAAGGTTTGACATAAGGCACTCCAATCTCGTCCAGCGTTACCATGACAATTTCTGATGACTCGCGAAGCAATCTTCGACTGGTAGCAAAGTGAACATTTTGAAGCCACTCTGACGTAAAAAAAAATCAAAAGAAGATTTGGTATAATTTATGAAATATACTACCACAAATATGACATGCATTTGTATAATATATATATATATATATATATATATATATATATATATATATATAACTTGTATATGTATATATACACATAAATAGAAAGAGAGATAGCTAGATAAGTTATACATGAATAGAACACGCTTAAACACAGACACACATACACAAACACAAACTGACACAATGTGAGACTCAAATGCTGGTGACCTCGAGGAATTAACTTTAACCCACCTTCCACCGAGGAAACATTGCAAAATTGATTCTTTTTCATCGTGCAAAACAACAACAACAACAACAACAACAACAACAACAACAACAACAACAACATTCAAATCTGGACTGTTCAAGTGTAAGTCAAAGTCTGAAAAATGACACTTTAAACTAAATATGGGTTTTCTTTGGTTTTGCCTTTCATCTTTAACGTGCATGCACTAGCTGTCATTTTCCCCCAAAACACATTATCATTCATTACAATATTCACAGAAACACATGTATACCATTCATTACAGCATTTACAGAAACACATGTATAAGGTTTATTTGTAGTTACAGTTTTACATGTATATTCCATGCTCATTACAACGTTAGAGTAAAATTTGGACACTCTATAGCTAATGCTCTATGGGACTCACCTTTTATAAGAACAGTATGGTTTTGCGTTGTTTGTGTATATTATTTCAGCTAGTTCAAAACCGATTTTCATCAAATAACTTTTAATTTCACTTAGAATTGTATGCTCTCAATATTTCATGTACGTGGTTTAATCCTAATCCCCATCTCAGCCAACACCTTACCATCTCTTTCAGAACCATCTTGAACATTTGTAAGTCCATCATTAGATAGAGCAAAGCAAAACCTTTTCCCTGATACCTCAGTTGTTGCATGGTGAGGAATATTCTTGAAGACATGACTAAAACTACCTCATATTCTATCTTATTATTTTCTCTGTTCTTTATCAGGTTTAATCTCAAATATCTCAAATTGACCAGAATGGGGAAAAAATCGTTTTGCGAAGAAACACTTCATTTTCAAAGCAAAAATTATACCTTTATTGACTTAAGTGATCGAAGCAAAGATATAGTATTGTTCTAAAACAGACTAAATGCAAATTAGGACATACCTCTGTCTTCCAAGAGCTCTGCCATTTCCGTTTGAATAAAATGGGGCACCTGCACGAAATCAACGATGCAGCCGAGAGAACGGATGACGGTCGGATTCCACGAGTACACTGCACCCACGGGAGTGCCGGACATTCCAAAATCCTGCCAAGCACACAACGACTATAACATCAGTCCAGATGAGGACAATTCCTATCAAAATGCCTTCTTAATATGATAAACAATATGAAACATTCAAACAGACGAAGAAAGAACAGAAATATCAGACAAACAAAATCTGATATCAAGATATGAGGAAATATGGAATTACTCGAAAATTTACAACAGGGGATATATCATTACAGAGAGTTGACCATTAGTGTTGTTGTTGTTGTTGTTCAACATTCTTTATTATATAAACAATGCAACATGAAAGGTCTAGGTTGCTTCTTGGACAGTTAACAGGAGACACAAGGCAAAGACAAAGGATAATCAGAAAGAGCACAGGCGACAGCAATAAGCCAGTTCGGGGTTAGCTCATGGGCACATCGGTACAAATGACCTTTCTTCTTTCTCAGTTGATTAGGCACTCCACAAGTTTTCAAGCGAGAGAAGGTATTTTAGCTTACCCCACGCAACAATTTATGGAATTCATCAGTCATGTTCAAACAAAGAATGAACTTGCGTAGACCAGGTGACCAGAATGATCCATCAATTAGCATTTTGGAAAGCATCCATTCATTATTTTGCATTGAATGCATCAACGATCTTTTTCTATTGATATTGTCAAATACCACTTTTGCTGTCAGGTGGATGTGCTGGCAAGCACCACTCATAATGATCACTTGAATAATCATTACATCACAGATGCTTATCTCGGTGAATAAAAAACCAACATGCTCTGCGTGTACAAATGACCTTTTTCTGCTCATGCTCAAAGTGGAACCCCGAACTGGCTTATTAGTACCCTTGGCGAAGTACACAGTCCTGACCTCAAAGCGCTCCAACAACTGGACGGAGTGTGCTCCTTTGCACGTCATGCCCTGATACGGGCAGCGGATAATTAAGAGTGGTAACATTTTCTCGTACCCCATAGTGTCACAATAACTGCCACAACGTCTCTCTGCTTACGCTCACAACAGAGTTAATGTAGAAGGGAGATTCTATACTCTGGAAGCGACTGCTCCGCAATGATGTACGGGGAGGCAATCTGGTAGGCACACGATCTGTTCTGGCGGAGGCCTATACCTATTGGTCTCGGAGGACGGGATCAACCACCTCTTTCAATCGCTCGAGGAAGATTCGACTTGGGACTTCACCAGGCACTTCCTAGATCTCCTTTCTTTGGCAGCTTGACGAGGATGCCCTCTTTCTTCTCCACCCGCGGATCTTCCCCTCTGCCAGATCTTGGTGAAACGATTGGACAGCATGTTGGATGGCTGTCTCAATGTCGGCTTTGATGGCTTTTGCTGGTACTTCATCTAGCCCTGCTGTTTTCGCGTTCTTTATAGAGTAATGGCTTTTTCAATCTCGGTCGGTCGATCCCATTTGATTGGGAGGTTTGTCTCTGCTGGTGGGATACGTAGAGGATTTGCTGGTAGTGATCTCTTGAGCAGTTCTCAGTGCTCAGTCCATCTCTTCACTTCTTCTGCTGTTTTGAGTGTGTGGCCGCGCTCTTATGTTTTTCACCGGCTTATTATTCTACTGGAACTTGTTGGCGAGTTTCTTGGTCAACATGTAGGCCTACGAGTGTTTCAAGTTACCCTGTTTCCGCACCTTGTGCTTCTTTCCGGCCAGCCCGTCAATGTAGCCTCGTTTTGATATTTTTTTTTCTGATGTTTCTCTTTACCTCATCAGCAGCCTACGTATGCGCCTTTTACTATAGCTGCTCCTGTGCGACTCTTAACCGCAAGTGTTTTTTTTCCTTCTTTGTGGTATTCATATTTCTGCGTGGTGTCGCGAGAGTTCTTTGCGTTGTGTCTCCCTTTTCTTTCACAGCGCTTTTCACAGGTTTCATCGTACGTGGCACAGTTTCTTTGTTTCATGCCACTGTCTCTCAGTGTCTGCCTCATCAACATCAAACTGTTCTTGTAGTAGCTGAAACCGTGCCGAAAGGCTGCCTTAAAGGGAAGATAAACCCCAAGAGCAATGTGGATTGAGTGAAAGCAGCAACATTAGTAGAACACATCAGTGAAAGTTTGAAGAAAATCGGACAATCGATGCAAAAGTTATGAATTTTTAAAGTTTTGGTGTTGGAACCGCTGGATGAGGAGACTACTAGAGGTTATGACGTATGAGTGGACAACAATACCAAGAAAATATAAAGAAAATTCTACAAAAATCCATTTTTCATGAAAATTACAAATTCCATCAACTTGATATTGACATATGTTAAGGGTAGCAATTATTCCCCCTGCTTTCTGAAAGAGTTTGGTCCATTGCTCTTTCATGATTCTAGAAAAGTGAATTTTTGTTGAATTTCCTTTATATTTTCTTTGTATTGTTGTCCACTCATACGTCATATCCTCTAGTAGTCTCCTCATCCAGCGGTTCCAACACCAAAACTTTAAAAATTCATAACTTTTGCATAGATTGTCCGATTTTCCTCAAACTTTCACTGATGTGTTCTACTAATGTTGCTGCTTTCACTCAATCCACATTGCTCTTGGGGTTTATCTTCCCTTTAACTTCTGTGTCCCTCAGAGGCCTAAGGTAGCTGTATCTTCTGCGTACATTTCCTGCATGTGCTGGCAAACTTCTTGAGGCGTGGAGTCTCATGAGTAGTCATCAGGAGATCGTGGTCTGATGACACATCTGCTCATCTCATTATCCGGACATCTTAACAGGATCCTTTGAACTTCTGGCTAATGCAGACGTGGTCAATATGATGTTCGGTGACAGAGTCTGGTGATCTCCGCGTTGCCTTGTGGATCCTTTTTGTGTGGAAGGATGCTTCTTCCTATCACCAGTTGATTGAGGGAATGCAATCAGCTTGGCACTGTGCATTTATTTAATCATGTACACCTTAACATTCATTTGTGTTTCACATGGTACTTGTACCCGCATTGAGCCTTGTGTTCATATATATTTCAAATTTCTAATGCCTCTTAGTTGCTATCAAAGTCTATTACAGATTCCTTTCGTACTGAATCTTTCAAAAGGATTTTAGTTAAGGGATTTAAGTTTTTATTCCCTCTCTCTCTCTCTCTCTCTCTCTCTCTCTCATTGAATATTGGCCATTTCTTTGTACATTCCTTTCAACATTAAACTTTGTGCAGATTTTATGAATTCGAGTACTTCCATTAACTTAGTCTTTGCCCACTATGCTTACACACACGTACTCTGACGTTATTTATAGGCCCTATTTGGTTTGTCAGATACTTCTCAACCGACCTTACTGAAGCCCCACATGACGTGAGTCCTGCTCTTATCGGGGAGCTGGTCGGGGTGAAAGCCCCAGAGGCTGGAGTGGGGCGTGTCTGGGTCGTAGATGCTAGATACGTACACCTCATCGACTACACAGTGCAGATCGTGTCTGGAGGGAAAGTCACAGGTTGGGGAAAATGTTAACTTGTTGCCTTCCACACATTGATATTTCGATCCCAAGAAGCAGTTCCAAGAGGAAACTGGTTGAGACCATTTAAGATACTTGTTTGTAGCCCTATGTATGTTAAATGCTTGTGCATGATAATAGCCAGTAGAAAACTCCGACATGTTCATAACTCCAAAGTCTGAAATTTGACTTGCAAAGATATACTGATACGAGTACCAACAAACTTGAAACTACAGTCACCAATACTCTATTCAAAGCACTAAAAGCTATCCATTCTGCCTCAAGAGAAGCAGGTCCTTAATCCACTATTCAATGGGGTTTTCAAGAAGAAGTTGAAAATTTGAAAATGAGACCCAAATTTGGTCCCCCGGGTCCCGAGAGGAGTCGCTATGAACAAACTTGAAAGCACATTACACAGATACCAATGTACCCACTCATTTCACTAAGATCTATCACTTCTTGATCTAAAAGAAGATCTTTAAAGATTCCTTAATTTGGGGCGCGGTGCCAATTTGAGCAAACTGAGATCTTACCACCCTCGAGATTCTACCTACAAAGTTTGGTGAAAAATTTTCATTTCTTTTTTTTTTTTCGGAGAGAAGCTTAAAATGTGAACAGTGGGCCCCAACTTGGTCCCCCTCCCCTCCTCGTTGGGTTCCGAGGGGAAACCCCCGGATCTGTCACGAACAAGCTAAAAACTACCGTCGCCACTGTACTTGCATACTATAGTACTAACTAAACTCTTTCGCTTCTGGTTCGCTTCTGATTTTAAAAGATTTCTTGATTTGAGGGTCATCGCCCCCCCCCCCCGACCCCCAAGGAAGCATGATGCCCATTTGAACAAGTTGAGATCCTATCACCGTAGGATTTCTGTCTGCCAAGGTTGTCTGCCAATGTGTGTTTGTGTGTGTGTGTGTGTGTGCGTGTGTGTGTGTGTGTGTGTTTTTTAATGTTCCCTGCATCACATCTTGATATCACGTCAGTTACAATATATGCTCTAATTACAAAGAGATAAATTTTCGATGTATATGATATTTTATACTATATTAGCATAGGACGACACCAGCTGGGAATCGTCATGCTGTTAATCAGCAAGTGAGTCTTATGGAGGAATTCAAACATACGTAAGAGGAATATTAAAGTAACGCCTAGTCTTTTCGTACCTCTTGCAGAACTGAAGACACATCAGAACATGTTCTCGTGTGAAGACGGTCCCCAACGGATTGTATGGATTAGTGAGAAGCAGAACCTTCACTCTGTGACCCTTCAGAAAACAGGAAACGGGGAGGGGGATAGTAGACCATAGCCGAATTTACACACAGGAGTTGTTATCAGTGTCATTATTATGATCATTTGTATTACAATCACTGCAATACAAAAGTATAATACGTACTACGCTTCACATATGAGAACAAAAAACAAAACACTTCACTCGACTGCAAATTAAGTACCTAAAGGCCCTGTCACACCTTTCCTGGTAAGCTAAGCGGGCTTGTTGCGAGTAGGGATTTTCCAGCACGCAGGAGAATATTCTGCGGGCGAACAAGGATGTTGGAGAGTTCCGTAATTGCGTCTTACTGCTAGAGGCGTGCTATCTATTACCTGCTAAATACGTGTATTCCGTGTGACCTCGCGCATGAGAGCTTTGAAACCGATCCATTTTCAGCTACGAGCGACATACGGGGACTGCGAAGTACCTGCGTGAGAGTTGCCTGCGAGGTGCTGCCGCTAAGGGCCTCCTACTGGTGTTCTGCCTGTACATCTGCGGGCAAATCCCCGCGACTCACCCGGAACGAGTTTTGAGCATGCTCAAGGCCTTGTCACACCGTGTCTGGGGAAGCCATGCGGGTTGACTTGCGGGGAAAAAAATTTTGCTTCTCGGACCTCCCAGCAGTTGGTCCGCACCTGACAGTATCTAGCGCGTATCTCGCCCGTAGTTGCCCGGAGGTGCGCACGCAAGCCCGATTTACTCGCAGTCAAGTTTTGAGCATGACCAAAACTTTTTCCGGGTGAGTCGCGGGGATTGCCAGCAGAGGTCAACGCTGAAAGCCAGTAGGAGGCCCTTAGCCGCAGAACCTCGCAGGCAACTCCCACGCAGGCACTTCGCAGCTGTAACGCCAAGGGCCAAGATAATGACATTCTGCGGGACTTCTGCCATTCCTTCAGAGGAATTCCCTCACTGAGTTGTCAGCCCCCACGTGCCTGACACGCAGGTCACACAGAATACCCGAAAGTAGAACTTAAGTAGAACGCGTCCAGCAAGTAAGACACATGCAAAACTCGCCGTCCTCAGAAATTGTCCGGCTTGCTGGAAAATCCCCACATGCAACAAGCCCGCGTAACTTGCCCGGAAAGGTGTGACAGGGCCTAATATGGTAAAAATGATTTGCGTGCCACCACCGGGCGACTACGGGTGAGATACGTGCTAGGTACTGTCATCTGCGGGTCATCTGCGGGGACCTCCGGGTAGTTGTTATTCGCAAGTCGCACGCAAGGCTTGCCCGGAAAGGTGTGACACGGCCTGTAGTTTTGAATCTCCGGATTCAAACAATGACCACCGAACCCGAGTGTGCAGTGCCAGTGTGTAGAGTTAATACATTCCTAAGATTTAAACAATTTGCTGGTTTCTTTGCGCGCCACTCATACACGCCTCACAGGGCAAATTAGTTTAAAAAAAAGAGTTACAAATATCACAATGCACTGATTTCCGCAGCTCAATGATGAGCAATTCAAGAGTATTTCTATTTTCTGTGTCCATAGTCAAGAAATACGGAACTTTCCTTAGGCTATGGAAAAATCGATTTTCAAAAACCGTTCATTTCGTATGACTTGGGTGAACGGGCTATAGATGCACTAGCCATTCCTACATGTCCTATATAGGAATTATGACAAAGTAACTTCCCAGATAAGGTAGTTTACTGCTAGCCAGTCTCTGTGTACATATGGGAGGGTTGCTAGCTGCATGCTGGAGATGAAAAAAAGCAAAATAAAACAACTTGACACGTAAAGAACGTGTTTTAAGGCACATAGAATACTCCTCTTTAATTGAGAAAATTGCACATATTATTTAATTTATAGTGAGCATGATAAGTCATTTTTCAGTATAATGTTTTTCCCTATCATGACTATTGAAAATGTGTTCTATTTTGATAAAAATACACAATCGAAATGTCAGCAAAATGTTGGCTTAAGATGGCATTTGACATATAGGTCGAATCTTGTACGAGGTATATTGCACACTACTTGTTTGCGGGTAAAGGAATCAGTGTACATGTTATAGCTATGTCACACAACAGTGTGCTGATTATGTCGTCACTCCATTGGAATCAAGCTAGAAATGTGTAGTCAACCACATTTACATACATGAAGGATTTTGAAATGATCTGCATACCTCTACCTTGGCCTTTTTCAAAGTATCTTCCAACAATTCTACAGTCAGCTCAAACGGCTCAGTGCTGCTCACTCCAGGCTGTTAAAGGGAACGCAATCATAATCATTACAAAAAAGAACAAAGATTACAAATCGTGCATACAGCAAGACAAAAGACACTCTGGCATTGAACAAAACTCTTGTAACTTTATGCAGCCATCTGGAGAGGTAAAAGATGTGTTAAGGCTACATAATATTCTTTGCCTTTCAATTCTGGCTGAATAGAGGAACATAGCGATTACCCTAAAATATCACGTCATAAAAAAGTACTCACAGCGGTGCTAACCTTGGGCACACCTTCGCGGTAATGAGGGCTAAAAAGGTGTATTCATGGTATTTATTTTCTGCGAAAAAAAAAAAACAAAACAAAAACACAATGCAGTAAGGTAATGAGGGGAAAACAGTATCCATATTCCATAAAATATGCAGAATCATTATTCAAAGAACAACATACAGTATACTGACAAACCATTAGTGACAAAAAAGTTTCAATTGGCATCTCTGTAAAATGAAATTGAAATGGGAGACTTCTAATCTAATGAAGAGATTACAGATATATTTTTTTTAGCAATTACTAGTAAGTCAATAACTGAAGAGCTTGTTTCCAAAAGGCGCTAAAGCCATCATTTTCAATTGATTAATCGCCTTTTGGAAGTAAGCTCTCAAATTGCTGACTCTGTAATGACTCTTTTAACTGCTAAACTCTTGCAGTACTTTTTAAATCAGTTTGCTTTTAAACAATCAATTACAGCCAGTTCGAACTCCAGATCTTCACTGAGCCTCCCTAGTAAGATCTGATACATTTTCTAGTGAGTGAAACTTTGTACGCTGCACACTTGTGCCACATAAATGACACATCTCACCCCTCCCCAAAGAAATCCATTTAACTTCGTGATAACACGAGACTGTACCAGAAAACATACACAAATATTCAAATGCATGCCATACTCTCCGTGTAGCATACTAATAGGACCTAAATTAGACACTACAGTCAAATCTGTCTATAGCGACCACCGAAGGGATGAAAAAAAAAATGGCCGTAAGAGACAGGATATTTTACGAGGCTTTTTCTGCCGTAGTGGTGGTAGTGGTGGGGGGGGGGGGGGGGGGCGGGTGTTATTAATGGTCGTATACGACAGGTGGTCGCTACAGACAGATGGCAGCTAAGGCAGGTTTGACTGCACACACACCTTACTGTTGAGTAGCACTGGGTACGTCTTCACATTGGGCATGAAGAGGAAATCTCGAGGAATCGCTCCATAGAGTGGGCTTGGGGTCAGAATCGTATCTGCGAAGGTAGGAAACGATTGGTAGAGAATGACAATACATAATATTTTTCTCCTCTAATACGTTTTTTTTTTAGCATGTCCTCCGCAGCGAATAAGTCTGTCTTGTCTTGTCTGTGCCTTAATATTGAGGAATCAATATTAAATAAAACCCAAATGAACCTAAGGATTAAGTGAATGCAGCCATATGAGTTGAACACTGCAGTGAAATTGCGAGAAAAATTGGACAATCCCTTCAAAAGTTAAGAATTTATAAACTTTTGGTGGAGCAATCGCTGGATGATAAGACTACCACTGTACTACAATTTGTGACGTCACAAATGAACAAAACAAAGTAAATACTCTAAAAATATTTTCCATTCCCCTTTTATATCATACTGAAAGAGCACTTGACATACCTCTTGTAAAAAGCAGGAAGAATAAAATTTCCTCAACAAACCGTCATTGACAAGTCGAGGGAATGAGTACTTTTCATCATTTTTTTCTCTAAAAAAAAGAAAAGAAATGAAATTTAGATGTGTTCTACTATTCATCACTTTTCCCAATCCTCGATCTTCTGCCCCCTTTAGAATTAGTGATATTTAGTGTATAAAACAATAGGGGCTGTTCAAAACCTAGATTACACAGAGTTGGCAATTTGAAGCAATTCTATTTCCGGATGGAATTCTTTTTAATTAAATACCATATCGTTTGTTCCTTTGGGTGCATTAAACGAGAAACACTTCAGTGCTCATGAGGAAGCAAATATTGACACAATTTGCTCTGTTCTATCTCTAGCCTTTATAAAAGACCCCGCACCGTCAGCCTTGAGGAAAGAGCTGAAGCCAAGCGTGTCAGTTCAAGGGCATGTTGAGAGCTGTAATTACGCTGATCATTCATGCCTGGGAGAAAGCCTATCCCGCACACCTCTCTTACTGAGTAGTTAAAGGGGTATCAACCCAAAATATACATGTGGATTAAGTGATAATGCAGCAATATCAGCAGAACGCATCAGTAAAAGTTTGAGGCAAATCGAACAATCCGTTCAAGAGTTTTGAATTTTGGAAATTTGGTGACGCAAACGCTGGCTCAAAAGACTACCTACTGATCATGACATCATTAAGGTATAAAGAAAATATGTAAATATAGTATAATAATATGAAGAAAATAAGTGGGATTTTTTTTTTATTATGCCAGAAAATTGAAACGATGTTTGATTTTCTCTATATTCTCTTCATAAGGGATATATTGTGCATATGTGATGTCATGTTTCGTAGTAAACTTCTGATCCAGCGGTCTCGTTACCAAAACTCCAAAAATTTATAACATTTTGGAGGGATTGTCCGATTTTCATCAAACTTTCACTGATGTATTATACTAATAAAATAATTGCTCCATTCATTCAATCAACATGTATTCTGGGTTTCACTCTCTGTCAATAAATGATTCAGGTAGTCACTTCCAGCGATGAAATTGTATTGCTCGATTTGTTCATTATAGCTGTAAAGTGCGTAACACATACACAATGATAACCTTCTTCAGACGGATACTCAATTGGTCACGATTATTGCTCCCTGATACTGGTACAAAAAAAAAAAGGTCATTGAAAGGGGTACTTAAAAAAAAAAATGCCCCGTCGCTAGACGTTGGCTTTCTCTAGTGGCTTGGCTAGTCTCTTAAACAGTCCTCGCTGTTCGCTCCTCTTGCAATCCGTACAATAAGATGGCCTTTGACAAAGATAAGTTTTTGTTTCTTTTTAGCTATTCATCCGTTAATTTAACTTATACCTCCTTCGTTACACAGCACGAAGCCCATCATACAATTGAGCGATGTCACTCCGTTTGCGATGCAGAACTAGAATAAAAGAGAAAGAGTCAAAATTTCATCACAAGTTTGTTGAGCAATATATCTCCAATTTTTTCAGAGTCGCATGTTTCTAGAATATTACCCATTTCACTTCATTACTGTCATGGCAACCTAAGAACAAGAGCATTAATGAGCAGCACAGGAAAAAGGTAAACGAAATAATACTACTGTGGACATCCTCACAAATTAAAAGAAAAAAGTATAAAAGAGTTCGCTAAAGACAGTGCTAAGGAATAAGTGCATACCAACATGTAAGTGGATTCAGTAGACCTACATGATAATGTGATGCGTAGAAAGTGAGAAACAATTTACAAGCAAGGTGTAAAGAGTAAAGTGATGCGTTCACCTATAATATCTTAGCAGGAATCTGTTACGAAATGATAGTAAAATAATTCATATTATTTATAAAGTGCATAATCATTGTCATTAATTCTCTATGCGCATTTTGATATAGGTTTTCCCGTCCAATTTCATTGTTTTGTCATTCAAGTTCATATCAAAAGCATTAATTTTCGCCAAATTTGCTCAGGCATCGAAATCCTGTAATTCCAAATCTTTTTTTTTTTTCTGCGTTCAAAATGACTAATTTGGCAACCGATTTCGCATTTGCATAAGGATGTAGGTTTATTTGTATCTGTGTTAACAACAATAACCCGTGTCTTTACTGCATGTTATTATGTTCATTACATTGTTGTACTGATTTCGTGACATTATTTGTATACCCAAACATTTCGTTGTATCCTCAATTTGTTGAAGATGAAATAAGACAACTTGAATGCCGGTCATTTGCATAAAATAAACGACATGCTTTGATGCATCAGCAAACACCAACCGTCTGATGATTTTGATTGCTGAATGGTAAAAATCAAGCCCGCCGAATTAATTCACCTAGATAAAAGCGGCTTCTCATTGAAGCAAGTTCGTATAAAATAACATTTTATAGTGTATCATATGAATAATGCCTCCAGCGACACTTCGTGGAAGAGGCATAAAACAAATGAAAACAGTTACACAGTTGCTACTTGTCATAGAAACAACTCAAACCTTGTCCGGGTCTAACGGTTCGGGGGTGGCCAGCTCTTGGGTTAAGAACTCTGCAATGGCACTCCGCAGCCGGGGTATGCCTAGCCTTCCTGGGGTGTATGGTAGCATGGAGGCGTGCCACTTCTTTAAGGATGACTGATTCAGCTTCAAAAAATGGAAGCAAAATAATGTTAACGCCTTTATACACATCGAGACAAAGGTGCGTCTTCCACGCATTCTTGGAGACGCGCCTGTGTGTCTCGTTATGCATTAAAGCATATATTCTGCTTTTCTCATCCATGAAAAACAAAGCAAACTTGGGTAGCTTCAGGGCATGGTGTCCATAGGCACATTATATCACACTGGCAATGATACCTGCTAGGTTTGCAGAAAACTTGACCACGCGTCTTATATAAAACAGAAGATCAAAATGTGAAAACTTGTCCCCTCCCTTTTGGTCGCGGCCCCTATAAGGGGCAATCCCTTAATCTGCCATAAAGAAACGTGATATTACATGTATCATAAATACTTAGGGTATTTCCTGTTCAATAAAAGACGAATTAAAGATTTTTAAGTTTGGCTGTTCTGCCCAAAGGGCTGCGAGCCCAGTGGGCCATGTTCCCCAAGTGTAAAAGTATTATTCCATCATCCAAGCAAGTATTCCTGCCAAGTTTGCTGAACATACATACACACACACACACACATACATACAAAACCAAAAAGAAACTAGAAATGTCGCTTTGGCGACTGGTATGCCTCCGCCATAATGCATGATTTTCCCAATAGGCGATAGGTCTAGATAGTACATGTGGACACTGTGTGATTACATTTTCACAAAATTGGCAAAATATTGGAATGACAAGCTTGTCACAAATGTGTTGAATGTTCACCTTCCTTGACGTAGGTTTAATTGGATGAATAGGAGAGCATGTATCTAGGGATTTAAGGACTTTAACTTGACTTTGACCCACTCATACATTCAGGCATTGAGTAATTTTCAAGGTACAGGTGTGGAGAAAAAGTGCAATTTCTGAATTGAATAGTAAATTGTTACCATTTTCATCTGGCCCTTGACCCTAAAATTCATAAGATAATTACTTTCAGGTAGAACATGCATAATATGTACTAAGTTTCAAGGTAACTTGAGCCACTTCCGAGATATGGAGGAAAAAGTTAGTTCAGCACTTTCACTTGATCTTTGACCTTTTGACCTTTGAGGCAAAAAGAGAAAAAAAAAACTTTCCAGAGAATTTCTATTAGGTTACACACGCATACACCAAGTGTAAAAAAGTAACCCTGCTGGCATTGCATAAATATGAGGGTAATAGTAAAATTTTGAAGTCCTGCACTTGACCTTTGACCCCTGACCTTTGACCCCATGAACCCTACATTCTCTAGATAATCACTTCCAGTCAGTACATGTATATACTATGTTCCATGAAGATACCTTGAACAATTTTCCAAGGTATGGAGAAAAAAAAGAAGTTTTAATATTTTTACTTGACCTTTTGACCTTTGACCTCATGACCCAAACTTTCACCAGAGAATCTTAATTGGGTAATACATGTATACACTAAGTTTCAAGAAAATATCTTCAGGCATTCAATAGATATGGTGGAAATAGTGAAATTTTATGTATTTGACCCTGACCTTTTGACCTTTGACCTTTGACCTCATGACCCAAACTTTCACCAGAGAATTTTAATTAGGTAACACATGTATACACTAAGTTTCAAGAAAATATCTTCAGGCATTCAATAGATATGGTGGAAATAGTGAAATTTTATGTATTTGACCTTGACCTTTTGACCTTTGACCTTGAGCATGTGCACCCAAAAGTTGATATGCACAACTTCACCCCCTAATACACATACATGCCAAGTTTCATTAGGATACCTCAACAGGTTTCGATAGTTACCTTGTCCAAAAAATTCATTACGGATGGACGGAAGGACGGACGGACGGACGGACGGACGGATGGACGGAAGGACGGACGGACGGACAGACGGACGGAAGGACGGACGGACAACCCGAAAACATAATGCCTCCGGCACCACTTCGTGGCGGAGGCATTAAAAAAAATGAATGTGGGGGGGGGGGGGAGGGCACCAGTGGAACAAACTTAAAACAACAGTTAGCAATGTGCTTACTCTATAGCACTATAGCTTAGCACAATCACTTCATGGTTGAACGTGTTAAAGAGAAGGTTTTTAAGAATTCTTTAATTTGGGGGCTTGCGCGGCAAGTTTGAAGAAAATCGTCATAGGTTTGAAGAAACTGACAATCATGTCAAAATTATGCCTTATTTTGCCCCACCCCCTTGTCGGGACCCTGAGGTATTTGGGCCACTCCGGATCCGGTATGACCAGACATGAAACTATAGTACCAGCAAAGGACTATCTCACAGCACCGACTCCCCGTGCGCGTCACGTGCTTGACACCCAAGAGTCATACAACTTGTAAATGAGTCATATAATTGAAGAAGTACTCAGTCAGTCCGCAGCACGTATGCTAATGAGCCGATCCAGCAAGATTTATTCAGCACTCTCGTTGACGATCTTTGCGTTCGAAAGGTGTCTCGTCGTGCCAGATTTTGCGAGACTTTGATAGGGCTATGGTTTTCACAGTGTAGCGACTTGTACATACATTCGTCATGGCTACAAGTCACGGTAAATTGTTCTCCAGTCTTAGATCTTTATTTTGATACTAAATTTGGGTATAACATCGGATCTTATCATGACTAAATGATCAGTTGAATTTGCGTAAATTTTACCTGCTTTTCACGGAAGATTTTGTCGTCTAAAGTTCTTCTTTGGTTCCTGACCGGATTAAGAAAATGTTGTTTCTGATTTTGGCTTTTTCGTAGAGAGAAAACTTAGATGCTCATCATAGAGTCAAGGAGACGCAAGCAAGATTTATACTAGTTTTTCCGTTTTGAAATGTCTGTAAAATTCACTCCTAAGCCGGAAGTACGCTCCACACAAAGTCAACAGTGGCGCGATAAGAGCTCTCTGATTGGACAGTGCTTGCATTCAGCGCTTGAACTACACGCGTGCCAAGAAACCGCAAGTGGCATGAAACCGTTATGCAGCAGCTTATTACGTATGCAAGCCTCGAGCGGGCTTGCATACGAGTTGAATAAATACGAGCGAATTATCGGGTGCTGCGGACTGACTGTACTACACAGTATACACCCACGAGTCGTACAGTCCACGAGTTATCAAAGTGCACCTGCGAGCCATGCAGTCCATGAGCTAGATGCGGCTAATGTGAACATAGTCCACAATCTCGATATCAAGTTGGATAGGACCACGAGCTATGATAGTCCACGAGCTAGACACTGGTGACGTCATAATGACCAATGTCTGGCTCGTGAAGCTGTTTGCTTGGTGTCAAACACGTAGACGGTATGACTTGTGGGTGTATGACTCATTTAGTTCTTAACTTTAAATGCCTTTACTACATGAATACAGGGCCTACTGTACCTTTTCGACAACCACTTCTGAGATTGCGTCGTTGTGAGCTGTTGACATGTTGATAATTCCCTATATGAGGAATAGGATTGATAAAGAAACCGCACAAAAATTTCATCAAAAGTTTTGAAGTTATTGCAAATTGCAATGTGCAGTAAAAGGCCTGCGGATCGAAAGATAAAACAAAATCATAACCGTCAGTGCACTTTCACCAGCACATAATATGAGGCGTGATAGCTTGGGAATCAATGAGAAAGGTGAAGGGTAAATAATAAATGATTCTCAAAGATAGCACAAAACTCAGGTGATGGAGATGACTTGGATAAAAAAATCGTCTTGGATGACCCCAAGTTCACGTGTCTTAGGATATCACAAACATTAACGGACAAAGTTGTGAGGATTTGTTTTTCGATCTAACGTGTCATGCAAAACTTCAGTTTTCTGAAGATTCAACTTCAGATCAATTTTCAGAGATCATCCCTGAATTTGTACTCAAGCATGATTCAACTTTATTCATAAAGCAGACAAACACATGTTTTCTATACTTCTCTTCTTTATGCCTTAATTAGGATGTCTGAAAACACTTAATTCGTTTTCATCAGTCAACCATGCACTCGGTATTTGGTAGTCTCACTGCATGGTTACCCGTATACCTCGTTCGACCTACACTGCCTCTACAATGTAAACAATGTAAACAAAGCAAACCGATGATTCGTGTTCGAAAATTCAGCGTTTCCTGTTAATCCTATTTATTTGTAGGGAAAAAAGGGAAAAAAGAATAGAGAAGTCCCGCCTTGTTGGAAACGTTAATCGTGACAATGAGGAGGGACGATTTTGCTTTATGTCACAATTAACGTCTAAGGTAGATGACGTGAGTGGGAGGTATAAAGACGCACACTCCAAGGAGCACACAAACACATTTTCTATTCTCTTCTTCATGCCATTGAGATGTCTGAAAATACATCATTCGTTTTCATCAGTCAACCGCATTTGGTAGTACTTAGTCTCACTGGTACCTTGCATATGGTTTGACCTAGTGCCGTATATAAAGAGAGTCTGGCCAAATCGGTTTTCGGCTTATGAGTTTTGAAGCCTGTGATTGATCAAAAGTGGTCCCGTGATCTTTGCGGAGCCATGTCGTTACCAAAGTGCGCTCGTACGCAGTGCCCATTGTTCACTACCCCTTATTTGGTAGGTTTTCATTATTACGTCTGAGCGTACACGCTATCCCTGTAACGCGTAATGTACGCTGGGCAATGACAATATGACGTCCAATTTACGAGTTGGCCAGACTCTCTTCATTTTCACTATTGCCAGAGACTTCGATATGAATATCATATAATACACAAAAGGGGTGGAAAGTGCTCACCCGTCATAACGATCAGTATTTTCATTTCTTTTTCATTCTTATTCTTTCTGTATTATGGTAAAAAACAAAACAAAACAAAACATCTAATCACCTTAGAAACGTATCATTTATTTATACACATTGACTATTTTTTTTTTTGCTTTTTGTTTTTATAGATAATCTGAAGTAAAGATATGCAATTTACAGTAATCTTTATTGCAATATTCTGAAGATTCATGATGTCCTCATTTGGAGGGTTTTACATGTAAAAGTGTGTGTGTGTGTGTGGGGGGGGGGGGTGGGTGTGTATGGGTGTTGTGTGTTTATGTTTTTGTGTGTTTGTGTGGGTGTGGTGGGTGTGCAGTATGGTTGGGTGTTCATAATACCGGACACCTAACGTTTTGCTATCAATAGAAACGTGAAAAATCTCACAATTTGCCTGAAATTTTACTCACGTGTGGAGAAAATACTCCGGATTCACAAGCGCGCACTGAAAATGCGATCTGAGGTACGCGCTCTTAGATGGCGGCTTCGAACGCGTGGGGTGTCATTTTTGCCGCACTCAGTTGCCCTGCTCATTTCAACCGACCACCCTGACAATACGTATAAAGGGCACTTAAATGCGTTTTTTCGACAGGCCGCTGTTTTTTTCTAGCCGTCATTTTTCACCCAATAATATTTGAATATATTACTTTTGAAGGACTGTTTGATGAATTTGACTTGATTTTCATTAGGAAACTTGAACATCGTAATTGAAATAAATTGATGAGTCGGTTTGTTTTTTCACCATTTCTCGTTTCTGCATCAACTCGTACGTTCGTAGCGGGCGACAAAATGTTTATGTCCTATGTATGTACCAGCTCCAGTAAAAATATACAGTAAAAACAGATGAGGGCCAAGCACTGTACCTTGTGGCGTACCACTCAAGACTGGATATCATTCAGAGCTCTTCCCATTTACACATACACGTTGAATACGCTTGGTAAGGAAATTTGTAATCCATCGCAAAATGTTAGAGCGAACTCCATAAAAATTCAACTTCTGGATTAGTTTTTTGTGTGGGATGACATCAAAAGCTTTTGAGAGATCCAGTGCAAGAACATCTGTTGGGATGTTACTATCCACGTTCTTTGCGACATTCACAGTGAGTACAAGCTGTGACTCGCAGGATCTGTGCTTCCGAAACGCATGTTGGTTGTCGGAGAGAATGTTTTGTTCACTTAAATGATTCATTAATTGACTGTCGATTATATGTTCTAACAGTTTGCAGCATGTGCAGGTGAGAGAAATCGGACGATAATTTGCAGGGTCGGTGATAGAGCCCTTTATGAAAAGGGGGGCAACATTGGCACTTTTCCAGTCAAGCGGGAGTTCCCCTGAGTCAAGGGACTGTTGAAAGATGGACTGTAAAACAGGAGCCAATTCATCAGCAGCTATCTTAAGGGCTTGGTTCTGAATTTGATCAGGACCGATGGCTTTTGATGTACTTTGTATTAATATTAAGCAGCAGTTTACGTACACCATTAACACTGATCTTATTAGGTGGCATTTCGGGGAAAGGACTAGTTTGTAATTCAGGCAAAGGAGAACATTCATCTTAAGCTTCAGTAGAGAAGACGCTCTGGAAATGAGTGGCAAAAGTTTCTGCTTTCTCCTGATCAGTTGTAATCAGAACATCATTAACTTTAAGTGTCTGGATACCTGTATTATCTGTTCGTCTAGATTTAATATATCTCCAAAATTCTTTGGGCCGATCATCTTCAAGGATTGAAGAGACATTACTGTCTGTGAGCAGTGCGTATGGCACGATCAACTTGCTTCCGTACCGAGATGAATTTATCCCAATCAGACTTAATACCACTTTTTTTTTTAGCACGAATATAAAATTTTTCTTTTTTACTACAAAAGCGTTTCAATTTAGATGAAAACCAAGGAGGACGAGGTCGTCCCTTGGTAAGCTTATGAGGAACATTATCTAATACAATGTTGTTTAGGGAATTCTTTAACCAGGTCCAGTTCTCATCAACAGAACGAGTATCAGGTTTCATTTTGAAAAAGTCTTGCCCTAATTCCTTGGCCGACTTTGCGAAATCTTCACTATTCACTTTCCTCCACAAGGAGATTTTACGTTGTGGTTTCATTGGAAGTTCAATTTCAGTTTGGCCAGGACAATAAAATGATCACTTTATATTCCAGCACGAGGGGAAACCTCTGGAATTAAATCAGGATGAGAGGTTAATAAAAGATCCAAAGTGTTTTCAGTCCCGGTAGTGTAATCATGTCGTGTAGAAAACGAAACCTTCTGTGTCAGGTGATTATTATGAGGTCAGACAAAGATTCTTGTAGTGCACCTTTGGGTATCATGAGAGAGATCTGACCAATCTAAACCAGGCACATTAAAATCACCCCCTAAAACAATTATTGAAGAACTTGCTGAAGCAGTAAGTGTGGCAAGGTTAGAATCCAATTCCAGAAGAGGAGCTATATTCTTATCAGGCGGCCGATAAAAACAGCCAAATTGAAAAGTGAGGCCTGACACCAAATTTGTTCAGTACTACTTTCCAGATCCGTGCGTTGGAAACATGGAATAGAGTTCTTTACCCCTATAAAAACACCTCCTCTATGAGCGTTCCGATCCTTTCTAGATACCTGGAAATATGATGGAAAAATTTCTGCAGACTTAATTGAGGGATCAAGCCAGGACTCTGTCCCAAGGATAATATCAATGTCTTCTGATTCAATAAAAGAGCCCAGGATAGCTGCTTTGCCCTTTACACTGCAGCAATTAATAACAGCAATTTTAATACCATCAGTGTTTGGTTTACGAGGTGTACTTGAACCAGACCTATGTGGGTTATCCATAGGGGTTTTTGGGTGTGGACTTGAAGAGTGATTACCATCAGATTTGAATAGGTGCACAGATGGGTTTCGGCTCTTCCCATTCTTCCCAATGACAGTCCAACCGTCATTAGTTCTCACACATTTCAGTGGGGAAGGATTCTTCATAGAAACTGTCTTGTTCACTGGTGTAGATCTAGGTGGGGTTGCACAACGCCAGCCGGTAGAGGATTTGCGTAGTGTAACTTTTGGTACATTATCTGACCTTGGAGGAATTGGACTGGATAATCTAGAAACTTTATCTTTGTAGTTTCCGTGATCACAATCAGAGTCGGAGCTATCATTCAGATATGACAGGCAATCAAAAGAGTTGCTAATGTCCAAACTGTTGTTTGTAGACTCAAATGAACTACTAAAATTTATATCGTCACATAAAAGACATAACCAGATGGCATCAGCATTCTTGGAGTGGAAATCCACAGTACAATTGGAGACATCTGAGCAGTTCAAGTGAAACCATGTAGGCCTAGTTATATGTAGTTACACGATAAACCTTATTCGATTTTGCTAAATTTCGGTAATTTAGAGGGAATACCTAATTGTTTTCGCCACATTTTACTCGGTAGCGTAGCCCAGTGAAGAATCGAACACCGTTGCGCGTAGTCCCATGCGTACATTTTCTTTCTGTACGCGCAATGCCGTTATAATGCGCGGTCGGTCGTTATGGACCCGGTCGGTGGGTTGAACACCTACCAGTTATATCGTGAAAGAAAATGAGAGCGAGGTCACAGCTGATCGTTGTTCACGTCTGAAAATGTAAACTTTCTGGTCATAATCATAAACTTGTCATAAATTGAACACTTTATTGTTACGTTATTCAAACTTCCAACTTGTGTTATGAACACATCTTTTTTTTATATATATTACAATTGAGCCTTCTGTGACCTATAGTAACCATGTCATAAAGAATTACAACTTTTTGCCCGTGTATAAAAACGTGATACAACAGTCTATAGCACCGGAATAGCTAACTGGTAGACACAGATATATACCATATGATTTAGGACATTAGGAGTATCGTCATCGTAGGTTAGAGTGATTATGGTTGTTAATACCCACAGCTTTCTTAGACCTTGCAATGAAATAATAATTAACCTCTTAACCAAATTGACACGACTTAAAAATGAGTTCATAAATCTGGACATTTGTGGAGTTATCCCAAATAGGTTCGATATTCCGAATTTCGGTAATTCCGAAAATGGAATAAGGTTTGTTATACATGTACTGACGGTTCATTCGGAAAAAAAAAAACAAAAACAAACAAACAAACAAACAAAGAAAAACAAATTCGTCGGTCCGAAGGTTCGTAAATCCGAAAGAGGTGTCAAGGTTCATAAAGATCTCAAATGAAAAGAAGGTGCATGCTTCCGAACATTCGGCAATAGGAACTTTATTTAATTTTCGGACCAACGAACCTTTAAAAAACACGATTTCTATTTTGAGTTTACCCCTTTTTTTAATAGATCCTGGAAGTTATTGCACATTGGGGTAACTAACCTTCGGAATAACGAAATGTAACTGGGAAACACAAGCCCAACGCCCCATATTTCGCACACATTATTAAGTTCATCCCCCACGTACGGGCCTCTGTGTAATCTGTAAAATCGTGCCTGCCTAGTAAATTGGCCATGAACTTGGGCGCGATCTTCCCGCGCGATCGAGTAGAATGTACACGCGAAGAGCATTGTACGTCATTGAAAAACTGCCTGATGTGTCATTCCCACTAGGCAGGAGGGATGATGCGTGTACACTCGTGCTAATATGCACTTAGTTGACTCAATACAGCACTAGTTTATGTGAATTTTACGAAAAGAAATAATAAACTGTGCAGGAATTATGAAAAAAAAAAAGATTGCTTCTGTGTATTTCATTCATAAATCCTCTTCATTTCAAGCCATCTGTAATCCTATCTTACCCACTTGCGAATAGACGTGTCATAATGTCCTCGAGCCCCCAGAGATAGCTCTGTAACATTCCATTCAATGACGGGGTTTTTATTTTGCAACGTTATCTAATAACTCTCATGTAAGCAAGTTCTTGCAATGACTAATCTATTTTGTAATGTATCATAATCTATCTATGCTGAGATAACCTATATCAAATTTGCAGACACAGAAAAAGGTTTGTTTTACAATCGTGATACGTTCAACTACTCATTTACCCTGTGCTGAAATCCGCATGTCTGCTCCGCACATGTTATCGCTATCGCTCAAACTTCGATCGCGATTTTATGGCTTGTGTGTGTGAGAAGCTGAAAAATCACGCAGCTCCATGTGGTGTGGTAAAAAACAAATCGGACGCTCGAAGTCGTACATTCAAGAGCTAAAACAAATAGCGAATTCAAAGTCCACTGAAAAGGTCTTGACACTGTAATGTATATGTTCCAAAATCATGTCTGGCTTAGTTTTGGGAGAATTTTCTACACGCACGAGATCAGAAATGAGATCGGTGAACTGGCTACTGGCCCAAAACCACTATTTCGGCGCAATTGGTCAAAAATCGTGTCGCTTATGTTCCTTCTCACCTAGGAGAGATAAAAAGCTCTTTCAAAATGCCCCTGTGATTTTATGTGATGCCAAGGGACATATAGACAAAAACTGAAATCATTTCGAAGGCGAGATTGTACCACTAAGCCATTGGTGGAGGGTTAAGTTCGGCCAACAGGCTCAAAAGTGCATGTCGCCAACGATGATTTTTTATGTTTTCTCAACTTTGTGGGAAAATATGAGCATAAAGAAGAAGCTTACTCGCAGTTTCAGAAAAGTAGCCGAACGTTCTATGAAAACCTAACACAACTTCATAAGCTTATCATTCTTTAACAACAAAATACCTGATGGAAATGTGTCGCCAGATCTGCTGAAACATACGTTACCATCTTTGTACTGCAAACTTGGTAATGCTATTACAGTGAATACTACACAATTGTATTCTTTTTCTGACCAAAAGGGGTCTAAGTTTATGTTAAAAAATATTTCATCACTCAGCTTCAAAAGACATGCGACTGCCAATCTCGCAAATATAGATTTTAAAAAGGTAGATTTAAGAGAAGTAACATACGTTACCATCTTTGTAAAAAGTATGAAGGTGCATGGCTCTGAATGATTGTTCTAGAGTTGAGACTTATGGAGTAGATTGTCCTTATACCCATGGGTGGCAAAAGATTCATTATTATGTTGCTAACTTATACGATTTAATCCACAAGTGTAACATACGTGATGTAACTTACGTTACCACCAAATGACAGAAAGCTTAATTACACCATTAATTACCACCTAAATGTATATTTCTCGAATCTGTGCCGTCGATTTGAGGCCATGGGATAGCTCAGCAACCTCTTTTACTGGCATCTTGAGCATTGGCAGCGCGCAAAATACCTTTACATGATGTGTTGAAAAACTGAGTAAGTATTTGATTGTTGGAAATGTGTTGTTGTTTTTCATAGAATCATGCTTTACTTCTGTTTATTGTGTGTTTATTAAGTCAGTATATTCCACCGTAGAAATCCAGTAATTACTTTGCTGTACAGGCTTATTCTTTTGAAATAAATCACTCAATTTATTAAGTAACGTATGTTTCAAATTTTGGTAACGTAAGTTTCAAGATGTTGTCATGTTAATAACAGACAATCTACGGAAAAGCCCATTTAATCTGAGACAATTTAATTGTTGCAGTTATGATGTTGATGAATTTCTGCGTCAAAACATATCAAATTCATTTACAGCTGTATGTTCTTGTTTGTTTGGAGGATGCAGTAAAAGGGGACATAATCATAGTATCTTAAAAAAAAAAAAATCGTTTGGTGGGCGTTGATGTTCAACTTGGCTTTAATGATGTCATATTTCAGGTATAAGCAATGAATTTAACATTGTTTTAAGAAAATTCAATGAATAGCTAATACAATTAGAGATTACACAGATCTCTACTTCAAAACTAGTGGACCAGGTCCCTGCATTAATGTAGTAACGTACGTTTCTAGCGTTGGTAACGTAAGTTTCATCAATTCATGTCATTAAAAAAGGATATTTTAGAGAATGTGCGTGGATAAAAATAACATTTAATTATTCTCAAACTACTGTTGAAGGAATTCTGTAGGGAAATACGTCTTTTCAATTAAATTTATCATTGGTTATCATAAACCAATATGGTGACTTACTCCCTGACTATTTTTAACGGAGAAAATAAACTCAAATTTCTGTCGTAATGTCGTAGATGATCTCAAAGTGAAGAAAAACACATTTTGAGTGAAGAAAAGGCAACAAAAATACAGTGCATTAGAGAAATGTAATTTCAACTATTACTGTTACCATCATAGATCAGGCCTACATGATAATAATAATAATGATAATGATAATAGTAATTATAGTAATATATGTTTCAGTAAGCTATATGTTTAAGACATTAACATTTTTTGTTCTTCCTTCTTGTTGAGGTTAATACAGTTGCAATGGGGAAGAGCAGTGCTAGGATTAAAACCCCATATATAGGGAACGTGTTAGCTGTAATCAGAATGGCGAAAAATTATATCTCTAAGCAAAGATTCAAGAAAAAAAACTTATGCCCGTCTCATAGTTAACAAAGAAAAGAAGCAAAGTTACACATTTTTTTTCCCTACCATGGTCCACATCAGGGTAATTATAGGGGAGGGGGTTCAGGCTCCCCCGCCCCTTTGCCAGCAGTCAAAACATAAACAAAAGGAAATAAAAAGAGAAAAATGAATCGCGGACTCACCCTCCCCCGTTTGAAATAAAAAAAAACAAACAAACATGAAATTGGGCGTGTACTGGCAGCATCGAATTGAGCTGAAGCCTTTTTTTATATTTCTTCAATTTTCTTTTTTTTTTCTTTTTTTTTTCTTGCTTGTCAGTCGATGAAACCCGGCAAAAGAAATGAAACAAAAAAAAAATGGCAAGAGAGCTTTTTATTTTTCTGCCCGTCAGGAGATTAAAACTGGAAGTGGTCGACTTTTTCTAACTCCTGACCCCATCCCCCACCCCATAAAAATCCTACTTACGGGCCTGCATGCCTATAATCATTATCAGTACCTTTGTTGTGCATGTATAGCAACTTGTCCTTTCACTTTTCTTTTTAAAGATTCAAAACATTTTTCCTGGAGACAATTTCAAGATACGGCAAGAATTATTAATGCAAGACTTGTTATTCTTGTTATCCTTGTGGATTATACTGTTTTATGCATACATAACAAGGAAAATCGAGTACATCATTTTACTAATGACAATTTCATTCATCCTACCCAGTATTGTGCTAATAAAACTGTGTAATTTGACGTTATTTCATGGACCTCATTTTGCCATAGTCAACTTAGTAAAGTGGTCATTTATTTAGTTAACATTAGTTAACATTTCTCGGTTCCTTCTTTCCCTATCTCTTGTTTACCGAGTTCAGACATTTTAAATACAAGCAATACGGCGTTATTGTTCATTATGAAGCACTTTAACAGGGTAATCATCTCGTTTCTGCCGTTTCTTGTTTCATACAAGTGTTAAAAATTTTTTGAATACTATTTTATTGCAACTGCTATTTTCAAACTGTTCCTGCATAGAGTAACTGTTGCGACAGCTGATGAGTCTGCAAAGTTATGGATTCGAAACATATCTTTCAACAGCATGAAGATAACAAGTTACAAGACATCAATATAAAGATAACAAGTCACAAGACATCAAGCATGCAAACACTTTCATTATGATAAAATTAAAGGGAAACCTACGTTACCCACCACTCGTTTTATATTACACGTACATCATGACAATATTTTCATCCGTTAAGGCACGAAACAGCATGTTCCCAACTCTTATCGTTTCAGTGCCATAAATTCATAAGTATGAAGCCAATTGTCTTCAAAATATCAGCAGTTACGAATTACTGTTCTACTGAAGAGTTTATACGAGGACATGTTATAAAGTCTTGCAGTTTTACAACTATTTTAATTGTTATTTTTGAGAATTGTATCACCATAATATTGGGACATTGTGTTATAATATTCGTTCACTTAGAGTTGAAGAGAAACTAGTGTAAGAATATATACAAAAACCAAAAAGAAAATGTTCCAAAATTTGCTGCACATGTAGTAGTATTGTCTTTGTAACTTACGTTACATTAACGTGAAACATACGTTACGTGGAATCTATCGACTATATTTTTGCGCACATAGTTTCACATATTTCATCGATGATACTCAAAAATTAGCCGGCAATTTGGGACTGATAAATGTTGAAAATATTTTCTTAAGAAAGTCTGACGTCAAATTATCGAGAAAACAAATTAACATTACCTGTCTAAGGTTTTACAAAATAGGACATGCTGTGTTCAGTATAGCATACAGGTCATTTGCTATCCTTCCCATCTGCAGGCAGCATTTACAAACATGGCAGCCGATGATATACTTCACATCTGACGCATAATTATCTCAATCATAGAATGTAGTCAACAATCTTAATGCATTTGAAATAGAATGACATGGTAACGTATGTTACATGATGAAATTTACGCCCCATGAAAGAAATTATCACACCTTTAAAATAAAGCAAAACCATGTGTTCATATTTTTCAACTACAAACTTGAATATTTGTCTCGTGGATTGGTATACAAATGAAACCTTTTCTAACAACTTTAATTTTCCCGTTTTGTGATTGTCCAATTGTGCCGAAATAGTGGTTTTGGGCCTACTACGTGTGTACTGTGAACATGTGACTGGCTTGCATGCACATGGTAGCCTTTAAACAAGGCGACTCGCTCTGCGTGCCCACGTGTAGCGCGTTTACCCCACAAACCTGTTGGCCGGCGAGTGGGGCTCGCTCCACTCGCCGGCCAACAACGTGTTTGTGGGGTAAACGCGCTATACGAGGGCACGCAGAGCGAGTCGCCTTGTTTAAAGGCTATGCACATGGCAGCTAGCTAGGCGAGAGTGCGGCAAGAACGCTAGGAATGCACCCGAGATGCGGTTGTAAATTAGACTTCCTTGTTCATCAGCCCGTCTAGTATTTATATTTTTAAAAATAATTCCAATTCTTCATAAAATCACGATAAAAAGACTTCATATATTCATTATGTATTTTAGAAGCGTAAATATGAAATATTTTGGCTTTTTTTTTCAGTCCAAGAAAAAAAATAGTTTGAATAAAAAAATAAATAAATCATCGTTCTTGACTCAAGTCTAATTTCCTGCGCCTTCTTGCAGTTACCCCGCAGTTGCCCATGGATACGATGCATAAATAATCAGTTTACTGAGTCGTACCAGTGTACCACCCTACACCCTACTGCTCTTGTTCAAATTGAGAGGATTTTTATTTTATCGGTGGCATTTATAGTTTCATAACCTCATCCAATAAAAAAGACAAATTCAAACATCAAATGGTGTGACAGTTTTTGTCAGAATTCCCTATCAATAACAACTTGTTGCCAGGATAGTTTTCAGATTTCACTTGCTTCATTATCGAAGCTGTTTGACATTTGAAAGAACTGCTCCATAAGAAATCACCTTTCATTTGTTATTTATTTTCGCAAACAAGTATTTTGGGTCAATATATATTGTTTACTATTATTTCAATGTCATGATATTTCATGATGGTATGTGTTCTGTCTTTACATGGCAAGATGGGATTTTTTTTTTCAATCCAGAGTCAATGAAGAAAGTGACAGGAAGGAAACCAAAAGGATAGGGAGGAAATGAAAAGGATAGAATAAAACACCTGATCAGCAGGTTCTTTTTTATTACAATGGTGAATGCAGTACATCAGAATTTAAGTACAGTTCTAAATAATTTATCAGTTCAAACTGAGCAAAGAAAATGGATTTCGTCGAGTTCTAAATGAAAACTAAATTAGCATCGCCTACTACGAATAGACCTATTGCAAACTTGTTGTCAAGCTTTAGGTTGAGTTTCTTCAGAAACACGAATTTTGGGTTGGTAGCACTATACCCAAGTGAATAAGAAAAAGGAAAAAAATGATAAATAATGGAGGTCTCTAGACCACTCCCGTGCACGAGCGAGCATCAGCCCCGTTTCGTCAGTGTCACTCTCGTCATTGGCCTAGGCTAGGCTACTCGTGTCGTAGCCCGACCAGACGCTGTTAATACGCTACGCGAATACACGTATGTACAGCGGCGACCCCTGGGCTGTGTGTAGTTACTCGTGTCGTAGTTTTAGGCGTGACAGATTTAATATCACGAGCGTTCGCCCGCGTCCGGCATGCCTTCTTGGCCCATTCTCAGTAAAAGCGTTCAAATACAGAATTTTGGTGTCGCCGACATTCCATGACAGTTTGCGGTTCCCTGAAACCTATTAGATACTATTTAAATGTTTATAATATATCACGAGGACTTTATTTGTTAAAAATAAACACGATCAAATGCGGTTGTCTGCCTTTTTGTATAAAATTTTGCTGTTAAACTTCGTTAAGACCCCCAAAACGCAGTGTCGCCGGCTATTTCAGAATTATATTTTATTGCTCCTCTCTGTCCACAAACACACTTTCCAAATATCATTTTCATGGACGATGAGCATATCATAATGTGCTAATCACAATACTCAAAAAGTTCCAAAATTTTTATTGAATTCTTTTTTTATAGCCTTTTGAAACCTGTCGCCAAGTTCACTGCCAGATACGTTACCAGTTTCTTTAGTGTTATAGCATTGCGAAAATAACAAGACTATGCAATGACCCTGTGTATATGAAACCCTGAGGATATACTTCATACATTGCAAGTACTTAGATTTTTTGTGCAACAGCTCTTTAATGAGAATACGGTACAATGTTTGAAATATCGGTTTTCTACACTTTTATTTGGACAGATACGTTATATACTTTTCACGCCACCCACTGCGACAGAAATTGCAATGTCAGACAAATTGTATATTGGTCTTATCCATTATACTCCTCGGAATGACGCATCGATTCAACATTAAAGTTTAGTACCAGTGAGAAATATTTAGTATAGATATCGCTTTCATTTAATATGATCGACCATATACGTTACCACAGATACGTTACCCCAGATACGTGACCGAATTTTGCTCATTGGTCTTGTGCTTTCTGGGGATCAAATCTGGTCAAGATTCATCCCTACACATTACATGCTTCGTTTTGTTGGACCTCAGGATTATATTCTTACACCAAAAGGACAGAGAGGTGAAAAAGAGCAACACTTCCACATGATTTTTCTTTCTGCGTCAGTGTCTCACAACTTAATGCCAAGTTTTCCGACAGATACGTTACCACATAATCAAAATGCTGAAAAGAAATTGTAAATGTTTTTACAAACAAATCGTTGTGTGCTCATAAACTCCAAAGTTCTATTCTATAAAACCCAGCCACTTTCATATTCTATGCAACAACTTTTAACGTTTATTTTACAAGACGAAGCTAAGATTCAGCATATCAGTTTTTTGCTTTTCAGATTTAGCAGATACGTTACGTATAATTCAGGGCACCCACGGTGACAAATAATGTTATGTAAAACAAAGTATTCATAAAACAATTCTGCATAGAATGACGCTTCCATAAAAAATGAAAGTTATGTTCAAATGAAGAATATTCAGTAGAAATTGCTCTGTAACTTCACCGACAGATTCATTTACCGCACGCCAGATAGTATTACGTTACCAAACATTGAAAGAGTAAAAAGTAGTTTATGAAACGCTTCCGAGAAAAGTTTCAGTGTTCTTGCAACTGATTGACAAATTGCCCTACATCGACGTAAATAAGCACTGAATTGATCAGTGTTTTTAGTAGTAGCCATGATAAAAAATCATGGGCGTACATACTCGAGCAGGATTCGAACCTACGACCTCCTGATCACCGGACAGGCGTCATCTCCACTAGACCACCGAGCTTTCGCCCGACAGCAAGTGTTGGTTCTAATCCTTATAGCATGCAGCGGGTACTGCTTTGTTATTCAAATTCATGAATTTCTTCCGTCGAGATGTTTTTATTGCAACTGATTGACAAATTGCCCTAAAACACTGATCAATTCAGTGCTTATTTACGTCGATGTAGGGCAATTTGTCAATCAGTTGCAATAAAAACATCTCGACGGAAGAAATTCATGAATTTGAATAACAAAGCAGTACCCGCTGCATGCTATAAGGATTAGAACCAACACTTGCTGTCGGGCGAAAGCTCGGTGGTCTAGTGGAGATGACGCCTGTCCGGTGATCAGGAGGTCGTAGGTTCGAATCCTGCTCGAGTATGTACGCCCATGATTTTTTATCATGGCTACTACTAAAAACACTGATCAATTCAGTGCTTATTTACGTCGATGTAGGGCAATTTGTCAATCAGTTGCAATAAAAACATCTCGACGGAAGAAATTCATGAATTTGAATTTCAGTGTTCTGTTGCATATTATTGTAGTGTTTTTCAACATATGAAGAACTACTCAAGATTCATTGATAAGTTGAACAATTATTTATTCATTTTCATGAAAATGGATGAGCCAAATACGTTACCATAGGTCAAATAACTGTTTAGCATATCGAGTTCATAGAGACTGTACCTACTTCCTTCTAAGTGCCTGCAAAAAATATATTTTTTTAAACCTTGTTTGCATTATCCATCAAAACTTAATGAATATTTATAGTCAAATAGTCTTATCTGTTAAGTAGCCAGCTTGGCTCGAGCTTGGCATGCGCCCATGCCGTCCGCGTTCGGGAACGCCAGCTTAAAAGTCTTTTGTTTAGTGCCTTTGTTTCGAACACAATAGCGTCAACTTCACTGCACCCAGTCGACCACGAAGCCATCGCTCCATGTAGCCAGCGTTCGGGAACGCCCGGATTAAGTCTTCCCAATTGTGCTGAACACTTACAGTTACACAGTTGATTTCATGGAAGCTTAAAAAACGGACAAACTAGCCAACAAAATAATACCACCAAAGGCATCGCACTATTACGCGTTAGTAACGCTGTGATTACCTTAATTTGCGTCGATGAGAGGCGTAATCAAAAAGTATATCCGAAATAGTATTTATTCCCCTTACAATGAGCGTGAGACCACTCTTAATTGTAAGCAGCTTCTCAGGTGAAGCAAAATGTGTGTAATGAAGTGACAAGTGTACTAAGAAAAACATTCACAACTTAGCTAGGTAGATTGACGGAAACTTGACACCCATGGCCGTGCCAGCCAGGCAACAGGCTGGTGGAAATTTCCAGGAACTTCAAAGCAGGTTTGCCGCCAGGCAAAACCGCAGGGACAAGGAATTTGCGTACGCGCTGAATGGGTCGTAAACATCGTGTCAATTGCATGGGGCCTGGGAACAGGGGCTATGCATAGTAACCCTGTGCTGTATAATACGTGCATGCTGATGGAGACACGTGCTGGAGTTGGCGAGATCTATAGCTGATGAGAGCTGCCTGCCTGAAACCAGGGAGGTACATACACATCTGGCTCTGCTGAAACTATGGAGCTATAGTACAGTAAAGTCGACACGATAAAAAAGTCCAGATTTTTGCCTTTGTTATTCCTTGAAAATTTCTTCGTCTTTAGTCGACATTTAGTCTGGGAAGACACGCCCACACAGCGGGCGCACATATGCATTTGATTCGCGCCCTTATCTTTGCGCGCACTGCAGGTTTTATTACTACACTGCAGTGCGCGCATTTTCACTCTTTATTAAATTTATACTTGTAATGCTTGTGTGGCCGTGTCTTCCCTTTGGCGTAAGTTTCGGTAAACACTGTAGTCTGGGAAGACACGCCCACACAGCGGGCGCTCATATGCATTTGATTCGCGCCCTTATCTTTGCGCGCACTGCAGGCTTTATTACTACACTGCAGTGCGCGCATTTTCACTCTTGTGCTGTGCAAGGTCACGGGCAAGACATCCGTCTTACGTTATGGAGGAGAAAATTATGGAGGAGAAAATTAGCAAGTTGGAGGAAAAGCTTGATAGCTTGAGCCTTATGGTAGAGAAACTCTCCTCTACACGTCTTTCTTCGCAGCCCTCCCAACAGGAGCCCGATGAGGCAATAGTTACTTCGCCAGACCAGGCCACTCAGGATCAAGCATTCCCACCTGGCTCTCAGTCCCAAGATAATGGGGCCTTGACCGCGCCGGGCCGTCGACAATTAAGCTACTGCGCCCATCAACAATGTGTTAAATCTGGGAAGCAGGATTTGCAAGCGGAATTCGCCGCAATTCGGGACGCCTATCAAGCCGTCAAACTCCCTTCTGATCTACGGTTAAATGAAAGCCGCACAGGCATAAGGCGCCAGGACCAGGGAGAATTTAACATTATTACTAAATCGGCGAGATATCTTGAAACTGTTTTTAAGATCTTGTCACAAGTAGACCTGGATCAAAACGCCAGAAAGTCAGACTCAGAGGCTTTGGACGAACTGTTTACTGTTTCCCTGTCTCACCTTCGGTACTTGCAGGAGCAGTACTCGAATTTTGTCGTTCAAGGTACTTTCGACCAAACTACATCTAGACTGTTCCGTCAACTTCAGCGGCAATCGTCAGGATTGTCGAGTGAGGCCATCGACAATCTCCACAAGGCGGCGGGGTTGGCGGCCGGAGCTCACCGTGCCCAACCTACACGCGGAGCTCCACAGAATTTCACCCCTCCCTTCCGGGGAAGGGGCAGAGGCCGTTATAGCTACCAATACCAGCAACGGGGTGGCTCGGACTACTTCAACCGATTCACGCAGCGGCAGCCTTTCCCTAGCCAACGTCGGGATGGTGATCGTGGGACCGGCGATGAATGACGGACATGCCTTTCGGTTACCCCCAGGCTGGATCCATTCGCAATTTTGCTGGTGAGTGGACGACAATTGGGACCCCTTTCGCGGTGTTGAATTGGATTGAACAAGTAGTACGGATTCCCTTTTTAAAGTGACCCGAATCGTTTTGCTTACGTAATCGTGTTTTCACTAAAACTGAAGAAGACTTTATTGATTTAGAGATTGAACAACTTTTGGATTGCAACGCTATTCACAAATGTCAAACAGTGCCCAGTTACATTTCCCCTAGCTCTACATTGTGTAAATAACGAAAAAGGGAGGAATTAAATTTCGCTTAATTTTGAACTTACGGCATTTGAATACTCATGTGCATAGTCCGCGCTTTAGGAATGACGATATTCGTGTTGTCGCGGATTACTGAAGTGGGAGTTAGTGTCCACTTCACAGAATATACACTTACCAACTACGCCAGGCTGAAGATGGGCTTGATTCAGGTAGATTTATACAGGTGTATGCCTTGTAGTTCTTTCCTTTCCCAAATCGTGTGTCCATCAGCGTCGAGTCAAGGTCATGGGGGTCAATTGTCACCTGATATGGAGTTGGATGTGTCAGTCAGGTGACCCCCTAGTCAGGTTTAGGTCACAGTCCGGGTCTGGTTAAGGTCGTGAGGTACAGTAGATAGGAGGGGAAGTTAAAACCAACCATCCCCCCAAACCAAATCCCACTACAGTTCGGAATGACGATTGTTTGATATCTGTAGATATAAAGAACGGTTTTTATCATATCCCTGTGCATGTGGAGGACCGCCAATATTTGTCCTTTGAATGGAGAGGCGTTTACTACAGTTTCAGTGTTACTCCTTTTGGTTTGTGCGTGTCGCCTTACTACTTTGACAGTAAAATACTGAGACCTGTGATAGCTTATTTACGTGATTTGGGAGTCCGTCTGAGCGTGTATGAAGATGACTTTTGTTTAGCTGCCCCCAAGGAATGTATAACGGATCATACGGACCTGTTGTTACATACGCTAGAGGACCTTGGTTTTTTCATCAATCGTGACAAGTCGCATTTGAATCCTACAACCAAGTTGGATTATATTGGCTATACGGTTCAACTAGACAATGAATTTAAGCGGACTGCCTTTTATTTGCACACAAAAACAACGAATTGTGAAAATTCGCAAGGACATTCGTAGGGCGTTGAGGTCCCCCGACATTTCGGCTCGCAATCTCGCTAGGTTGGCGGGTCAGTGTATTTCAGTTGCATGGTGTGTTGAGCCCGCGAAGTTGCTGCTCAGAGGAGTTTATCGCTTATTAGCAAGTAAACAGTCGTGGTCGTCTAAATTGGTTCTTGACGACCATGCGAAGGAGGATTTGTTGTGGTGGATATCAGCAAGCTCAAGTTGGAATGGAAAGTCGGTATGCAAACGCCCCATTTCCGCGCAAATTGTGACGGACGCTTCGCATCTTGCGTAGGGAGCGGTACTGGGGGACCGCCACGCAGGGGGAGACTGGGACATACGCACATCGCGACAGTCTTCAAACTATCGAGAACTTCTCGCTATACTGTTAGCCCTGAAATCGTTTCTCCCAGACATCAGAGGTGTAGCATGATACCATTAGGTTCATTGGTGTTAGATTTCATGCGCTCATGAGCATCATGAGTTATGTGGCAGTTCATCAACATAATAAAATAGCAGTAACCATGCTGCCTATTGTTCTCAAGATTCGCCTTTTAAAATGACTGATTTGTAATCTAGACTATCCGTAGAACATAACATGGTGGCAAGCGGGAAGCATGGACGCCACAAGACTGAAATCGGATAAGTTCATGTCTATCTGAGTTATTTTCATCGAAGTTTTATGCTGTGCGCCAGGCCTAGTTGGACCGGACGGACGCCGCTCGGGGAAAACTGTGCTACTGGTCACACGCAAAAGACTGAGTTCATGAAGCCAAGCTACGCGGAGCTTGCCTGACGACGCGCGACATAGACGACGGGATTGACTGTGACTAGTCGCGGATTGATACACACATGAACATCAGTGATACACACATAAACATCAGTAGATCACGTACACGCAACGAACTGCCCATTGGCGTACATACGTGACATCGTTTCCGCTCGCTACACAACGGGCCCTATAGGCCTATGCAAGATTACGAGTCAACAGGCAGCACCTTAGACGGGTAAATTCCACGTACGATTTCTCCGAACTGACTTTCGGCTCGGACCAGACCAACCCTTGTGACTGTCAGCGATACATCCGACTGCTCTCCACGCTGCTGACCAACGATTCCGAAGCCTACGGAACACAGAATAGCGAATTTGACTGTGGTCGACACAGATGCTTCGGTCCAGTTTGCCATTGCTCATCGTGCAATTGCCTGATGTCAGCGCTGAGCGGAGCGGACCGAACTAGCCCAACGCGGACGGAGACCAGCAGAGCCTGCGAGTATACAACGGGAAACGCGTACGCGCAGCCGGTGTACATCGCTACCTGAGACGGACCGAGAGCGGTACCATTACCGTTGGGCGACGACGGGTGAACACAGGGACGTAATCACCGACATCGCTGACCATTTGATGATTTCCATGTAAGATTTCCGTGGAATGTGATTGAATAACTCGATAGATTGGAAGCATTTTGTCAATATTTTAAAGGACGCTCTCCAGAGTGATTTACGACAGACCTTGTAGACCTAGATCATAGAAGCTCTGAGGTACATTGCCAGTCATTGGCAGTGGTAACGATATCCACTCAAGTCGGACGCTAGAAATACAAAGCTGGAAATAAATGCTTGAACTAAATGGACGCTTTGCAGCATGAAAGAAGGTAGACAATATTCCAAATGCCGTTTTTTGCATATCATCAGTCTATAAACTTCTACATGTTCTAGTGTGTACCAGCACAGTATATAGCCCTGTGACACACAATTAGGATAAGACAGTGGTCTTACTCCTTTGTGTATGAGTATTACTAGTAGACTTCCACGAATTTTGAATTCAGGATAAGACAGTAGTCTTACTCCTTTGTGTATGAGTATTACTAGTAGACTTCCACGAATTTTGAATTCAGGATAAGACAGTAGTCTTACTCCTTTGTGTATGAGTAGTACTGTAGACTTGCACGAATTTTGAATTAGGATAAGACAGTGGTCTTTATACTCCTTTGTGTTACAGTGATAGTGTACAGAGATTACACAGTGATAATTGGTTGTTATGTATGTGTAGCTACGAATTGTAAACACTTGAATTGCATGCACATATTGCAGTAATTGCTAAACTGTATACACACACACGCGCACATTCAGTATGGGAGAAATGTCAGGTATCACACCACCCTCCATGGATTGGGAGATGAAAGATCCTCCCAACGCGTTTCGCAGTTTCAGACATTACTGCGAGCTGATATTTCAAGGACCCTTGAACAAAAAGACAGACCAAGAGAAAATCACATACATCCTTCTCTGGCTTGGACAAGAAGGTATCCGAATCTACAAGTCATGGAGCAAAGAAACGAAAAAACCGAACGAGCTGTTTGAGGCATTCTCAAAGCATTTCGAACCGAAGAGCAACTTCCGGTTGGCCAGATTCCAGTTGCAGAAGCTGAAACAGGAGCCAGATGAAAGCATTGACAATTTTCTGGCTAGATGTCGCACATTGGCACAGAGGTGTCAGTTCAAGGAAGGGGAAATTGACGATAGATTGATTGAGCAACTCATCATTGGTGCAAGCAACAGGAAAGTACAAGAGATACTACTGGGCAAAGATGATACGCTCACACTAGATGCAGCTCTTGACGTTGCAAGAACTCAGGAAGCTACACGTTTGGATATGAAGTCACTGAATGAGAAATCTCTCAACCTTGATGTCGTTAGGAAGAAAGGCCACTTCCAAAGAGAAAATGGACCGACACCAGAAAAAAAGAAGTGCCATTTTTGTGGACTGTCACATCCACCGAGGAAGTGTCCAGCATATGGAACCAAATGCAAACGCTGCGGCAAACTCAATCACTGGGAAGCCTTTTGCAGATCGAAGCAAAGTGGACAAAAGCAGAAAGCCAAGAGAGGAGGCTCCTACACAAGTAAAGCTCACAAGAATGCAGTGCACGAACTGCAAGAGGAAACAGCACCTATTGACGAGTTTGAGAACCTGAAGTTTGAGACCATCACTATCGACTATGTCAAGAACAATGAAATGTTTGCTGAGATCAAGGTGGATCTCGGAAACAGAAAGGGGACATTGAAGGCTAAGGCAGACACCGGAGCCCAAGGCAACATTTTACCCCTACGACTATACAGACAGATGCACCCAAACAATATCGACGCCAAAGGGAACCCAGTCAAGGACACACTGAAAAAGTGTCAGACCATCATCACCGGATATAACAAGAATGTTATCCCTCATCTATAGGTGTACACACGATGAACTGTTGGTATAGAGATCGGGAAACTGCTTCCGACTTTTACGTTGTCGACACTGACGGCCCTGCAATCCTTGGCTTGCCCTTGTGTACTGAGCTCCAACTTATAATCATAAACTGTGGAATGGAGCAACAGCTGAGTTGTCCCATCCAGAACGAGGAGCACTTGAGAAGTTTGTACCCAGACCGGTTTGAAGGAATCGGTAACTTCAAAGGCGAGCATCACATAGTCATCGATAAGGAGGTACCCCCAGTCGTCCACCCTCCGAGACGGTGCCCCATTAACATCAAAGACGACATCCAGACTGAGATTGACCAGATGGTTGAGCTAGGCGTGATTACACAGGTACAGGAACCGACCGATTGGGTGTCAAGTCTCGTGTATGTCCAAAAGCCTAACGGAAAGTGGCGGATTTGTCTGGATCCAAGAGATTTGAACAAGGCAATAAAGAGAAGCCACACCTCAATGCCAACCATCGATGAAACCAGACATAGATCGAAGGAGCAACAGTGTTCTCCACCTTGGATGCTAAACATGGGTATTGGTCAGTCAAACTTGACGAAGAATCAAGCCGACTCACAACGTTCAACAGCCCCTTTGGGAGATATCGGTTCAAGAGACTCCCTTTTGGACTCTGCACATCCCAGGATGTATTCCAGACGAAGATGAACCAAATCCTAGAAGGGTGCTCAGGAGTAATCTGCATGGCAGATGACATTGCTGTGGTAGGAAAAACTGTAGAAGAGCATGATGCCAACCTACACAACTTGATACGAGTAGCCAGTAAACATGGACTTGTGTTCAACTGGAACAAGTGTAGGATCAAGCAGGAGAGCATTCGCTTCTACGGCTTAGTGTTCGACAAACACGGCGCTCACCCCGACCCTCAGAGAGTAGAAGCAGTGCAAGCTATCCAAGCTCCTACATCTCAGAAAGAGCTACAAGAGTTCCTAGGAATAGCGACCTACATGTCGCCCTTCATTCCTAACCTGTCAAGTTTGACAGCACCGCTACGAGACCTGCTAAACAAGGACACAACATTTGCATGGTCACCTTCGCACCAGATGGTATTTGAGAAGACCAAGGCTGCAATATGCCAAGATGTCACCTTAGCATACTTCGACATAAAGAAGGAAGTAGTGCTCGAGGTCGATGCTTCTTCAAGAGGTCTTGGAGCAGCACTCACGCAGCAAGGCCGACCTATAGCATTTGCATCCAAGTCACTGACAGACACAGAACAACGCTATGCAAACATAGAAAGAGAGATGTTGGCGGTGGTCTACGCTCGTGAAAAGTTTCACAGCTACGTATGTGGAAGACGTTTCACCGTCCTTTCCGACCATAAACCTCTTGAGATGATAACACTGAAGAATCTCGGAGCAGCACCCCCAAGGCTGCAGAGATTACTCCTCCGACTGCAAGGATACGATATGGTAGTCAGGTACAAGCCAGGCAAGGACATGCTCCTCTCTGACGCCATGTCCAGACTACATCCACTTCCAGACGAAAGAACAGAAGAGCCACCCCAGGTCAACTTTGTAATGTTCTCAGACCAGAAGTTGACAGAGATACGTCAAGCCACATCGCAAGATCCAGAGCTTTGTGCTCTCCGAGACGAAATCATCCAAGGATGGCCTGATGAAAGACGTGAATTGAGTCAGAACCTTCGAAAGTACAGGCCATATAGAGACGAACTATCCGTCGAAAATGGTGTACTGCTCAAGGGATCCAGATTGATCATCCCGGCAGGATTGAGAGCAGACTACCTGACCAAAATACACGAGGCCCATCAAGGAGTCACCAAGTGTCAGCTGCGGGCAAAATCCTGCATTTTCTGGAATGGAATCAACAAGGACATCGAAGAACTAGTTGGCAAGTGTCCAATCTGCCAGAAATACGGCAACGCACAACCAGCTGAACCCCTCAGGCCTCACGAGATACCGTCAAGGCCTTGGCAAGTTGTTGCAACCGACATCTTCATGCTTGAAGGAACAGAATGCCTGCTGATAGCAGACATGTACTCCAAGTACCCTGTAGTACGGAAGATGCCAAACCATCCAACAAGCACAGCTGTCATCAATGCCCTGAAAGAGGTGTTCTCGGAACAAGGAACCCCTGAAAAGCTCGTTAGCGACAACGGCCCTCAGTTTAGCAGCGCACAGTTCCAGACGTTTAAGGATGAATGGAGCTTTATCCATGTGACGTCAAGCCCTAGGTACCCCCAATCAAACGGGTACATAGAACGCCAGGTACAGACTGTGAAAGCTGCCATGAAAAAGGCAAAGGACGGGCATGTGGACCCAAACATAGCTCTCCAGTGCCTTAGAGCAACCCCAATAGATGCACACCTACCATCACCTGCTGAGCTGATGTTTGGCAGAAAAATTCGTACAAACCTACCCGTCCACATTCGTAATCAAGACCCCAGGAGAGATGAGGTGAACCAACGCTTGATGGAGAGACAGGAGAGGCAGAAAGCAAACTTTGACAAAAATACCAAGCCACTCCCACCACTTTCCACGGGACAAAGTGTCCGTGTTCAAAACCAAGAAACTGGGAAGTGGGAAGAAGGCTGCATCGTCCACAAGCGGTCTGAGCCTAGATCATACGATGTAGACACCCATAGTGGTCACGTCCTCTGCAGAAACCGGCGACACATCCGTCAAACTCGAGAGACCTACAAACAACCCCAACCATATTCAGACGCAGACAAGTATGAGTATAGCACTCCTCATAGGCAAAACACAAATGCAGACAAACCAAAACACCAGGACAACACAGACACCAACACTCAGTACATTACACGGTATGGACGCCAAGTTCACAAACCAAAAAGATACCGTGACTCTGCGTGAAATGTACATAAGTACATACCTTAACACCGAAGTAGATGAAATAGTGTTAAGAAGTAGTTAGTGAACAGCAAGAAGTGTTCAGCGTATGATGAATATAGGTTGTTGTTTTTTTTTTCGTTTTTTTTTTTTTTAAGGATAAGATGGTATCAGATGAGTATACATGTATGCACTGTATGGGTATGCTCAGTGTTAATTAATTTCGGATAAGAATACAAAAGTAGTCAATACATAAGATGACAGGAAACGTATTTCAAACGTATTTTGAATCAAGGTTTATGTCAAATATATCTGTTTGGAAAGCATAGCCACACTTAAGCAAGTGTTGTCAGAATGAACATTCCTTTTTTTTTTTTTTTTTTTTTTTTAGAAAGAAAGGGGGTTGTAGCATGATACCATTAGGTTCATTGGTGTTATATTTCATGCACTCATGAGCATCATGAGTTATGTGGCAGTTCATCAACATAATAAAATAGCAGTAACCATGCTGCCTATTGTTCTCAAGATTCGCCTCCTAAAATGACTGATTTGTAATCTAGACTATCCGTAGAACATAACAAGGGGCAAGCACGTTCAAATCTTGTCGGACAATATAACAGCATTGGCCTATGTCCAACATATGGGAGGGCCCAGTGCCCCCCTCACGAACATCGCCCGAGCTGTTTGGACGGTCGCGACGAACAATGGGATATACATAAGTTGCAATCATATTGCCGGCAAGGACAATTCCCTAGCAGATTATCTGTCGCGGCAACCGGACAAATTCGATTGGAAACTACATCCCGGAGTGTTTTCATAATTGTAATGCTTGTGTGGCCGTCTTAGTTCCCTTTGACGTAAGTTTCGGTAAAGCTGAAATACGTCTTTATTCCCTTGTCTAAGTCGAATTTTTTTTTTTTCGCTCAAAATCTTATCGCCATTCTCTGAAAAAGAATTGTTTTCCCGCGAGTTGGTAATTCGCTAGTGTACGGCGTGGCACCGTTCGCGCCATGCGTCCATTGTCTTGTACGCCAGAAATGAAAGGGCATACATTAATTTACATTCTTTGGAGAATTACATGTAGTTGCCTACCCAAAGCAGTTCACTTTCCCCCTTTTCTCCTGCTCGTTATTCTCAAAACGCACAAACTGTGTACACATAAAGGTCCTAGTAAAATCATTATCAGAACATGATACACGTGTGTAATAGGTGTTTCTGTTTATCCGAATATTCTAACGTTAATTATTCCGAAGCGTTAATAGAAACCTGGGCCCGTTTTTAGAAAATTAATCAAATGCAACTACATGTAATTAAATGTAACTGGAAATTAAATGCAGGTGTATCATATCACGAGCAACTTTGCACATAAACGCAAGTGCGTTGCTGAAAAGGCTTGCGTTTGATAATCATATGAAACTAGAAAATAGTTGTACAAACCTGAAACTCAATTGCGTTGAAACGCAACTCTTACAATCAAATGAAGTCCATCAAATCACGCGCAACGCTTTATTCAAACGCAAGAGCGTTGCAGGGAAGACTTGTGGTTTTCGTATTAGAAACTGTGGTTAAAAGCATCTCTTAACATCTACGGAGGTGCGTTATTGTTGAAAAGTCTTGCATTATTTTGTTTGTTTTTTCGTACGCAAAATTAAAAATTAAACGCAGCTCTGAAAATCAAATGCAATTGCAAGTCCTTGTGATCACGCGGAACGCTGAATAGACTTGCGTTTGATAATCGTACGAAACTTGAAAATTGTAGGGAACTTCTTTAAAACTCAGTTGCGTTTCAACGCGATTCTATAAATCAAATGCAAGTCCATCAAATCACACGCGACGCTGTATTTAAACGCAAGAGCATTGCCGAGAAGACATGCAGTTTTTGTACGAAATTATAAGAAACTGCGTTTAAACGCATCTCTAAACATCTACGGAAGTGAGTTATTGTTGAAAAGACCTGCATTATTTTTTACTTCGTACGCAAAATTAAAAATTAAACGCAACCCCAAAAATCAAATGCAAGTCCATCAAATCACACGGAACGCTGAAAAGACTTGCGTTTGATAATCATCCGACACTAGAAAATTGTAACAAACTTAAACTCAATTGCGTTTAAACGCAATTCTAAAAGTCAAATGCAAGTCCATCAAATCACAAGCAACGCTGTATTTAAAACGCAAGAGCGTTGCAGAAAAGACTTGCGGTTTCTGTACGAAACTAGAAACTGCGTTTAAACGCATAAAAATCTATACCGAAGCGTGCTATTGTTGAAAAGACTTGAATCATATTTTTTTTTTTTTATTTCGTAACGGAACTTTCGCCGTGACCGAACTTAGTCTGCACTAGCAGGGGAAAGACATCGCAACATTTACACGTTTCAAACTACCGAAACGCATCGTGCTTCACGAAATGTCAGTGAAAAAATAGTAGCAAATTATTGTTACTGCAGTTCGCTATTCCGAAGGTTTAAATCTCAGTCCAAAGTTAAATAAGTCCGACGATGGAAAGATATTCATCTTTACGAAGGTTAGTAATCCGAAAGATGTCGTTTCCGGATTAACACATTTTTCTTCTTCTTTTTATTTCAGACTGGCCCTCGCCGTACAGAGCGGTAATGTTGCGAATCGGAGCGCGAGAACAATTCATTTTCAGAGTATGGCAATAGAAATTTAAACAAAACAAATAAAAACATGGCAACTTAGGGATGGAAAATCACACATCCTATTTCAACTCAGTCGGCACTGAAAAATTATCTCGACAGAATCATACGAATTTACACGCATATCTTCACAACAACGCACTTGCATTTAAATCGCAAAGTTACATGCACTTTGGGGAATATGCGTTTGTTTTTTATTACCATCTCTCTTTAATATTTGATGTTACTATGGCTATGAAAATAAAGGTCAAAGGTCACAGTTTATGATGCTATTTCATGTACTACATCCCTGCTTGAAAGTGTCCCGTAGTGTGAAACACATCAATGGGAAACGCAGTGTGAATATGTATTGTGAAATTTCTCCACACTGTTAAATTCGAGCGTTCTAGCACTGTGAACACGTTGTGAATCATCACTCGCATAAGGAGTGTGAAGCAGAACATGAGGCCTATACTATGCCAAATCTCCGTGAAGATCCACACGCCAGTGTGAAATCATCTTCGATATGTAAACACATTGTGAATAATCATGCGGGACAATTAATGTGATCTGTCCAGAGGGATAGCATGATTGCTCTATATTTAAACGGAATTAGATGAAGCATTCTATTAAAAACACCTTCTTGACCAAAGACTATCTCAATGTCATTCGGGTCAATTACTGTCAAATTCAGAACGTAAAAGTAAATTGAAATTCTATTTTAATTCATTGACCTTGCACGTTCGTCTTTTTTTTTTTATTTATGTCATATCACTGTGACAATTAAGATCAAATAAAGAGGCCATGTATCAAAATTTGAAATCAATAGTATGTATTTTTGAAATACCATTTGACATGACTGTCTTTACTGTTCAATTAGCAGTAGCTCAATTATCCTTCGTCGATTTCTTTCGTCTTTTATATTTGCTATCTCATTTCACGCACCACCTAATTTGTCATCTTGACAAATTTCTAAGTGTACTTATATGTTGGGTCAAAATAACATTTAAAGTTGACAATTAACACATCTAGGATCGATAATACATTTTACATCGAGTCAAAAGGTGTTATACACGTATCATGACGGATAATATATTTAGGGTTCAAAGTTATTGCATTAATAGGGTCATTCTTACAATTGGGCCAGACTTGATTAGTACATTGGTGGTTGAAAGTCAATTGAATTACGGTCGATATTACATTTACGGTTGCTTTTACTTTTAGGGGTGATACAGAGACTGATGTAAGTAGAGTGTCCTTACCGTTGGGTTGTCAGTTTCGTGATAAGGATTTTTCGCAATGTCGAGGAAAATATCGCGCAATTCCATCTTGAAGTTTCCCCGGCGACGGGCGCGGGCAGACACGAATCCTTCCTCCATCGCTGATTTGTGCGTTCGAATACGCAGAAAGTTCGCAGAGAGGTATAGGAGGCAAAACCGCCGACGGTCTTGTGTTTTTGAGAGTTCCCTTGTATATGATTCGCAGCTTGATTGAAACACGACTATTCTTTGTACTGATATCAGTCCCTTTTATAAAGAGGAGGAGGAGTCGGCGAGCGGCCACGCGAAGCCGCGGCGGGCGTGACACAATGGAGATAATAATTGTTGCGCATGACAGAATTCAGTGTAATAAACTTTTTATGCGTTATGTTTGTCGGAAACACAAATCTTATATTTTGGGGGTCATTCATAATAATGTTTTTTTTTTTTTTTTATCTGAAATACTTCCATTTTCCCCATTAATGTCCAAAATGAAGAATAGATCCATAAAAGAATCATACCGATTTCATTTCATAACCAGAAGGATTGTTTTCTTATCAATTCGTGACAGATTCTGCCCATTGAACAGGGGAAGAAAGGGTCTAACATGTTCCAGGGTATACAACGTAATATGTGAGACTCTCACAGTTGGCATTGTGTGCCCGTCTAGGATGCATGTGTGTGTGTCTGCATGTAAAGATCCATGCTGGAATATTCGGGTAAGTCGATGAAAATGAAAGTCCCAATTTACATTGCATAGTCAAGTGGGTCCTTATACGTGTGTTATTCCTCCTCACATGTCGATCTTTGTTAGCAGTGGCGAATTGAGGGGGAGCGCATCGGGTGCCCCCCCCCCCCCCCCCCCTTTAATTTTGGTTTTAAAAAAATGGGGGTGGGCGCGTGCGCCCATTTTACTTTTGTAAAGGCGCTCCCCAACCTTTACGGAATTCCTGGTTCCGCTCCTGGTTACTGGACTTGTCGCGCGTCGATCAAATTCCAATGACAGTTTCATAAATCGAAATTCGTTTAGTCGAACAAAACCTGAAAGTGAAAGCAATCGCTGTCAAAGGGTACCACGCAGTCATGTGAAAGAGCCAATAGACTTGCCGACGCGCATCAATTCCTAATTTCATAGCCCCCTTTCACACTATAAAAGTGTCACTCGGGTGATTTTTCGGGATATTCAATAGGAAATTAAAAAGGACATTTTCGTACTTATACTAGTGAATGAGCTCCCGATTGACGCGTACCTTTCATGGTGTGCTAGTAAACGTTATGGCGCATGCGTGAAATGGCGCGCAAGACGTTGCAGTGGGTATGTTGACCGTCACTTTCTACCCGGGAATTTTCCCGCGATGTCTTTCATGCGCCATGCGACACAATGGCACAGCGTTATCGCTAACGCTGTACACCGGCCGGCATGCCCGGTCGGGAGTTTGCGGGGACACCCGCACGTTTTATTCATCGTAGACGGTAAGCGAGGGTGAATATTTCTGAAAAGTTACCCGGCATTTTAACAGCAATCAGTGGTGAACATTCTGATGGTCTAATATAGACACTACTAGAAACGATTCCATTTACATGTATAACTACAAAACAAATCTTTCAACCAACAAAAACCACCAGGACCAACAGAAGGCATTGGAATAGACTCACTCAAAACCTATTGGACCATTAAACCAGCACATACCATTAGAACAGTTTCAATCAAATCGTAATGGACCATTAGAAACAGAAATCAGACTAAAAGAAACTGGTAGTACACTGACAGTCCACTATAAACTAATTTGCATATTTGTGTCGATTATTTTTACTGCACATTTCCAAACGGCTTTCACAAAGACCTTGACGGCAGCATATTTTGTTCACATATAACAAGCAACATACTCTGCAGGAAAGAACAGTGTCCCACAGTGTGTTCTTAGTTTGTTTAATGTTTGCTTAATTTGAAAATGATTTCACACTGTGGTATGTTTTTTTTTTCCAAATTGTTCACAGAGAAATGTTGTTTCACACTGTGATTAATTCTAGATGATTCACAATGTGTCAAAACGCTCAAATTTAGCAGTATGAAGAGATTTCACACTGTGTTCACAACGTGTTTCACACTGTGGGACACTGTTCGTTCCAGCACGGAAATGTACACGTGTGTCACTCCGGGTTGGACGTCAGACATCTTTCACACTTCCACATTATGACAATGCTCTTCAGAGCACAGTTACATACAAATACAAATTGTAACAAATGAAACTCAGAAACATTTTTTTTTTTTTTCATGACAGGTTTATAATTTAATACAGCAGTGTATGTCTTCTACATATTGTGTTCACGTCATGCTGACAATAGCTGTAGTAATAAATTTTCAGCTCATTCAATCGTACAGTTGATTCATTCTTTATGGCGTGAAGTGCACACAAACCATTGAATTAACATTCTGAAGATATTGTAGTTTCTACAATAATAATAATAATAATAATAATTGCATTTATATGGTGCTTCATACTGACGTTTCTAAGCGCACTTTGCTACTCATACAAATAGATTAGAAAACACAATAACATTAACAAAAACAGCATTAACAGTAACAATTAAAAGAAGAAGAAAGAAAAGAAAAGAAAAGAAAAATACATGTGATACAATGGTACAATAATTGATAACTGTGTGCGCCTCCAGGAGAAAAAAAAATTAGAACTGATTAAACAGGTGAGTTTTAAGAAGAATTTTAAACAAGCACATAATTATCTACTTACTTAATGTAAGCATATTTTTCAACACTACAATAAATTGGTATAATTCAAATGAACATTTTCCATTTACAATACCCGTACAAGAGAGAAAAAAAAAACACATGATAAAAATTAATGTATTCAATTTCAACATTTTTCGAAATTTTAGATGCAGTAAATGGTTATTTCGCACTTTTAAATGTTACAATATGTAATCAACCGCGGTCATGGTATCCTGAGAAGGTTATACAGTAGACCCCCGTTATAACGAAGTCCTCGGGTCCGGCAGTTTTCTTTTGTTATATCGAAATTTCGTTATAACCAAACAAATAAACAATGCATAGAGTGGATAATGTTGCGGCCTGAATTTTTACTTCGTTGCAACCGAAATTTCGTTATAACCGTGTTCATTATAACGGGAGTGCACTGTATGTGCAATTAGAGAAGAATTTTGGGAGGTCAGTGACTTTTATGGCATTAGTTCACATCTTTACGTGCTGTGCTGCATGCAGACCTATCGGGAAACAGATACAGCAACCAAACTAGAAAGCCATATTGTCTCTAATTGCACAGAATACAGTATGAATAATTTGTGCTAAGTTCAGCATTGATATGCGGGCTTGCGAAGCAGGAAATTGGTTATTGGTCTGAGGGGCGCTATGAATTTGTGCCGCTAATTTCGAGTTCGGAAATGTTTGCTGCCCAGAGATGCCACTGATTTAGCTCAAACTCCGATACAAGCCCAATGATATTGAGTCTGCTGCCATGCACGGTATCTGTTCTTGGGTGTCGCTCTTTGTGTGCGGTTTTTTTTTTACGTCATCAATTGTGTCCTGGGGGTGATACGTCACATCAGTCCAATATCAGCTTGAGTAGCTGAGTTAGCACCACTATGAGTGAGACAGCCAAGTCAGACGTAAGACCTGAAGATTATGTGAGTCAGACTGGCGCTCGGGCGTCGTCCACACTTCGGAGTAAGGCCAGACGAGCTGCCCCAGCTGCAGAAGTTGCTGCCCTGAACAAGCAGGAAGAGCTGGAGACACAAGAACAGCTGTTAAAACTAAGAAAAGCTGAGTTAACTCTGCAAAACAAAGCTCAGGATTGCTGAGGCCGAGGAAGCTGTTTACAATTAAAGTGATGATGAAGCCGTCAAGTTGGGGCCACCCGAAACGGTTCCAGTTTCTACTCCGTCTCCAAGATGTGAGGGACATAATAAATGGCTGCTGAAAGGGACACAGATGTATTATGATACTGATGAAGCCCTTCAATATCCTTTTGAACAGCCTATGCCATCATCAAACCCAGTGATAACACAAATGTTTCAGCATTTGGAAGAGGGTCAGAGACAACAACAGCAGCTGATGGAAACAATTAGTTTATCTTATTTTGACATGCAGTTTGATGGAAATCCGCTCAAGTATTTCCAGTTCATGCAATCCTTTGACAGCTTGATTGGTGACTGAACTTAAGAGAGTAATAGCAAGTTCCTACACCTAGTGCTTTACACCTTATGTGAAGGCCAAGCGAAATTCATTATCCAATGCTGCCTTATGATGAGGCGAGACGATCGTAAGGCTATTTCAAGGCAAGACATTTGTTAGCTAATCGTTATGGTAATGATTTTGTCATCAGTGAGGAATGGATTAAGAGTCGTTACGGGTCCAGTACGTCACACAGAGTAACAGCAAAAAAACTCACGAACTTTGCCAATCAACTAAAGACCTGTGCCGAGACACTGAGAGCACATGGAATGTTGCAAGAGATAAGCAACTGTGAGTTGGTCAAGATAATAGAGAGGCTACCATACCTTCTTCGTAGTCGTTGGTTAAAGCAGGTGAAGACTATTCGTGACAGAAGTGGATCCCTACATATCGTTGACATTGTGGAGTTCATCACTGAACCGGAAGGAGAACTGACAGGCCACCACCTTGGAGTCATCGTCGTCCTAATAGAGGTACCTATTCTACATCTGTCAGCACATCGAGATGTATTCTCTGTAAGGCTAATCATGGGCTCTTCTATTGTCAACGGTTTAAAGACTTGAAGCCTGATCAACGTCTTCAGTTAGCCCGGGACAAGAGATTGTGCTTCAGCTGTTTGCGGCCAGGGCATTATGTCATCAAGATGCACTCAAAACAGAACCTGCTCGGTAAAGGGGTGTACTCTAAAGCACATGAAGTTTCTGCACACCTGGGGACTGTCTACTAGACCAAGTTTTAAAGATCCTGATTTGTCATCAAGGAAAACGTACAGAGTTTCTGAACAGTTAGATTCTTCAACTCAAACAGATCAGCATGTGTTTACTAGCACCAGTGAATCGTCAAGCTCCTAATGGAAATGTGTGCATAGAAGCATTTGCCTTGCTAGATACAGGATCAACACATTCCTTTTGTACAAAGGAATTAGCTGACACTTTGGAAGCAAGGGGTGAGATCAAGACCTTGTCTATCTCTACACTGGGAAGGCCAAACAACAGGACTGAATGTGAGGCTGTTCAGTTAAAGGTGAAGGAATTAACGTCTGATGAGGGACTCAATATCCAAGGGTACACCCGACCGAATCTGAACATAAGTGTTAGAAACAAGGCTGCAGAAGAAGACATAAACAAGTATGAACATCTTGGTGACCTTGACCTTCCAGTCGACAATCAACAACAGGTCACTCTGCTGATTGGGAAGGATGTCCCTCAGGCCTTAATGCCCTTGGAAGTATGGGAAGGAGCGTCAGGAGAAATTTACGCAGTCCGAAGTATGTTTGGTTCGACATTGAATGGTCCATAGGGAATAACTACAGTATTAGGGAAATTTCCAAGCCACTACAAACTTCATATCTGATGCTGGATGTCTGGAGGAGGAAGTCAAGCTGTTCTGGAAGCTTGAAGAATTGGAATGCCTTGATGACAACAGAAGTCTGTCAGTGAATGAACAGAAGGCATTACAGATTTGGAAGGGAAAAAAAATCCTTGGATGGTGTACATTATCAGTTGCCGATCTCATTCAGAACAAAACGTCCACGTTTGCCTGACAATCGTCATCTAGCCGAACACCGTTTGCAGTCACTTAGAAGAAAACTCTCCAGGGATGACGATCTTCTCAGCAAATACAAAGAAGGAATGTCTGACCGTCTCAACAAAGATTATGCTGGAGAAGTTGATCAAGAATGCTGTTACGTGCCTCATCACCCTGTGATAAATAAGAAACAACAACAACAAACAAACAAACAGGGAAAGTACGCATAGTCTTTGATTGTGCAGCCAGATATGGAGACATAGCTCCGAATGATGTCATCCTACAAGGGCCAGATCTAACAAACAAGTTAGCAGGGGTACTTCTGCGATTCAGAAGGGATCCTATCGCATTGACTGCGGATATTGAGGCCATGTTTCACCAGGTCCGAGTAAACCCAAATCACAGAAATGTCCCGAGGTTTTAGTGGTGGGAATCAGGAGATCTCTCAAAGCAACCATGAGTCTATCGGATGTGTTCACATCTCTTTGGTGGTACTAGGGGTCCAAGTGTGTGCAGTTTTGCACTGTGTCAAACTGCAGAAGACAACCAGTAGGATTATGATGCCATCACAGTCGAGGCAGTTTACAAGAACTTCTATGTTGATAACTGCTTAGTAACATCAGAGACTGAAATGAAGGTCATTCATCTGGCATCAGATCTACGTGACCTACTCTGTAGAGGATGATTCGGACTAACTAAATGGCTGAGTAATTCTCCATGTGCGTTAGAGAGTGTACCACCAGAAGAAAGATCTAAGGAGTTAGCTGGAGTTGATCTGAACCATGATGCATTATACCGATCGAGCGGGCCTTGGGTATGAGCTGGAACGTTCAAGAGGATTGCTTTGGCTTTAAGATATCTCCTAAAGACAAGCCCCTCACAAGACGGGAAATATTGAGTGTCGTCTCGTCAATGTATGACCCCCTGGGTTATGCAAGCCTGTTCATCCTCAGAGGGAAATTGGTCTTGCAGGAGCTATATCGAAAGGGGCTAGCATGGGGTGAGCCAATATCAGAAATCGACAAAGACAAATGGCTGAAATTGCTGGATGAGTTACCAGCTACTGAACGCTTCACAGTAAACAGGTGCATATGGCCCCATAATCTAGCTGTAAAGTGAACAACTATGAATTGCACCATTTTTCTGATGCCTTAGAGATAGGATATACAGCATGGGACAGCATCTTATGTGGTACTGAAAGCCAAAGATGGTCAGATGCACAGTGAGTTGTTAATGTCAAAATCTCATCTGGCACCTATCAAGAAAACAATAATCCCTCGTCTAGAGCTGTCAGCTGCAACTATAAGTGTAAGACTGGACTAAATTAGTTTCTAAAATGTTAGCTGAATGTACTAGTGACCAAATCAATTTTCTGGACGGACAGTACTATCGTCATTCAGTACATCAGAAATGAGGAGAAAAGATTTCGGACATTTGTAGCAAACAGAATCTAGAATCAGGAATGCATCTTCTCCAGAACAATGGCATTTTGTGGACTCTAAGTCTAATCCAGCAGATGATTTGTCCAGGGGTTTGTCGGCAGATGAGCCGAGGACGAAGGAAAGATGGCTACATGGTTCAGAATTCTTGCTACAAGGGAAAGAAAATGTTGTTTCTATTCATTGTTTCTAATGGTGAGCATTGTGCCCTTTCTAATGACAATATTTCGTACTATATGTAAAAGTCGTGACTATTATTACTTGTTTTTGCAAAATACAGGAGAATATGAAAATCATTCAGCCATATTTGTATGCCTATGATTATAAAATGTACATTTAAAGGCGTGTAATCGTGGTTATGTAGACGTACGCATAAAACAAAACAGGGCTGTCTCTTCGTTTTTCATATCTGCAAAATAATTATATAATATTGACTGGCCTCGAGGGAGATACCAGAAAATATTGCCCAAACTGAAAGAATATTGCCCGAGTCGAAGACGAGGGCAATATTCTTTCAGTGCGGGCAATATTTATCTGGTATCTCCCTCAAGGCCAGTCAATATCATAATTATTACCTATCCCCTAGGTAAATTAAGAAAATATGTGAATACAGCTATACACTATGATATAGATCAAGCCACATTTGACTACCTGTAGATCATCACCAGATGTCGAATAATTGAAAAATTGATCATCAATGTATATCATTCAACTCCAACTTCAAAGATACATATGAAGTTGTAACAGGCGAACTTCAAACATCTGAACGCTTTTACACTTTATTTTTGCTTCTGATTCAATTTGGAGAGTTGTAATAACTGATGGTCACTGTGCAGTTAGTCATTGTTTGACGCGTCGTGCTGCTGGAACTAGTGGAAGTGGTCGACCGTGTATGAGTTGATTTATCGGCGTTCTTCTGCGGTGCGTGTAATCGACACGCAGCGACGTCCTTGAATGTTTTCTCTTCATGGTCGATCGGAATGTTTACATGAGGTGGGAAGAGAAGGAGTGGAATCTCTTTTCCCACCTCCCTGTTTTACAGTGCACTCCCGTTACAACGAACACGCGGTTACAACAAAATTCTGGTTATAACGAAGTAAAAATTTGGGCTGCAATGTCATCCACTCTATGTATTTCTATCGTTTATTTGTTCGGTTATAACAAAATTCCGATATGACGAAAGAATAACTGCCGGTCCCGAGGATTTCGTTATAACGGGAGCCCACGGTATATGTAAAACCCCCGGATGATCGTAATATGCTCTAATATCGCCCGCTGAACTCCCGACCCTGCAAAATAACAACTGTAAATGCCTCGCAAAACTACCTCGTATAGGTAATAATAAGTTACATATTGGATCATTTCAAATGTGTGAATTGTCACCTGATTATACCTTTTTAATTTCTATACTTGTCTCAATACGCAACTCATTAATGCATTTACCAAGTCATTCAAGAGAGTGCAATTTCACAGCACCTGGGATCTGGCTCAAATGAATGAGTCAAATAGAAAAAGCAATGTAAACATCTAATCAAAATAAGCCTAGAATGAAAATGATACAACAAGGATTTTGAAAGTTCGACATGTTTTTATAGTCAAACAGAGATATTATTTGCAAATGCAAATCAAAGGAGGGGCTGTCATCACCTTTATAAGACTTCAACTGACAACGTACCGCAGTCTCAACTAAATTTTGTTTTCTACTGTAACACCACACAGAATAAGTTTTATCATTTGCATCAACTCATTGTAAGTCTTGCAATCTAGTTAGGAGAGCTGTTACAATGGGGAAAGGTGGCAATTCAATTCTCAACTGAAAATTTGATCTTCATGATTTCTGCGTACAAATAAACTGAGAAGTTATAATGAGATGATAACATTGTTGACTCTTCTACAATGTGGTTATGCTCAAGAGCACTATTCTGCAAAAACATGTGAGCTTAAAGGGGGATGATATAAAAATGTATTCGAGGATTGTATGAATACACCAATATCGTAGAAAACATCAGTGAAGTTTGATTTTAATGGGACAATATTCAATTCAAAAGCTTTGAATTTCTAAAGTTCCAGTGCTGCCATTGCTAGATGACAAGGCTACAACCGTTTATGATGTCATAGCAAGACAATGATACAAAGAAACTGTAAAAGCGATTCAAACATATTTTAGTTCATTGATGAACATTAAACAGAGCAATTGAATTATCTTTCAGAAAGCAGGGGAAATAACATTATCCTTAACATACATTGTATGTGTCTGTGCCCAGTCAATGGAATATGGAGTTAAAAAAAAAACAAACAATTTTGCTACATTCACACATTCCACATATTGGGTATTATTCCACTTTAAATTTCCATAATTTTTCTGTTTCATGTGGAATTTTAATAAGATTTGTACTCTAATTATCAAAAGGAATGTGGACATGGGATGGAAATGTATTTAGACATTATACACACTTTAGATTTGACTGAAAGAAACACCATCTTCTGTGATTAGACAATCTAGATAAAAAATAATACAAATGTTGATAAAATAATGCAATAATATCTAAAAATAATCTAATCCAATAGATAAAGATGGATAAAATATGTTCTGCAACTTAATACATGTATTTTTGTTCGTTCTCGATTTTGCATTGTTTGTTTGTTTTTTTTTTTTTTGGGGTGTTTTTTGTTTTCCTGAGTCTATAATAATTAATACACAAATATCAAAGTAGTCACTTATTTTTTCTCTAAATATTGTCCCTGTGATCCTCCCTAAATACTTGTCATGTTTTACATATATATTATACATCTGATTGATTGAAAGTGAAAACATAGTGCTAATATGGCTGCAGAATTATCAATTCTTGCTTAAAACTGTACATACAATGTATAGGCAGAGCTGCCAACTTTTGTAAAAGCCTTTCAGTACTTTGATGGCTGAAAATCAGTAACTTGCACCTCTTTTTGAGTAAAAATCAGTAATCCTTAACAGTGTAATAAAATATATCACAAAAAATAATTTCTAAAATCAGTAATTTGCTTGTAACCTTCAGGATTATTCTCCAATTTCAGTTGAAATTACTGAAAATCAGTACTAGTTGGAGGCAGCTCTGTATAGGCCTAGAAATGTGTGTAAAAATGTTGTATTACTTAAGGAGGTATGAGAGAACTGTTATACCTCCTTGGTACACTGTAACAAGATTTCAGTGGGGTAATGATAAAAATGTGAAAAATCAGCCTAAAACCCAAATTTTAAATGGTGGGAGATGAAGTTCCAGCCCTTCTGATTACTATCTTTTAGCTTTTGACACTTCCAGTCTTGAGGGAACTTTGCTGCAGAAAGGATGAAGAGTTTCAGCACAAAATGGGCTAAGTGCCAATTTTAAACATATGAATAGAAATATCCTACATTTTCTTTTAACTTCCCTTAATTTTTACCAGTTTGAGTCGCAACAATTATCTCAACTTATGAAAAATGGAGTTGGCTCATTTTGCACTAAATTTCTTCAAATCATCATTCTACATTATCCCTAAAATTGGAACCTCTGAATTTAGCTCAAATTGGAGAAAGATTACATAGAGCTGGCTGAACTTATTGAATAGACACAAAATCAGAAAGAAATTCCCCCCCCCAAAAAAAAAAAAAAATCTTGAGATGAAAAATTACTTTACACTTCTTGCATGTGTTGCTATAATATAAAAGAGGTAGAATGGAAAATTGATGCACTGCAGTAGAAGGGAATGAAGAGTCCCCATGGTAACTACGAGATCAGCGATGAACTAGGCACCAAGTCTTGAAATTCGCCGAGGAAAGTTAAACACATGTCCAAGTTAAAGGGTTTGTTCAGTTTTGGTTGCGATGGGGCTTCAGATTTCTAACCTTTTTTTTTTTTGGTGAGATAATGTGAAACCTCTTATTAAATGTAAAAGAGCATGTAATTTCAAGAAGTATTCAATGTTAATTTGATTTCAGTTGGTTTTTAAATAAGAGGTGGGACCTACCTTTTATTAAGATCTCTTTGTTTCACTTTGTTTATGGATATCTCAACCATTTCAAAACCGAATTTCATCAAATAAACTTTTAATATCTCCAAAGAATGGTATGTTCTGTAGCACTTCATAAAGTGGTTTCCTTGTACCTCGCAAAAAGTTAAAAGTTCAATCCTCATCTTGACCAATACTACTCAATCCCTTTAAACTTGCCCATCCCATTCAAGGCGTTCATCTGGTTGGTCATCCTCGCACACTGACTCTGCCTGTTTCAACTAGCATCTGGCAATGCTGCACTGCACGAGGTTGAATCCTGGATGGAAGATAACTAAAGAACCCTTCCCTGAGTTTTACTCCACCTTTGTCCCAGGTTGCGACGTGCAAGCTTGTTTCAGCCTCTTCATTGCTGTAATTACAAAAACAACAACAAAAAAGACAAGGCAGGTGGAAGACTGTTATGTGGCATTCCATACTTTGTGTGACAAAAACATAATGGACATATTGAACCATTGTATCAGAGAAACGTGCGCAAGAGGCACACAAAGGTACGGAAGATGGCTGATGGATGCAAACGTGTGATCAACATGATCGTGATCGTTTTCCCCACAATAAACAACGTTCAGTCTGGAGATGTTTGCATTATATATACAGGTTTTGTTCTTGTGTGTTCAAGAAGTGGGATCCATAACAAAGACATCTCTAATTTTGATCAGGATGTGGAAATAGAAATTGCATCCAGACTCTACATACATAGTTAATAAGACTTTAAAAAGATTGTGTGTGTTTACTTTATTAATATTTTGATCAACGGGAAAACATTTCCCGTCTAGGAAAGAGCCGGTCAACTGATGGATGCACAACGAAGCACATGACAATTAATCAACAAACAGAAATGTATACCTTGCTACATAAAATATTCAGAATTTCATTTAATCTTCAACAAGGAAAAGTAGAAATTATGCGGTGCGTAACATATGTCCCCGCCGGAAGTAGCATTTTGTAACAAAATGTGCAATATAGGTAAAAAATCAAGGTCAAAGGTCAAAAAAGTCAAAGGTCAAAATTCTGTGTAGAAGTTTTGAAGCCCTCACCTAGTGCCATCACATAAAGCAAATGGAATCGAAATTGGGTTAGAAATGGCGAAGGAGTAGCATTTTGTAGCCAATGTACAATATAGGTCAAAAATCAAGGTCAAAGGTCAAAGACGACAAAGGTCAAAATTCTGTGTAGAAGTTTTGAAGCCCTCACCTAGTGCTATCACATAAAGCAAACGGAATCGAAATCGGGTTAGAAATGGCGAAGGAGTAGCATTCTGTAGCAAAATGCACAATATAGGTCAAAAATCAAGGTCAAAGAAGTCAAAGGTCAAAATTCTGTGTAGAAGTTTTGAAGCCCTCAACTAGTGCCATCACATAAAGCAAACGGAATCGAAATCGGGTTAAAAATGGCGAAGGAGTAGCATTTCGTAGCAAAATGTACAATATAGGTCAAAAAATCAAGGTCAAAGGTCAAAGAAGTCAAAGGTCAAAATTCTGTGTAAAAGTTTTGAAGCCCTCACCTAGTGCCATCACATAAAGCAAGCGGAATCGAAATCAGGTTAGAAATGGCGAAGGAGTAGCATTTTGTAGCAAAATGTACAATATAGGTCAAAGGTCAAGGTCAAAGGTCACGACTGAAATTCTGTGTAGAAGTTTCAAAGCTCCCATGTAGTGCTATCATATAAAGCAAACAGAATCAAAATTGGCTCATAAATGACAGAGAAGTAGCAAATTGAAGATTTTGATCACACACGGACGCACACACGGACACACGGACGGACAGACACACAGACGGACGGACGGACGGACGGACGGACACACGGACACACACACGTACGGAGCCCATTTCATAGTCCCCTGCTCGAACTCGTTCGGCGGGGACAATAAGCACTTGAAATGGTCATTTCAAAGCTCTGATTCTCAGAAGTGATAAAAAGTCATTCATCAATCTAAAACAATGGTAACAGTTTATACGATGACTGTAGTGTAAAGTTTATTTTTGTGAAGGCCTACCTGGGATACTATAAAGCCAGAATTATTCGCATCATGAAACCTTCTTGAATTGGAATTGACAGCCTTTTGTTGTGGCATGAAAACTTCAAATTGCCAACCATGAAGAAATTACAAGCATACTAGGTTTAAACGTCCTGGATTTTGCAGACAAAAACTTTCCTGTGCATTTCACTTTCGTGAATCGTGGCTCCTCACAGAATTTAGTGAAAGTTTCACGCACACTGAAATTTCTCTTTCTTCAGTAGCTTCATCAGTTTCATACTATGCCACCATTACCCTGGCTACTATCGGCTTCCACTTTGTACACCTGGCTCAAGAGGTACAGTTGTATCCTGTGAGTGAAATGTCACACCTTATCCAAATATGCATCTGTAGAGAGGAGGGCTCAAACCTTGTGCCCTCTTTTACATTACAGTGCTTCCCCAAGAGAGGTTCAAATGAAAAAGTGATGGGTTACACAGGTGAGGGTTTTCCAATTCCTCTTTGTATGAAGAAAGTGGATCCATGACATTTGCTCCTGCGACAATTGCTCCCATGAAATATCTGCATGCTAAGCCAAACATAAATTGTACCCAGAAACAAACCCCTAACCCTAATCCTAATCCTTACATCAACCTAAACCTAAAACCCTATCACATCCCTAACCTTAACCCTAAGTCCTTGGAGAAAATAAGACCACAGGAATTGTCGTAGGAACAAATGTAATGTGATCAAAGAAAATATCCTCACTTTGAAAACTCTGGTGAAATGAGCCACAATGTATCACTATTGTGGCACTTTTTGTCGTTTTTTTTATCTTGATCACGCAGGGTCACAAATAGACTATTCAATCACACAACGGGAGCTCACCTTCGACGAGTTGATCGCGGGGTACCGTGAATGTGATGCGAAACCAGCCGTACTCATTGTCATAGTAAAATGCTGCACCGGATGGGATAGCAATGCCATTCTTGAGGAAAGATGTCGCAAGGGCTCTCTCCCCCTTTAATGAATCCTCCTGAAGATACTGTTGATGAAAAAAAAAAAATATTGGAGTAAGCGGTTAAGGTTGGAATAGAGAAGACTGGATCAGCAAGAACGACTGTGAAGCCTATAGGGTCCCTACTGTTAATGCCAGTCGGCGTCTTACCAGACACCACAGTTCTGTGGGTTTGGCACTGCATTACTTATTTTTTGTAATTTTATTTACAATGCATTCTACATAAAAACAGAGTAAAACAAAATAGTGTTATTTTTACTATCCTTCTGTGGGTGACTATACAACTGCCAGTTTTGATTGCAGAATTTACTGGAGCATTTTTTTTTTTTCAGAGTACTTTTACACCTAGAAAGGCACTCTGAGAGCACAGACCTTCGCCAAGCAAGCAACTCATTTCCACCCTCACACACATGCAATTTCCTAAAATAGAAATATTTTGTTTACATCACTACACGGCGCCTTGCCCAAGCAGAGCACGCACTTTAGTGCACGTATATAAACCTCCAGTATGCGCAGCTTGAACCCCAAGTTTGTTGACCTTATATGCCAAAAGATGACAAATTCTTCAAAAATCTTTAAAAATTCCCAGATCACTATAAAAATTTATTGAGGTGTTCCTCGTGTCAATATCAGCTTTTCATGCAAGTTTCATTCTAATCTGTACCCGACTTTTTGAGTTATTTTGCAAACAGACAAACCAACCAACCTTCCTTTAGCGGACTGCGTACAAGTGATAATTCTAAAAGTAGTAACACATTCTTACTTAGAGGAGAAAAGCTCTTGTTTCCCTTTAAATGGGTAAATTCTGACTTGTGAATTACTTTCAGATTTTGTGCAGGATTGATAAATACAAGTTCCCATCAAATCTCCCTGCAATATACAATAGATGAGATTTTGTGACAACACACAATTGGCTGCCCAAGGGGCATAAAAAAAGAAAGACATGTGCGCATTAAAAAGTGCTCATTATAGTCTCTAGCTATATACATGTACATTGTACTACCTGGCAGTAGCAGTAATCCTAACCCTACCCCAACCCCTTTGTAACGCATCACAAGTATGTTTGTTTAAAAAAAGAAGAAAAAAAATTAAGAAAATGCGTTCCCGAAATGAATCAATATGTTGTTTTTTTTTAAATATTCGCTTAGAATGCTTTGTAAGAGCAAGCGTAGTTAGGTACTATTGGTTATAATGCCATTAGTATGGCATACCTTGTTAAAGTTGGCCCATATAAAGAGACCTGCAGAAGGTTTAACATAAGTCACTCCAATCTCATCCAACGTTGCCATGACAGTTTCTGAAGATTCGCGAAGCAATCTCCGATTGGTAGCAAGGTGAACATTTTGAACCCAATCTATGTGAAAAAATAACAAATCAAACAATTAAACATACAAAATCATCAAAAGATAGTATTACATATTAAATGTGACTAAAACAAATAATGAAAACATGTGACTAATAAACATCAACTTGTAACTTCTAAACTTGTAAACTGGTATGACAATATTCCTGAGCATATACTTGTGATTTCATTCAACAATTTTTACAGTACAAGAGATGAGGAGTTGGTCCCTGCATTTCAGGACCTAGCCAAGCCCTGCAGGGTCAAAAAAGGTGCCACTACTATAAATCGGGTCTAAGGCAATTACCCCTGGGCAATTACCCCGGACCCTTTCCCTGGCCCTAATCCCTAATGTGGGGGCGCTGTGGCATAGTGGATAAGACTCCCGACTCCCGATCGGAGGACCCAAGTTCGAATCCCGCCCAGTGCTTACGTCCTTGGACAAGATGATTTAACCCACTGTGTCCCTCTCGACCCAGGTGTATAAATGGGTACCTGGCAACGCTAGGGTAATAATAATAGCAGGGCCATCTGGTAGAGCAGTGGTAACACTGAAGAGGCTACCCTGGGTAAATAAGACCGTATTATTATTATTATTATTATCCTATAATCCTAATCCTGAACCTAATCCTAACCCTAACCCAAACTCCTAACCCTAAACCTACCTTTACTCTAACCTTACCACTAACCAGTATTAAAAAAAAAAGGGGGGGGGGGGTAATTGCCCTCTGGGGGTAATTGCCCAGATACGCTATATCAGCACATATAGACTGTACTGTTTTGCAAATTTCGGGAGGAGCCTATAGTGAAAGTAAAATGAACACAAAATTGTTTGTCTACAAAATGCATTGAATGCCAGTGATAATTTAGGAAAGTTTCATGCTGTGAAATAGGCCGTCGCTTCTAATTCGCAAAAGTATCATGGAACGATTGTTTATGATTTTACAGTACAAACCCACAGACCCACACCAACAAATGGGCCTCTACACATTACGCAATTCAATTTAGCGCTGCCTAGTTACTGATGGCAAAGTGATAATTTTCAAAACAAAATCGTTGTAAACTACTGAATTCCTTGCATCCGATTGGCTGAGAGAAGATTTGTCTGACAAATTTGTCCAACAACGCTTCATGAAATGCCCCTTGGACTTGATGGGCTATTGAAGGGATGGCATAGTTTTGGTTGAAATGGGGGATTTAGATTTTGTATTTTTGCAAGATTATTAGAAACCACTTTTGACATATCAAAGAGCACACAATTCTACAAGGAATTCAAAGTTTATTTGATGACTGGTTTTGTTCTGAAATGATTGAGATATCCACACAAAAAAAGCAAAACAAAGTGGCCCTGATAATACATGTAGCTAGGTCCCACCTTTTAATAATTATTCAAATTAAACCAATTTTCATCAAATAAACTTTGAATTTCACTTCCTTCTAATACTTCATAAGAAATTTCTCATATCACAAAAAAAGTTGGAAACCTGAAACCCCATCTCAAACAAAACTATCCTATCCCTTTAAAAATGAAGATATTATTGTCTGCAATAAACTTTAAAGTCACGCCAAGACATACCTCTGTCTTCCAAGAGCTTTGCCATTGCCATTTGAATAAAATGGGGCACCTGCATGAAATCAACGATGTAGGCTAGAGAACTGATGACGGTTGGATTCCATGAGTAAACTGCACCCACGGGAGTTCCTGGCATTCCAAAATCCTGCCAAGCACAAAAAAATAATACTGTTCAGATTGATGCAGTTCTGTACAATTCATGTCATCTATTGAATTCATCAAAATGATTTTCAATTTAAATGCACACAGACGACAAGAGATGCATATATTCAAGCATAGAAAGAGAGAACAGACAAATCGGACATATCGTACAAAATCAAACAGGAAAATTTGAATTACTTCCAAGTACAGAACAGGCATAATAGTAATAGTCAAGAGAACCAGGTGCTATGATGATTAATTCGATCCACTTTGGAATTTACACAGTTTAAATCATTTCAAATCAAACCTTTTTTTTTACTTTGCACATGGATGACAGCAAACATAAAACCATTAAGCCTTCAACTGGCTTCTCTTTACTCTATTACATCCTGTTTCATTCCTTTGCCATTAGGTTGACACATGTATGTTTTCCCTTTACAGAAAACAGAACATCACAATTGGTCCCTATTGCACAACCATATTTGTCCGACAGCTGAGTGGTAGTTGACTGCAACTTGCAATATCACACTATGTCAAATGAGTCAAGAGATATTCCAGACAATTTTCTCAATTTAACATCATGTACATAAATTGATAGTGCACCATGTACAGATTTGTGGAATTCATTGTGGTCCTCGTAAGTAGATAAATTGATTCTCTAAAACACCCAAATCAAATTGTACTGTAAAAGGATGATGACATACATGTAATAAGCTTACATATTTCAGTATTTAAATTTAGAAAAATGTAATTTGATCAAGCTGGTATGTCATTATGTCATCATCCTCGTTTATTGTGATTTAAAAAAATATATATATTTAGAACACATTCTTATTCCTCATCATCTTCACTATATATTCTGAAAATCTGTACCCAGTACAACCAATTTACAGATGTTCAAATGCTACAGTCTGAAAACCATCCGATAAGTCTCCTTAATATTAAACTGATTTTACATGCAGATGTCAATATGTTATCTGATGGTTTCAATATAACCCTAACTAGTAAACATAACACAGAGACTCTGCCAACTGATTGTATGTGTCAGATACAGTGCACTCCCGTTATAACAGACACAGTTATAACGAAATATCGGTTACAACAAAGTAAAAATTCAAGCTGCAACATTATCCACTCAATGTATTTTTATTGTTTATTTGTTTTATTATTACAAAATTTTGATACAACGAAAAAAAAAAAAAAAAAAAGACTGCCAGTCCCGAGGACTTTGTTATCATGGGAGTCTACTGTAGCTTTAAACTGACCTTACTCAAGCCCCACATGACGTGAGTTCTGCTCTTATCGGGGAGCTGGTCGGGGTGAAAGCCCCAGAGGCTGGAGTGGGGCGTGTCCGGCTCGTAGATGCTACACACATACACCTCGTCAATGACACAATGCAGGTCGTGCCTGGGGTAAAGATCACAGGTGGAAAAAAAATGAACCTGCTCACACATTACAATTTGAATAGCTCTCTTGAAGTAGAAATTGTAAGTCTTTTAGAGATTACATACATGTAGGAAACAAGGGGAAAACAAGGAAAAGTAGAAATTACGCGGTGTGTAATATATGTCCCCGCCGGAAGTAGCATTTTGTAACAAAATGTGCAATAAAGGTAAAAAATCAAGGTCAAAGGTCAAAGAAGTCAAAGGTCAAAATTCTGTGTAGAAGTTTTGAAGCCCTCACCTAGTGCCATTACATAAAGCAAATGGAATTGAAATTGGGTTAGAAATGGCGAAGGAGTAGCATTTTGTAGCCAATGTACAATATAGTTAAAAAATCAAGGTCAAAGGTCAAAGAAGACAAAGGTCAAAATTCTGTGTAGAAGTTTTGAAGCCCTCACCTAGTGCTATCACATAAAGCAAACGGAATCGAAATCTGGTTAGAAATGGCGAAGGAGTAGCACTTTTGTAGCAAAATGCACAATATAGGTCAAAAATCAAGGTCAAAGGTCAAAATTCTGTGTAGAAGTTTTGAAGCCCTCACCTAGTGCCATCACATAAAGCAAACGGAATCGCAATCGGGTTAGAAATGGCGAAAGAGTAGCATTTTGTAGCAAAATGTACAATGTAGGTCAAAAATCAAGGTCAAAGGTCACAACTGAAATTCCGTGTAGAAGTTTTAAAGCTCCCATGTAGTGCTATCATATAAAGCAAACAGAATCAAAATTGGCTCACAAATGACAGAGAAGTAGCAAATTGAACATTTTGATCACACACGGACGCACACACGGACGGACGCACGCACGTACGGAGCCCGTTTCATAGTCCCCTGCTCGAACTCGTTCGGTGGGGACAAAAATATGAGAATTGCTCTGTCATATCAGGTTTCTTAATAATGAGTGTAAAACAGAGAATAAATAAAGACTTGAGGAGACCTGCTAAAACTACTTTTTTTTTTTTTTTTTTTTTAACAGGAGGGTCTTGTTCTCTCTGACCTCTTTATAACAAGGTTCTAAATTATAACTCGAGTGTTGAGTTACCAAATATGTGAGAAAAGATGGATACTGTCGAGCTCTTGAGGGCCAGTGTGATGGGGGAATTCAGAATATGAAAAAACTGTGAGAAGAATATCATGTTGAAAAAAGTAACAATGAAATCTATTTGTACCTCTTGCAGAACTGAAGACACATCAGTACCTGTTCTTGTGGGAAGACTGTGCCCAGCGGATTGTATGGATTAGTGAGGAACAGGGCCTTCACGGTGTGACCCTTAAAAGGAAACAGGAAATGGGAAGAAAAAAGTACAGCTGCACTGGCCACGACAACAACCACTTGTAGGCATGTTGGTAAGAAGGTTAAGGTACAAATGTAGAGCCTAATTCATTGTAGACAGGGGTTCTGTGTAGGAGGCCAAAAAGTGATCAAAAAATCTATTGATGCACAGTAAACATAATGTTTGGAAGGCCAAAAGCATGATATGACTTACAATAAGAATATTGCACATACTACAGGCACACTGTACTTAACTAGCCTTTAGGAGCAACATATTTTTCAATTAAAAATAAATGACCAAACCCCCCCCCCCACAACAATACATTAGTTGCACATCTGGTGTTGCAGACTCTCTAGCTATCAGCAAAATTTCGCTTGAAGATGGCATTTGAAAAATGAGCTCATGTCATGATGAGGTCTTGTACACTTGCTTTCGAATGAAGAAATTGTGTCTGTCACCTTTTAGTGCACTCACTAGTATGTGATGACTCTTGACATGTATGGCTGTACGATACTTGAAACAAATTTGAAATGCATAGTCAACCACATACATGAAGGATTAATTTTCTAATTTAATGATGTGCATATACCTCTGCCCTGGCTTTTTTCAAAGCATCTTCCAACAATTCTACCGTCAGCTCAAATGGCTCAGTACCGCTCACTCCAGGCTGTAGGGGAACACAATATTCACAATCATTAATGAAAAAAAGGACAAATAATAATATTTCATACGTATAAAGGCCTACTTGTACATCCTGCATTGAGAGCAACAAATGTACTAGTTGAAATTAAGGATTTCAAGATGACAGGAAATAATAGTGCAATTTCTGTCACTGAGGAATCAATAATTTTACTAGAGCCACAAAATACTGCATGATATATTTGCTTTACATCCTCAAACACAATGATCTTTTGAAATGAAATTATAAGTCGTTTTCACTGTATGAAAACATTCCCACAGCTTTGTTGTTTGTGCAGGACAGATGGTCATGCAGCGTACCCAAATGCCTGCAGTGGACATTGAGTGCGAAGTGGTCTATGAGGTGGTATCAATAGCACATTACAAACTTAACACAATTGATGACTACATAATGAACATATGACATCACAGTTTATATCTTGTCTTCAACATAGCATTGAACAATTTATGTTTGGTCACATGACACTATGTAGACCAATCAGTGTTTACAGGGGCAAATCCAGAAATTCTGTAAAGAGGGTGTGCCTTTACAAGATTAAAAGGGGGGGGGGTACATGCACCCCCAATTTTTTCTGTTTATTTCTTTGTTTTAACAAAAAATAAAGGGGGGGGGGTGCACCCAATGCGCTCCCCTTGGATCCGCCACTGGTATGTAGGGTGTCATTAAAGGACAAGTTCACCTTCATAGACATGTGGGTTGAGTGAATGCAGCAATATTAGTAGAACACATCAGTGAGAGTTTGAGCAAAATCGGACAATCCATTAAAAAGTTATGTATTTTGAAGTTTCTGCTCAGTCACGGCTGGATGAAAAGACTACTATAGCTTGTGATGTCACATGAGTACAACGATATAAAGAAAGAATAAAGAAAATTCAACATATTTCCATTTTTCTCGCATTTAACAAAAGAACACTCGACTTCTCTCTTTCAGAAGGCAGGGGGAATAATATTACCCTTAACATACGTCAGTAGCAGGTCGAAGAAATGTGCACTTTATTCAAAAAGTAGAGTTTTGTGAAATTCTCTTTTTATTTTCCGTATATATAGTTGTACGCATGTGACATCATACACTGTAGTAGTCTTCTCTTCCAGCAGTGACTGCGCAGATATTTAAAATATTCGAAACTTTTGAACGGATTGTCCAATTTTCCTCAAACTATCACTGATGTGTTCTACTAATATTGCTGCATTCTCTCAATCCTTATGTATATGAAGGTGGACTTGTCCTTTAAAGAAGGATTTTAATATACATACATGTATTATCTACTGCACTCCTAGCTGTCCTATACAAATCTTAAAAATGGCATATCTATTAACACAATAATATAACTGTGTGCTAATATGAAAAATAATACACATGGCATACAGTATTTACAAATAATGTATAGAGGTATACAGATACATGCTACAATGTATACTCTTGCACACAGCTAGCATCTGCACATAACTCTGTGTAGGATGTTAACTAAACACACAGATCATTCACCTTACTGTTGAGAGGCACTGGGTACGTCTTCACGTTGGGCATGAAGAGGAAATCTCGAGGAATCGCTCCATAGAGTGGGCTTGGGGTCAGAATCGTATCTGGATGGGAAGGCAAGAAACAATTGGAAGACAAATACAGCAAAATGTACAGCTGGTGTGTTTGCATGTTTGTCTTGGAGGCAACGATTGGTAGGACATATGAATGCAAAATTGATTTTTCGTTTTTAATAATGATTGGTAAAATGTGACCGTGTATCACAAAACAAACAAAAAGTCGCACCCCTTGATTTTACGTGAGAACTCAAAAAAGGTGAAATGGGTCAACCAACTCAATATTGCGTTTTTCATATTTTCTGACAGAACTACCCTTCTTCTACAATATTCTTAAGATTTGGATCATAAAATGAATGAGAAAGTGCATTTTCAACAGTTTTTCTACAACTCTTTTTTTGTAGAGTAGTGAGAACAGGTATGTCTTAGAGGCCCCTTTTCATTTCTCTATAATCCTTTGCACACTCTTCACTTTCAAGTCTGATAACATTTGAAGGGATATGGCTACTGCTTTGAAAGTTGACATTAATCATGGACAGAATGTGTTAATAGAGCATGCTTAATTTCAACCTAATCTGATAATCCCCTCATTGTTGTTGCCCCAGTGGTTTACATCCTGTTTTTTGTCCCGTTCATCCCACAGGTAGCACGGTTTGGTAAAGACCGATAGACCCTGTACTTCAGAGCCTCTTTCCTCGGTTCATATTTTTCCAGAGGGTGTGCATTCTTTCTAATATTTAGATAGGTTGGTGGAGTCCATTCCAATTGAGCTTTACACGATTTAAAAGCTTAGAGTCTGCTCTTTCAGATTCTGCCCTTAACTAAAAATCCATGTCTGGCAACTTTTTGTTTGTTTTGTGATGCAGGGTCACAAATAATTGCAGAATTTAATTTTCGGGGAAATAATTGGTCAAGAATAACTAAAAGGGATACATGGCAGAGAATGACTGCAAAATGGATATTTCATATTACAAATGATTGGTAAAGAATGATTGCAGAATTGATTTTTCCCCTTTTTTTTTGGGGGGGGGGCACTTAATAGAAAATGGCTACAAATTGATATTTTTGAAGTGATTCGTGAAGAGTTACTGCAATTTTTTTTTGTCAAAGAATGACTGCATTTTTTTAAAGGAAAATGATAAGTAGATTAGTTTGCAAATGGATTTATTTTGAAAATCATTGGTAGAAAATAATTGTAAAATTGATTTTTTTTTTTTTAAACAGTTGGTAGAAGATGACTGCAAAATTGATTCTTCTGTGAGGAAATGATTGGCAGAGAATGACTACAAATGGACTTATTTTGGAAAGGATTGGTAGTGAATAAATGCAAAACAGATTTTTTTTTCTTTTCTTGCTTTCTTCAGACAACAAAGGGTAGAGGATGACTGCTTTTTTTTGGGGGGGGGGGGAGGGGGGTAGGGTTAGCTTTTGAAACGAGCACAACATGACATCTGATCTCAGGAAGCGCTTAAATGCCTACGACAACATTGGGTTGTCTCTAGATATTACAATTAATAATAATAATATAATAATCATAATTTACTACTACTACTTACTACTACTAATAATAATAACAGTAATATTCATAATAACAATATGAATTTACATTGCACTGAACTCACTCTGTAGAATGTTCAAAGCACATACATTAATTACCCCTGTCTCTGGATACATTATTTATAACCAACGTAAATATTCTCATCCTCCTGGGTACCCATATACACCTGGGTAGAGAGCAGCAATGTGGATAAAGTGCCCAGCTGAAGGAAGGGCAAACATGTTGGGTTTCGTTGGCCTTGAATCCATGAACCTAAATCACGCTCATGTGATTCTGAGACGTGCACTCTTATCCACTTATCCACGACACCTCCACAATTCCTCTGTAACAATTACCTCCATCGTTACACAGCACGTAACCCATCATACAAATCAGTGATGTTACTCCACTTGCGATGCAGAACTATAAAAAGAGAGAAAACAATACTTCATTAAAATTTGCAGAGCATTACAAAGCCTCATTTTCACCTGTTTATTTATTTATGTATTTATTTATTTTTATTCATTCATTTATTTATTTATCTATTTTTCATTTATTCATTTATTTATTTATCTATTTTTCATTTATTCATTTACAATTACACTTCTTAATCATTCATTAATTAGTTTATCTATTCTTTTTTTTTGTTTTTTTTAGAGAGAGATTTTTTAGTAGAGTCAGGGCTCCTAGATATAAGGCATTCAACTTCATCATGGCAACAGAAAATCAAACCAATAAACAGAACACACACACACACACACACACACACACACATATCAATTCCCAGCAATTACAATACACCATACAGTGGACATTTTTTTTTTTTATATATATCAATTCAAAAGAGTATTTGACATTCTTCTAATAAAGTGAGCTAGTGCTGGTGGGTACATATATGTACACAGTGTTGTGCATACCAACATGAAATGTGGACCCAGTGTATAATAATAATAATAATAATAACAACTAGAAAATCACTCTGACAGCGCAGACCTCCGCCAAGCAGCTACTTTCCACCGATGATCTTGCTCTTCCTAAAGAGATTTTCTCCTCTCCACCACATCAGAAAAATTCTTTTGGGCTCTTCCATAGAGAGTGATTTCCACCCATAGGTATAACCATGCTGAAAAATTGCCCGATTTCCCAATATAGAAGCCTTTGTTATGTCATAAACCCTCAGCTGCGCGGCGCGCCTCGCCCTAGCAGAAACTAGAGCACGCACTTTATTGCGCGTATGAAAACCTCAAAAATGCGCAGCTTGAACTCTCAAGTTCATTGACCCTTCCTGCCAAAATATCAAAAACAAATTGAGATCTTAACCCCTGGCATGCTACCTGTCAAGTTTGGTGAATATTCATCAAGGGGTTTTCAACGATTATGAACATGTACAATTTACATCACCATTTGGGCCCATCCCACCCCACTCCCTTGGGTCCCAAGAAGGGGGGGGGGGGGGGGCACTCCTGATTCTGTCATGAACAAACTTGAAACAATAGTCATCAATATACTGACTCATTGTATTACAGGTGGAGCATGGTGCCCATTTGATGGAATTGAGATTCTATCCCCCTAGGGATGCTACCTGCTACCGAAGAGCGATCGCAATAGCTCAATTGAGCCTTCAGCTCAGGTGAGCTACTAAAACTTAATGGTTCTGTTACTTGTTATCAGCAGCTCAAACCTTGTCAGGGTCTAATGGTTCGGGGGTGGCTAGCTGTTGGGTTAAGAACTCTGCGATGGCACTCCGCAGCCGGGGTATTCCTAGCCTTCCTGGGGTGTACGGTAGCATGGAGGCGTCCCACTGCTTTAGGGATGACTGGTTCAGCTATAGGTCATTGCCATGACAACAGAAGCAAATTGTTACACTTTGATAAATGAAAATGACATAAAAACACAAGTAATGCATATCAAAATGTGCATATTTTACAAAATGCATTAATCTGTTCATTTACAAAGTTTACATTTTGATGTATCACCCAGTAGAATCATACAGTGCACACGTCTACAAACAACGTAATGCACATAAGTGTAATTGTACATATGGTGCATGTACAGCTTGTGCATATGTACTGCATGCACTATAGATCACCCATACCACGTTAATGACTTGATCAACGTATTTCCTATAGTGTCGGCATTGCCTTCCTGTTGGACTGAGGCACATTGCTATACCTACTTTAAAAGTGGGTGCGTTAATCTACATTGTACAGCTACAATTGTAGCTTAAGTTTGGATGAAACATATGCCTGGGAACATGGGTTTATTCAACAAAAAAAAAAAATGACTAAAATTAGCATTTTACTAGAGATGTCATAGTTTTGGGAAATTGCAATTTGACAGGTACATTGTAGCACATTTAAGACAAAGGTGATGACCAAAACGATTACTCCCTGCTTCATCTTTGAACCTCAATAGTATGTCACTTCTCATGCCTTCAGTTCTTTATAGAATTTACACTTAACTACGTAGATATTGATAATATTGTACCTTTTCAATGACCACATCTGCAATCGCACCATTATGAGCTGTAGACAAGTTGATTATTCCCTGAAAGGAATCCAAAAGAGATAAAGATAAGATACAGAACATGACAAGAAATAATAACTTGCATATCATTACAAAAAATGATAAAAACAGAGAACTTACACGAAGAATTCTGTAATTATGCGTTACTGTGCATCACAACACCCCCCCCCCCAAAAAAAAGAAGAAAAAAACAAAAAAGGATGCACACCCAGAGAGCTCAAAAGAGGTGAAATGGGTCTCAACCTTGTCAACCTTGATTTTTTTTTCATATATTTTCTGAAAGAGCAAATTCTTCTCCAGTACATTATCCAAACATTTACAATCACAAAACATATGGGAAATTGCATTTCAAACAATTTTTGTCAAACACTTGTTTTGTAGAATAGTTGATTAGGTAGGCCTACAGTATGTACATGATAGAGGCACCTTTTCATTTCTAAAATTACTTTTTAATACATTCTCTTCAGTTTCAAGTTTCTTGAAAAATAATTTTTGAAAGGATAATGCTACTGCTTTGAAAATTGGCCATAGAATGTGTTAATCAGAGCACAATGAATTTCAGCTTAACCTGATAATCCCTTCATTGTTGTTGATATGGTATTAAATAAAATCCTGGGTTTTTTTTTTTTTTTGTCCAATTGATTGCATACCTAGCACAGCTTGGTAAGATTGATAGAGCATGATCAATTTCAGCTTAATCATCAGATAATCCTTTCATTGTTGTTGCTACAAAATTTTACATCCTGTTTCAGGGGGAGATCCAGGAATTTCGTAACGGGGAGGCGCCTTTACAAAATTAAAGGGGGGCGCAAGCACTCCCCCATTTTTCTTTTTATTTCTTTTGTTTTAACAAAAAATAAAGAGGGGCGCACACCCAGAGGGCCCCCTCCCCCTGGATCTGCCACTGAGTTTGTTTGTTATTTTTTTTGTCCCATTCATTGCACACAGTCATATTAGACCCTTGAATAGACTCTATACTTTAGACACTCTTTTCTCAGTATAGAATTTTCCAGAGTGTTGATGTGCTTTCTTTCAAATGCCGGTACATTAAGATAGGTTTAATAGGAGAGTCCATCTGAAAACATCTTTTTTCAAAGCTTAAAGCCTGCTCTTTCAGAATCTGCCCTTTATCAAAATCCATGTCCGGCAACTTTTTGTTGGTTTTATGATGAAGGGTCACAAATACCCATGTCCCTATTACCCTCCCCCCCCCCCCCCAATAATAATGATATAGAGATCCAGTAGTCTAATCTAACAGATATCCAGCGCTTCATACAGTGTAAAACCTGTGAGATAGGAAACCATGCACGCCTTCATTCTTACTGGTGCACACATATAAAAGCATCTCAATAGAAGTGTGTGCAAGGCCTGCAAGTACGGCTATAAAAGCTCTTACATAATCACTGAAACTTTTGAGCATGAAAGGGGGAAAAAACAGCATGCATTTGTATTTATATCCAGTATTTCGAATTCTACTGTATATCAAGATTCAAATTAAAATCATTTTAACATTGTCATGCACTCAGGCATTAAAGTTATCTTAACAGTCTCCAAACATCCAGACATACATGCAATTGGAAATAGAACAATATGTGACCCGCTACAACAAAAGGATCCGAAAGTCGGAGGTCAATTTTCTGAAAATGGCATGACATTATTCCCTTACTCTTCTACTTTAATTTCATACATAGCACAACTCACAAAAGTACTCAATTGCCGAGATATCTATGATTTTATTAGCACATGTCAAGTGGTTGAGGAAATCAGTTTATGCATTTATAGGGAATATGCAATGAGCGCCATGAACACTGAAAAGTTGACCTGCGCGCTGTACAAGTAGCCACTATTATTATCATTATTATTTTTATACCCATTGAATTCCATCAAGGACACTACTGTGTATTTGGCATTTGCTTTGAGTGTGCACTAAAAAAAGAGAAAAATATATTTACATGCATTTTGCATTCAACCAATCTTGCATGCGGATCCCATCAAAACCTGGAACTTGGGATACATGTACCTACAGTGATTATCTTTGCCACCAAGACATGCTTTGCTTGAGAACTTACCTCTGGGTTGTCAGTTTCGTGATAGGGATTTTTGGTGATCTCTATGAAAATATCGCGTAATTCCACCTCAAAGTTTCCCCAGCTATGTGCGCGGGCAGACACACACCCTTCCTCCATTCCGGATTCGTCCATGATACAATTCTGTAGTGGAGGTATATGTAGGGCCTGCATTACTATAGATATGGTGCAATCAAAAGAGCTACATGTACAACCTGTATGATTGGCCAGATAATGTATACATAACCCAATAGATGGGATGAAATACTAAAATTTAATAGTGAAAACAATCTCATGAAAAAAGGGTAATGAATTGGTAAAAAAAAAAAAACAGTCTTTATAGAATAGTAGGTAGAATACAATGTACAAAGACCTATAGATGTTTTCTCCATACTGCTGTAAGTATAGACAGATCTCAACTAGTAAATTCTATGTGCAATTATAACATGACATAAATTATCATAAAGTATGGAAGATATGTGGTCATGACGATATGGCAACAACACAACCTCATGGACTTTATGTAGATATTCTGTAGTTCTTGAAAATTGCCAGTTTATAGCTATTGCATCAATTATCCTGGTACTAGTGGTAGATGTATTTTCTTAAATCTCATTTTGATTATTGTTAGGGGGCATACTTTGGTTTGTTACCATGCTTTCTAGTGTTCTCATAAACAGCACCATGCAGTGTGCTCTCAGAAATGCCCAGGAAGCCATATACACGTAGGGTCTAAATGCAATTATTATTATCATTATTATTATATTATCAATATCATAATTTTCATTTTTCTTTTTAATAATAATAATGATAAAAGCAATTATTACCAATATTATTATTATTTATTATTAGTAGTAGTAGTTACCGGCCTGCCGAAATTACTACAAAAATGCAATCATCTGTTACTTGTGTCATTGCTATATCCACTTTTCTTGAAAATTCCATCGGTAGGCCTACACCGAGTTACATTTGGGAGACAAGAAAAACTATAAAGAAACACTCGACTATGGAAGATGCAGACCAAGCAACCAATCAAGGCTGTTGAAAACATTACGTAACGATATTACATTCACACATTCATTACGTACAGTACAAGTATGTAGTACGTTTGTGGCGCCCAAGATGAATCCTGGCCAATGTGTATGGGGCGCGGGCGGCGGCGGGGGGCTCTATGCTGCGGCTGGGGCTAGCTAGCTTGGCAGGCTGTGCTTGCAGGGATCACGGAGGACGGACGTCGACGTACAGTACCAAATCCAACGCTAGTGCAACGGGAACTCGTGTTTTGGTCGTGAGTTGGCACCGTGTCTCCGAAATCACATCTATCAAAACATGATGACAATGGCAAAAGTGTTCAGACAGGCGCTGAAAAAATGGACTGATGATCAGAAATCACTTCAGAATAACACTTAGGTCCTAAAACTTGGTTCACTTCTTGATTTGTCGGCGGCGGCTCCCGGCTGGCAAGGTGCACTGCACTGCAGGCCACTTGGACGAATAGGACATCTTTACGTAACTGTACTGATGCTAGCAAAGAGCGCGCGCGCGTCGAAGTGCGCCAGCCATGGAGCCCAACAGCGGCCATTTTAGGAAGCAAACCGCTGGATCATCGCGAGCATAAGTGATCCGTTCTACCTCTCTTTAATTTTCTGTATTTTATTTTTTTTTTTAAAGCTTTATCATATCAACAGTTTTCTGTTATATTCTCTCTTTCAGTTCAATGTTCTTGCTTAGGCTTGTAATTTTATGAAGTTTCTCGTTTTATTTTCATACATGTACACTGTATTTTGATAATTTGGTTGTCTATTACAGTGTATTCCTCATGACATGGCGAAATATTTGGACAATTTTCTATCAAAAAAAGAAAGGAAATCTTCATATCTGGGTAATGATGAGGAGGCAGATATTTTTTTTTTTTAGCTTTATCAACAGTTTTCTATTCGATTCTCTTTTTCAATTCAATTTTCCTGCTTAAGCTTGTAATCTTATGAAGTTTCTCGTATTATTTTCATATTTTGATAATTTGGTTGTGTAAAAAACCGTTTCATTCCTCATGACATTAATTTGTATGATTTTGCAGCCTTACAGGGACTGCTCACGTGATCCGTCAGCGTCTTTTTCTTTTCTTTTTTAATGTAATAATGATGTTGGGCGTTATGAGTGGTACTCTCTAAAAAAATCGAGTGAAAATATTCACTCTTAATGGAGTGGATACAAAAAAAAAAGACTAGAGAATTTAGAGTGAAATTGGAGTGAATTTTGAGTGTAAATGTTAATTTTCACTCGTTTTAGAGTGACCTCAGGGATCACTCTAAAATCTTCGAGTGATCCCTGAGGTCACTCCAAAATGAGTGAAAAAGAACATTTTCATTCAAAATTCACTTCAATTTCACTCTATTCACTCTCTTGTTTGTATTTCACTCATTTTTTTTTAAAGAGAGTACCTTTTCATTTTTTTCAATATGATTTGTAAATAGGGTATTTATTTCCATTGTTTCTGTGAATATAAAGTTTGTTGTATTTTTATATTTTTCAGTGGGATTTATAAAAGAGTATAGCAACACGAAGGATGTAGTTTTAAAAACGTGTATACAGTATTTTTCAACAAAAGAAAGAAAATCTTTTTATATCTGGCATTATGAAGAGGCAGGATTTTTTTTTCAGCTTTATCTACAGTTTTCTATTCAATTCTCTTCTTCAATTCAATTTTCTTGCTTAGGCTTGTAAAATCTTATGAAGTTTCTCGTATTATTTTCATATTTTGTTACTTTGGTTGTGTAAAAAACCGTTTCATTCCTCATGACATTAATTTGCAGGATTTTTCAGCCTGAAAGGGACTGCTCACGTGATCTGAGAACGTCATTTTTTTTTGTTTCATTTCATGTTGGTCATTATGAGTGATACCTTTCAATGTTTTCAATATGATTTGTAAAGAGGGTATTTATTTCCATTGTTACTGTGAATATTAAGTTTGTTGTATTTTTATATTTTCAGTTGGATTTGTTAAAGAGTATAGCAACTCGAGGGATGTACATGAAGTTTTAAATTCCTTTCATTTGTTTTTTGTTCTTTCATATTCTGTACGGTACTAAACATGGTGCATATGTATCAGATTTCATCTTTCTGACTGATTCATTTCCTACTCTGTATAACATTTTTGATGAGATGTCTTTTGTTTTGTTTTGTTTTTACTTCCCGGTTGCTGTTCGTTAGGCCGAAGGTTCGCTATTCCGAAGGTTCGTTAATCCGAAACACACAAATTCCCTATACCTAGAGGTTCGTTAATCCGAACATTTTGTGGCATTATTCCGAAGGGTCGTTATTCTGGAGATTCGTTAATCCGAAAATGAAATTCGGAATAACGAACCTTCGGAATAACGAATCTTCGGACTAACGAAATCTAAAGAGCCTTCGGAATAATGAACCTTCGGAATCAGTCAGTCCGCAGCACCCGATAATTCGCTCGTATTTATTCAACTCGTATGCAAGCCCGCTCTAGGCTTGCATACGTAATAAGCTGCGTAAGGGGATTTTGTCCTTGGGCTTTCGGCAACAAAAATACACCTTATGTTCACAAATTTGGTATCAAATTCAAGGAAAATATGTAATCTATCGTCACATGTTACTCAATTTATTGTAAATGAAAAATATCATAGCGTAATTTGAGCTTGAAAAATGATGAAAAAAGTAATTCGTGCAGTACACGTTCAAGACGTCAAAAAAATATCAAATTCACCTTGCGTCTCAATGAAAATGCTTTATTTGGTAGTCCATCTCCTAATCTTTGTATCCATGTAAATATCTTGACAATTTGTTGCTTAATCCGGTCAGGAACCAGTAAAATATACATCGATGTCAGTGCTGATCAGCTTGAAACCGTGTAATCTCAAGAGTAAGCTCTCTCATTGGACAGCGCTTGCATTCAGCGCTTGCATTAGGTCATTACGCTGCTACATAACGGTTTCATGCCACTTGCGGTTTCTTGGCACGCGTGTAGTTCAAGCGCTGAATGCAAGCACTGTCCAATCAGAGTATAGAGCTCTTATCGCGCCACTGTTGACTTTGTGTGGAGCGTACTTCCGGCTTAGGAGTGAATTTTACAGACATTTCAATACGGAAAAACTAGTATATAAATCATGCTTGCGTCTCCTTGACTCCAATATATGATGAGCATCTAAGTTTCCTCTCTACGAAAAAACCAAAATCAGAAACAACAGTTTCTTAATCCGGTCAGGAACCAAAAAAGAACTTTAGACGACAAAATCTTCCGTGAAAAGCAGGTAAAATTTACGCAAATTCAACTGATTATTTAGTCATGATACACACAGAGAAATTAGGGTTCTATTAGGGTTCTTATTTGCACCCTACGAGCAAATCTAACTAAGTGGCACCTTATAGGGTTCGGGATGGATGTAGAGGTGCAAATCCGAACCCTAAAGGGAGCCAAGTCTTAAGGGTTCGAATTTGGAACCATTCCATAGTCTTTCCCGAAAGCTGACATGTGGTTGTTGAATGGTGTTTGCTTAAAATGCCACACTATTTTTGGATATTATCGTATATTTTTATTTGAAAATATAACTACACGTTGTTAAAGACTGACAGTGTCATCAGTAATACTGTACTAAAAAAATACTACTTGAATTAAACATTTGTTTTTTCTTCTCGCACCGGGATCAAGAATATCATTTCAATGACGTTATCATAGAGAGAAAGCAAACGAGTACAAGTACACGTATTATGCGTGCACGCGTGGACAGTTGAGCACTTGTCTTGGTCAATGGCAAAGCTAAAATCGCATGCGCACGCCACGCCGTAGGTCGCGCGGTATACGTACGTGCATACTATACTGACGTTCCTCGTTTGGAATGGACAGACGACCGTGAGGTTTGGATGATGAATTAATCTTTTTGATGAGCCAAACGTTGTGAGTAGATAATTGTACTGTAATTCCGTTGAAAATATTTCACAGTAATCGATGATATATGTGTGAATTATGCTCATAGAATGCTGAGTGGTGAAAACTGATGCGAAAGAGTTGTATCGAGGTACATGTGTACTAACATGTCAGAAGTGCGATCATACCTACAGTAAAGCATAGCGAATAAGTCAATGAAAGTGCACGTTAATACGGAAAGCCTCAACCAAGGTACTAACTACGACCAACGGCCCCATATGCATAGCGTAATTACGCTATGCGTATGGGGCTGCTGGACGCAGTTACCAAGGTACGTACGTAAATACATGTAGGTGACCGGATATAGTCGCATCATTTTCGTTAATGGGAATTATTACGTTTGAGCCGAGTTGAGGCTCAGTTGGATATTGGTTTCTGTGAAGTTGACAGAAAGAACGATGTAGGCATGTATGATGTGCCAAATGAAGAAAAATAGTGTTCCTGGTTCATTTAGGAGAATTTAAGACATGTATGAAGATTGAAGTCAGAAAATTTAGGTTGGCCTTGACTCCTTGTTGTCTATCAATGAAAATAGAATGTGTGTTATAAACATAAAATGTCTGTTATCACAGAGCATAAGCAATGATACACGATATGTGAATTTAGATAATATCCACTGGAGAAGTTGCATGTGCTAGACATGACATAAAATAAGTCACACAAACAAGGTATGTAAACGGTAAATCACTTCAGAAGTACAAATACTTGATCCCATACTTTAGCAGGTAGATATTCCAATATTGACTGTATGTTGAACTTTGTTTTATTCAATTACAGGTTGAACCTTGCTGATCCATGCTGATGCATGGTGTTAACTTGGTCTCATACTGGGCCAAAGGGACCTGTGTTTGATTGATTATTTATCATCGAGTTCACTATGCATGAAGTTCAATGATGGTCTTCAGGATGAGTGATGCAGGTCAACCTCGAGAGACTGGTGAGCCATATAGGATGCCAGAGCTGGAGATGGAAGATGTTCAGGATGTCAATCCTGGTTCCTCGTTGAGTCAGTGTGGAAGCCATGCCAGTTCTTCTGAGAGTGATGGCCAGAAGGGCATACTATTTGGCAGCTGAAGCAGCTGCTAGAGAAACACATCAAAAACTAGAGCTCGAGGAGTTTCGACTTATGCAGCGTAAGATGAGATTAGCTATGAAGACCATGCTGCATGTTGCTGAAGCAGAGGAGCAGATATACCTTGACTACGAGAACAAGAAGTTGGGAGTCGGCTTTCCTGTGAAAGCAGAGGATGAAACCTTGCTGTACCCAACTGAATGTGCCAACCAACCAGTACACACGAGTGCACCGATTTCCCTGACTAGAGAAGTAGCAAAAAAGTTATTTTCAAATTTTCTTTGACTTTTAGCAGATATACAGGGTGTCTCTAAAAATAGTAAACCAAACTTCAACAGCAAATTTTCAGAAAACTATAAAATATTTGCACATTATTTTTTCATGGTTAGATAGTCCAATAAGTCCTCTGTCCAATGATACCACGTAGGTTATGTAACTCTCATGCATGACTGAGCACGATTCAACTTAGTGAATGGGTGCGAAATCATCACTGTGGCAAGTTATTTCTTGCTATTGTCATGCATTCAGGGCATATTTGAAGTTAAATTTTTTGTCAGCAAAGGTTGTTCCTGACACAGGCACACTTCACATGCTTTCCAAACATGGTACAGTTGACAATTGAGCAGAGAGTATTCCTGGTAACTCGATACCAGGAAACAAGAAGTTTCGTGGAAGTTCAAGAGGCTTTTCGGGTGCAGTTCCCCGACAGGCAGCCTCCAACACAAAGAGCCATCTGGTACAATGTGAGAAAGTATGCTGATCACGGAACTTGCCACAGTGATGATTTCACACCCATTTACTAAGTTGAATCATGCTCAGTCATGCATGAGAGTTACATAACCTACGTGGTATCATTGGACAGAGGACTTATTGGACTATCTAACCATGAAAAAATAACGTGTAAATATTTTACAGTTTTCTAAAAATTTGCCGTTGAAGTTGGGTTTACTTTTTTTAGAGACACACTGTAGTGCAAAAGCCAATAAGATCATCAGCATCATGTAGTATCCCTGAACCAGGTTTGATGAAAGCCCATCAATTTTTTCCGTAGATACATCCGTACAGACCGGGAGACAGACAGGCAACCTGAAAACATATGCCTCCGGCACCATTCAGGGCGGAGGCATAATAATGAGACTCCTATATGTCATGTATGTTTAAACCATATAAAATTTGAGACGGGCCACATTGAATTCCCCCCCCCCCCCCCATTAAAATTGCTAAACACCACGGCTCTAGAAACATTTTTCCATTTTAATCCAGAAAGTAATCACCTCCCTGTTTTTAGCCAAGGGTGAGAATAAAGCCACTCCATGAAATGAAGATTAGCATTTTTTTTTTTTTGCAAAATATATGTGAAAATGTCTAATTTCATAGATAACAGTAACTATTTATTCTGTCTTCTAAACTGTTGTCAGGTTATTCCCTTTCTTAGAATGCACTGGCCTTGAATATTAACAAGAATACTCTAAAGAAAATATATAATAGAAAATTACAAGAGAACGAACTTGCAAATTACAATTTTAAACACAGTCTAAAAAGAACTTGACTTCTTTTCACTTTTATCTTCTTTTTTTTTTGGGGGGGGGTGGAGGGTGCATTATGAATGAAAATGTGAATCTGCTAATGGATATGAAATACTCAAAGTATGCTTTCCATTATATTTCATACTAAATTTAGATGGGGTTAGTTTGTATTGTTCATATTTTAGTTATTTCTTCACCATCGATAGCCTCAGTGCTTCAATAACACATGCACACTTTGAATTGATTGTTTAAGTAGGGAACACAAAAAAATAAGTCGCCTGCTGTTTTTTGTAGTAGACAGCCACACAATGTATGTCAATTTTGGGCAATCTCTGGCAATGCAATGTCATAAGTGGAGTAGCTTTGTGACACTTGACAAAAGCATGATTTTCTCACAAACCCTTTATGTATATAAGGATTAAAAAAATAGAGTTTGTTCCAAAACCTGAGAAAGCTCAACATATCATATCTACTTTTTTTTTTTGCATATAAAAGAACACTGGACTTCACTCTTTAAGAAGGCAGAAACTATTATCAATTCCTTACATACGTCAGTGACTTGTCAAGGAAATGTGCATGTTTTTCCTAAAAGAAAAAAAAAATTGAAATTCTTTTTAGGTTTTCCTTGAATTGTTCTACGCATGTAACATCATAAACTCTTCTCACTCTGCTGCGACTGCACAAATGATTTAAAGATTATTAACTTTTGAACTGAATGTCCGCTTTTCAATTTTTGTCTGATGTGTTCTAATAGTATAAGCCAGCTTGGGGTACCAGTTTGAGCATGTGCAGAAAAAGGTTATTTGTACCGAGAGACAGGTTGTTTTTTTTTAATTTCACTGAGATAAGCATGTGTAATGCTAGGATTATTCATGGAATCCTTATAAATGGTGCCTGCCAGTACATCCACTTGACAGCAAGCCTGGTATTTGGCAATATTAACACAAAAAAAAAGTTTGTTAACATATTCAAGACAGCACTTAATAAAATAGGTGATTCCCTAAGTGTTGATTGACGAACCATACTGGTCACTTCATCTACACTGGTTAGGTTCATTCTTTGTTTGAATATGAGTTCCATAAATGGCTATGGTGGGCAAGCTGCTGCATTGTGTCACTTTGCATTGAGTGAAGTGCCTAACCAACTGAGAAAAATGAAAGGTCATTTGTACCTATGTGCACATGAGCTATCTCCGGACTGGCTTATTGCTGCGCATTCACTCAATCCACATGTAGGTCTATTATGAAGGTGGACTTGCCCTCTAACTCTGATTATAATTTCAAGCTTTCTTTAAGTAGGTTGTATAAAGTGGTGATATATTTGTGTAAGGTTTGGTGAAAATTAAGTGTTAAAATCATAAATGATTGGGAGAGTTGTGAGACTGTAACATCAACACTTGAGGTATTTCTCATGCATGATCATAAATCTCTGTAAAATATTGATGGTAATAGTAATAATGATAATAATAATAATGTGATAATAATAATAGGAATAATAATGATGATAATAGTAATAAAAATATATTTTGCTCCTGATCATTATGCTTGTGATGGTGCCAATACCAATACCTGCTTTATAAATGTGAAAAATCGACTGCTCTTTACAATATTTTGAATGTTGGGGCTAAACTGCATACATTGTGTAATTATATTTTTGGTCTACTGAGTACAATGTGTCTTGTTTCCATCGCTTGGAAAAAAAACCAATGTATCCAAAAAAAAAAAAAAAAAATACTGTTTTTAAACTTGTCTCAGTGAAGACATATTCCTTCCTCTTTATGTCCAGTTTGTCATACCACTGATTGGTTAACCTTATTTTCCCTTTCTTAGGTAACATTTTCTGTGGAATTGTTAATGTTAATTTGATGCAATGAAAAGTGTTTTCAGATGTGTTTTCAGATGCTTCTGCCCGAGATTTATAACTGGGACATATCTTTAGCTGTGTGCATAAAAAAGTAACCAAATTTAGATGTGCATTCTTCATTTTTTGATTCTTTTTTCACCTTATCATTGGTGTAATTGTATATGAAAAACAAAATGTGAAGTATACTAATTGTATAATGGGGCACATTCGCAAGCTCTCAAGCTTGGAATTGGATGGAATATGTCAGTACAAGTAGTGAGTTTCAAATATATATGACAGAACTTTGCCATACCCTTCATTGTTTTGGCAATAACTTGTGTACGAGAAATCAGAGTTGACATATCGCTGTTAATGTCTAAGAGCGTCATAAAGGTGCTTTGTAAGATGTACCGGTAAATTCAAGGTACATATCTATGATCCATTCTAGAAGTAAAAGGACAATGTGAAAGATATTTGTCACATAGTTTACTACTACTCTGCACAAGCTTCAGGGATTTTTTTGTATAAAAAGAATTAGTGCTTTTTGTCAATGTGGTAACTTCCTTTAAAAGAAGAAAAAGTAATCATTTGATGGAAAGAACGAATATTTTTCTTCTTATTCAATGTACTGACCAAATTTCATACATTTTTGATTTACATTGCCCTTTTTATGACAAAATATGCATCTCGTATGAGAATTTGTAGAAATACAATGTATATTTGATGTTCATTTTAAAGTAAACCATGAAAAAGAAAATCGCTGTTAACTTGTCCCTCTTCCATGAGACATATAATAAAATGTTAATAATTTATATGTAAGTATGCACTGTATTCATCATGTTTATGTTCTATTTGTTGTTGAATTGAAGTCTCTGACTTCAGTTTTCGAAAGATTGTGGATTTAATTGACTGAGAAACTGTGTGTAAATCTGTGCATGCTATTTTTGCTTAATGTCTGGAGTGTTACCTTAGGTAATTGTTTGTGAAGTCAGTGAATGCATCCAGTATATGATTATTTTGGTTTAAAAAAAAAGGTTATAACTTTCACCATATGGGGTGCAGAAAGGTAACCCTAAATAGAGACGTGTGCAAATTGTATTGCATCCTATTTTGCGGTGACTTTATCACCCCATAGGGTGCAAAATTACAACAATAACAGTATGAACCATAATGGGTGCAGGTATGAGGTGCAGAAGGGGAACCCTGTATAGAGGTCCATATTTGCACCTTATAGGGTGTTGAATATAGGGTGCTAAATAAGAACCCCCAAAAATAGAACCCTAAATGGAGCCGCTGGTGTTACAACGATATGAACCAGAAAGGGTGCAAATTTGCACCTGAATTTTTGTTCACCCTATGGGGTGCAGAAAGGGAACCCAATGGAGGGGTGCAAATATGCACCGTATCTGGTGTTAAATATAGGGTGCTAAATAAGCACCCTCAAAAATAGAACCCTAAATGGAGCCGCTGGTGTTACAACGATATGAACCCTATTGGGTGCAAAAGGGAACCCAATGGAGGGGTGCAAATATGCACCATATATGGTGTTAAATATAGGGTGCTAAATAAGCACCCCCAAAAATAGAACCCTAAATGGAGCCGCTGGTGTTACAACGATATGCACCCTCTAGGGTGCAAATTAGAACCGTAATTTCTCTGTGTGTAAGATCCGATGTTATACCCAAATTTAGTATCAAAATAAAGATCTAAGACTGGAGAACAATTTACCGTGACTTTTTTGTAGCCATGACAAATGTATGTACAAGTCGCTACACTGTGAAAACCACAGCCCTATCAAAGTCTCACAAAATCTCGCACGACGAGACACCTTTCGAACGCAAAGATCGTCAACGAGAGTGCTGAATAAATCTTGCTGGATCGGCTCATTAGCATACGTGCTGCGGACTGACTGGAATAACGAGCTGTAACCAAATTCCCAAGGCGAGTTCTTCAGCTCAACTCTGTCCAAAGGTATGCAAAGCCAGACTAGGAGTTCTTTTCACTTAAAAAAAAAAAAAAAAAAAAAAAAAAAATCACCTATTTTCTACACATTCACCCAATGAAATAATAATAATAATAATAATAATAATAATAATAATAATAATAATAATAATAATAATACGGTCTTATTTATCCAGGGTAACCTCTTCAGTGTTGCCACTGCTCTACCAGAGGGCCCTGCCATTATTATTACCCCAGCGTTGCCAGGTACCTATTTATACACCTGGGTTGAGAGGGACATTGTTGGTAAAACGTCTTGTCCAAGGACGTCAGCCCTGGGCTGGATTCGAACTCGGGTCCTCCGGTCGGGAGTCGGAAGTCTTATCCACTATGCCACAGCGCCCCCACATAGTCCCTTCAAATTCCATTAAAAAGCTTTCATCTTCCAACCAAAGTGCAGTTTGGATTGAGAAATTCGTAGTCAATATCTGCAGCTATTCATTTTTTTTTTTTTTTAACCAAACTGCATTAAAGATTTTTAATCAATTTTTTTTTCATTTGTTTTGGTATCTTTGGTACGAATTTGTGACAGGGTCTGGGACATTCCATTTTATTTACAAGACAGTGTGAGCCCTACACAAAGAGGTGTAGTACGCCATGTGGAGCCCAACAGCGGCCATTTCAGGAAGAAAACCGCTGGTTAATTTTCCCCATTTTAAGGGGGCAAACAGCGGTAAAGCATTGTTTTAAGACCTCAAAATATCATTTAGAAGCATTATTGTTGCCTAAAAATGAGGAAAAAAGTGTCCATATTTTCAAACCTATCGTCCCTGGAAGTTCAATAGGCACTATACTAAAGCGGCCTTCTCGATCTCTTCATCCCTCCCTTCCTATATAGATCTCTTTCTCTCTTGCTCTGTTGACCTTACATCATACCTTTGGGAGGGGAGAGGGGGACGTGTCCCCCTGGATTTTTTTTTCAAATTATTTTATAGTATTCATATTTTTCTTATTTTTTAGCACTATTGATAGAGCTTGTGTCTGCAGTGCTAGCATGTTCAAAAGAATTCAAATCTTTTATTGAAAATTCTCTAAGTATTCCACCAAAGGCGTGCAACACATCGTTGAATTTCAATTCTGAAAATGCATATAGGCTTCCTCCCCCGGCCCCGTCGATCCACCTCTCATAAACTTACAATTTGAAGACGCGCATAGGAATATGCCGATCCTGAATATAAAGAGGTCACGAATAATAACGAATTTAGCCATTCACATTTTCCCTACATTTTCTCCTTTTATAAAAAATCGCACAATATGCCACCAAAGTGTGTCACACCAACTGGTATAATATCAATTCTGATAATATAAAAGCTCACTCGTGTGGGAGGAAGACATAATAGTACCCCCCCCCCCCCCGGGCCCTAGTCGGGCCCTGAAATACAGAGTGCACCGTGAAGACCGACAACGTAATTCATGAGGTGACTGCAGATACCACTATTCAGCCAATCACGTTGTCCCACAATATTTTCTCTTTGATTATAAACATTTTATATTCCACCAAAGTGGGTGCTGAGATTGTTGAATTTCTACATGTAAAATTAAAAAAAAAAAAAAACTCCGACGGGGTGGAGGCAGTGGTGTGGACAAGTCCTCAAATCAGACCCGGAGGTATTAAAATTTTAGGGTCAAAAGAGACGATCTGACATGTATTGCTGCCAAGAAAGGTGATAAATATGACTTTCACCCCCCCCCCCCTCCCCCCCCCCCCCCCATTACACACATCACTACACATGGCCGCTTTACTCAGGAATATTTTTCTGGAACAAGAATAATCAACATTTTTATCATAAACAATTAAGACGTAACGTCTCTTGTTGATTAGGCGGGGATCAGTAATATGAAAATATAAGGTGACGGCGACGAAGATTACGATTATGATAAAGAAGATAATGATACTGTAATACTATAAAGAAGAAGAATGTTGATAACTTCAGGACGGCACATGATTCAGCCAATGAAGGGATGTTCTGCCCATGTCCGTGCATATCATATTAAACAATAAAAGTAATATAATAAAGGGAGGGCGCTATTTTCGCTTCATCGGAGCAGTCACGACTACTTTGACGGAGTCAGAAAATCTCCCTGATTTTACTGTTTGTGAGTGAAAGTGAATGATATATATATATATATATATAACTTTTGATTTAGAAACACCTTAGCATTGAGCGAGGAAAATCGTGCTATTTAGACTAAGAACAGTGGATGCTGGACGATTTCTAGACTTTGCCTTGAGAATGCCTCAAAATGGCGACAAGTGTGTCGTATTCAGCAATGACTGGCGAAAGTCAAGAGCCGAACAGAGGTAAGCCAATTTTTCTCAAGAGCAAGGACATTCCGGGTGCTGTTCGTTATTCCGAAGGTTCGATATTCCGAAGGTTCGTTATTCCGAAGGTTCATTAATCAGAAACCCACAAATTCCCTATACCTAGAGATTTGTTAATCCAAAAATGAAAAAGGGTTCGTTAATCCGAACATTTGTGGCGTTATTCCGAAGATTTGTTAATCCGAAAATGAAATTCGGAAAAACGAACTTTCGGAATAACGAATCTTCGGACTGAAGAGCCTTCGGAATAACGAGCTGTAACTGGATATTCCAGACTCTAATGGGAAAAACGTGTACGCAGATGAATTCCTGTTCAAATGTCTCCTTCACGTTGTACCCTCAAGTGAAATCAAAGGAATTCAGAGAATTGGCCTGGGGACTTTGGCGCTTGTACATTACGAATAAAGATGCTCGTATCAAACTCATCACCAATATGGCCTGAACATTCGTAGTGTCAATGTGTGTGTGTGTATGACTTGAATCCTTTCCTTCCGGATGGCAGAGAGGACACACTGCGTCTTGTCGTAAAAGACATACCGTTGTCAGTTCATGAGAACGTGATAACCGATGAGCTAGAGAGGAGGAAATGCAAAATAACGGGGAAAATGTATACTATCAGAAACTCGGAGTGGATGGGAAACTCACAGAGTGTTTGACTGGAGATCGTGTGGTGTATGTAGAACCCATGGCATCACCCCTCCCACGAACAATCACCTTTGGGCCTTTTAAGGGAAGGATCTTCCATGTTGGACAGCCAGACCCAAACAAAACGAACAAGATATGCTCGAGATGCCTGAAGCCTGGACACCTGCGCTCAGCATGTATGAATGTAGATCGTGTGTCGGAGTTGTAAACAAACCGGTCACGTCGAAGCTGACTGCCCAACCCACGACACACCCACCTCTCCAGCCAATCAACAATCAGGAACGAGACAGCCATCTCGATGGTCTCACACAGAAGACCAAAGAGGTCGCCACGAAAGCCGCCAAGCTGATAATGCTCCATCATGGGACCGGTATGAGACAGATTTCCCTCCTGCCGAGAAACATCCGCATTATCAACTGACCCATCGAAGAAGCAACAGCCTCCCCCGGAGAACACGGAGTAGCAGCAGAGCAGCATCTTTACGTCACCATACCGACACCATGGATGGTCCACGGAGAGTACACGAGAACAGCAACAACATGCGCTCTTCGGATGCAGCGAAACTCCAACAGCCGGTGTGGTAGGAGATACCGGAATCCACCGCTACGTCTCATCCCGCTGAACAGAAGTCCGAGCCAGCTGATCAGGGGTCCGTTGCATAAAACTCCAACCGGACTTTTTTCCGGTTGAAATCACACAATTCCGGTTGGAAGCTCCCAACCAGAGTTTTTATGCAACGGATTTTACATTCTTAGGTTAGCAACCTTAAAAAATTCAGGTTGGGCAAATCCCAACCTGAATTTTTTAAGGTTGCTAAAAAAGTTTTATGTAACGGGACCCAGACCGCACCCCCAAAACCGTCCAATCAGCAGCAGTCAAAGATTACGCAATTCATCGAGCAAGCTAGACAACAACACAGCGATGCTGTTCGCGAACACAATGGAAAGCCAGCTGACACCAGCGTACTGAGCGACCAACACTCAGCAGACAACAGTGCCTGCTCTGCAGAAGACGAGTCCGAATCTGGGGCCCGTTTCATAAAACTTGTCATTAGTGACAAGTTGTCATAAGTACACTCATAGATGTGACAAGCTACTGAAATCCTTGCATCTGATTGGCTGAGAGCAAATTTGTCATAGAAATGTGGCAGTTGTCACTGATAACAAGTTTTATGAAACGGGCCCCAGGTGAATATTCCGAGTGCGAGGAAGACAACATCACTCGGCACCAGTCTGATCTCTCGGCAGAGTCTCCAGAAACAGGAAAAGTGCGTGGTAAAGTGAACCAGACATCTAAAAGAAAGCAGAAACCCAAGAAGAAAACTGCGAAAAAAAAGATGAAAGCATTCACTCCCAAAATGACTAAATGTCATTTGCTTAGCCTGAATGTGAGAGGATTAAAAGCGAACTCACAGTCATTATATAAATGGTGTAAACAGCAAAAAGTTAACATAATGCTTTTGCAAGAAACATACTGGACAAAAGATATGGAGACAATAACACCCAAAGTGAATGGAGGGCAAATGCTTCTTTTCACATGGAACCAATCACTCTTGTGGTGTGGCGATTCTTATAGATAATAGATATGACATTGAAATAAATAAGATATATAGATTCACAAAATGATGGAAGAACTCTACTTTTAGATGCTAAGATAGACGGTTATGATGTTATCTTAGTAAATGTTTATGCACCGGCTTAAAGGGTGAAAAGAAAAAGTTTCTTTATGAAAATTGATAAATGGTTGAGTTATCATACTTCAGAAAATGAAGTCCGTCTTATTGTAGGTGAGGATATGAATTGCGTACTCGATATTAAGAAAGATGTGCGTGGTAGTCAAAGCTCGTATTATAAGACACCACAAAGTTTGCGCCAACTTTGTAAACGAAGAAAACTGATTGACGTGTGGAGAAATGCTCATGCCGATATCAGACAATTTACTTGGAGAAATTTGTCATTAAATGTAGCATCAAGACTTGACTACTGGTTAGTCAGCAAAAATGTACAGGCAAAAGTTTTGTCAAATGATATAAGACCATGTTATAAAGCTGATCATAATGCTATTTCTCTTAAGTTAAAGGTTTCAAAATATTTCTAAAGGTCCAGGGTGTTGGAAAATGAACACAGAAATATTAAAAGATGAAATATATCAACAAAAACTTAAATCTCTCATTAGAAGTATTTCAGGTAATGCAAGGTTTTTCTTTCATACAGGTATGGGAACTCATAAAGATTAAAGTACGTGAGTTCACGCAAAAGTTCTGCAAAGATAGAGCTTCCAGAAAGAAAGAAGCAAAAGCATGCTTAGAACAAAGATTCAGTGAACTTCAGAGAATGATATAGACAGTGATGTAAAGATACGGAAAGAGTAAAATGTTAAGAAAAAACTTGAACAGGTTAATGAAAGACAATGTAGAGGCGCAGCTGTTAAAGCAAGAGTTAGGTGGATGGACAAGGGGGAAAAGTGTACGAAATATTTTCTATATAGGCCTAGGCCTAGAAAAATATGAATCAGAAAGAAAAGAGATAAACCAGTTATTTTCAGTAGGAAAAGACAGATGTTTAACTGACCAAACAGAAATACTGCAAGAAATAGTGAAATTTTATTCACTGTTATATAAGAAATCCTAATGTTGAAGAAAATAAGCAAAATCAGCATATTGATTCAGTTCAAATTCCTACATTGAGTGAAGAGGGAAAAACAAATGCGACCGTCTGCTAACAATTGCTGAATGCAAACGTGCGGGGGTTTTTTTCTGAATGAATAAAAATAAATCACCCGGTTCTGACGGTATACCTATAGAATTTTACCAAATTTTTTGGGATGAAATTCACTTTGTATTGCTGAATTTTCTTAATGAATGTTTCAAAAAGAAAGATGTCTGAAACTCAAAAAAAAATGGACTCATAACATTGATTTATAAAAAAAGGAGATCAGCGACATTTAGAAAATTGGAGACCACTCACACTGTTGAACTGCGACTACAAGATAATTGCCGCAGTTTTAGCCACACGCTTGCAATTAGTGATTGTAAACGAAGATCAAACTGGTTATATCAAAAATCGATTATCCGCTTTTAATATACGAATGACAATCGATATTATTGAATACATGAAAAGAAAAGGAATAGATGGTGCAATAATGATGGCAGATTTTTCAAATGCTTTAGATGTAATTGATTTTGATTTTGTATTGTTGTGTTTAAACAAATTCAATTTTGGTAATTTTTTTCAGACATGGATAAAAATACTGATAACAGATATTCGCAGCTCAGTGTTAGTAAATGGCTGGATATCTGAGCCTTTCCTAATACAAAGAGGCATTAGACAAGGATGTCCACTTTCAGCTTTACTTTTTGTGCTTGCTGCAGAATTTATGTCGACCCGAATAAGAAATAAGTGTATAAATGGTATTTCTGTTTTAAAGATGGAGGAAAATTCTGAACTAAAATTATTACAATATGCAGATGACACATTATTTTTTTGTTTCAGGTAAACAATCATTAGAAATAGTAAATGACAAATGAAGAGTTGGAATTATTTGGAAATGAGGCAGGACCACAATTGAACTATAAGAGCAAAACTTCAGTTATGTGGCTGGGAGTTGCCAAGTCAAAATGGTCACTCGATGATCTTGATTTAGTGTGGACAGACACACCCACAAAGTACTTCGGGTTTTATGTTTCACCTGATATGGATAAAGCACGAGTTTTGAATTGGGAAAACAAACTTAATGAAATTGCAAAGACTTTTGGATAATTGGAGAAAAAGAAAACTCACTCTTTTTGGTAGATTGATTATTGTAAGAACCGTAGCTCTATAAGTCAAGTAGTTCATATACTTATGGTTGACACAGTTCCTGAGAAAATATTAAAAAGATTGAATAATTAGATTTTGTTATACACTTTTATTTGGCAAACAAAAACTGAAAAAGTGAAACGAACTCTTATGATCAAAGAGTTTGAAAATGGAGGTATTAACATGATCGACCTTTCCAAGCAAAAACTCAGCTTCCGATTGAGATGACTTGGACGCACTATAGGTGCAACGAAAGGAACATGGAGTAAAATGTGTTTTTATTGATGTAACGTTTTTTGTGGATTAGAATTGTTACTAAATTCCAACTTGGATTGTTTGAATATGAAAATGATAAGTAGAAATCAACTCCCATTGCTTTATATTGAAATATTATAGAAGCTTGTTAATGATAAAGAACAATATTTCATTTTGTTTAAAATTTCAACCCATGGTACATGGAGTACAATATGAAATTTTATGGCATAGTAAAGATGTAACTTTTCATAAAAATACTTTATTTTATGATGGTTGGTATCAAAGAGGAATTGTATTTTTTAAAGACATATTCAAGAATGGTAATTTTATATCCATTCCAGAAATTCTGTCTCAACTTAAACGACAGAAAAGTAAGCAAACATTGATTTTTTTTTTTATTATATCTTATTACGCCAGGCTATCCCAAAAGCATGGATAAGCAATAACATACGGAATCATGTATAAAGTTTTATAATAGGTCATTTGAAATTCCTAAAATAAGAATAGGAATAAGAAAGTAGAAAAGAAGTATTCAAGATGTTTCAACCAAACAGTTTTACAAACTGTTGTGTACACATTGTCCCGATAGTAACAGATGTTGTATATACCGGGAAAAGATATTCGACTCATCATTTGACTGGATGAATACATTCAAAAGAAACTTGTGTTATTGTAAAGAAAACAAATTGAACGAATTTAATTTCAAAATTTTGTATAATCTACTACCAGTACAAAAAAAGAATTTGTACAGATGGCACAATAAAAGAGATGGAAAATGTGAGTATTGCGGTGTAGATGAAGATAATCTACATGCGTTTATTGAGTGTAAATTAAATTAGATTTTCTATTCGTATCTAACAGTTATATTCAAAATTATCTATAATATTGATTTTGAGATAACAGGAATGCATCTGTTAAAAGCCCATAAGGATACTGAATTAGATTTGCTTTTGACAATTGCATTTTGGTGTATTTATAGATATATACTGTTAAGAAATAAAACCGGAAAAGAATGTCGTGAAACTAATTTGCAACATTTGTTTGAAAGAGAAATTTGTAAAAGAAATAGAGGAAGATTTGAATAGTAAGAAAACACATTATAATTTACCAAAGCAAATGAAGTATATTGTGTAAATAGTTCGTGGTGTTTTTTTTTTTTGTTAACCTCAAGAATGTCCTTTGAAGCCCAGTGTATTTTCTTTTTCCACTTTTTGCATAGTGTGATATAAAATGTTGAATTATGGAGGCAATAAATACCCTGTTGGGGTAAAAAAAAAAAAGGTAATATACCACTCGTCCGTTTCGTTCTAAGCAAGACCTATTACCTGTCTCTTTTTCGACAATGTTTCAACTTAACAGTGCAGTTCACTCGTATCCCACGAGACAAGCATCAGATATACATTTAGTGAACCCTGGTACTGCACTAGCCTATAAATCAGTCAGACATAGCGGTCCTGATGTCTGGAATGCGCTACCTCAGCATGTTCGCAATTTACAAAAAATAGTTACTTTCTAAAGATCGATCAAACATATTCTATTATCAGCTTCACGCTGAACTCATGGATACTATTAACTATTAAACTTGCTGTGATCATATATTTCCCCTGAAATCGACATTTGAATGGGATTTATGAGAAATTTCATCAATTTAATCAGTATAATATGCTTATAATGACTTGACACTTTTTCTTGCTCTCTCTTGTCAATGTCCGACAGGACAAATAGGCACCACACATGTATTTCTTCTTTCCCCCTCATGTTCCCATGCTCTCTTTGTAAATACCCCCCCCCCCAACTCCTATCAAGTATCATTTAAACTATTTGCAAGCATATAGATTGTGTTCACGGGGGTTGCAACGATTTTCAAGCTTTAAGCTTATGTTGCAATTCCTTTGCGTGTTCGTTACCTTGAATAATGTAGCTCTCTTAATGGAGTTGTATACTATCCTGTAACTACTTCTTATCAATGTATACTTATTGTATATATTCTGTCTTGGCTACATGAGATGTACTTGCATACATTTGTATGCATTCCTATTTTTTGAACATGCATGAAATCTTGAATAAATAATAAATAAATAATACGTTAATTCAAATTCAAATTCATATTGAAGACCTGAATATAAGAACGATCCAGGTCCAGTTTTTGGCCAAATTCAGTATGACATGGGAAATTGTAGCTAATGCATGGACTCATCTTGTGTATAATTGATAAATCCTAATTACCCCCGGAAGTGCCTTAAATGAATGAGCGAAATCTTATGAATGTAAGAATGAAGGACTTGGGTCATTCTTACATTCATATATAGCGCCCTCTCTCATCCATTCTCATCTCATAATATAACAGAATATCGTGTACCGGTACTAGTACAGTATAATGATTCAAAGAACGACCCAAGTCCATCACACAAAATGGCCTCTCCACAATTAATGCAAATTGATAATTGTCATAATAATATTTGTTCTAATTTGTATATACAATGTTGCCTTCCCATCATAGTTAAATAGAATATTATTGGACAAATAAAAAAGATATGGTTTTTTTTTTTTTTTTTTAAGTTTACTCAAAATGGTCTTCCATGGACTTGGGTCGTCCTTATATTCAGATACTCAATTTTATTTTCATTTTTTTTTTTCAATAGAACGTACAAAAATATGTGAAATTTGACATGCGTATGATTGAAAATATACACAGCGACCCAAGGATGACAACATGTTCAGCACACAAAAAAGAGACATACAATTAAAAAATTAAAAGTGCCAACACACTGAAAAATTCACACATATCAAGAGGTCTACATTACCCCATCCACGTTCCCCCCGCCAAATAAATATATAAATATATAAATAAATAAATAAATAGATAAATAGATAAATAAATAAATAAAAAAAATAAATAGATAAAAAGATTTAAAAAATAGAGGGCCTAAATGAAAAATAAAGATAATCCCCTAAAGTAGAAATGAGTTTTCAGCTTTTCTGTTAAAGACTGTATAGAAAGGATAATTTTGACTGCCTGCAATGATTTTTATCGGTTGATGTGGGGAAATCATGGCATATTAGCCTACATTGTTAACCGGGGCATTTCATGAAGCATTTTGTCAGATATTCGTCTGACAAAATGTTAAAAGCTACTGAAATCCTTGCATCTGATTGGCTGAGAGCAAATTTGTCCGACAAGTTGTCGGACAAAATGCTTCATGAAATGCCCCCTGGAGAAGAGTTGAGGGAGAGAGAGTCGAGAGATTGATAATAAATTGAATTTATTTATTCATATTTCGTTCTTAGGAGGAAATGATACTTCTAAATGTTGTAATGAGCTCCGAAGTACTAATACTTCTTTTACCCTGTATGCCTCTCTAAACGGGAGAAAATGAAAGGAAGGCATACGTATACACGTATATTATAGGCCTACTTCTCCACGTAAAAACACGCCCGCTATCGCTCGCTTTGCTTCCTAATATGGCGTCAGAACCTGCCCATGAGCGTACTACGCAAAACCGAGAGAGTAGACCCTCTCAACGCACTGTGTGCGCTTCTATACTCTTTGCGAGCTTGAGTATGGGAGTAGTGAGTTTAACCATGGTTTACCAAAGAGGTTCTTTGGAGTTCGACTGTTGACAAGGCCAGCCGGCGCGCGCGCGCAACAAAACGATGGTGTTTTTCATATCAGTGCCCTGATCGATGCTGCTGGGCCGGCCCGGCGGTCCGTGTGTACCAAGTCCGATACGAGATACGTGAGATCTTACGATGTTATTTTATTTATCTCTTTTTTTCCCTCTCTTTTTCTTTATGCGTAACTGCATTCATGGTCAAAAACTAGCTCTTTCACCACTTTATCACTGGCAAGTGAGTGTTATGTATTGACGACGGAAACACCGACCATTAGATTTACACACTCGTGTCGGCTGCTGCAGTGCCGATTTCATTCTCAGCGACAGGACAAGACACCGGATTCGTACTAATTTTGTATGGGGAGCCTGACCAGACGCTGTGCACTGTCAATAATGCGTCACATTACAATCGAATTTAGTGAGCGCGACGTTGTCTTGATCATGTTTATGCTAGATTTCTAGATGCTGCTGTGATAGATGCAACGACCAACGTGCGTCAAAGCTTTTTGTCTAACGTAGAACTACCAAATTCGAAGAGCTTTCATTTCCTGTGAATCCGAGTATGGGGAGGGATTTGTGTGTAAACTGTCGTCAACCGTTCACTCGAAAAGACAAGGGCAAGGGGTGGAACAGGTTCCGAGTGGCAAGAATTGCATCGGAAAACACCTGGACGACTGTGTTTGGAAAGCCGGCACTTTATAAACCTTGGTCCTTCATATGCAGAACATGCTACAAATTTCTGGTGTCCAACACACGCCCTGCGAAGTCCACCAGCGGGCCCAAGAGGAGTTTAGTGAGGATTCTGAAAGCTGCAAATCCGAGACTAACCGCAAAGCGAAAGGCAAAGGCAACGGCAAGGCCAAATCCGGCAAACATGGCAAATGGTGAGGTTCTTCATGCATGTTGCCTCAAACGTTTAGAAAACGTGTTACTTGTAACGTTTTGTAGTAGGTGCCTACTACTAGTAGACTAACTATTATGGATCATGTGATCTAGGCTAGCTAGGCCACTAAGTTGTTATAATGTTAGGCCCCTGCAGAGACTCCAACTCTCCCGCTTTCAACGGGAGATCTCCAGCCGATGCCTGCATGACAGAACCCTCTATTACGTATTATAAAATAGCATGTGCTTAATTATTAATTGAAGTCTAATTCAAGCCAAAATATATGATTTGAATTATTGATTTGAATTATTAACGTTACTGCCATTGTAGAGTATGGTCTAACTGTAGGCCCTGTGTAAATTTGTCTAAAAAAAGAAAGAAAAGAAAAAGGTTGAGTCTTGAGATAGCATGAGAGGATTTAAATAAGAAAGCATTGGTAGAACCCTGACCCAAGGCAAGGGACTTGATGCACATCAAGTTGACCACCACTAACCAGGACTCGGGAGTCTCCAACTTGCTAGGGTGGATTCAGACGGCCGACGGGAGAATCTCCAGATCTGGTTCTGGTTCTGGTTGGGTCCTGCGCAGTCACTGCCTGAGGCTGAAGGCTGTTATCCCTTGACCGACAAGTATGTCTAATTCCGCAAAAAACTTCTCATTTATAGTAATGACATTTACTGGGTCAGTTTTTCGCTTCTTTAGACATACGCCATTGCGACGGTTTAAGCCATTTCGGCTTAACGCAACTTTCACCCAGTTACCCCTGCATAAATATGGTTATTATTATTATTTTTTCCAGCTTGGTTTTCAAACCAATCTGGAAAAAATATATACAGGATTAATCAGTCAACATTTTGACTCGCCTCTTCCACAAATTCCTCCTGTTTTCTGGTTGTTTTCTCCACTTCTTTGCAGCGCTCCCCAATTCATCGCCGCCTTCGTTTGAAAAATGACTGCACGAACGTCTACGGCAAGCCAAATGCTCCATACAACAATTACTATGTCGGTACACTTAGTCAATAAACGTAAGTGTACCGACATAGTGATTGTATGTAACTATACACAGCCCAGTCGCCGCTGTACATACGTAGCGCGACAGGGCTGTGCCAACGAAGCTCCAAACACGAAGAGGGTCCAACGACCGCATGCGGTCGGATTGAATTTTGATACTTTAGATCATTTTTTTGTCACTTGAAACTCATCTGACGAACAAAATGATAATGAGACTTCATATCTATGCTATGAATATTGAAATTTAGATTAAATAACTTACCTGAAATGATGGTTATATGCAGCATGTGTGAACTGTTCACGAACGGTAAATCGTCTTTCACGCCAGGCCATGTCCAATATCCGGAGGTCACATGATCTGAATGCCCTTTCAAAAGGTCGCGCTGTCGACCGTGCTGCTACACTCAAGCAGCGCACGTACGCAAAAGATATCTCCGCAGCATGCAGACGACGTTGGGCAGTACATGTGTACTCAATACGATATAGGTTCTGGAATACGTTCTCAAGCGTACAAGTGCACCTCTCTTCTTCCTCGTCCTTTTCCAATACATTGTAAATACTTATCAAGAGCATTTTTCCAATAGATATGGATATTGATACGTGCATTTGCAAAATAGCGACAGAGATTTTTGGCCCAAGTTTTGGAGCACTTCCGGTCGCGCATGCGCATAATTTGCAGAGGTCAAGGCGCCATCTTTAATTCTGCAACGATGAACCCCGTCGGTCAGGGAATCCACCAGAAAGTGTCATTTTTTTTTTGTCCCACGGACTCATCGTGATGGCTCTCAATGGATTTACGAACATTCTGTAATACAAGCATTCACTTAAGGTGAGTAATGTAGGGTAACGTGTGCATTGTTTACAAGAAACGTAAAAATTTTCACAAGTTTTGGAGTTGTGTTGTGGTTCCCCACTGTGAAGGTGCCTGCTCGTAGGTCAGACGCTGTTTCGCGTAGCGTATTAACAGCGTCTGGTCGGGCTAGATTGTATGGAGCATTTGGCTTGCCGTAGACGTTCGTGCAGTCATTTTTTAAACGAAGGCGGCAATGAATTGGGGAGTGCTGCAAAGAAGTGGAGAACACTACCAGAAAACAGGAGGAATTTGTGGAAGAGGTGAGTCAAAATGTTGACTGATTAATCTTGTATATATTTTTTCCAGATTGGTTTGAAAACCAAGCTGGAAAAAATAATAATAACTATTTTTATGCGGGGGTAACTGGGTCAAAGTTGCGTTAAGCCAAAACGGCTTAAACCGTCGCAATGGCGTACATGTATGTATCAATGGTGTCTGTCTATTAAAGAAGCGAAAAACTGACCCAGCAAATGTCATTACTATAAATGAGAAGTTTTTCGCGGAATTAGACATACTTGTCGGTCAATGTTATCCCGTGCAGTTGGTGTGAACGGATTTATTTCTTAAGATTTTAGATTTTGAAATGAGCTTTTTTGTCCAGCTCTTCTACATTGATTTCGTCAAGCATAATTTTGAAGTCCTTTAACTTGGTAACACTTCTTATACATGTATCTGGGGGGTGTTTCATAAAGCTGTTCGTAAAGTTACGAATGACATACGAGCGACTGGTGATCAGTTCTTTTGCTGAATTGTAGAAATTCTGATAAGTACAGCACATCAGAACTGATCACCAGTCGCTCGTAAGCTGTTCGTAACTTTACGAACAGCTTTATGAAACACCCCCCTGGTGGTATAAGAAGTCCAATTCTCTGGTTGTCCTTGGGTAGAATGAGTGCTGGTAACATGTCTTGTTGAATGTTGAATAAAAGGCATCTCTAGAACGTTTGGACCTGTTTGTCGCCGTGTTGAACCGGGTCTCTGATGTAGATGAACATTTGATGAGGTAATATTTTGTACTTCTTAAAGATGGCAATCAATCGGATTGGTACGGCGATTTTCCAAGGTTTCCCATTGGAGTTTGGATAGGATGGATATGACACTGGATCGTTTGTCATAATTTTTTACGACAAAACGAGCAGCCCGGCGTTGAATGGCCTCAATGCTCTTCTTGCTTGTACAATGTAGCTTGATGAGGGTCCCAAATGGAAGCACAATACTCAAGCCTTGGGTGACCCAGCGTTTTGTAGGCTGTTTCTTTGACTGATATATTACACGAATGGAGATTTCTTCTGATGATACCCAGCATTTGGTTTGCCTTTGTAGTAATCTTGTTAATGTGGAAGGACCAAGTGAGATCTTTGCTTATCTCAACACCTACAGTAAGTATTGGTGGTGGCTTACTTGTTGTAGCTGTTTCCCTTTCCGCGTGATAATAGGTTTGTTTTTGTGGCTGAGATGCATAGTAAAGCATTTTGATGGGTTGAAGGACATCTGCCATTGTGACTCCCACAAGCTAGTGAGTCGATGTCTTTCTGAAGAGCTTTTGCATCCTGATCATTGCAATTTTGCATACATTATATTTCTCGGTATAAATGTATATTATGCAGTCGTCTGCAAAAAGTCGTACTTTTGGCAGGTCATTAGAGAAACAATCGAGGCCCCAGAACCGTTCCCTGTGGTACCCTTGATGTCACCAGAGATTCCTGGGATTCTGCTCCCTCCAGGAGAACACGCCTCAGGGATCAGAAGGGGTTGGGAGTGTCTGATTCTTTAGTAATTTGTGTACGATTGGCTTTCATGCATTCATCTTGTAAGGACACCTTCAATATGCATTTCCCCAGTGCTGTATCTAGAGTAGAACTTATCTTCTCAATTTTCTTCCATTTTAAGATGGTGCTGATGTGCCCGAGGAAAGGGCCGACAATGACACATTGGCTACTCCTCCAGCAGAGCCAGAGACTGACGTGCCTGAGGAAATAATTGAAGACGACATAGAGGAAATTATTGAAGATGACGTAGAGGAAATTATTGAAGATGACGTAGAGGAAGTAATTGAAGACAACACATCGGCTTCTCCACCAGCAAACACTGACGTGCCCGAGGAAAGCACTGAAGGTGACACTCCACCAGCTGAGAGTGCTATTAAGCTACCTGAGCTACACTATAGCAAAGATGTCTTAGTACCAGTTCTTCGTCCTTGTGATCCAAAGAAAGGTTAGATACCATTTTTGAAATGTGAGAAACAGTTTAGTGGTACATGCAAGCACTTTCTGTTATAATACACCCCAGCCCCGTAGTCCCTGTAAAATTCTCATATATCATAAATCACGATGTAGCTATCCGATTGGTTGATCATCACAACACATGCAGATAGGACAGAAGTTATAAAATTTGTTGTTTAAAGGTTTGCATGGTGAAGTAAATGAGGGAGAAAGAGTTGCGGTGACACCATGTGTATGTAGTCCTTAACCGGATCGTTGTTTGGCAGAAGAGCCTAGAAAGAGGAGAATTGAAGAGGGAAGCGACATATGGGGGTTGTAAGGAGGGAAAAAAGTGAAGAGTGGTAGAGAGTAATGGGCTAGAAGTTGAAGTTGCACTCTATCTCACTCCCTTCTCTCAATATAGTTTCATCTATGAAGTTGAAGTTGCACTCTCTCCCTTACCTTTCCTTCGCGGGATTATTCATCCTTTCTTCATTGATTCCGCATTCCATAGTCCACATTGTTCGCCGACTGTGTTCTTCTCTTGGTTTCATGAATCTTCACTTCTCTCTCCTATCTCCATGATTTTCCGACATTCAATTCCTCCCTCTTCCTCTTCCCTTCTATTTCATCTTTCTCTTAATGATGTCCGAACATCTTACTTGATTCCCACTCTATTCTTCCTTACCACTCTCTCTGTTCCTTTCTCTACCGTCTCCACTAGTGCAACTTCAACTTCTAGCCCATTACTGTCCCCCACTCTTCACTTTTTTCCCCTCCTTACAACCCCCATATGTTGCTTCCCTCTTCAACTCTCATCTTTGTACAGTGTAGGATCTTCTGCCAAACAACGATCCGTTTAAGGACTACTTGTACAGTATATATACACATGGTGTCACCGCAAATCTTTCTCCCTCAGGACAGAAGTGTGGTTACACACTGTCACTGTCAGCCGTGCAATTTTATAAAATGGGTAGTGAAGAATCCTGCGATCCTGCAATTTCATTGTCCTGTACTGTTTCACCTTGTTTTCTTTCCCTAAATATGTACACCTGCTACCTGAGTGTAATTTGCATCTTGCACACATGGTTGCACCTTGAGCGTTGACATACATGTGTATGTATATTAAATGGAATCAGTTTCTGAGAAGTACAATTTCAAATGATGATAATAATAATGATAAAAATAAAAATAATGATAATGATGATAATGATAATGATAATAATAATAGTGATGATTGTAATTATTATTGTTATTATTATTATCGTTCTTATACTAATATTATTGCTATCATCAATATTCAAATTTTTGGTGGTATTATTAAAAAAGAATTCATAAGTTATATATTTGAGGGAGGGGGAGGGGAAAAAAACCTTATTTAGGCAGAGGATCTTGTACCTTTCCTGTTCATCTCATTTTCGATGTTATTTTTATACTACTTGGTACTATACATTGAATTTTCTTCTGTACACAATATGATAAAGCGACACCGCCCCAGAGAAGTGTCGAAGGCCACTCAAGGACAAAGGGCCAGAAGAAGAAGAGTCAGATTCAAGGTCGTGTTCTTCATGCTCCAGTCTCAGGTGAGATACTGTAAACGTCATAAATTTTGAGAGTCTAAATTTTTGCGATTGGGGAATTCCCGACTATTTCGCGAGTGGTTAAATTCGCAATTGTGGAATCTTGTTCTGAACAGAGAAATGTACAGGCGTACATCACATTCACATCGGGATCAGAGTCAATATTTTCACATGTCTTAAATTCCGCAGATTGCACCCGACTCGCAAATTCTCAAAAATGAAAACCTCGTGAAATATTCGATGTACATGTACACAGTATTCTAACTGGAAATTTTAGCATGCCTGAAACTTTTGCAAATTTTGCAAGGAGCCAAGACTTGCGATAGTAAATAGCACTCAAAGGCTCTTCTCTGCTCAATGCATTAAATGCCACTGACAATTGCAGAAGTTTCATGCCTCAAAAAAGATTCCTATTTTTTAAAGCTGGTGTTAATGCCTGTGTTTGATAGAATTTAAAAAAAGGTAATAACTTCAACAAAATTGAAGCAGTACAGTACCCTCTGCTTGATCAGGTACCCTTTATTAGGTCAGGTTCTCCACTCTATAATTGACTGACGTAACGAAAAGCAGTTCCACTGCAATCTAGTGGACAATCAGGTACGTATTTCAGATAAACAGGCAGGCATTTTCCAGATACAAACTATTTCAGGTTTCCTTTAGAGCCTTTAATATTGTGTAATCATGTTGAGAACGGGCTGCATTTCCCATTATACACTTTCCTGATTATACTCGGGACTGGTCTTTGATCTGTTACTGTAAAATATATTTTTTGTGTGAGTAATTTTTTGTTCTTGGCAAGGTATGGTGAGTTTCACTCGTTTTTAATTCTGTGGAATCAACTACGGACATATTATTCATGTATTCCATGCAAAAGTGCTTGCATGCTTTTATTTCGTGCTAATTTCTGCATGCGCAAAAGGCGCGAAAAGTTCCAACAATCTCAAACAATATCTGTAATATTTACTCCAATCCCCATTGACCTTTGCACACAAATGAATGCAAAATATTGAATTTTTCATGATGTGCCATGTGAAAGGGTGATGCAACTCTTTAATCGCACATACAGGCCATGCAAATTTTGTATCAAAAGTTGCGCAAAACTTGAATGAAACAAGTTGTAAAACGGCAGCGCAAAATCTTGAAGTGTTACCAAATAATCACAGTTTATGTTATGGGGGTCTTTCAGCTCCCCCCCCCCCAGTCTTTTGATGGTTAAGGTTAATTTGAATTTTCTTCCATTTATTGTCCCCGCCGAACGAGTTCGAGCAGGGGACTATGAAACGGGCTCCGTACGTGTGTGTGTCCGTGTGTCCGTCCGTGCGTCCGTGTGTCCGTCCGTGCGTCCGTGTGTGATCAAAATGTTCAAAATGCTACTCCTTCGCCATTTCTAACCCGATTTTGATTCTGTTTGCTTTATATGATAGCACTACATGAGAGCTTTGAAAAACTTCTATACAGAATTTCAGTTGTGACCTTTGACCTTGACCTTTGACCTATATTGTACATTTTGCTTCAAAATGCTACTCCTTCGCCATTTCTAACCCGATTTTGATTCCGTTTGCTTTATATGATGGCACTAGGTGAGGGCTTCAAAACTTCTACACAGAATTTTGACCTTTGACTTCTTTGACCTTTGACCTTGATTTTTGACCTATATTGTACATTGCCTACAAAATGCTACTCCTTCGCCATTTCTAACCCGATTTCGATTCCGTTTGCTTTATGTGATGGCACTAGGTGAGGGCTTCAAAACTTCTACGCAGAATTTTGACCTTTGACTTCTTTGACCTTTGACCTTGATTTTTGACCTATATTGTACATTTTGCTACAAAATGATACTCCTTCGCCATTTGTAACCCGATTTCAATTCCGTTTGCTTTAAGTGATGGCACTAGGTGAGGGCTTCAAAACTTCTACACAGAATTTTGACCTTTGACTTCTTTGACCTTTGACCTTGATTTTTGACCTGTATTGTACATTTTGCTACCAAATGCTACTCCTTCGCCATTTCTAACCCGATTTCGATTCTGTTTCCTTTATGTGATGGCACTAGGTGAGGGCTTCAAAACTTCTACACAGAATTTTGACCTTTGACTTCTTTGACCTTTGACCTTGATTTTTTTACCTATATTGTACATTGGCTACAAAATGCTACTCCTTCGCCATTTCTAACCCGATTTCGATTCCGTTTGCTTTATGTGATGGCACTAGGTGAGGGCTTCAAAACGTCTACATAGAATTTTGACCTTTGACTTCTTTGACCTTTGACCTTGATCTTTTTACCTATATTGTACATTTTGCTACTAAATGCTACTTCCGGCGGGGACATATATTACGCACTGCGTGATTTCTACTTTTCCTTGTTAAAGATGGTGATAAAGCGCCCCAGGAGACAACGAAGGGTAACTCATCCTCTTCTTCATCTGCAAAGGAAAAGAACCGGTATCTGATTCTGGGTCCTTATCATCAAGTTTCAGGTTAGATAACTGCGAAACAAGACATTTTAGCATGTATCAAACTTCTGCCAATTTTGCAAGGAACCAAGATTCACAAAAGTAAATAGCATGCAAATGCTCTCAATACTCAGTACATTGAATGCCAGTGGCAATGTGGAAGTTTCCTACCTCAAAGTGATTGTTATCACTGAAAGTTATAGAAGCTGTAATGATAGACATTTGAAAAAATAAAAAATAAAAAGAAATAATACCAGCAATTGAAGGAGAGCAGAATTGGCGACAGAAATAACAAATAATAATGATCAAGATCTGGTATTCATCTGTAGCTTGCAAGTATTAGAGTTGAAGGGTAAATTATTAATTCAAATTGAGATTTATTTTCTTTGGCAATTGAAATTTCACTACTATTTAAGACAGAAATCCTGCTTCAATCTCTGAAATTTTATCAGTATGAAATTATTTATATTATCATGCTTTGTGTGAATCTTCATAAGTGATGGTTTGATGAAATTCATCGTTGCTGTAAAGGAGTTTATGTAGCCAGTCTCAGAATAAAAGAGAAACCGAGTGCATACTTAATTGTTTTTATTTTGTTGTCACAAATTTCCAATGTTCACCACATTCAATTTGAAGTATTTCTGGATGTATCATATTTTTCATATCTAATCTGACTTGAATTTTCTTCTGTTTCAGGCGGTGATAAAGCTCGCCAGAAGAAACGTGTCTCATTCACTGTTTCAGCCAGAGAGATACTGAAGAGTTACGTGCCCCCAAATCTTCTTCCTCATGCTCCAGTCTCAGGTTGGATACTTCAGCATTAATGAAACTTTTGCAAGTTTTGCCAAGATTTATGACTGAAAATAGCACGCAAAAGCTCTGGTCTACTCAACAATGCACTGAATGCCAGTGGCAATTTGCCAAAGTTGCATGCCTTGAAAGGATTGTCATCATTAATAGTTATTATAAACACTGTGCTTGATGGTAAAATAAACAAAGAAGTAACACTTGAGTCTAGCAATGAAAGAAAAGCAGTATTAACAATATAGGTAACAAATAACAATGATCAAGTCATACATTATAGTATTTACTTGTAACTAGCTATTATGGTATGAGAAGCAGAAGGCTTAACAATTCAAATTTTGAGTTCTTGTTCATCTTGATTTTGATTCATGAAAGAAAATAGCATGCAAACACTCTGGTCTACTCAATGCATTGAATGCCAGTTGCAGTTTTGCGAAAGTTTCATGCCTCGGAATGATTGTTATCATTTAAAGTTACTGAGTACTATGATAAAGGAAAGAAAGGAGAGCATCATTAGCAATATACATTGTAAATAACAAATAACAATGATCAAGATGTAATATGCAGATGAAGCTATTATGGTATTAGAAGCAGTGGAAGGGAAAATTATTGATGATTCAAATTTTGACTTTACACAGTATTCATCTTGTTTTTGATATAGTGCAACCTCACCCATATTTCGTAATTTCTCTAAATTGTATTTTCTTTCATGTAAGGTGGTGATAAAGTTCCCCAGGGGACAACCAAACGCAAATCAACCGTCCCGACTATTCTCTCCCCAAAGCGACAGAAGCATTCCATTGTGACACAAGGTACATGTACTCTTCTGCGTGCTCATGACACAGGTTGTAAAACCTGGGCCCCGTTTTATCAAGATAAACTTAGCGTTGATTGTGAAATCAACGCTAACTTTATCCAACTTGAAGTCCGTTTTACGAAGAGACGTAATAGTGGATAATAGTTGTACCTCATCACCGTGACTTAATTATTGATTTAGTCAAAACAAAAAACACAGGACGAGGCTGGTTTCCGGTACTGTCTGCTCAAAAGCAATACAATACATAAAGCAAAACAAACAACAAAATCACGAATGTAGCCCTATTGTTTGCCACATAACACATCCACGGAAGCGTAGTCTGCTAGCTAGTGCGCCGCAGTATGATTAGCGCTACAGCTGCTGTTGCAACAGAACTGCAAAATATGCAGTTGTTTTGCGTTGTATTGACGAAAGTAGGTCGATAGATTTAGGTAGCACATCTCGAGCTCAACGAAAATCTGCGTACGCGCGTACCGTAAAGATCCCGCACACCGCACTACGTAGGATCTCAGTATTAAAATCTAACGTTATAACAGTATTCATCGACATGGATATAAAAAACGTAGAGTAACTGACTGTCCAAGGTGAAGGTCGTGTATGCATTGTTTCAAGTGTTGTGTGTTTACGTGTAGGATTATGGAAACTTGTGAGAGTGTGATGACTACAGTAGCTTGTTTTTACATCTACTGCGCAGATCGGCATTGTAAAGAATAGATCGCGAGTCTACAGGTCGAAATTCTAGACCTAGTAGATGCCGCTAGTCATGCAGTATACGGTATTATAGTACAAACGACTCGCTGTAACGTTACTTAGGCCTAACGTTAGACCTATTCACTGGTTAGATCTTAAGTTACTGTCGCACTCGGTGCTAGTATAGAATTAAACTCTTTATTTTCTGTATAGGCCTACTGAACTCTTAATTAGTATCTATTGACGAACTACTGAGTAGCTCTACGTAGGCCTACGCACGTCAGAAATCACTGGTGTCCTCGCATATGGGTTTTGTGGCAAGATATGCATTGCACACAGACGCAGTTCCATTTACTCGGTTACTTAATTGCCCTTGCTGGCGATGGCTTGATTGGCGGGCGGGTGGGCCGAGGCGCTGGGCGCGCAGGCTGGGATTGAGACTGCTGTCCAGGGTGTTTGTGTGCAGCAGTCGCGTAAGCAATGCGTGCAAATTGTGAATTTCATGCAAGGGAAAGACCATGATTACATGAAATAAATGCAACTAAATGTTAGAGAAAGTGAGCAGTTAACAGACAAACATTGTGACAACACCCCAGCTAGACTAGGAAAGTGTGACAGTCATTTTTCTTCTGTAAATTGCCTTACAATTGAGTCTACCTGACTGTCTCTACTTAGAGTTAATATTTTATCAACTGTAAAGTTATCATGGATTTGGAGCTGTTGAGAAAACTTATATGGTGATTTGGGAGGAAGTTGGAGTTGATGTCAACTCTGGGTCTCTTGATAAAACGGACTTGAAGTTTATTTGGAAATTAATCATAGATTAAGTGGACTTAGAGTTGATTTGAGAGGTTTATCATAGATTATCTTGACTTAACGTTAAATTCATCATTTGATAAAACGGGGCTCAGGAAATTTAAGTGTGCATCAGACTTATGTGAATTTCTCTTTTCTCAAATTCTCTCTGTAATTTGTTCCCTTGGCATTTGTGCTCATTTCCAATATTTAAAAACAATAGAATATCGTAATGTAAGCCATGCATAATAAAAGAATTTAAAAGAATATAAGATTATGGGCACTGATGAGACAATTAGTAATGTCAAGGGTAGAAATAGAAATAATATTGCTCAATATGTACATTTTTAGGGTGCAGTAGTAACGAGCTACATTGTATGATAGTAGGAGAAAGAGGAGAAGGGTAAATTCTTCATGATACAAATATTGGGTTTCATTTAACCCTAACTTATCTGGTGGGGAGGGGGGCCATAATGCCCTCCCCTCGACACTTCGCGCGACATCTCCGCAACGCGAGAACGCACCCACATTCATGACAATTTACCTTGACAATTTACCTTGAAGACTTGCGCAACTTTTAAGACCAAATTTGTGACGTCCGGGTATGCGGTTTCGAAGTTATGCAACATTATGTAAGTGCATGTCAGACTGAAAATTGCTCAAAAACGTGATTTTGTGTACAAAACCAATGCAAATCAGGTTTCTATCTGAAATTCGTAATTGTATCATTATTTTTACTTTTAGTGATTAAAAACAATTAATTTTATGTTTCTTATGATTGAAATAGTGTTGCCAATGATTCCCATTGAAAAAACGATAAAAAGCAAAAAGTAAAAAAAAAAGAAATACATAAGAAATTTTAAAAACAATAATACACATAAGAAATTGAAATTGATACAAAATTTTTTTTTTTACCTAAATTAAATCAGAATTCACCAGAGAGTCCTCAAGCAAAATATTTTGAAGTTTGGGGGCTTTATTTAATGATTTCCAGCCAAATTCTAATTTCATGCATAAATTAATATAATTAATTCATTTGAAATAAAAGAAAATAAAGCAATTTATTGAAATTTAACAACACAGCCCTGTAGATTGCGTCATGAGTGACATGTGTGCCAATTTTTGTAACAAACGCACGAATTGCGACTGAGATCATAAGGGGGGCCATCATGCCCCCCAGGACTTTAAGCTCACAAAATAGCCCAGATAAGTTAGGGTTAAAGGGGATGACTAGTAACTGATCAGTGGGAAGCAGTGGGAATGCTGGGGGATGATTGTTTCAGTCCTTGTGGGAAAAAAAAAAAAGACTGGGGGGGGGGGGCTTTTTGGGCCCCCCCTCAACATTTTTCGCGATAAATCTGGAACGTAAAAATCTTGCGACGCGACGTTTTATGACTTTTTTCTTTTAAGTCTTGCGCAACTTTTGAGACCAAATTCGCGGCGCCCAGGTACGCGGTTCTGAAGTTCTTACATTTTGTAAGTGCATGTCAGACCCGAAATTGCTCAAAAACATGATTTCATGGACAAATCCAATGCAGATTCTGTTTCTGACCAAAATTCATAAATGTATCATTATTTTTACTTTTACTGATCAAAACCAATTAATTTCATGTTCTTTATGATCGAAATAGTGTTGCCGATGATTTCTGTAAAAAAAAAACAATAAAAGACAAAAAGTCAAAAACAATGAAATACGTAAGAAATTTTAAAAACAATAAAATACATAAGAAAAAAATTCTGATACCGTTTCTTTTATGTACATTCAATAAGAATCCTACAGAGAGTACCTAAACCAAAAATTAGCAGTTCTGGCCTTTAATTACAGATTTACAGCTATTTTTTAAAATTCATGCATAAATTAGCATAATTAATTGATTAAAAATAAATTTGAATATTTGTGAAATAATTACCTAATCAGTTTTGTAGATTACCTTGTGGGTGACGTGCGTGCCACTTTTCCTTTGCGATCGCGCGGTCAACGGCCAAGATCTTGAGGGGGCCCAATGATCCCCCCCCCCCCCAGTCCTACGAGGCATCAAAATAGCCCAGTCTATTTAGGGTTAAGAGTACATTATATATTTATTGTTGTGTGAAAATTATTTGCTTCAAAATGGTCTCATATTCAAGTAATGTGCAGTTTAATGTTTCCAGCTTAGCATGCCTGTACAGTGACGGGTCACATTTAGGCAATGTAGGGGTGTGTTCCAGCACTCAAAGGGATGTTACAGTTTTGGTGGAGACAATAATTAGGCTTTTAACTTTCTGGGAGATACCAAGAAACCACTTACAAAATAGTACAGAGCGTACTGTTTTAAGAGGAATTCAAAGTTTATTCAATGGAAATCAGTTTCGGAATGGCTAAAGCATCCAAAAACAAAGTAAAAACAAAGTGATCCTGGTAAAATGTGGGTCGCATCTCTTTTTTAGTATTGCTCTTTTTGGATATCTCTGCCATTTCAAAACCAATTTTCTTTAATAAATGTTGAATTCCTCTTGAAATTACATGCTCTTTTAAAGTTTACAAGAGGCTTCACATCATCTCACCAAGGAATGATAGAAACCTGAAGTTTGGTCTCAACCAAAATTCTATGATCCCTTTAAAGCAACTCATACCATACTGAGCTGAAAATGAACCACTTCCCAGTGTTCAGGAATAGCGCACCATTGTACCATCAACCCTACTTGAAGTTGGCATCATGACTCAAGGAGTTGATTTTCTTCAAAGAAAGGAAATTTCAGACATTGTCTGCAATTAAATCGATACATACATGTATGTTAATCTATAAAGCTATGAGAGACCAGTTCTTTTTATTCATGTGTTTGACACTATTGAATAAAGAGATGATCAATTTAAGGCAGAAAATGGATGAATGTTGTCAAGAAGCTGTGAAAGTCTTGCAGCTTTTATGTTTGTCTTGTTTTTAATGTAATCACATTACCACCCAATTTCCGGAAGTACCCTAACTTGAACTTTCTTCCATTTAAGGTGGTGATAAAGCGCCCCAGGAGAATACCAAAAGTGACTCATCTACAACTCCATCCGCGAGGCGACGAAAGCAAGTTTTGACACCAGGTACTCTTATTGTCCCCGCCGAACGAGTTCGAGCAGGGGACTATGAAACGGGCTCCGTACGTGTGTGTGTCCGTCCGTCCGTGCGTCCGTCCGTCCGTGTGTCCGTCCGTGTGTGCGTCCGTGTGTGATCAAAATGTTCAAAATGCTACTCCTTCGTCATTTCTAACCCGATTTTGATTCTGTTTGCTTTATATGATAGCACTACATGGGAGCTTTGAAACTTCTATACAGAATTTCAATTGTGACCTTTGACCTTGACCTTTGACCTATATTGTACATTTTGCTTCAAAATGCTACTCCTTCGCCATTTCTAACCCGATTTTGATTCCGTTTGCTTTATATGATGGCACTAGGTGAGGGCTTCAAAACTTCTACACAGAATTTTAACCTTTGACTTCTTTGACCTTTGACCTTGATTTTTGACCTATATTGTACATTTTGCTACAAAATGCTACTCCTTCGCCATTTGTAACCCGATTTCAATTCCGTTTGCTTTAAGTGATGGCACTAGGTGAGGGCTTCAAAACTTCTACACAGAATTTTGACCTTTGACTTCTTTGACCTTTGACCTTGATTTTTGACCTATATTGTACATTGCCTACAAAATGCTACTCCTTCGCCATTTCTAACCCGATTTCGATTCCGTTTGCTTTATGTGATGGCACTAGGTGAGGGCTTCAAAACTTCTACACAGAATTTTGACCTTTGACTTCTTTGACCTTTGACCTTGATTTTTGACCTATATTGTACATTTTGCAACAAAATGCTACTTCTTTGCCATTTGTAACCCGATTTCAATTCCGTTTGCTTTAAGTGATGGCACTAGGTGAGGGCTTCAAAACTTCTACACAGAATTTTGACCTTTGACTTCTTTGACCTTTGACCTTGATTTTTTTACCTATATTGTACATTTTGCTACTAAATGCTACTTCCGGCGGGGACATATATTACGCGCCGCGTAATTTCTACTTTTCCTTGTTCGTACTTGAGACACAGGTCAGATAGTGAAACCAGAAATTTTAAAGGATTTTTCCGAATTATTTTCAGATTTTTACATGTGAACAACTATAAATTAGTGATACTGAGGACAGAGTTTTTGAATTTATAATGATTGGGATGAAGAATAAGAATATTTTCAAGATTTATATCAAATTGCAATGAACAAGGGTGATGACATGGCACGTTCACCATAAGAATGCCTGAGTTGGGGCTCAAGGAAGCAGCACAAAAGAAGAAGGCATGCATAGATTATACACAGGTGAACTCGCAAGCAAGCGGCATTGTAATGAAATTACACTGCTACATTTCTGAAATATGTGAGCCTCCCATGTCATCATCTTTGTTCAGTGTAATTTGTTTTAGATTTTTCAAAATATGGTTTCTCTGCTCAAGAACCATGATCAATTCCACACATTTATACATGGAGCTGTTCAGTTATGTACTGCATGATATGAAATTATGAAAATCGTCTGGAATGCCCCTTTAACGTGCATGAAACTTTCAAGAATTTTTAGCATGGAGCCAAGATTTGCAAAGTAAAGCATGCATGAAATGTTCTTGTTTGTGATTTCCATTGAATGCTAGTAGCAATTTTACAAAAATTTCTTGTTCAAAAACAGGCCATTGCTTCCTATGCATGCAAGCGTCATGATGTGAATAAGTCTGGTTTTGTGTAGTGGATACTGGAATCGCTGGACAATCCAAAATGGAACATCACGTATTGCAGACTCACCTGGTATTCTGCTCTGGCTTTGAAAAAAACTTCTCCAACATCTTCCAGTACACATACACACACACACTCACACACACACACACAAAAAAAATTGAACAACAAAAACAACCTCCTCTCCCCCCCCCCCTTACAAAACAAAAGAAAAAAAAGAAAGAAAACTAAAATTGACATCATAAAATTAAGTCATGTGCATATACTGTACGAGCTGAAATTTTCGCGTACATATATTTTCGCGAATTGCTACTTGGAGGACATTTGCGCGTGTTGTTAATTTCGCGGTTGCGACGGTCTAACTGAACGTAACTATTTGCACGTTGTTATTTTTGCGTGTTGTTATTTTCGCGGTTCAAAGGCGATTCGCGAAGATAAAACCATCGCGAAAATTTCAGCTCGTACAGTAGTTTTTTTGGCTTTTTTGGCTTTTTAGACAAAATTTAAGTTGCTATGACAGGTTGCAATTAATTTTGTACCAATGTGTTTGTAAAGATAACAACTACTGATCTATATTTTGACAAATATTTCAGCAAAAGGAACCAGTGGGAATTGACAATACTGCCAGGCTATCCCTGGATGCCAGCACTGACAAGATGAACTTGGAACAAATACACACAAGCTCTTAAGAGAAAAACAACAACAAAACTTACAGTCTGCAATATATGTAATAAGCCTTAACTAGGCCGGGGGGGGGGGGGGGGGGGGGGGCCTCCAGATCTTGGCCTTCGACCGCGAGATCGCAATGAAAATAGGCACAAACATTGCCTGTGAAGTAATCTAAAGTACCATGAAGTTAAAGGAGACCTCCGGATGATTTTCAGTTTTACATTTGAACAACTAAAAATTAGTTAATATACTGAGGACAGAGTTTCAGAATTTGTGATAATTGGGATGAAGAATAAGAATATTTTCAAAATTTAGAACAAATTGCAATGAACAAGGATGATGACATGACAGAGTCACCATAAGAATGCATGAGTTGGGGCTCATGGAAGCAGAACAAAAGAAGAAGGCATGCATAGATTATACACAGGTGAACTCGCAAGCAAGCGGTATTGTAATGAAATTACACTGCTACATTTCTGAAATATGTGAACCTCCTATGTCATCATCCTTGTTCAGTGTAATTTGTTTAAGGTTTTTCAAAGTAATGTTTCTCTGCTCAAGAACCACAATAAATTCTACAAATCTATACATGGAGTTGTCGATTTATGTACTACATGATGTGAAATTAAGAAAATCGTCTGGAATGTCCCTTTAATTCAAAGAAAGAAAAATTATCCTTTATGCTAAATTATGCTAATTTATGCATAATGATGCATGAAATCAGACAATTTGGTATAAATCACTAAATAAAGCTCAAAACAGGCATATTTTTGTGTAAATATTCTTTTTAGTTATTTATTTCTTTGTTTTTTCGACTTTATGTTTTTCACTGTTTTTCGATGAAATTTGTCAGCAACATTGTTCTGAAGGAGAAAATCTGTTATTTATTGATTTTAATCATTAAAACCCCAAAAGAGTCATGCTTTTAAGAAATTTGCCTGTAAACACAATTTGCATTGAAATTGTACACGAATTCACGTTTTTGAGCAATTTTTGGTCTGACATGCACGTACATATTTATGCACAACTTCGGAACCGTGCACCCGGGCATCGCAAATTTGGTGTCAAAAGATGCAAGAGACTCGAAAAAAAAAAAGTCATGAAATGTCACGGCGATAGCTTTTCGCGATAGCGATACATCGCGCGAAACGTCGGGGGGGGGGGGGGTCTCGGAGGCCCCTGGCCTAGTTAGGGTTGATGTGTGCTGTTTACAGACTGGTTGCCCTGTATAGGCACACTCCTGCTAGCCATTGCAACATTTCATTGAAAATGTCAAGATTAAGCGGACCTCTTCTAGGACCAACATAATTGTCAAAAAAAAATACTTTGCATAACTCAAAATATTCTATCATGATGTACATCTCTTCCTGGATAAATTTCAAAGACGTTTATTGAATTGATTCATATTTGGATGTACATTATTGAGCAATACTGTACAAGTGGAAATTTTTGCGGTGTTGAAATTGTCTGGCATTTTCGGGCAACCAGAAACTAGCGCATAAATAAAATCATGTGAATATCTTTGTTTGCCAGTATTTGATTTCTTAGTTTCTGTGGAATTGAAGACACATAAAACTCATTTTACAAGGCTGATTGCGAAAAATTACTCAATGCGAAAAATATCTACTTTTACTAATCATCACAACTCCATGCACAATAAGATATAGGACCTTCTTTTATAATGTAAAAATGTGTGTACAGACAGCAAAGAGAGAAAAAAATACAGCAAAACTTTTTGTCTCAATCAACCCTGGACAATTCGTAGGTTTCTATTTAACTGTACACCATATTAGCCATATTTCATGAGTCTTAATTTTCACGAATCGGGACTTCGTGATGATTTTGCAAGTACTTAGTTTCGCGATCCTGGAGTACTATACTGAATGGAGGAATGTATACTTGTGCGTCACATTCATATCTGGATCAGAGTCATTTTTGTTACTGTGTCTTTAATTTCACGAATTGCACCTGATTCGCAGAATTTGTGGATGATGAAAACCTTGCAAAATATTCCATGAATACAGCATATCATTGTCAACATACCTGTGTACATGTACACTTCAAACTCTGATTCCTCTTTGAAAGGTGGTGGCAAAAGCGCACCAGAGAGCAGAGGTCCAACAACACAGTCACACCTCCTGAAAAACGGAGAAGATGCCAATCTGCAGAGAAACATTCCAGTCTCATCATCTCTTCCAGATGAACTCTCAGAGGACGGTGAAGTTGACAATCGGCCACCGTCCCGACCTAAAACTATGAAAGATGCAGCCATAGATTACATTGAAGCATCAGAATATCGACTCGCGTTCAAAAAGTTATGTAAGGAATCTCAAAAGGCAAAGAAGGCGCTATTGGCCGTGGCACAGGAAATGATCAGGAAGGAGGTATTTTAAGGGATCTTACAGTTTTGGTTGAGACCTATTGTGTGGTGAAATAATGAGAAACCTCTTATAATATATGAAAGAGCACGTAATTCTATGAGGAATTCAACGTTTATTTGATAGAAATTGGTTTTGAAATGGCTGAGATATCCCAAAAAGAGTGATTCTAACAAAGTGTGGGACCCACACTTTATTATGATCGCTTTGTTTTACTTTGTTTTTGGAAGTTTCAGTCATTTCAAACCCGATTTTCATCAAATAAACTTTGAATTCCTCTTAAAATGGTATGCTCTGTACTACACTGTATCTCGCAAAAAGTTAAAAGCCCAGTTCTCATCTCCACCAATACTGTACCATCCGTTTAAAAGAGTACAAAGTCTGTGAAGTTGTACGAATTTGCATGTGTCATCAGTATGACAATATGCCCACGATGGTATTATTACACATTTTCTTTCAATTTCCACTCCTCTCCAAACAGCTGAAGTCAGAACAACCTTGATAGGCTGATCATTTTTGTCATGTTCTAGAACTCTCTTATAATTATGAAAATGATATGCATATATTGACAGCAAACTCATTTATACTATGACTTTTTTTTTTTCTTCAAATTAGTCACACACTGCTCTAAAGGGGAGAAACGTTAATGCCTGTTAGTTCTGAATTGTTTTTTGCCTAAACATGCTTCAATGTTGGTACTCTTGTATATGAATGTATTTCATCCAATTTTTATCAAGACCCACCAGGTCGGCGTTCATAAGATAATGTAGCTGATTTTTCGCTTCGCCTTTTGATTTTAATTCTCCTTGTTTTATTTGAGGTGAAAGCCATGAGGAGCAAGGAACACACAAGTGGTTACAGTCGGCCCTTTTCAATCGGAAATGTTCAAGATTTCCGTTGGGATGAACTCGTTGATGAAACGGAGAAAGTCATGCCGATCACATTTGGCTGCATGTCAGCCATGATGCCATCTACCAAACGAATCCAGGAGCACATGAGGAAAGTGAAAGGCAAGATAGGCGCAAAAAGGTATGACTTACAATACGTAAATGTGACCCGCTACAACAAAAGGATCCGAAAGGCAGACAATTTTCTGAAAATGGCATGACATTATCCCTTACTCTTGTGCTTTAATTTTATATATAGCATACCCCATAAAAGTACTCAGTTGCTGAGATATCAATGATTTTATTAATGCATGTCAAGTGGTTTTGGAAATCGGAGTTTCAAGAAAAATGCCTTCAAGTTTTCCTTCCGACGCTATCATGATCAAGGGGAGGCGAGACAGTTTTCACTGTTTGACAGTAGAAGTAGAAGGTATGCTCCTAGCGACCTCTGCGATGTTCATTCAAGCATAGCGCCAGCGGTCTATGCACTACCAATCAGTAATCAGGATGCCACACACTGACCAATAAGATCACTCCCTCGTTGCTAGGGGCGGAGTCTAGCTGCGGCGCTAAATCCAAATCTTCGGACACGTTTCTGTTACGTTGAAAGTAGGAAAATCATGGCCCAGAAAAATGCTGATTTCTTGCCTTTCCTTAAAAGGGCACTGTACCGTTTTTTAATATTTTTATGTGTTGTTCTTTTAATTTTAAAAGACCCAGCGGTGCAAACAGAATCAAAATTTCATAACTATTAAGTCCGTAATTTAATGTTAAAAATGGAACTTTTAAGGTGAGGATTATGCTAATGAGCTGACGAGCCCGGATGTTATGATGTCACAAGTGCTCTCACTATTACTGATTACAAGTGCTCGCATACGCGTGTGTTAATTCGTATCGAGTAGCAGACGACGCTTAGGCCTAATTTAGCTAGCAGGCGGCGCTTGTGTACTGTTCTATCCATGTAGATATCTCAAATTTCACTAAACCAAATCGCACCAAAATTACAGGATATACTTCATAGTATATTTCAAAGTGTTCTCTTATATTTGAACGAAATCAGTAATCGAGAAGTATCAATATTGATGTCGACTTTCAAGTCATCACTCAAAAAAAAAACTCACTCTTCGCGAGAGATCTTGGCGAATGCAAGATGCACAATCTAGAACCGAAGTTAGCCGACTAGTACTGTGCGAACAGGGAATTTACGCGAGAACTAAACTCAAAAGTGTAATGATTTTTGCGACTTGTGTGATATAGGAACTACATTTTTCATTCAACTTACCACAAATAATTTGTAAATTTATTTATTGCCCCCGATTACTTGAAAGACTTGTCTCATGATATTTAATGGCTAACTTCAGTCTGTGCGTTCGCAACAGGTAGGTAGGGCCTGGCTGCAATCACTCGTGTTAGTCGTAGAGCAGATTATTTTTAGCGACGCCGACAGGAAAGTCGACATCTACACTTACGCTTCCCGACATGTGATTTGTTTCCAATTAACGTGGGCTGTTGGATATGAATCATAAAGTATTTCCTGTGAGTTTGGTGCCATTTGGCAAGGTGAATTTTGAGATATCTACATGGATACGGAAGTACGCTAGCATTATACCTACACCAGCGCTGGGATCGCGAAGCGGCGACACTGTGTTAGAATCTAGTACGTGGTCAGGCCACTCTTCTGAGATATGGGTCCTAGTAGGCCTACTGAAACAAACTGTTAGATCTAACATTAGTCCTTGGTGTAAATAACACCACTATAAGATTTATCTCGACTACAAAACATCGGAAATCCATAAAGCAGATACCTTACCTGAAAAATCCAGCACAGGAACAACAGTGCCTGCAGGACAAGGGTCCAGATCTAGATCTGGAGTCTGGACTTTCGTCTGGACTTTCTTCAAGTTCTGGCAGCAGGGGTATGTAACGTTACGCTGTGCCTTATTAGCACTGTGCACATAGGGCCTACAGCTGCAATGTCGACGGTGAGTGGGTGTAGGGCCTACTCATCATAACGTGGACTGCCTCGTAGAACCTACTCCTTGACTGCTCAGTAGTCCTAGTCCTAGTTCTAGTATTTCAGAGTCTATGTGTACTGGGTACCGTTTTTATCTTACTAAGCGTAAATCGTGCGTGCCGTTGAAGAGAATCTATCTACTTTTGGATTTAGATTCACTCAGCCCTCATCTACGTAGATAGTATACAAATGATGCACAGGATAGAGTGTGTTAGTGAAGGTGCGGCGCGCTCGAGAGTATTGACAATGGTGCGACATGCACGAGGTGCAGCCGAGTGCATGTTTGCAACCGTTGTCAATACTCGAGAGTGCGCCGCACCTTCACTAACGCCACAAAATAATCCTGTGCATCATTTGTTTTATAAAATGGGTCGAAAACTAACAGCATTATTCACGTACCTTTGTGGGTTAATACCAGTCAGCTACATGTAGCACTCGCTCAAAAGTCAAGATGTCCGAAGATGTTCGTCCCAAACATTTACGCACGTCGCACTCGGAAATCCCGCACATAAGTACTGTACGTACGTATAAGAGTATACGTACGCCACGTGTTATGCACAAGAAAGGCCGCCGGCTGTTGTGGCAAGCCCGCGGCCCGAACTAGAAGTTGTTTACAGGATTGACAGCGCGTATAGTAGCGCGTGACGCACTTGTGACAACTGATTGAGTGCGCACTGCTAGTGTAAACATTGTGACGTATGTCAGGCCAGGGAGGTGGAAGAGAGACTCTTCTTAGTGCATTTACTAAGAAATTAATGCACGCACACGTGACTCATTTCAGCGCTTCCAATTGGCTACATTCTTGAACCCATTTTATAATTTGAACTGGCGAACCATCGCTCGCTCATGATCATCAATATGTAACGTTACTTACACACAGTCTTCTATGGCTCCCTGCTGAAGTCCGAAACGCCACCTCTCTTCAAGCGTTCGTAAGAGCATACATATCTCACTTGGGGTAGAATTCGGGTATTTTTGATATTCCTGTTTAATGTTAAGGTATTATTTTTTTTTCTCAAATAACATGAGTTTGTGTATTATTATCGTCAAGGATTAACTTAATAGTTTGCATTTCTTCATTTATATAGAGTATTGATATTGTGTTGATGTTATGATGTAAAAAGGAATGTCCCTGATTTGTTATTTTGTGTTTGTTGAACTGTTATAGTTTGTCATTCTGTTGCAGGGCCCCCTAGGATAACAGTGTTTAACCCTAAAGGGGCCGGGCCGGGGGGGGTGGGGGATGGATTCTGCCCCCCCTGAGATCTCGGCCATCGGTGGTGCGATCGCGATGAAATTTTGCATGCGTGAGACCCGCGTCATAATCTACAAGATTGTGTCATAAGATTTTTTGAAACAATCAATTTCTAATTTTAATTAATTAATTATGCAAATTAAGCTCAAGGTGATATTTTAGCCTAATTAAAAGCATTGAGAGTCTAATTTTTGATCTGTAAATCTGTTTTAGCATATTCAACAATTGTACATCACAAAAACTTCCAAAACTCATTTCAATTCTTATGTATTTTATTGTTTTCAGAATTTCTTATGTATTTCTCTGTTTTTCAACTTTTGTTTTTGCTTTGTTTTTTCATTGGAAATTGTCACTGACCACTTTTCTACCATAATTAGCACAAAATGAATCAATGAAAGTGATTAATTGTAAAAATAATCAGGTTTTTATGCCTTTCATGACAGAGCACTGTTTTCCATAGGAAATGTACACAAAATCACAAAATTGTGCCTGTTTTGGGGCGACATTCCGTTACAAAAATGGGTGTGGCTTCGTAAAAGTATGCGCGGACGTTGCAAATTTGGTCTCAAAAGTTGCGCGAGACTTGAACGAAGAAAGTCATGAAGCCTCGCGACGAGGCCTTCTCGCGTTACAGAATTATAGCGCGAAACGTCGAGGGGGGGGCGGATTCCGCCCCCCCGGCCCTTTTAGGGTTAAATCATTGATGGGGCTACCCTGGGTAAAGAAAACTGAATAAATAAATAAATAAATAGATATTGTTTAACATGTTTATTATAGCTCCATATTGCAATTATACTAAATAACAGCTTTTGCAGTACTTCGTGTGAGATTTCATCAGTAAATTGGCATTATGTAGTTCGTCTTGCTAATGTCGGAGTTGTGCACCAAGAGCACCTGTGACGTAGGCCAAATTGTGTGGATCGTTCATGGCTTGCTCGTTTTCATTTTTTTCAAAAAATCATTACAGGCTTATCCTGGGTTTTACAATCCTCTCTTTCCAGTAGTAGGCATCAAAAAATGTAGATTAGAATTATCAGACAATTAGAAAATGTCAGTACAGTTTTCTTTTAACCATTCGGCTTCGAAATTTCGGCAGATGGTAGACAAAACAGTAGACTGCAAAATTATGCCAAAAACAGAAATCCAATTGTTTTGGTCAACTTTGATGATGTGACTTCAAACTCGATTTTGTCGGCACACCCATCAGCGACTTTAGGATCCTTTTGTTGTAGGGGGTCACAAATACATGTATCTATGGCAAAGCAGAAATCATAGACAATGTGGAGAGCAAATAAAATAAAAGTCAGGGTTCGAAATTGGCGATGGTCCGCTGGCCATTGGCCACCCAAAATCACGTCGGACTAGCAAAAATCATCAAATTCAGAAGTTACTAGTCTGTGTGGCTAGCCAAAACATTGCTCCGGTGTCGTTCCCACTACGATTTGCGTTCAGCGCTTGCGCTTGTCGCAGCCAGTATTGTATCAAATGCATTTGTTAATTTTTCTGAACATCGGCGCACGAACTTGCTGCGTAACCTGCTCTTGGTGCTCAGTTGGATTGCGATGATTTAATGAATTATTTTAGCTGTAATATTTTCTGATGCATGCGCTACAAGGGGTTCTTTATTTTTGTCCCAATAATCTCTTCGCATTTGTGCATGTGTTCTTGAAAGGTACACGACATGCAGGGCCGAATTCGCAATCCTTTTTGCGCTTATTTCTACCTCAAATATTAGCGAGATTGTGACGATTTCATGAATTACTACGGCTGTAATATTTTATGATGCACGCGCCAAAAGGGGTTGAAAATGTGTCCTTCAGTTTTTTCCCGATAAACTCTTCAAATTTTGTAAGTGCGTTCTTAAAAGATGTGCCACACAGCCGAATTCATGATACTTTTTGCGCCTATTTCTACCTCAAATATCACCGGAATTGTGGCGATTTCATGAATTACTTCGGATGTAATCTTTTGTGATGCATGCACCAGCTAGAATGGTTGAAAATGCATTCTTTATTTTTCTCCCCATAATCTCTTTGCATTCCGTACATGCGGTTCTTAAAAGGTATACGACACGGCCGAATTCACGATCCTTTTTGCGCCTATTTCTACATCAAATATCAGCAGGATGGCGATGATTTCATGAATTACTTCGGCTGTAATCTTTTATGATACACACGCCAAAAGGGGTTGAAAATGTGTCCATTATTTTTTCCCCCGATAAACTCTTTGCATTTCATAAATGCGTTATTAAAAGATATACGACACGGCCAAAAATCATGATTCTTTTTGCGCCTATTATCCTCAAACTTCAACGGGATTGCGATGATTTTATGAATTATTATTTGGCTGTAATCTTTTATGATGCACGCGCCAAAAAGGATTGAAAATGTGTCCTTTATTTTTCTCCCAATAATCTCTTCCCATTTCGTGAGTGCGTTCTTAAAAGGTAAGCCTATACGACACAGCCAAATTCACGATCCTTTTAGCGCCTATTTCTACCTCAAATATCAGCGGAATTGTGGCGATTTCATGAATTACTTCAGATGTAATCTTTTGTAATGCACGCACCGGAAGGGTAAAAATGTGTTTTTTGTCCCCGCCGAACGAGTTCGAGCAGGGGACTATGAAACGGGCTCCGTACAAAACGTGTGTGTGTCCGTGTGTCCGTCCGTGTGTCCGTCCATGTGTGATCAAAATCTTCAATTTGCTACTTCTCTGTCATTTATGAGCCAATTTTGATTCTGTTTGCTTTATATGACAGCACTACATGGGAGCTCTGAAACTTCTACACAGAATTTCAGTCGTGACCTTTGACCTATATTGTACATTTTGCTACAAAATGCTACTCCTTTGCCATTTCTAACCCGATTTCGATTCCGTTTCCTTTATGTGATGGCACTAGGTGAGGGCTTCAAAACTTTACACAGAATTTTGACCTTTGACTTCTTTGACCTTTGACCTTGATTTTTGACCTGTATTGTACATTTTGCTACAAAATGCTACTCCTTTGCCATTTCTTACCCGATTTCGATTCCATTTGCTTTATGTGATGGCACTAGGTGAGGGCTTCAAAACTTCTACACAGAATTTTGACCTTTGACTTCTTTGACCTTTGACCTTGATTTTTGACCTGTATTGTACATTTTGCTACAAAATGCTACTCCTTCGCCATTTCTTACCCGATTTTGATTCTGTTTGATTTATGTGATGGCACTAGGTGGGGGCTTCAAAACTTCTACACAGAATTTTGATCTTTGACTTCTTTGACCTTTGACCTTAATTTTTGACCCACATTTTGTTGTACATTTTGCTACAAAATGCTACTCCTTCACCATTTCTAACCCGATTTTGATTCTCTTTGCTTTATGTGATGGCACTAGGTGAGCGCTTCAAAACTTCCGCACAGAATTTTGACCTTTGACTTCTTTGACCTTTGACCTTGATTTTTTACCTATATTGTACATTTTGCTACAAAATGCTACTTCCGGCGGGGACATATATTACGCACCGCGTAATACTACGTAATCTACTTTTCCTTGTTATCTTTCTCCCGATAATCTTGTCGCATTTGTGCATGCGTTTTTGATAACCTACACGAGATCCTATTATTTCCTCACATTTTGTGCATGCGTTCTTAAAGAGTACACGGATGGGCCGATTTTGTGATCCTTTTTGCGCCTATCTTCATTATGAGACCATTCTGAACGAATGAAAATATTCATTTGTGAAATGACTGTGTAAAATGAAAATGAATGGAATCAGATCCATTTACTGAATCGCTGAATATCGAATATGTTTTTACTTTTTCTAAAAAATCGGCACCAGTAAATTAGTTCTAACATGTCAACTGCCACGCTGCTGCGAAGCCGGGATCGGATCGATGTTGCATCAAAAAAATCATGAGTAAAATGCCCCAGAAATGCGTGCACTTCTATCAATGCTTCTTGTCTGGCATGACCGCCGATCGCAAGCAAACGAACAAACAAAATGGGGATCGGGGAATTACATGCATTTCAACAGTTACATTGTACATGTTTTGCACATGTATTGCATGGCATGGCAGTGCGTGAGCAGCGTCAATGCGCAAGCGAGCGCGAATCCAGTTGACTGCTAGTGCTCAAAACTAATATATGTTTACTGTACAAATTGCAACGGTAGACATAAACGAAAACTTGCGTAAAACTTGTTGAATAGTACGATATCTTGCATTCTGTTTCTCCCTGATCAGGGCTGCTCTTTTTCTTTCTACTGACCCCGCCAATGCTTTTTTTTTACTGGTCATGTCGGACCGGTGACTTGTGGATTTCCTGAAAAGTTAGCGGTCCGACGGTCACTTTTACCGGTCTTTGACCGTCGGGCCGGCACCAGTGTGCAGCCCTGTCATAGCGCTTTGTATCCAGTGGAAAAGGCGTTCTATAAATGTCTACTATTATTATTATTATTAAATCCTTTGTAATCATTTCTCTACCAAGGAATATGACTGATGAAGAGGCTCAGGCCTATCTTAATCGCCGACTGGGGCAGATGGTGGCCATTTTTCTGTTCACGCATCGTCCTCGCATTTTCAAGTTTGTGCAGACGTGCATGGGCTTTGAGCTCTGGCGGCAAGGCGCGTCGACCAAGGTGTTCCGTATGCTGAATTACAGTGGCATCACCTTGAGCATAGCTGCCACAACCTGTTACGTGGACTCGCTTACAGAAAACCATGACAAGAAACTAAAGGAATGGAAAAAGACGTTTGAGGTGATGTACTTTCCACGCACTGTCTATTTCGCGAGGTTTCTGTTTTCCAAAAATGTGTCGAGTCGGGAGCTATTCGTAAAGTTGTTCAAAAAGCGTGCAAAAATTGGAATTCTGATCCCGACATGAATGTTATGTGAACAGGTGCATTTCTCTGTTAAGTACTATGCATCACAACTGCAAATACAGCTTCCCATGGAATTGTCTGAAAGTCGTGATTTGCGAAAAAAACGTGACTCCCTAAATGTATGTCATATGTTCTCTGTTGTTTGTGACTCAGCATCACAAAATCACCAAAATCTCAGCAGACATTCATTTTCAGTTCAGGGCAAACGCTTCAAAAGCAGACTCTAAGCTTAAAAATAATGTATTGCTCAGTACAATTTTTTTTTTCTTACCTGCCTGACTTATTAAAAGAAAGTGATTAATTTGATTTATTTTTGTTGTTAAATGAGGAGAAAAATAAACTTCAAACTTGTGAAACAAAAAAAAAATGCATTTTGGAAAAGTATTAGCTGGGTACTAAGAAGAGAGAAATGCAACTTGTGCTTACACAGTTAATTATTTTTATTGCAGAAAATATGAAAGAAAACTAAAGATTGACGAGGTTAATCCATTTCACCTACAAAGTATTGTAAGTCTTTGGGTGAAATCAGGACATGCACTTTTTATGGTTTTGTGATGCATGGTCACATTAATTTTGTAATTATATTTATATAGAACTATTGCAAGTACAATTGTACACTGTAGATTACTACAATGTTACACACTGTGGATACCGATACAGTATCCCGGAATATCTCCAAACAACCGAATACAATAATTATAGATCCGCATTTCTTTGAATATTGATTAAAGTTGTAATACGATATAGAGCATTACTTTGTATATCTTACAATTAAAAACAAAACAAATAATAATAATTAAAAAAAAATGATTGTGATCAAATTATAGATTTTACATAATTGAATTTGCTTGCCAGTGAGTGTTGGTATTACAGTATCAAGATTAAAATGATTGTTAACTGTTTCAGAACCATTAAATTATTCTGTCCAGTACACTCCAAATGACTAAAAAATCATGCATATCTTGTGTTCCCTCTGTTCAATTGTGACAAAAATAATAATAGAAAAAAAAATATGTAAAATTCCTTTGTACCATTTATGGACATTTAGCAAAATATTCCTGTATGCAGGACGCGATACCTAATACTAGTACCAAAGGTGGCCAGAAGCGAGTTGTTACTTCTGCTCCAACGTTTGGCTTACACTTCAATCGCGTGCTGGAAGAGACCGAATCGCCACACCTGGGTGGGACGCCGGGTAATAAGTTCTTCGTGCAACAAGCCATGTGTTACGCCGCCAAGGACCGCGTGAAATACAGGATGGTGACCTCTGCAGTGGCCACTGCCGCTCAGGCGGCCGAGACTCTGGACGCCTTCACGTTTCTGCCAGCCCCTGACGTCCTAGACAGGCAGTGGTTGCGCCTCGTGGACGTCGTGGCCAACATCATGAGCAGGCACATGACTTTCTTACAGAATCTGTCGCGTGACCTTCCCATTGCTCAAGGGCATGAGAAGAGTGACTGTATGTCACAAAAGTCTGAACTGGTAAGGAGTGCGATTAGGGCCAAGCTATGTATCGACAGGATTGCTCCTTTCTTATTGAAGGAAACCGAAACCCAAAGAGCAATGTGGATTGAGTGAAAGCAGCAACATTAGTAGAACACATTGGTGAGAGTTTGAGGAAAATCAGACAATCGATGCAAAAGTTATGAATTGTTAAAGTTTTGGTGTTGGAACCGTTGGATGAGGAGACTACAGTACTTATGTGTGGACAACAATATGAAGGAAATACATGGGGAATTCCACAAAAATTAATTTTTCATGAAAATTACACATTCCAGTAACTTGATACTGATATACATAATGTATGTAAAGGGTAGCAATTATCCCCCCTGGGTTCTGAAAGTGGTTAGTCAATTTCAATGGATTTTTGTGGAATTTCCTTTTGTATTTTCTTTATATTGATATCCACACAATCATGATGTCATAACACCAGAACTTCAAAAATTCATAACTTTTGCATCAGTTATCTGATTTTCCTCAAATGTTCACTTATGTGTTCTACCATTGTTGCTGCTTTCACTCAATCCACATTGCTCTTTGGGTTTTATTTTCCTTTAAAGGGGCATTCCAGACAATTTTTATAATTTCACATCAGGTGCATAATATTGATAGCTCCATGTACAGATTTGTAAAATTTATCGTGGTCCTTGAGCAGAGAAATCAATACTTTGAAGAACCTTGAACGAATTACACTGAGCAAAGATGATGACATAGGAGGCTCACATATTTAAAGAATGTTGCAGTGTAGTTTTATTATGATACCACTTGCTTAACAATTTCACAATCTATAATGCATGGTACCTTCTTTGTTTTGCTTCCTTTGAGCCCTGTACCATGTACCTCATGCATTCTTTGTAATATGGTGAGGCTGTCATGTCATCACTCTCGTTCATTGCAATTTGCTATGAATTTCAAAATTATTCTTATTCTTCATCTGAATCATATTAAATTCTGAAAGTCTGTACTCAGTATATAAACTAATTTATACTTGTTCAAATATAAAAGTCTGGAAATCATTTGTAGGGCTCCTTTAATTGAGTAGATTTGAATGTATTCATGGCTGAGAGGGGCATCCCAGAGAGTTTTCATAACTCCACACCATCTAAATCAAGAGTGCCATGTACAGATTTTTGTGGAATTCATTCTACATTGTGGCCTTTGAGCAAACCTTTAGTAATAATGAGCTTTATGGTCTCAGGTCATCATAATGGTGATCAGAAACATACCAACTGCGCAGTCTGAAGAGAAACGTGTTGCTGTTGAGTCAATGTCAAGTTCTCTCTCATTCCAGGTGACATTGGGAATCGTACCCACTAACCCCGGCACGACGCTAGGGATTGAAACGGTATTAGAGCATCTCCAGCAATACCTCCCTGCCTCCGTCAGGGGTGGAAGCGCCAATCCGACCCTTGTCAGCGGCAATGAATCGACCATCAAGGGCGTCCTGCAGGCTCAGAGGGTGCGAGCGGACCGAGAGACGTGGCAGGAGCGTCTGGACGGGTACATCCCAGTGCCCCAGGAATACGACAAGGAGATTCTACTCCTGCAGGTTTGTTTTACGTCGAGTGCACTCATTCATTCTTTTCAGAGGAGGAGAAAGAACCCAAATGCACACCAGACTAATTCAGTATTTTCATCATCTTTACTAAGCAATAGGAAATAGTGAGTGCTGGGTCCCCGATCATGTGCATAGCTGTTTGGCCCACGACTGTGATGATAATTTTGCACTCAAACCTCATTAAAAGGAGTATTATCCGAATTACTATGTATGGGTGTTCACCAAGGTGGTATTGGTGACTTTTTCTTTAATTTCAGTTATAAAATGACCTGGGCAATTCAGTAAACAAGTGCAAGAGTAATGCAAGAGTAAAGTCCTGTTCTACAATGGAAATGGATGCCCACGAGATTGAAACCTTGTTGAATATTGAATTACCTCGGGTAAATTGGATATTTTCGGCAATTGATTTGTTGCACTGGGCTGGGTGTAAAAAATTTTGTGTGTATTTAGTTTTGCGGGATTAAGACATTTAACAGTAATGTACTATGTAACAAGCAAATGCTTTTATTTTTGTGCTGGTTTCTTGTTGCAGGAAATGCACACAAAGTTCCACACCACAAAAAATTCTATTAAGGTGTTTCAATGAGTGAATCTATTAGATGTTATAATTACATGTAGATTGCCTAGCATCTAGCATTGCTGAGACGCCTACAGAAGTATCCAACCAACAGCAGTGCTAAAACTCTTTCAAACTCACTAATTTTCTGATTGTTGTTCTATCTGTGTGCATTATATGCAAAACATTACTTAACTTCAGAGCGGTGTACCTGGACGTCGCAAAATTGGTTTCAAAATATGCAGGAGACTACAAAGCATAAAGTCATGAAATGGTGCGGCAAAATCTTTGCTTGTTGCAGAATCATTGCGTGAAATGTCGAGGGCGTGGTTAATTTGACCGCCCCCCCCCCCAATCCCTGGTCGAGATAGGGTTTAACCATGGATGGGGTTACCCTGGATAAAGAATACTGAATAAATAAATAAGAATACGTTATGATTGCAATATCATCATTAAAACAACAACAGCCAAAGCATGAAGGAATTTGCTGATTTGATTCTTCCCAGAAGCAATGGACAAATTTTCTTTCCAGGTCCAAAAGTTGTGATTCCGTCTTTGTTACATACATTGTACTACACTGTATGCATGCATAGATGATGATGCCTTGTACATCAAAATACTACACTGAATATGTGACATCTGGTAAGCCAGAGAATCGAGATGAGATTTGATAATAATCGAAATCCATTCTTTTGTTGGAAGGAGTCAACTCAGAAATTGTAACATTACAGCTGCTAACAATTTGAAAGAACTCAAAACTGATGTAATTTTTCCTTCAAGGACTCAAACAATGTCTTCTTCGATGGAAAAAGCGCTTCTGCAAAAGGGACAATCGCACAGTTGAAGAATGAGTTCAACTACACCTTCTTCCGGAAAGAAGTTCTGCAAAATGTGCAGGAAGCATGGGATATGTATGAGGTAAGACTTTTCTTGGTAGCAGTAAACAGTAGAAAACATGTAGCACAGTCTGCAACCCCAGACTAGTAGAGCCCCAGATTCAAGGTATGACTACACATTATTATTTCATAATGCTGAAGAGATTTACCTTCTTGCTGGTGTTCTACTAGTTTGGGCTTGCAGACTGCACTCTATTTATTGCACTTTCCCAAGTTGAATGTTATGTAATCAGAAGAAAGAAATAGAAGTGCTTTAACCTTTTTTTTATGCCTCCGTCACGAAGTGGTGCCGGAGGCACGTTTTCGGGTTGTCCGTCCGTCCGTACGTATGTCAGTATGTCTGTACGTACATCCATACGTCTGAACGTACGTCCGTCCGCATTCGTTTACGCGATAACTTGAGTAATATTTACTGGAATTTTACCAAACTTGGTCCATGTATAAAGTATGATGGGGCAATTACTTGATTAGATTTTGGGTGAAATCGGCCTAAGGCCAAAGGTCAAGGTCAAATCATGAATTTGTATCCGTTTACGCGATAACTCAAGACTGGATCGAGCAAATTTCACCAAACTTTGTCTGAGGATGATGTATGATGGGACAATTACTTATTTAGTTTTTTAGTGAAATCGGACCGAGGTCGGAGGTCAAATCCTGAAATTTATCTGTTTACGTGATAACTCAAAACTGGATGAAGCAGCTTTCACCAAACTTTGTCCAAGGATGATGTATGATGGGGCAATTAGTTGAGTAGATTTTGGTGACATTGGGATGAGGTCAAAGGTCAAAAGGTCAAGGTCAAATGCTAAAAATGTTATTTCCCCAATATCTATGCAATGCCCAAATTTATTTTCTTGAAACTTAGAGTAAACATGTACTCTTGCTTAAAGATTCTCCAGAGAGTTTCATGTCATAAGGTCAACGGTCAAAAGGTCAAAGGTTAGGTGAAAATGTTATAATCACTTTTCTCGCTAATGGTTCAATGTATCTTCATGGAACTTGGTACATATGCATGTACTGACTGGCAGGGATTATCTAGGGAATTTAGGGGTCATGGGTCAATAGTCGGGGTCAAAGGTCAACTCAAAATTTTACTATTTCCCTCATATACTAGTATATGCAATGCTTGCATTATTAGTTTTAAAACTACATGTATTACCTAATGGAGATTCTCTGGGAAATTTCCATCCAGAAGGTCAAAGGTTAAGGGTCAAAGGCCAAGTTTAAATGCAAAAAAAAAAATCTATTTTGTACTGTAATTACACTCTTTCTTCATATCTTGAAAATTACTGAATGCATAAACTTATAAAAGGGTTGGTCAGAAGTCAAGTAAAAATCCTCAATTCACCAATATACGTGTGCCTGCACTCTTAGACAATTATAGCAAACCCAGTTCAAGGAAAGTGAAAATTCAAGATATTTCTGATAAACCTGTCATTTCAATATTTTGCCAGTTATGTGAAACTGTCATGACACATTGTGAAGACTTTGTACTATACACCTATTTGGAGAATCATGCATTATGGCGGAGGCATCAGTCGCCATAGCGACATTTGTAGGTTTTTTTTTTTATGCCTCCGCCAGGAAGTGGTGCCGGAGGCATTATGTTTTCGGGTTGTCCGTCCGTCTGTCCGTCTGTCCTTCCGTCCGTAATGAATTTTGTGGACAGCGTAACTAAAAAACCTTTGCCTCAAAGGTCAAAAGGTCAAAGATCAAGGGAAAGTGCTGAACTAACTTTTTCCTCCATATCTCAGAAGTGGCTCAAGTTATCTTGAAACTTTCTACATATTTATGCATGTTCTGCCTGACAGTGCCTTTGCCTGTAAGCACAGTTTGTATTGAAATTGTACACGTATTCACGTTTTTGAGCAATTTTTGGTCTGACATGCATGTACATATTTATGGGCGTCGCAAATTTGGTGTCAAAAGATGCGGGAGACTTGAAAGAAAAAAGTCATGAATCATGGCGGCAATAGCTTTTTGCGATTGCGATACATCGCGCGGAACGCTGGAGGGGGGGCCTCGCATGTATGCAGGCCTTGTGTTTATACCAAGACAAACTTTTGAACATTCCGGTGAAGTTCCTTTTTAAATTATGTTCTGCATAATTGCCATATTTATATACTTTATTGTGATATGTGTGAGAAATATGAAAATAAATCGAAATTAAATTAAATGAAGTGCAATGTACAGACATATTTATTATATTTTGTACTGATTTTCCTACTGCGCAGTTTGTGACTGAAGGATACTCTCTCCTCTGTGCCTTGAAATTCTGTGGAACATCATCTCTACATGAAGTCCCTGCCAGTTTTCCGGCTAAAGGCAGTAGATATGATAAACTCCTCTGGGTCAAAACTGTGGCCCAACGAGTTGTGGACTTCGTTTACCAAGAGCCGAAAAGGTCATCGATACAGCTTGCAGCGAATGCATACAGTGATAACACAGATAACGAAAGGGAGGCTGCCGTGTTGTGTTGTCGCTGCCGAGCCGGTAAGAATTATGGTCTACTATATTGCAGTTCAACCTCAGTTGACTGGCGGGCAGGCATTCGGAGAAGCGAGATTTGGTTGGAGAAGAGAGTTATGCTCAAATACAGCCTAAAGCATGAAATTGAGACTGACCTGATTTTATTTGTGTATCGGGTTAGATAATCAAGAATTGTGACAGAGGTCCCTGTTGCCATGGACATGCATTGCTCATTGATTCAAACACCTGTTTGTGTGAAAAGCGTCACAAGATGCTTTCCTTATTTTCTCATAAGGCATTTAACATCAGCCCGATAAAAATCCAAGCTCTGGATGTTTTTTGCGATTGCAAATTAGCGCACTATTTCATTTCTTATTCACATCAGCCTGAAGAGAATTAGCCCGAAATTTTTTCAAGCCAATTCGAGAGCTGAGGATGTGCAAACAGCATCAGTAATGTGTGTGCCCTCTCAAAACATTCCTCGTGATTTGTGTGCAGTTTTTCCTCTATCGATCGGGTCACACACGCTAGGCATGAGGGGATGCATTGCGCTAATTTCTTGAGGCGATTTCACATTATCAAATAGCGCGCTAGTTCACCAATTATCCCACTATTTCAGAAATGTCCCGAGTTGGACTTGAGAAATTTTCTAGACCAGAGTGATACAATTAGTGCGCTGATTTGTGTTCACATGATCAAATAGCGTGCTATTTCGTGATTGGGTTAATTTCCCAAGTCAGAAAATAGTGCGCTATTTCGAAACCTCGGGCTGATGTGAAAACGTCTATTGTGCATCACCGACAGCCAGCCTTGAGTAAAAACAAGTCGGCGCTTTCAAATGTCTAAAAACCACATGCGCAGAAGATGATAAATCTCTTACATAAAGAAAAATGCATGTGCAGTTGTAATATACATTGGGAAATCATCGCTCAGTTAATTTCATTTGTGAAATGCACATACTTTACAAGAGAAAGTAAATGTTTTGGCAGGTTGTAATTTGTAATCTAATTTTTCCCATTGTCAGCACATTGTTTCAGAGTAAACTTGGACAGTAATGGTAGATGACATGTATGTGTTTACCATTATGCAATGTTACCTGCGCATCCACGAGCATCCACTTCAGTAATTACTCATTTTGTGTCATTTTTTTTAGGTTTGCTGCTCCCCATCATTGGCGTTTTTCCAAAGGCATTTAAGTCTGATAAGGCACCTCAGCGAAATAAAACCGAAATGAGGGAAACAATTCTTTTGTCAGTGACAATGAATAATTACACAATCATTATTGTCCAAACATCTGAATGTACTCATCAAGATGCACATAATCAGGTGGCATGGATGCAGGTCGGATCAAAGAAAGACTCCATTCATAGTCCATGTGTGTAGTAGGTCCATGTTTTATTCATCATCTTTGATTACTCACGAGCTAGCCATGCATTGTACAGTGTATGCTGTAGCTCACGGGCACATTTAGAATGTATAGCAATTAGTGTCACTTTGTGTGTCTGTGTGTTTGTGTGTTGGGTAGTGTGTGTAGTGCTAGTGCAAGGGTTTGTATATGACACTCTAAAATGCATCTACAATGTACTTGTACCAGTCATACAACAAATCTGCCATACAACAAATCTGTCATACAATACACATTTAATTGCTTAAAACATCAACTTAAGCTCTCTATTGACTGTCAGCACCTCACAGTGAATCTAATTGACACAAATCTGAAAGGCTTTCTGTGGGAAAATATTAAAATAGATCGGGTAAATTTGGAAAATTCCTATCCTTTTCATCAAAAATAGATCAGGTTAATCTGGAAAATTCCTACTCGTTTAATACCCACCTTGTTTACCCGATTATCCAGTAAATACAATGTACATGTATAACACACATCTGGAACGTTTGATTTATGAGATGGCACTAGGTGAGGGCTTCAAAACTTCTACATAGAATTTTGACCTTTGACTTCTTTGACCTTTGACCTTGATCTTTTTACCTATATTGTGCATTTTGCTACTAAATGCTACTTCGGCGGGGACATATATTACGCACCGCGTAATTTCTACTTTTCCTTGTTCACTTTGCAAGTCAAGTATGTATCCGATATAAAGGTACCCGATTAACTGGTACCCAATTATTAAAGCAGAGAGTACTTTTTGCATTTCCTACACAGTGAAAGATGAAGAGATGGTCGTGTGCTGCAATGCTATGTGCTCCACGCCGTGGTATCATCTGAGCTGTGCCAAACTGACAGCTGACCCCGAGGACGACTGGTACTGCTGCAACAAATGCTTGAAAAGTCCCAGCTACACCTACTGTCTGTGTAAGCGGAAAGAAGATGCAAGAGGTGGTACGAGAATGGTGCAGTGCGCTCAACAGGAGAACTGCAGGGGCCATGAATGGTATCACTATGGATGTATAGGACTCCAAGACACTGATGTGCTACCAGGTGAGGTTTTCTTTTTTTTTTCTTCTTCTTCTTCTAGTGAATAACTGTTTTAGTTTGATTGTGTGTTTATTTTATTACCTCCACCAAGGGAGGATGTTATGTTTTCGTTACTGTTGGTTTGTTTCATTGTTTGTTTGTTTGTTTGTTTGTTTGTCTGTGTGCAAATTAACTCAAAAAGTAGTGTACAGATTTGGATGAAACTTACAGGAAAATTTGAGAATGACACAAGTAACAAATGATAAAATTTTGGTAGTGATCCGTGAATTTTGGGGGAATCTGTGAAGGATTTTAATATTTTGACAGGTAGGGTCAATGAACGAGGGAGTTCAAGCTGCGCATTTTTGAGGTTTTCAAATGCGCACTTTAAAAGTGCGTGCTGTAGTTTCTGCAAGGGCGAGGTGCGCCGCGCAGCTGAGGGTTTATGACGTTTAAAAGGCTTCTAATTTTCAAAAATCAGGCGATTTTTCAGCATGTATACCTATGGATGGAAATTACTGGTCTCTATGGAGGAGTCCAAAGAGCTTTTCCCCAGTGGTGGAGAGGAGAAAAATCTCTTTGGGAAGAGCAAGATCATTGGTAGAAAGTAGCTGCTTGGCAGAGGTCTGCTCTCTCAGAGTGCTTTTCTACATAATAAATGTATTCATTTGTTTGTTTGTTTTATTTCTTTTTGCCACCTGAGAAGATGACTGAATAGCCCATAGTCAGCAGCAATAGCTGGTCTTCCATAGGGTCCAGTTGGATGTGAGGCGGAACCACTTCACCAGGTTATGCACCCTGCTCTTTGCAATATGAACTAGAGAAGCACTCTCGAGAGCGCAGACCTCCGCCACGCAGCTCATTTTCACCACTCTGTTTTTCCTTGGAGACTGGTGATTTTAAGCAAGACTGATTGTACAGTGTAGTAATAAATATGGAACACACAGTACATACAGCTAATGCAGCATTTAGTCATTAAGGTCAATATTGTTACATGCTTTTGTTGTTAGCATATTACTAAATGTATCATACATGTCAGACTTTGTGCAACTTGTGCAGCTGCCCATATATATATGAAAAATCCCTGATATTGTGTGATGCTATTTGGTAAAATGTATTTTCACTGAATTATTGTACAGTATGTTCCTGCAAAAAAATTACAATCAGATTTTCGCATTGATAACACCCAATATGATTAAACTGTCTAAATGCTACTCCAGGGTATTGAAATATAACATCTTAGCTCTATTTTTGCAGAAAACCCCATTCAATTTGGTTAGGCTGTCACAGCGTGTCATGAGTCTAATTCTTCCAAGTTTAGCACTTGGATGCTCTTGTGTGTGAACACAATAGACAGAACTTGGAAGAGATTTCTGACATGCTCCACAAAATTGCTCATTTCTCTTTGACCACTGAAGCAAATCGAATGGGGTTTTCTCTAAGATGTGAGCAATGACTTATGGTTTCATGCTCTGAAATTGTATTTGGATTGATTTACTATATTTAAAGTTATCATTGCGGAGGGTCCCATTGTAATTTTTTTATGCCTCCGCCACGAAGTGGTGCCGGAGGCATTATGTTTTCGGGTTGTCAGTCCGTCCGTCCGTAATGAATTTTGTGGACAGTGTAACTAAAAAACCTTTTGAGGTATCCTAATGAAACCTGGCATGTATGTGTATTAGGGGGTGAACTTGAGCCTATCAACTTTTGGGTGTACATGCTCAAGGTCAAAGGTCAAAGGTCAAGGTCAAATACGTAAAATTTCACTATTTCCACCATATCTATGTAATGCCTGAAGATAGTTTCTTGAAACTTAGTGTATACGTGTATTACCCAATTAAGATTCTCTGGTGAAAGTTTGGGGTCATGAGGTGAAAGGTGAAAGGTCAAAGGGTCAAGTAAAATATTAAAACTTCACTTTTTTCTCCGTAACTTGGAAATTGTTCAAGGTATCTTCATGGAACATAGTATATATACGTGTACTGACTGGCAGTGATTATCAAGGGTTCATGAGTCAAAGGTCAGGGGTCAAAGGTCAAGGGCAACACTTCAAAATTTTACTATTTCCCTCATATTTATGCAATGCCAGCAGGATTATTATTTTTTTTTTACACTTGGTGTATGCATGTATAACCTAATAGAGATTCTCTGGAAACTTTCTCCTTTTTTTGGCCTCAAATGTCAAAAGGTCAAAGATGAAAGGAAAGCGCTGAACTAACTTTGTCCTCCATATCTCAGAAGTGGCTCAAGTTATCTTGAAACTTTCTACATATTTATTGCATGTTCTGCCTGACAGTGATTATCCTATGAATTTTAGGGTCAAAGGCCAGATGAAAATGGTAACAATGTACTTTTCAATACAGAAATTGCACTTTTTCTCCATACCTTGAAAATCACTCAATGCATAAACTTATGAATGGGTCGAAGTCAAGTTAAAGTCCTTAAATCCCCAAATACATGCTATCCTATTCATCCAATTAAACCTACATATGTAGGTCAAGGAAGGTGAACATTCAACACATTTGTGACAAACTTCTCATTTTAATATTTTGCCAATTTTGTGAAAATGTAATCACACATTGTCCACATGTACTATAGACCTATTTGGAGAATCATGCATTTTGGCGGAGGCATACCAGTCGCCTTAGCGACAGTCTAGTTTGACTTACGGTAGAATTATTTTTGTTTTGTTTTGTTCTTTTTAGAGAAATGGTACTGTAGGGAGGAGTGCGCCCTCGATGCCGAGAACGATGACCATGTGTTGAACCACAGTAGGGCCCTTACTCTGGAGGGTCTGCGCCATCTAGCCAGACAAGCCGCTGTGCGGACAGGAAATGGACCAGTCATGGTCGAAGACTGGAAAATTGACCTCCTGTCGTTTTGGTCAAGAAGGCATCCAGACTACCTCGCCAGTGCCCATTACTTCCTTGCAAGTGAGTCCAGCATAAATCTCTATTAATGCTTCATATGTTTAACCCTCAAAATGCGGGGGGGTTTGAATCAACCCCCCTTTCGACATTTTTCGCGACTACTCCGCCGCGCAAAACTTTTTGATCACGCCGTTCACTGACTTTTAACTTTAAAGTCTCACGCATCTTTTGACACCATTTTCGCGAAAATCGCGCTTACCGTTACGACGCTGCATGACGTTTTATACATGCCTGTCAGACTGAAAATGGCTCAAAAACGTGATTTTGTGTATAAAATCTATGCAAATTGAGTTTTCTCCTCTTATTCATAAAGATATGATTATTTTCACTTTCATAGGCTGAAACTAATCAATTTTAGCATAATTATGCTTGAAATAGGTTGTGTCATAAATTTTGCAGAAAAAATGATAAAACAAAAGGTCGAAAAAACAAGGAAATACATAAGAAATTCATAAAACAGTGAAATACATAAGAAAATGATGTTGATACCAAATTTTTTTCGAGTGTTTTGAATGCTACAAAGAATGTTTTCACCAAAAATTTGGATTCTAGGAGCTTTAATTTCTGATATAGAGCAAAATGTATGATTTTATGCATATATTAGCATAATTTATTATTATGACAAAAATTTCCATTTCTTTTTGTATAGTTTGGTAGATTACGCCACGGATAATGCCCGTGCCAAATTTAATGGCAATTGCGCGATCGACGGCCGAGATCTCGGGGGGGGGGGGGGTTTGAATCAAGCCCTCCCCGGCCACATAACACCCAAAAAAAGCCTCGCCTGGTTAGGGTTAAAGGGAAAATCCAGTCAAAATATAAGTTAGTCTGAATAAAAAGAGTAAAATCTTATGAGGTCAGCAGTAAAATTTTGACTAAAATTGGATGAAAAATAAGGAAGTTATGATCTTCTGAAGTTTTGACAATTTCTCCAAAACAGTTCTTTTACAGTGGGCAAATGAGTGAGCTAACCATGTCATAACCTCACAATTTTCCATTGATCATTTACAAAAAAAAAAAATGATGAAAGTTCAATTTTTCTGTCATTGAAATCTGAAACATGATGGTATTCCTGGTTGAATAACTTCAGATTAGTGATGATCAGTTAGATAAACCAGGATTTAAGCCTCGGGCATAATTGTGTTTGAATGAAAAACTGGAAATTTCACTTATGTTCAAATTATTATGGTAAGTTGTGAGACATGCTCACTTTGCCTTTGCATTTTCATATCAGCTGTTCAAGAACTATTTCCTGAAAAATTAGCGAAACCTCAAAATCTCATCACTTCCTTATTTTTCACCCGATTTCAATCAAAATTCTACTGTTGAACTCATAATATTTTACTCATTCTTATCAGATCAACTAATATGTGGACTTGATTTGCCCTGTGATATAGTAACATGCAAAAAATTCAAAATTTTGTATGTGTACTTGCATGTTCAGTTACAGTTACTAGTATAATGAAATTCTCGATACAACAAAGTAAGAATTTAGGCACAAACATTATCATCTACTGGGCTTTTATGTTTAGCTGTAATGAAATTTCGATATAATGGTGTAAAGAACTTTGTTATAACGAGAGTGCACTTTATCAGATGAAATAGCAAAGATTACATTGGAGTCCTGTTATAAAAAGTCCTTGGCACTGCCAGTTTTCTGACGTTTTGTAAAAATTTGGTAATGCCCACACAAATGAACAATAAAAAACATAGAGTGGACAATGTTGCAGCCTGAATTTTATTATAATCGGAAATTTCATTGAAACCATAGTCGTTATAATGGAAGTGCACTGTATTTTCATGACTGACATAAAAAAGATGTCAGAGATTAATTTTTCAAGACTTCGATAATGTTTCAAATATTATAAAAAGATAGTGAATGGTCACAAGTGCGATGTTACAAGATTTTGCATGAGGTGACAGATCAAAGCGCTCTATACAATGAGGTGAAGCTGAGTTGAATAGTGCCCCTCATCTTTTACGGAGTGCGAAATCGTGTTCCTTTGCACGAGTCTAGACCATACACTATTTGTTTTATGCAACAACTCAGACCGTCAAGGGACATGGTTCCCGCAGATTCCTGAATTTAGCACAAAAATGGCAACCATTTTTGTGAATGGTGAGTTTAGTCACAGGAGCCGTCAAGTGTATGTGTGAATGTATGTGCACATCCACAAAACCGATAGGTTGAAGTTGTTTACTAAATGAGTGACAAAGGTATGCGCTTGCAAGCGTTTGCTTGTAATTATTTAGTGCGCCATGTTTGTTTATTGTAACATCTGAGCTGTGCTATGGTAAACATGTGTTATCCATTTTGCTCAAACAAAATTGCATGGCTGACAGCCAGAGTGTAATGGTACTTTTATCTCAATGTCACATGATTTGCAATCGACCAATTGGATAGCTGCATTGTTTCTCGGTGTTGTATAACATGCATCGTCTTCCTTGGTGTTTCAGGTGTCGGAGGATTCGCTCCAAAAAACATCATTAAGAGCTTGATCTGGAACAGGGTGGTAAACATCAATGGACGACGCAGAGGAAACTTTGGAATGGACTATGTCTCTAAGCAAATCAGCAGGGACTACAAAGGTATGGATGAGGTGCCGTGATGTCAAATGGGCCATCCCTCTAGACCGACACCCACAAGTCATACAGCCCACGAGCGTGACATGAAAACAGTTCCATGAGTCATACAGCCCATGAGTTTGACACTAGGTAAAAACAGCCCACGAGTTTGACAGATACAACATGGGGCTTAATGTGTCGGTCCCATGGGCCCTGTTAGCTCAGTGTCGAGCTAATGGGCTGTATGATTTGTGGGTGTCTGTCTCGTGACGTGCACCCTGTCAAATGACATGTTGCCAGAGGGGCAAAACCCCCCCGAATCTTGCGACACTGTATTCAGCACATAGCTCTAACGCATGCACGGTGCCTGTATAGTTTACCTGCCTGCCTATCAAGGGACATGGGATGTAATGCTTATGTGCTTGCCTGTGTGTACATGGGGCTCCCGTGTACAGTTTTTGCCCCTCAGCATGGCTTGATGACATCATTTTTTTACTTCGTCCGAGCATAGCACTTTTGGGACAGGATTGGAAATCATTTATAAACATCCAGATGCTAGATTTTCATTTGAATATGATAAAAAGCAATGATTTCAGAACAAGATTTACAACCTGTGTTTATTGGAAAATTTGGCAAACATTGCTTTAAGCATCAACCACCTCTCTATTGATTCATTTACCTGCAAATATTCCAAAATATCAATATACAGGCCAAATTAGCTGGGCTATCATATCCTTGCTTATTTAAAGGGAACACCATTCCGGTGTTGGAGAATGGAATAGTCTTGAAAGCTAAATTCCTGTAGAATCTGCACATACTCATTAATTTTCAAAATCCCAAGTTCTCACCTCGTTATTTTTTTTTTTCTGATATTGCTTACATTTCTAGAATAGTTGTTCTGAAATGAAAATCAGAAACGTCCAAGTATCCAAAACAGCAGTTTTATTCATGGTAGTTTTCATTTAAAATCAAAACGTAATTCTCTTGCAAGAGCGCTTCCTATCAAACTTCAATTTGAAGTGCTTTTGTATGCACAGTTACCCTTAACCCAAGTTGAGTCCATTTGGACTGATGAAATAGCTTCAACTTTCAGGATTTTAAGTCAGGAGAATTATAGCAAAGAGAAGAGAACTCGAAAAAAACCTTAGACTTTGGCAATTATTTGACAGTGTGTATGGGCTTGAGTACTAGTACGAAGAGGCCGCTGCTCTACAGCGACCACCATTGGCATTTTTTCTCTGAGTTTGACGTTTGACTGACTTTACAGAGGGGATTTGGCGCAGTATGAATTCATATTATTATTAGTACAATCATGCAAAGTTGACAAAAGCAAAGTTGACTGTACTACCGTGCATTAAACATAACTGTTTGGAAGTAGTCGACATGTTAGCCCAGCAAAGTATATTCACTTTTCATTATTTGCAGGAACAGTGAAGTCCTACTACGGAAAGGTGACAGACAAACATGCCGAGCAGTTGGCCAAGGTGAGCGGCCCTTGTGGTCATGTTTTGGGTGAAATGTTCAGTGGCGCTGGGCCTGCCTCGACCCTGAAGACTCCGTGCCGGAAAAGAGCAGAGATTTTGTACAAGAAAGATGTTGAGTCGTTTGTCCACGGAAGTCAGGGATCGGCACTGTTCAGCTACTTGCCCTGCAGAGAGCACAGGGGGTTCGAGAACTTTGATGGCAGGGAGGTTTTAAGAGACCCACAAAACCTGGGGCACACGTTGAAGGCCCTCTCCAGGAGATTAGACACACAGCGCCGCGGTGAAAGGTAATAGGCTTTGACGGCGAGAGATAAACCCAGTGATCCGTGCTGTGGCAAATGCTGCATGGAGCTACCTGTGTGTTCCGTACCAGACACCATCAGTGCCTTCAAGACAGACTGCCTAATGCAGCAGGATGACTAAGAAAACATCTCACATCTTTCCATAGACCAAAATCTTATCAACCGAAATGGGCAGTGAGCATGTGATGTCCTTTCTGGGTCTCCCATCGTGGACGCAGTGTCCTGCTTCTTGCCCGTATCTTTGAACGTTAGCCTTGGCTCCCTCCCCCGAGTGGATGACATTGTCGACATCTTGAATTATCTACACCGAGCCGGAAGGCAATCATTGCTGTACATTGTAATGATGCATCACAGTTTTAGACCCTGCCATAGAAAAGTCCCTGTATGTTCGGTCCTGGCTGTTTGAGTCCATTGATGTGTGGTACATATTAACACGTCAAATCTGTACTGTGTATGACACTTAATAGGCTGGTCTGTGGGCATCTTCCTTTGGAGATTCATGCATCCATTTGAACAAGTCGCCAACGTGGTCTATTTGTTCGAAAAAATAATATTTCATGCATTTTGAACTCACCTCAACTGAGGAAACTCTGGAATTCATATCAGTCATCCTGAAAAAAAGACAAATAACTCGTGAAAAATTATTCATGAGCTCTCATTTCATGATGTTTTGCAGAAAGGATTTTCAGAAGATTTGAGTGGGCCACAGGTAGGCCCTAAGATGCCTGAAATTTCTTTTTGTTTTCACCGCTTATTGAACATCCACATGAATCCCCTTTATTTAACATTATTTGTCAAGTGTATTCGAATTGATCTGGTGTATTCTCCAAGTTTGTTGCTAGTGCTAGTGCTAGTGCTATCTCAGCGCTAACTCCGGCATTAAAACCAAACCTGAATTATCAGTCAATGTTTAGCAGGTTGACCACAAAATTATGGTGTAATTCCGGTTTGCTGGTGCTGTGCTCAGTGTTGAATGTTGTCTGCTGAACTGAGCTCCACTGTTTGTGTTTGCAATTTGTGTGCGTTTTCCCAATTGGCTTACTCTTGCCTCTGGGGATTTACATTATCGTATTTGTCATTTTAAGTTTGGCGTGAGTGTCAATGATACTAAATTATGCGCAAGACCCACATAAATAAATGCACATTTTACATGTAAGGTCAGTGTAAACATGACGCAAATCTCTCGTTTGAAGAGGCTACACCCCAGTAAATAATGCCAGTGCATATCTTGGCAATCAATGACTTAAAATCAAAGATATAAAACACCTGTTTCTTGACCCTGGCCTAATCTAAGCATCAGTCATCGCCACAGCACCACAGGAGGGGGGGGGGGGGGGGGGGGCACCGCGAGAGGAGGAGATTGTTTTGGTTTTGGCATGGGCTATGTAGCTCCATGGTGCGTGTGTGTGTGTGTACGTGTGTGTGTGTGAGTGTAGACATTCAGCGTATGCAGACAGAGCATGCCTGTACTGCAGTGACTGGAACTATTGTCATTCCATTTTGTCTCTCCCCTTCTCCCTCCCCCATCTCTCCCCCCCCCCCCCCCTCTCTCTCTCTCTCCCTCTCTCTCTCTTTCTCAGCAGGCTGATTGTAACCAGGGAGGTAGTAGTATCACCTCCCCGTTGTAACTCACTGCCAAATAGCACATTGTCAGCACCGGCAAACTGGCAATGCTCTCCTTCTTATTCATGTATTTTCGTCATTTACGGGTCAATTTTTTTCGTTCGAAATGTAAAATGGATGGCCATAGAATTTCTCAATAGAATATAAAATTGAAAACTTTACAGGCAGATATCCTTATCATGCTCTTACGTAATACGACAGCTGCTTTCTCAATGATCCAGTCAGCAGGCTGTTGTAACCAGGGAGGTAGTCTCACGTCCCCTTTGTAACTCACTGCCAAATAGCACATTGTCAGCACCGGCAAACTGGTAATGCTCTCCTTCTTATTCCTGTATTTTCGTTATTTACGGGTCAATTTTTTTCGTTCGAAATGTAAAATGGATGACCATAGAATTTCTCAATAGAATATAAAATTGAAAACTTTAAAAAGGATAGAGAAAATTGAGTTCACTTTGAATGGTCTGCCACAGGCAGATATCCTTATCATGCTCTTACGTAATACGACAGCTGCTGGAGTCATCAAACCCTGGCTTGGCCTCCAGGTTTGTCACGCCGAGCAGAAAGTTTATTTGCAATGGACAAGTACTTCGACTCCCAACTCTCAAACGACAAATAAAAGCACCCCACTTTGGAAAAATTCGGCTGGGGTCTCGCCTCAAACGAGAGATTGACGGCATGAATGCGATGGCCACCCATGGCACGTAAATGCTTAACAGTCCAGCCATTTCAACATATACAGATCGTAACCCGGAAGCAAAATGAAGATTGTTGTGTTTTGGAGAAGGAACGAAATTTGTGTTTAATAATTTTCATCATCATTAAATTGTATGTGTCTTAAACTAAACATCAACTTAACCATATCTCCGAGTATAGTATAACATTTGACTATGCTCCATCACTTTTTCTTGGTGCACAATTCCAGCTCGATCCCACAGACTTTCTGGTGGTTAGATGATAACACCCGGTGTTGGGGAACGACAATTGTGATCAGAATTGCTTGTGTGAGTATCGTGTTGGAACTCAATTTAAGGCAATGAACTGAACATTGAACTTGATATCACACAGTGTGTGGAAACCCTTTTTGTTTTCTTATTCAGCCATAAAAATCATGCCATGAGACTTCACAAGTTAGTTTTCAATAGACAGATGAAATGGAAGAATTGATCTAGCAATTAATCAATATGCAGAAGTGATGGTTTCCCTCTGTAGCTTCTGTTCCTTTTTCATACATGTAGCTGTCAATATTTGCTTGTTCATTTGCTTTTAAAATTTGCGTTAAAGTGTGTGGAACAAGTGATCCTTAACCTGTGGCAGGGTCTGGGGGATAGAACTCCATTGAACTACTAGTTTGGGGACATTCACTCACACTTCTTATGCACTCAGATCATTTATTTTGTTTTGTTTTTAGTGATGTCGAAATACATTGTGTATTCAATATCAACTTTGAGTATGTGTAATAAAGCTGTTCAGTTTTTTGATAATCTACAACCAAATGGCCAATGATGATTTATTTTGTGTGTAAATGTATAACAATAGTACAGCGGACTCCCGTTATAACAAACCGCTTTCTTTCATTACAGTATACTAGTCAATGTACCCGTGGAGTGCCAGAAATCCTGTATAGGGATTCCTCAAGAAATGGTCAAGGTCACTGGGTCAATGGAGGTCAAATAACTGTTTTGCGCTACTCCTTGGTCCGATCTTGGCCAAACTTGCTGGAAGCATAAGTAGGCGTACACCTGGGAATCCCCATATTATACTCATGAGTAGGACTACATAGCGCCTTCTATTGGGTGTCTGATTATATTTCTGGGAAATCCCCGTATAAGTAGGCCTACATAGCGCCCTCTATCGGGTGTTTGCTTATTGCAGCTGACGAAGATTAGAAGTTATTTGACCTTTGTCCCCAGTGACCTTGACCTTTTCAAAAATGAACCCCTCAAGGGCAATTTCGTGTTCAACCTGCATCCACCCACTAAGTTTGATGGAGATCGGACCAAGGACCTGGGAGGAGTAGAGGAACAAACAGACAGACAGACAGACAAACGTTGCTCAAATTATAGTATGATACTGAAATTTACAAAAACACAGAACAAATAATAAATGCAAAGCATAGAGCGGATAATGTTGCAGCCTCAATTTTTACTTCGTTGTAACTGGAATTTCGTTATGACTGAAAATAATATTAAACAGCTTAATACCCTTAACTATACACAGCCCAGTCGCTGTATAATTCGCATGGCTTCTGGTCGGGCTAATAGAGCTGATAGGGGAATTGAAAGTTCATTTAATGAAAATCGGTTTTGAAATGACTAGGATATCCCAAGAGAGCATAATACAGAACTACCAAGTATGGTCGTCGGTACGAGCAGGCGTGATTAGGAGGAGCTCTGCGCCACTTGGAGCAAAATGGACTGAAATTACTCAAAATTGCGGATATTTTGTGTAACGTAGGTGGAACCTGTCATGTGTCTGTGAAATCTAGCATCTTGAGAATATTAACTGCAAAGAATAACCGAAGCTGTTGGTGGAATTCTACAAGAGAAATGACCGGGAAAACAAAAAGGTAAACGCGGGGCGGCAGCTACCAACCAGCAACAGCCCACTGGCTCCCCCAGAGAGCCCGGGCAGGAACAACCAGCTCTCGCTAGTTGTGCACCGGACCAAGCCGAAGAACCACCTGTGTGTTTAAATTCGGCGCCTCTCGACACGTACGCTGATCACGTGACTCGAAACCGGCGCGTACAGGTTGTACTTCGACGAATGACTCGGCACAGATACCACCCAAGACGGGTCTGAACTCCGCTATAAGACAAGTCATCGAAAACCTCCTCAAAGATGATGTCTTCGTGAACGAACTTGTTCGTACCATACAAGAAAAGTTGCTCCACAATATGAAGGAGTCCATTTGCCAAGAGGTAACCGACTCGGTTAAATTTGACATTGACGAACAGAATGATGAAATAACGTCAATGAGGAAGCAGATCCATGACTTGCAAGACGCCAATGATGAGGCTGAGCAATACTCTAGACGGACATGTCTCATCTTCAGTGGCATACCCGAGACCCCCGATGAGAATACCGACACCAAAATCATCCAATTTTGCAGAAGTGACCTCGGAGTCGATATCTGCGAAGAGGACATTGACCGTACTCATCGACTGGGCAAGACGAGCACGCACAACCAAGCCAGTGGCGTCTCCACCAGAGGCTCGTCAACGAAAAACGCTTCACGGACACCTACCCGGAACCTGATTGTGAAATTTGCCAACTACTGCAAATGTGAAAGTGTTTATAGTGCGAGGTTCAAGCTCAAGAATGCAAACAACATAGTGTACATCAATGAGAGTCTCACGAAAAAGCGAAAAGATCTGTTCTGGAAGATCAGGAGCAAATACAAGAAAATAATCAGCAGAATATGGACCCAGGATGGACGCATTTGTGTCAAGCTACGTAATGACATGGGACGTGTGATTGTATCAAGGGAAGACGACCTCACCAAACTAGACAGGTACTTAAACTGAACTCAAGAATTTCTGCTTCAACAGCAAATTCTACAATACTCCACAGCCCATAAGAAAAAAGAAAGTAATATATTGATAGGAATATCTGCGCAATTTTGTATACGAATATATGCCAGTTAAGCTCATCTCATAATGTTGTGATTATTCAATACATTTATTTTGTCCAAGTTCACTCTGTTCGCATTTGTATACGACCTTATAGTGGTTAGTAAACTCTTGTATGTATTACATATATTTTACTGTATATATCTATCTACCCTACAGATCATTTCAGGTAGATGTTAGTGTTTGTTTTTGAATGTAGAATCGTTTTTGTTTTTATTTATCATATCGTTGAATCATCTTTTTGTAACGTTTGTCAAAAACTTGTTAAATGCAATTATCATAAGGCCTTACTCTGTACAAATTGCACTGAATGGATACACATTAAATGTGGATGTGTCTCTCCTAGGCAGTATAATGATACATCTTGTCAGTTCTTTAGGTGGGAATGTCCCAGGTGTCTTTTTCAACAAATGCCATTTTGGAACGCTGATATGAATACTAGATTTCAGCAGCCCCACCTGGCTGATTTGTCACAAATGTCATGTGATGATGACTCCTCAAGAATTTCATCTGAATTTCCAAAAAGTAAGGGATTAAAAATTTCGCATATTAATATAAGAAGTTTGAGAAATAAGGTTGATGATTTGAAATTATTTTTGGAGAATAACCCATATGAAATACTTTCAATCTCAGAAACGTGGCTCTGTGAAAGTATATCCAACTCTTTATTACACATAGATGGATCAGGGAGGTGTTACAGAGATGGAGTGGCAACTCTTCGTAATTCATGCAAACGCATGTTTGGGTTCAAGGCGTTACAATGGGATGTCTAGCATTCCATTACGCTTTGAAGTCATGTTCGGCGCCGCTCTGGTTTGCAAGACGAAGTTGGGAGACGAAGAACGCATTTCACCTTTCGTTGAATTACAAGTTCTATTTCACCGTAAAATTTTAAATGAAATAGAAATGTCTACTCGAATTGATTTAGAATAGTTTAGGAAAGAATTCAATATTATAAACATGTATTTCTAGTTTCTTCGTAATGCGCAAATCAAAATGAAATGAAAATTAGGCCCTCTTAAAAACCTAATATTTTTCTATAATGCGCATATTTGTGCATGCTAGTTTTTTAATCTTTTAATCTGGGATATTTTGATCTTTCAAATACAGTACTCCGCTAAAGCGCACTCCAGCGTGCTTTTAAACTATTTGCTGTTAAAATTGTTAGTTTTACACTGCATTTTGGTTCGCTGCTCCAATTCAAGTTACACAAATACATTGTTGCCATCACATTGAAAGAGAGAGCGAATTGCAGTAGGGGCAAGTATTTCTAGATGTGTGAGCGCTAGTCCCGATTATTGATGCTCTCTTTTGTCAAAGCACATGGGTAACACCTGTAGTTGAATGCATAACTTCTCGGCGGCGCCGCGCACGACTTCAAAGGAGAGCAGTAGTTGTCTCTCCTTCTCTAGCACCTCCCTGGATGGATATTGTTTTGAAAGGAGGGATAGAGACGAAAAAGGTGGAGGAGTTGGTTGTTTTATAAAAGCTAAGATTTCATATGTAAGAAGAACTGATTTCGAAGACAGTGAGCTAGAAATGATGTGGCTTGAAATAAGACTACAAAATCACAATTCAAAGTTACTTGGTATTGTATATATTGCCAGCCAAACAGTGGAAATATATTTTTTAATTGTTTTGAAATAAATTTAGAAAAAGTTAGTGATTTATCAAAGGACATTTTGATACTTGATTTTAACTGCAATATGTTGACAAAGAATAATCTATTGCGGCAAATCTTTGATTTTTGTGATAACATGCAATTTACTCAATTGATCAAAAACCCTACAAGGATAACGCCAAACAGTGAAAATCTCATTGATTTGATTTTTGTTACAAATAATCTAAAATCATTGGAAATGGACACAGTCAATGGGAATTAGTGACCACTCTTTGGTTTACCTTGTCTTAAAAGAAAAACCGCCAGTATCAAGCTGTCCACTGATAACATTTCGTTCATATAGGTATTTTGATGAAGATGCATTTAAGCAAGACCTCGAAACCATAAAGTGGGACGATAAGTTTGTGAGAAATGAAAACGTAGAACAGATGTGGCATATCTTCAAATGTAGAGTAAAAGAGGTCTGTGATCGTCATGCTCCCTACATCACTATAAAAAGAAAGTCTAAAGGGTCACCATGGATAACGAATGAGTATTTGAGTATAGCATGTGATCGTGATTATTTTAAGCGCAAATATGATAAGCATAAAATTTTGCATTATTGGGAAAAGTATAGAAATATGAGAAATGCAGCAAATGTTCTGAACAAGAAACTGAAACAAAATTATTGTAAAAATTTATGTAATAAGAATTGTGATATGAAATCATGATGGAGAGTATTGAAACAATTGTTGCCTAAAAAAGATTGTAGTTCTGAAATTAAGATTGTTTTGAATAATGAAATTATAGAAGAGAAAGAAAAAGTTGCTGAACTTTTTAATAAAGTTTTTAATAATGTACAAAATGAAATTTTAGGTAATACGGACATCCGAAATTTTAATGCAAATGCATTAAAGACGTTACATCAGACTGAACATGTATTTAAGTTTGTTGAACTCAAGGAAGAATTTGTATTAAAGGAACTATCTCATCTTGATACGTCTAAAGCAGTTAGAGTTGATGACATACCTCAAAGGTTGCTTAGAATAGCTGCTCCTTACATAGCTGGTGCTTTAACAAAGCTGTTTAATTGTTCATTAGAACATGGCTGTTTTCCGAGCGAATTTAAGATAGCAAAAATAACTCCTATTCACAAAGGAGGAAATCGAATGCAACTAGGTAATTATAGACCCATCTCCGTACTGCCAATATTGTCTAAAATTCTTGAGAAAGCTGTGCATACGCAATTATATACATACCTGAATGAACAATCAATGTTAAGCGAATTTCAATCAGGATTTAGACCTGGTCATTCAACTGTCACATGTTTAACCCATATAGTAGAGAAAATGCTTGACAATATGGACAAAGGCAGAGTCACAGGTGCCGTTTTCATAGATTTGAAAAGGGCCTTTGATCTTATACCTCATCATTTGATCTTTCAATAAATGTTATGTTACGGCATTAATGGAGTTGAATTGGCGTGGTTTAAGTCATACTTCTTAAATAGGCAACATTGTACTGGAACCATGAGTAACTATCTCACAGTGTGATCTGGTGTACCACAAGGTTCCATTTTGGGACCGCTGATATTTTGTTTGTTCGTCAATGATATTTGCAATCTAAATCTCCATCTGGAGACAAATATCTCTCTGTATGCAGATGACACGGCATTGTTTAATCAGGCAAAGGATCAACAATCATGTGAAAACAATCTGCAAAAAGATTTCAATAATGTAGTTCAATGGTTACAATGCAATGGTATGTGCTTAAATGCAACCAGAACAAAAACGATACTTTTTGGCTCTAAGAGAAAAACTCAAAATGCTGACATTTCCATCAAATACAATAGCAATCTGTTAGAATCAGTAGATAAAATCAAGTACCTTGGTGTTACGATTGACAAGCATTTACTATGGTCTTCACACATACATGATATCGTAAAAAAGGTATCAAATACGATTGTTTGTATTCGACGAGTTCAGCATTATTTATCCGAGAGACTTTTAAGAAAGTTATATTACTCGTTGATACTGCCGCATATGGATTATTGTAACAGCGTATGGGGAAATACCTCTAAAGCAAACATCGCAAAATTGCAAAAGTTACAAAATAGGTATGCACGATTAACATCACGTGCAGATTATTCCACCCCACAAAGCAACCTTATCAGTATTTTGAATTGGCAAACAGTGCAACAAAGGATTAAATACCAACAGTGTTTGATGGTTTTTAAAATATTGAATAATATAGCCCCAATGTATTTGAATTCATGTATTAGTAAACGACCAGTATATTATTTTACGCGATATGCTATTAATAGTCCCTTATTTATTCAAAGATGTAAGACAGATTTTAAGGTTCGCACCTTAGCAGTTACCGGAGCAAAACTGTTCAACAAACTACCGTTATTCGTTCAAAACTTTAAATCTTTGCAGTGTTTTAAACAGCAACTTCGGATTTTATTATTTTTGCTTTAAGGTCCAGGTTAAGGTGGCATGGAAATCACACATACCATATAGGTTATTTCTGTGACCCTGCATGGGAAGGAGTGCAGGTACCTCTTTTGTTTGTTTGTTTGTTTGTTTATTTATTTTGTCTATAGTGGTGCCTTGATCATTTTGATTTACCCGTATTTGCATGTTGAAGGTGACTTCCCCATACCACTTTGTTTCATGAAGATTTTAAGTACAGATCGTAGACGTGTGACATTTTTGTTTTGTTTTTAATCTTGCTATTTTATACATGCACATGAATAACTGTTATTGTACTGTATGTATAGAAAATGATTGTGTATAACACGCGAGCGCGTGTATGTGTGTACGTACAGTGTAGGCGCACGGGTACTCGAGGAGGCCTCACCTTCCCGCTTGTGTGTGTGCATCCCCCATACAGGCACTATGTATCATGCATGAGTTCGCTCTGCATTATTGGAAGTGGAGTGTAAGAAAGTATGGGACGATGTATGAGTGAGTGTGTGTGTGTGTGTGTGTGCGCGCGCGCATGTGTGTGTATGTAAATGTGTGTATGTGTATATATATACATTTTTTTAATGTATATATATATACTTTTTTTTTTGTACATGTCAATACTTTCTCGTGAAGAAATGGTCAGTAGGATTGATTTATAATCGAGTTGTTATGTTTGAAGGGAGATGATGGGCAGTATAAGTTGGTAATGGATTTGTCTTTTGAATGGCATTTGCACCGTTTTTATGTTCATGTTACACCCAGAATGGGTTGATTTATGATTAATTTGAATGAAATCAATAAAATATCATTGAAAAACAAAAATGTGTGTGTGTGTGTGTGTGTAACGGTATACATGTGTGCGTGCGTGCGTGCGTGCGCGGGAGTTATGGCAGGGTTAGATTTTCGGGTTGGTGCACCAACGTGTCTGTGCCAAGTGGCCTGCATTGTGTGTGTGTACATAGGCGTGTGGGTTTGTAATTATTTTTTTTTTGGGGGGGGGGGGGAGGGGAGGGGGATGGGTTATTTCACTTTTATTCTATGTAAAGAAATATATCTATTGAGATGATTTTATTTCATTTTGATTGTCTGTATTATGATAAGTATTCATGTGTGTAGATTTTAATGTTTACTGTTCAATAATGTATGAAGGTTAACTTTGTGTTACGATGAATGTTTATGTATTTTTATCATGGGCAGGGCTCTCTGGAAGAGCAGGACCTGCTGGTCTTGATGAGACTACCCTGTGGAAATCAAACTGAAATAAATAAATAAAAAAATATCATTCAATTTTGTAATAACAATTCGTTTTTATAACAATTACAATAAAATGAACAATTATTCATATTCAGATAGATACAAAGCCAAACTGATCTCTATGAACTTGATTTCATCCTAATTTCAATTTACATTATTGTGTTGGTCTTGTCAGGAAAAGTATGAGAACTGAAGTTTGTTGCAGATTTTTCTGCTCTATGATAAAAAAAAATAGGGCAATAAGGAAAAAAACAAATAAAAATAAAATCTTTTTTGATTTTTCCATAAAAAAGCTACAAGTGATGGCATTTAAAGAAATGGTACAGTTTCGGTTGAGGTGATCTAGAATGAGACTTTTGGATTTGCAACGTTTTCAAATTATGATTTATCTTTTTTTTCTATAGATAACTAGAAACCTCTCGTGAAATATGAAAGAGCTAGCATAATTGCAAAAGGAATTCAAAGTTTATTTCATGGAAATCTGTTACACTGCATTAAAATGGCTGAGACATCCGAAACAAGCATATGCATTATACTGATTTCTTCATCACAACATTCGCCTGTTATGTGGCATAAGACCCATCACACACAGAGAGATGAACTCCGGTAGAGCATCAGCATGGACTAACCACATCAATCAGATAAGCAAAAAAGTAGAAATTACGCGGTTCGTAATATATGTCCCCGCCGAAAGTAGCATTTTGTAGCAAAATGTACAATATAGGTCAAAAATCATGGTCAAAGGTCAAAGAAGTCAAAGGTCAAAATTCTGTGTAGAAGTTTTGAAGCCCTCACCTAGTGCCATCACATAAAGCAAACGGAATCAAAATCGGATTAGATATGGCGGAGTAGCATTTTGTAGCCAATGTACAATATACAAAATGTAGGTCAAAAATCAAGGTCAAAGGTCAAAGAAGTCAAAGGTCAAAATTCTGTGTAGAAGTTTTGAAGCCCTCACCTAGTGCCATCACATAAAGCAAATGGAATCAAAATCGGGTTAGAAATGGCGGCGGAGTAGCATTTTGTAGCAAAATGTACAATATAGGTCAAAAATCAAGGTCAAAGGTCAAAGAAGTCAAAGGTTAAAAATCTGTGAAGATGTTTTAAAGCCCTCACCTAGTGCCATCACATAAAGCAAACAGAATTGAAATCGGGTTAGAAATGGCGAAGGAGTCGCATTTTGTAGCAAAATGTACAATATAGGTCAAAGGTCAAAACTGAAATTCTGTGTAGAAGTTTCAAAGCTCCCATGTAGTGCTATCATATAAAGCAAACAGAATCAAAATCGGCTCATAAATTACAGAGAAGTAGCAAATTGAACATTTTTGATCACACACGGACGCACACACAGACACACACACACGTACGGAGCCCGTTTCATAGTCCCCTGCTCAAACTTGTTCGGCGGGGACAATAAAGCGATCTGAATAAAAAGTGTGACCCAACTTTTATAAGAATCACTTTGTTTTGCTTGGTTTTCCGATATCTCAGCTGTTCTAAAACCAATTCTAATTCTAAATTTCAATTCAATAAGCTTTGAATACCTCTTAGACATGAATGCTCTAGTGTTATGGAGCACTTTCTAAGTACAGTGTATGTCTCAAAAAGTTAGAAGCCGAGTCCCTCACTTCAACTCATACTATAATACGATCACCTTACAAAGAAACTTCTTCTTCTTAAGTGCCGTCTTCAGTCCGAAGCTTGGCGACTATGGACCTCCAATCTGTTCTGTTCATGGCCGCCTTACTACAATGTATGTACATGCGGCCACACTCTTTCCTGTCCACTCCTTTATGTTGTTACACTCACACTGTGCTGGCGTCCTCTGCATCTTCCAAGTCTCCTGCCTTCTATAATCCCTTCCAGTACACTTCTTTTGGATGTTCTGATTTCTTTTAACATGGCCAAAATATTTTAGTTTTCTTGATTTAATGTCTTTCATCAAGGTTTTTGTGACATTCATATTATGATCTATAACATCTGAAAATTTAGAACATCTAGAACATCCCGTCTGACCATGATATGTATGGCCCAGGCGTCTAAATATCCACATCTCGAATGCAGCCAGCCTTTTCATATCATCCAAGTACAATGTCCATGTTTCACAACAGTAATGGAGAGTTGAATGCACGTAACAGTTTACTAGTCTGTGCGACTGTACGTTACGAAAAACCAAAATGTGTTTGTCCTGAAGGCATGCAAACTTACGTAAAAGGCATAATTTACCATTTGCAGATGAAACAAAAACCCAGCATTAGTGCTTTAAAATAATTCTAAAATATGAGTTGGGGATAGAAACAGCCACTGTAAAACTTTGAATCCGTTTAATCGATGTTAAGTATTGTTAAATACACAAAAAGTGAACAATAGTTATAATAAGAATGCTTCTTGACGAAACCGTCTACAGTTACGGTTTATTGAGAAAAATACTGATATCTCCCTATATTTTAGGCTTTATTGCGAAAAATGTATATGGTAGGATGTTTTGTGATACAACAGACCTACACATATACAAGTGTACATCAAATGTGATATCTTGAACATTTTTAAAATCACTGCTCCCAAAGGTAAACTCGACCTTTAATAAAGCTGACCTTAGTTCTTGTGAGGCCACTAATGACATCGAATGCCTTTTAGGCATTGTTTTAGTAAATCAGTGTTGAAAGAGAGGAAAGAAAGCGCTAACGAGAGCAGATGGCTCTTTAGGTTGGTTTCCTCCCTAAAAACAAACCAAACAAACTAACTGCATTATCTTCTTTCCTCCAACACGTCATGTTAACTAATGATTGCCGAAAGCTAGAAAACTGGCGTCAGACAAGGAAGGGCATGCAAATCGTATGCATCTAGATCGACTACGTTACCATAATGCACACTACAGTAATCAGTAAAATAAAATGTACAAAGTGTATGTTGGACGCCACTCTTCCCGGACAGTGATTTTTCTCTCTTCCTCTATAATGATGTGACTTTTGAAAAATGAAAAATAGAAATATCTCATAACTCACATCAAAATATGGTTACAAGTCATGCCAACAAGCAGTAGAAATAAACAGTCTGGCAAGAAGCAAACGACATCATGCATTTGTGTTCCAATCATTGTAGAAAGAAATCGCCGATTGCAGTTCCAAGGCGGGGTTTTCCTTTTAACGGATGGTACAGTTATGGTTTGGATTAGGATTCAAGGTTTCCAATATGTTTGCATTTGTGTGCGTGTGTGTTTTTCCGTGTGAGATCATGACAAACCACTTGTGAAAATTATATGAAACTAAGAACATGAAATTCCTAAAGGAATTCAATACATATCTATTTGATGAAAACTGGTCTTGACATGTTTGTGATATCCAAACAAAGGGAGTCTTATGCAACAGGCCACGACATAACAATCACATTGTTTTATGATCTCTTGGGATATCCCAGTCATTTCAAAACTGATTTTCATTAAATGAACTTTCAATTCCCCTATAAGCTCTATTAGTCTGACCAGACGCCGCACGAATTATACAGCGACTGGGCTGTGTATAGTTACGGGCATTAAGCCGTTTAACATTATTTTCAGTAATAATGAAATTCCAGTTACAACGAAGTAAATATTCAGGCTGCAACATTATCCGGTCTATGCTTTGCATTTATTATTTGTTCTGCGTTAATGAAATTTCAGTATATATACTGTAATGAAAGAAAACTGTTTGTTATAACGAGAGTCCACTGTACTATTGTTATACATTCACACACAAAATAAAATCACCATTGGCCAATTGGTCGTGGATTATCAAAAAACTGAACAGCTTTATTACACATCATACTCAAAGTTCATGTTGAATATACAATGTATTTAGACATCACTAAAAACAAAAGAAAACAAAACAGAACAAAACAAAACAAAAAAACAAAGCAAAAGAAAACAAAACAAATGATCCGAGTGCATAAGAAGTGTGTGTGAATGTCCTCAAACTAGTTGTTCAATGCAGCTCTATCCCCCTGAACCCTGTCACATGTTCAGGATATTGAAACTTGTTCCACACACTTTTAACACAAAATAATAAAATGCAAACAAATATTGGCAACTATGAAAAAGGAGCGGAAGCTACAGAGGGAACCCATCACTTCTGCATATTAATTAATTGCCATATCAAATCTTCCATTTCAACTGTCTATAGATAACTAACTCGTGAAGTCTCATGGCATGGTTTTTATGGGTCAATAAAGATAAGTGTTTCTAACAAAAAGAGTTTCCACACACTGGTCGATATCAAGTTCTGAGCTCAGTTCAGTGCCTATAATTGAGCTCTGACACGGAAGGTCACACTAATGCAAGCAATATTGATCACAATTATCGATCTCCAACACCATGTGTAATCATCACCCCACCATGAAATCGGTGGGATCGAGCTGGAAATTGTGGAGCAAGAAAAAGCGATGGAGCATAGTTAAATGTTATAATGTACTCAGAGATATGGTTAAGTTGAAGTATGGTTTAACCTGAACTAGGCCGGGGGGGCCTCCGAGGCCCCCGCTCGACGTTTCGTGCAATGTATCACTGACGCGAAAAGCTAATGCCGCGACATTCCATGACTTTTTTCTTTCGAGTCTCCCGCATCTTTTGACACCAAATTTGCGATGCCCAGGTGCGCGGTTCTGAAGTTGCGCATAAATATGTACGTGCATGTCAGACCAAAAATTGCTCAAAACCGTGCATTCATGTACAATTTCAATGCAAACTGTGCTTACAGGCAAATTTCATATAAGCATGATTATTTTGGGGTTGTATTGATTAAAATCAATTAATAACATATTTTCTTGTTCGGAACGTCTCGGACAAGTTTCATTGAAAAAGCAATGAAAAACATAAAGTCGAAAAAACAGAGAAATACATAAGAAATTCAAAACACAATAAAGTACATAAGAAATTTTTTCAGATGGCACAATTTTTAGGTGCTCTTATATTTGCTCAGGACACTAAAGAGAATATTTACACAAAAAAACGTGCCCATTTTGAGCTTTATTTAGTGATTTATACCAAATTGTCTGATTTCATGCATCATTATGCATAAATTAGCATAATTAAGCATAAATAATAACTTTTCAAAAATTTAACTTCGTGGTACTTTAGATTACGTCATAGGCAATGTGTGTGCGAATTTTCGTCGCGATTGCGCAGTCGACGGCCAAGATCTGGAGGGGGGGGCCCCCCTAAATAGCCCGGCCTAGTTAGGGTTAAGACACATACAATTTAATGATGATGAAAATTAACACAAATTTTGTTCCTTCTCCACAACACAATCTTCATTTTGCTCGCGGGTTAAGATCTATATATGTCCCAATGGCTGGACTGTTAAGCATAGGTGCCATGGGTGGCCTAGCACTGACCTTACATGTAAAATGTGCATTGTATTTATGTGGGTCTTGCACATACACGAGTTTAGCATCATTGACTCCCATGCCAAAGTTGAAATGACAAATACGATAACGTAAATCCCTAGAGGCAAGAATAAGCCAAAGGGTAAAACGCTGATAAATTGCCAACACAAACAGTGGAGCTTAGGTCAGCACACATCATTCAACACTGAGTGTAGCAGCAGCAACCGGAATTACATCATAATTTTGTGGTCAACCTGCTAACACTGACTGATTTCAGGTTCAATTTTAATGCCAGAGTTAGCTCTGAAATAGCACTAGCAACAAATTTTAAATCATCCACTGTAACTAAGGTCGATCACAATACGGAGAACTTACATCAGATCCGTTCGAATACACTTGACAAATAATGTCAAATAAAGGGGATACATGTGGATGTTTAAGTTCAATAAGCGGGGAGAACAAAAAGACATATCAAGCATTTAGGGCCTACCTGTGGCCCACTTAAATCTTCTGAAAATCCTTCTGCAAGGCATCATGTGAACTGGGAGCTCATGCATAAGTTGTCCTGAATTATTTGTCTTCTTTTAAGAATGATTGATATGAATTACAGACTTCCCTCAGCTGAGGTGAGTTCAAAATGCATGAAATATTGTTTTTTCGAAACAAACTGACCATATACAACGTGTAGGAGACTTGTTCAAATGGATGCATGAATCTCCAAAGGAAGATGCCCACAGACCAGCCTATTAAGTGTCATACACAGTACAGATTTGACTTGTTAATATGTACCACACATCAATGGACTCAAACAGCCAGGACCGAACATACAGGGACTTTTCCAAGGCAGGGTCTAAAACTGTGATGCATCATTACAATGTACAGCAATGATTGCCTTGCGGCTCGGTGTAGATATTCAAGATGTCAACAATGTCATCCACTCGGGGGAGGGAGCCAAGGCTGACGTTCAAAGATACGGGCAAGAAGCAGGACACTGCGCCGATGATGGGAGACCCAGAAAGGCCATCACATACTCACTGCCCATTTCGGTCGATAAGATTTTGGTCTATGGAAAGATGTGAGAGATTCTCTTAGTCATCCTGTTACATTAGGCAGTCTGTCTTGAAGGCACTGCTGGTGTCTGGTACGGAACACACAGGTAGCTCCATGCAGCATTTGCCACAGCACGGATCACTGGTGCATACAGTACATCACTGGGTTTATCTCTCGGCGTCAAAGCCTATTACCTTTCACCGCGGCGCTGTGTGTCTAATCTCCTGGAGAGGGCCTTCAACGTGTGCCCGAGGTTTTGTGGGTCTCTTAAAACCTCCCTACCGTCAAAGTCCTCGAACCCCCTGTGCTCTCTGCAGGGCAAGTAGCTGAACAGTGCCGATCCCTGATTTCCGTGGACAAACGACTCGACATCTTTCTTGTACAAAATCTCTGCTCTTTTCCGGCACGGAGTCTTCAGGATGGAGGCAGGCCCATCGCCACTGAACATTTCACCCAAAACATGACCACAAGGGCCGCTCACCTTGGCCAACTGCTCGGCATGTTTGTCTGTCACCTTTCCGTAGTAGGACTTCACTGTTCCTGCAAATAATGAAAAGTGAATATACTTTGCTGGGCTAACATGTCGACTACTTCCAAACAGTTATGTTTAATGCAGGGTAGTACAGTCAACTTTGCTTTGGTCAAACTTGCATGATTGTACTACTAATAATATGAATTCATACTGCACCAAATCCCCTCTGTAAAGTCAGTCAAACGTCAAACTCAGAGAAAAAATGCCAATGGTGGTCGCTGTAGAGCAGCGGCCTCTTCGTAAGAGTACTCAAAGCGCATACACACAGTCAAATAATTGCCAAAGTCTAAGGTTTTTTTCGATTTCTCTTCTCTTTGCTATTATGGCAGGTTTTTTTTTTCCCCAATAGAAAGCATGCAGATGATTATGACTGGTTGAGCTGGCTCCATGGGTGTTTGGTTGGGGTGTTACTCTCATTGAGTGATAGTTTTAGTTATTTATGAATTCATTTTCTTCTCTCTATCTTTCTCTCTTTCTCTCTCTCTCTCGCAGTTATCTTTTGTCAATTGTCCAAATATAATGAAGTTAAAATGAAATGTTGTAAGGGAATATGGTTAACATGGAAATTTAAAATTCATACATTGTTCATCAATAACTGTATGCATTTTTATATACAGTTAGGTTTTGATGTCTGCAGCCATTTCAGAGCTGACATACATACAGCGTATGCAATGTATATCATTTTTTTCCTATTTTTTTAGTAAAGTAGAAAATGATTTGATATTTGTGAATACGGAAGATTGGTACAGTAGTTACACTTATGTTAAATCAACACCTACAAAGAAATAGCTGTGTGTTGTTTTTGTTTTTGTTTTTTTATGTATGCCTTTTAATGAAATTTGTATTTTTTTGAAATATACCTTGTTAGCAGACTGTTTTGGGTGCACCAGGTGGGTTGGGAAGGATGGCCTGAGGGCCCAAGTCATTTAGTTGGCTCATTCCAGACCCGGGCTGCCCAACCTGGTGCACCCTTACCACTCCAGTGTATGTTTTGATTATGAGAAGTGTAATATGATGCTTGTCTTGAAGGTCGAATAAATAATAATAATAACAATAATTATTCTCCTGACTTAAAATTCTGAAAGTTGAAGCAATTTCATCAGTCCAAATGGACTCAACTTGGATTAAGGGTAACTGTGCATACAAAACCACTTCAAAATGAAGTTTGATAGTGTCTCAAAACTGCCTAGAGCACCCCTCTCACTGTAATGGATCAGTCCAGGGCTGTGTACTGGAGTGTGCACTGGAGTGTGTACTGTACTGTAGGCATAGGTTATGTGTTAAAGTACACAGGTCATGAGTGTGTGTGTGCCTGACCCAGCAGTGTCAGGTCAGTGCAAAGTTTAGTTCAAGTACACTTGTCTTGAGATTGTTTTGAGAATGTTTATTTTTCATATATTTTGAAAAATATTTTGTTTATGATAAGTGCAAAAAAAAAATTTAAGGTGGTGTCTAAAAATAAAATAATGAATTGTTTGGTGTGAAATATTCGAGTTTTGAATGCAGGGCCAAAAATTATAACAACAACAACAACTTGTCTTGAGAGTGTGCCTGGGGATTGTCATGGGGTGAAGGCTGAATTTTGCCACAGAGCTGTTTTGGATGCAATACTGTTTACTGTTTACATACACTGCAGCTGTATTGGAGCTGATCCTCCTTGATTAACCCTAAAGGGGCCGGGCTTTTTTGGCTATGCTCAGACCGGGGGGGGGGGGGGGGGGGGGGATGGATTCCGCCCCCCCCCCCCCCCCCCAATCGGAGGTGCGATCGCGATGAAATTTTGCATGCGTGAGACCCGCGTCATAATCTACAAGATTGTGTCATAAGATTTTTTGCAACAATCAATTTCTAATTTTAATTAAATAATTATGCATATTAAGCTCAAGGTGATATTTTAGCCTAATTAAAAGCATTGAGAGTCTAATTTTTGATCTGTAAATCTGTTTTAGCATATTCAACAATTGTAAATCACAAAAACTTCCAAAACTCATTTCAATTCTTATGTATTTTATCGTTTTCAGAATTTCATATGTATTTCTTTGTTTTTCAACTTTTTTTTCTTTGTTTTTTCATTGGAAATTGTCACTGACCACTTTTCTACCATAATTAGCACAAAATTAATCAATGAAAGTGATTAATTGTAAAAATAATCAGGTTTTTCTGACTTTCATGACAGAGCACTGTTTTCCATAGGAAATGTACACAAAATCACAAAATTTTGCTCGTTTTGGGGCGACATTCCGTTACAAAAATAGGCGTGGCTTCGCAAAAGTATGCGCGGACGTTGCAAATTTGGTCTCAAAAGTTGCGCGAGACTTGAACGAAGAAAGTCAAGAAGCCTCGCGATGAGGCCTTCTCGCGTTACAGAATTATAGCGCGAAACGTCGAGGGGGGGGCAGATTCTTCCCCCCCCCCCCCCCCCGGCCCTTTTAGGGTTAAACACATTGGAACGGTATGTACCCTGACTGTTGACTCATTTTCTGATGTCTTGACCTAAATAATAAGTGCATGCAGTGGGTGCTCATTGTTGGTGGTTGCTCCGATGAGTGAGGGTATGAGGTGACCTTGAGTGAGTGAGTGATAAGCTGAGGTGCCTGCCAGCCATATACTTTGGCGAGTATCCCGATTGAGTTGATGAAAATACTCAGTAATAACAAAGAGGCAAATTTGTTAAGGCAAAATAGGAAGCGCTCTTGCACAAGAATTATGTTATGATTTTAAATGAAAACTACCATGAACAAAATTTCTGTTTGGATACTTGGACGTTTCTGATTTTCATTTCAGAACAACTTTTCAAAAAATGTAAGCAATATCTGAAAAAAAAAATAACGAGGTGAGAACTTGGGATTTTGAAAATTAATGAGTATGTGCAGATTCTACAGAAATTTAGCTTTCCAGACTATTCCATTCTCCAACACCAGAATGGTGTTCCCTTAAGGATGGATATGATAGCTCAGCTAATTTGGCATGTATATTGATATTTTGGAATATTTGGATGTAAATGAATCAATCGAGATGTGGTTGATGCTTAAAGCAATGTTTGCCCAATTTTCCAATAAACACAGGTTTCAAATTTTGTTCTGAAATCAGTGCTTTTTATCATATTCCAATGAAAATCTAGCATTTGGATGTTTATGATTTCCAATCCTGTCCCAAAAGTGCTATGATCAGATGAAGTAAACAAGGAAAAGTAGAAATTACGCGGTGCGTAATATATGTCCCCGCCGGAAGTAGCATTTTGTAACAAAATGTGCAATATAGGTAAAAAATCAAGGTCAAAGGTCAAAGAAGTCAAAGGTCAAAATTCTGCGTAGGAGTTTTGAAGCCCTCACCTAGTGCCATCACATAAAGCAAATGGAATCGAAATTGGGTTAGAAATGGCGAAGGAGTAGCATTTTGTAGCAAAATGCACAATATAGGTAAAAAAATCAAGGTCAAAGGTCAAAGAAGTCAAAGGTCAAAATTCTGTGTCGAAGTTTTGAAGCCCTCAACTAGTGCCATCATATAAAGCAAACGGAATCGAAATCGGGTTAGAAATGGCGAAGGAGTAGCATTTTGTAGCAAAATGTACAATATAGGTCAAAGGTCAAGGTCAAAGGTCACAACTGAAATTCTGTGTAGAAGTTTTAAAGCTCCCATGTAGTGCTATCATATAAAGCAAACAGAATCAAAATTGGCTCATAAATGACAGAGAAGTAGCAAATTGAACATTTTGATCACACACGGACGCACACACGGACAGACGGACGCACGGACAGATGCACGGACGGACGCACAGACACACACACACGTACGGAGCCCGTTTCATAGTCCCCTGCTCGAACTCGCTCGGCGGGGACAAAAATGATGTCATCAAGCCATGCTGAGGGGCAAAAACTGTACATGGGAGCCCCATGTACACACAGGCAAGCACATAAGCATTACATCCCACGTCCCTTGATAGGCAGGCAGGTAAACTATACACGTATCGTGCATGTGTGAGAGCTTTGTGCTGAATACAGAGTGTCAAAAAGATTCAGGGTTTTTTTTTTTGCCCCTCTGGCAACTGTCACTTGACAGGGTGCACATCATGAGACAGACACCCATGAATCATACCGCCCACGAATCATACAACCCATGAAACATACAGCCAGCCCATTAGCTCGACACTGAAGTGACAGGGGCCATGGGACCAACACATTAAAGGATGTGTACAGTTCAGGTCGAGGTGAGGATTTAGCTTTTAACGTTTTGCGAGAAATTTAGAAACCACTCTATGAGATGTCAAAGAGCATGCAATTCTAAAGAGTATCAAAAGTTTATATGAAGAAAATCGGTTTTGAAATGGCTGAGATATCCAAAAACAAGGTGAAATAAAGAGATCCTAATAAAGTTGTGGCCTGTCGCCCATTATTATTGTCACTTTTTTGGATATCTCAACCATTTCAAAACCAATTTTCATCAAATGAATGTTGAATCCTTCTTAAAATTACATAATCTTTCATATTTCAAAAGAGGTTTCTCATTATCTCACTTAATAATGTTCAAACATGAATCCCTTATCTCAAAAAGTACTGTACAGTCCCCATGTTGTATCTCTCAAATTCGTGGGCTGTTTTTACCTTGTGACGAACTCATGGGCTGTATGACTCATGGAACTGTTTACATGTCAATCTCATGGGCTGTATGACTTGTGGGTGTCGGTCTAGTGGGGTGGCACATTTGACATCACGGAACCCCGTCCCTACCTTTGTAGTCCCTGCTGATTTGCTTAGAGACATAGTCCATTCCAACGTTTCCTTTGCGTCGTCCATTGATGTTTACCACCCTGTTCCAGATCAAGCTCTGAATTATGTTTTTTGGAGCGAATCCTCCGACACCTGAAATACCAAGGAAGACGATGCATGTTATACAACACTGAGAAACAATGCAGCTATCCAATTGGTTGATTGCAAATCATGTGACATTGAGATAAAAGTACCATCACACGCTGTGGCTGTCAGCCATGCAATTTTGTTTGAGCAAAATGGATAGCACATGTTTACCATTGCACAGCTCAGATGTTACAATATTTGCCACGCGCACAAAAATAATTACAAGCAAACGCTGGCAAGCGCAAACCTTTGTCACTCATTTATGTAAACAACTTCAACCTATCGGTTTTGTGGACGTGCACATACATACACACATACACTTGACGGCTGCTGTGACTAAACTCACCATTCACAAAAATGGTTGCCATTTTTGTGCTACACTCACGAATCTGCGGGAACCACGTCCCCTGACGGTCTGAGGTGTTGTATAAAACAAATAGTGTATGGTCTTGACTTGTGCAAAGGAGCAAGATTTCACACTCAGTTAAAGATGAGGGGCACTATTCAACTCAGCTTCACCTCTATATGCTTTGATCTTTCACCTCGTGCAAAATCTTGTACCATCGCACTTGTGACCATTTACTATTTTTTTATACTATTTTAAACATTATCAAAGTCTTGAAAAAATAATCTCTGTCATCTTTATTATGTCAGTTATGAAAATACAGTGCACTTCCATTATAACGACTGTGGCTATAATGAAATTTCCGGTTATAATAAAATTCAGCCTGCAACATTATCCACTCTGTTTTTTTTTTTTATATAGTGATCCGAGTATCCTCTCGGATCACCTTCTGTATCTGTACTGATTCTTTGTTTTTCTTCTTCTTTACTTCTCCTCAAAAGTTGTGCAGAGGTTAGCTCAGAAAGTCCCCTGCCTATCAATTTCAAACTTATACCATATATCATGTATGGTGTCCAAAAGACGACAGATCTAGTAAAATCATTGTGATAAGTCGACCCTGATGTCATAGTGATGTCACGGTCGACGTCATTATATTTATTCATTTGTGTGGGTATTACCAAATTTTTTACAAAATGCAGAAAACTGGCAGTGCCAAGGACTTTTTATAACAGGACTCCACTGTTATAATTGCTCACAAAATTCAGCCTTGTTTCTCTGAATTGCTGGCTATTTCATCTGATAAAGTGCACTCTCGTTATAACAGAGTTCTTGGAAACGACGGCTTTCTTTACACCATTATATTGAAATTTTATTACAGCTAAACATAAAAGCCCAGTAGATGATAATGTTTGTGCCTAAATTCTTTATATTTGTTGTATCGAGAATTTCACTATTATAACTGTGTCTGTTATAACAGAAGCGCACTGTAACTGAACATGCGAGTACACATACAAAATTTTGAAGTCTTTGCATGTTACTATATCCCACGGCAAATCCAGTCCACATATTAGTTGATCTGATAAGAATAAGTAAAATATTATGAGTTGAACACAGTAGAATTTTGATTGAAATCGGATAAAAAATAAGAATAAGGAAATGATGACATTTTGAGATTTTGCAAATTTTTCAGCAAACAGATCTTGAACAGCTGATGTGAAAAATGCAATGGCAGAGTGATCATGTCATCCCCTCACAACTTACCATAATAGTTGAACATACATGTAAGTGAAATTTCCCATTTTTCATTCAAACACAATTATGCCCGAGGCTTAAATCCTGGTTTATCTAACTGATCATCACTAATCTATAGTTATTCAACCAGGAATAACATGTTTCAGATTCAAATGACAGAAAAATTGAACTTTCATCAATTTTTTTTTTTTGTAAATGATCAATGGAAAATTGTGAGGTTATGATATGGTTAGCTCACTCATTTGCCCACTGTAAAAGAACTGTTTTGGAGAAATTGCTAAGACTTCAGAATGTCGTAACTTCCTTATTTTTCATCCAATTTCAGTCAAGTTTTTACTGCTGACCTCATAAGATTTTACTCTTTTCATCAGATAAACTTATATTTTGACTGGATTTCCCCTTTAACCCTATTCTAACTGGGCTATTTGAGACCAAGTTTTTACTGAGGGGGGGTCAATTTGACCCCCCCTTCAGATCTCGGCTGCCGATCGCGCAATCGCCGCGAAATTTTGCCTGAAGATAGAGCTGGATGTCAACTACAAGATTACATTGTTATACAATAGAAAAATATTGCCTTTCTATTTTTAATAAATTAATTATGCAAATTTGTGCATGAAATCATATTTTCACCTATAACTCCATTAAAGAGACTGGAGGATTGCTAAATTTTTGTGTCAGAATTCCTCAAGACACATCAAACAATTTTTGTGTAAAAAAATAGCTCAATTGAAATTAATTTCTTTTGGTTTTTATTGTTTTGTTAATTTCTAATGTATTTTATTGTTTTTTGAACCTTTTGTTTTCTATTGTTTTTTTGCCAAAACTTGTTGCAGGCACTTTTTCAGGCTTATCTACACTAGAATTGATTAATTTCAATGGTTAATAGTTGAAATAATCTAATTTATGTCAATTTAACCAAAAAACACAATTTGCATTGGATTTGCACACGATATCATGAATTTGAGCTGTTTTTTGGTTGACATGCATATGCAAAACATTACGTAACTTCAAAACGGTGTACCCGGACGTCGCAAATTTGGTCTCAAAATATGCGGGAGACTTCAATGAAAAAAGTCGTGAAACGACGCGACAAAAGCTTTGCGCGTTACGAAATCGTGGCGCGAAACGTCGAGGGGGGGGTCAATTTGACCCCCCCCAGTTAGAATAGGGTTAACCCTAACCAGGATGGATTTTTTTGGGTGTTCTGTGGTTGATTCAACCCCCCCCCCCCCCCCCCCGAGATCTCCGCCGTCGATCGCGCAATCGCCATGAAATTTGGCATGTGCATTACCTGTGGCGTAATCTACCAACTACACGAAAAGAAATGAAATTTTTTGTCATAATAATAAATTATGCTAATATATGCATAAAATCATACATTTTGCTCTTAATAAATCAGAAATTAAAGCTCCTAGAATCCTACTTTTTGGTGAAAACATTCTTTGTAGCATTCCTAACAATGTAATTGAAAAAAAAAATTGGTATCAAAATCAATTTCTAGTGTATTTTATTGTTTTTTAAATTTCTTATGTATTTCATTGTTTTTTCGACCTTTTGTTTTATCATTTCTTTTCCACAAAATTTGTGACAGAACCTATTTCAAGCATAATTATGCTATAATTAATTAGTTTCAGCCTATGAAAGTGAAAATAATCATATCTTTATGAATAAGGAGAGAAACTCCATTTGCAGAGATTTTATACACAAAATCACGTTTTTGAGCTATTTTCGGTCTGACAGGCATGTATAAAACATCGTGCAGCGTTGTAACGATATGCGCCATTTTTCGGGAAAATGGAGTTAAAAGATGCGCGAGACTTGAAAGTAAAAAGTCAGCGAACGGCGTAAAGTTTCAGGTGGCAGAGCAGTCGCGAAAAATGTCATTGTGTGCCCCCTCCCCCCCTTTTATAGAGATTTTTGCTGGACTCACATGCGAGGAAGTAATGTGCATTGGCGAGGTAGTCTGGATGCCTTCTTGACCAGAACGACAGGAGGTCAATTTTCCAGTCTTCGACCATGACCGGTCCATTTCCAGTCCGCACAGCGGCTTGTCTGGATAGATGGCGCAGACCCTCCAGAGTAAGGGCCCTACTGTGGTTCAGCACGTGGTCATCGTTCTCGGCATCGAGGGCGCACTCCTCTCCACAGTACCATTTCTCTAAAAAAACAAAACAAAACAAAAATAATTCTACCGTATGTCAAAAAATATTACAATGGGACCCTCTGCAATGATAACTTTAAAAATAGTAAACCAATCGAAATACAATTTCAGGACATGAAACCATAAGTCATTGCCCACATCTTACAGAAAAACCAATTCGATTTGCTTCAGTGGTCAAAGAGAAATTAGCAATTTTGTAGAGCATGTTGGGATATCTCTTCCCTCCAAGTTTTGTCTGTTGTGTTCACACACAAATATAGAGCATCCAAGTGCTAAACTTGGAAGAATCAGACTCATGACATGCTGTGACCACTTAACCAAATTGAATGGGGTTTCCTGCAAAATAGAGCTAAGATGTTATATTTTAATACCCAAGAGTAGCATTTAGACAGTTTAATCATATTGGGTGTTATCAATGCGAAAATCTGATCATAATTTTTTGCAGGAACATACTGTATAGTAATTCAGTGAAAAGTGAAATATATTTTACCAAGTAGCATCACACAATATCAGATATTTTTCCGCCAAGCAGCTACTTTCCACCGATGATCTTGCTCTTCCCAAAGAGATTTTTCTCCTCTCCACCACTGGGGTAAAGCTCTTTGGGCTCCTCCATAGAGATCAGTGATTTCCACCCATATATACATGCTGAAAAATTGCTTGATTTCCCAATATAGAAGCCTTTTATATGTCATAAACCCTCAGCTGCGTGGCACCCCTCGCCCTTGCAGAAACTACAGCACGCACTTTAGTGCGCATTTGAAAACCTCAAAAATGTGCAGCTTGAACTCCCAAGATCATTGACCCTACCTGTCAAAATATTAAAATCCTTCATAGATTCCCCCCAAATTCACGGATCACTACCAAAATTTTATCATTTGTTACTTGTGTCATTCTCAAACTTTCCTGTAAGTTTCATCTAAATCCGTTCGCTACTTTTTGAGTTACTTTGCACACGGACAAACAAACAAACAATGAAACAAACCAACAGTATTGTGGAATCACCACAATTTTTATATCATGTAATACGATTTTCTGTTTGTAATTTATGTCCGCTTGTATATATATATATTGAATTGCTGAATAAATAATAATAATAATAATGATAGTAACAAAAATATAACTGCCTTCCTTGGCGGAGGTAATAAAATAAACACACAATGAAACTATAACAGTTATTTACGAGAAGAAGAAAAAAAACTCACCTGGTAGCACATCAGTGTCTTGGAGTCCGATACATCCATAGTGATACCATTCATGGCCCCTGCAGTTCTCCTGTTGAGCGCACTGCACCATTCTCGTATCACCTCTTGCATCTTCTTTCCGCTTACACAGACAGTAGGTGTAGCTGGGACTCTTCAAGCATTTGTGGCAGCAGAACCAGTCGTCCTCGGGGGCAGCCGTCAGTCTCGCACAGCTCAGATGATACCACGGCGTGGGGCACATAGCATTGCAGCACACGATCATCTCTTCATCTTTCACTGTGTAGGAAATTCACACAGTACTCTCAGCCTTCATAATTGGGTACCAGTTAATCAGGCACTCTTCCTGATACATAATTGACTTGCAAATTGAAAAACTATTCCAGATGTGTGTTATATTTACTAGATAATCGGGTAAACAGGGTGGGTAATAAAATGGGTACAAATTTTCCAGATTAAACTGATCTATTTTCCAGATTCACCCCATCTTTTTTAATATTTTCCCAGAGAAAGCCTTTCAGATTTGTGTCAATTACAGGTGTAGATTCACTGTGAGGTGCTGGCAGTCAATAGAGAGCTTGAGTTGATGTTTTAAGCAACTAAATGTGTAGTGTATGCGTACGACAGATTTGTTGTATGACTGGTACAAGAACATTGTAGATGCATTTTGGAATGTCATATACAAACCCTTGCACCAGCACTACACACACTACCAAACACACTAACACACAGACACACAAAGTGACACACTAATTGCTATACATTCTACATGTTCCTGTGAACTACAACATACACTGTACATTGCATTGCTAGCTCGTGAGTAATTAACAAGGCAAGTACTAGTGCTGTAATGTGTCTCGCCCACAAACATACACCTTTTTTTTTTTGTTCACAAATGGACCTATGGATCAAAAGTTAGTGTCTGAGTTATTAATAAATGCACAGTACATGGGGCCCTAAAAGTTCATTGACTCCTACCTGTGACCTTTGACCTTGGGGTGACCATCAACTCCCCAAGGTACATCTACCATCCAAGTTTGGTCACAAATACACTTACGGATCAAAAGTTTTGACCCATAATCGAAATGCGCCCTAAAAACTTAACATTGGGCCCTAAAAGTTCATTGACCACTGTCTGTGACCTGTGACGTTGTGGTGACCATCAACTCCCAAAGGTACATTTACTGGATCCAAGTTTGGTCACAAATACAGTAGACTTACGGATCAATAGTTATGGTCCATAATCGAAACGTGCCCTAAAAACTTAACATTGGGCCCTAAAAGTTCATTGATCCTGCATGTGACCTTTGACCTTGTGGTGGCCATCAACTCTCCGAGGGACATCTACCACCCAAGTTTAGTCACAAACGGACTTATTGATTAAAAGTTATGACCCATAATCAAAATGCGCCCCAAAAACTTAACATTGGGCCCTTAAGTTCACCCCTGCCTGTGACCTTTGACCTTGTTATGACCATCAACTCTCCAAGGTACATCTTCCATTCAAGTTTGGTCACAAATACACTTACGGATCAAAAGTTATGGCCCGTAATCGAAACGCGCCCTAAAAACTTAACATTGGGCCCTAAAAGTTCATTGACTCCTGCCTGTGACCTTTAACCTTGAGGTGAACTTCATATTGGTAAAAGGTAAAACTTTGTACAAACACCAGTGTATGACCACTCTTCCCTCCAAGTTTGACTCAATTTGAAGCCCAGAGTACAGAGTTATTCAAGTTTTTATAGCATTACGGACAGACGACGGACGGACGGACGATGGACAGACAGATGCCGCAGGCGATCCCTTGGTCTCCCCTCACCTCTGGTGGGACCTACACTGTACTACACACATGGACTATGAACGGGGTCTTTCTTTGATCCGACCTGCATCACTGCCACATGATAATGTGCATCTAGATGAGTACATGCATTTCGCAAATGAAATTAACTGAGCGATGATTTCCCAATGTATATTACAACTGCACATGCATTTTTCTTTATCTAAGAGATTTATCATTCATCTTCTGCGCATGTGGTTTTTAGACATTTGAAAGCGCCGTCTTGTTTTTACTCAAGGCTGGCTGTCAGTGATGCACAATAGACGTTTTCACATCAGCCCGATGTTTCGAAATAGCGCGCTTTTTTCTGACTTGGGAAATTAACCCAATCATGAAATAGCACGCTATTTGATAATGTGAACACAAATCAGTGCGCTAATTGTATCGCTCTGGTCGAGAAAATTTCTCAAATCCAACTCGGGACATTTCTGAAATAGTGGGATAATTGGTGAACTAGCGCGCTATTTGATAATGTGAAAACACCTCAAGAAATTAGCGCGATGCATCCCCTCATGCCTAGCTTGTGTGACCTGATCGATCGAGGCAAACTGCACACAAATCACGAGGAATTTTTTGAGAGGGCACACACATTACTGATGCTGTTTGCACATCCTCAGCTCTCGAATTGGCTTGAAAAAATTTTGGGCTAATTCTCTTCGGGCTGATGTGAATAAGAAATGAAATAGTGCGCTAATTTGCAATCGCGAAAAACATCCAGAGCTTGGATTTTTATCGGGCTGATGTTAAATGCCTAATGAGAAAATAAGGAAAGCATCTTGTGACGCTTTTCACACAAACAGGTGTTTGAATCAATGAGCGATGCATGTCCGTGGCAACAGGGATCTCTAGGCGTTTTCACATAAGCCTGATAAAAATCCAAGCTCGAGATATTTTTCGTGATCGCAAATTAACGCGCTATTTCATTTCCTATTCACATCAGCCCAAAGAGAATTAGCCCGAAATGTTTTCGGGCTGAGCATACGCAAACAGTGTTGGGTATTCCAGTAGAGCGCACACTTTCGGATCCAACACGCTAGGCATGATGGGATGCATCGTGCTAATTTCTTGAGGTGATTTCATATTATCAAATAGAACGCTAGTTCGCTATGTTATCCCGCTATTTCAGAAATTTTCCGAGTTGGACTTGAGAAATTTTCTCGATCAGAGCAATACAAGAAGTGCGCTATTTCTTGATCGGGTTAATTTCCCAAGTCAGAAAATAGCGTGCTATTTCAAAACATGGGGTTGATGTGAAAACGCCTTCTGTCACAATTTTGGATTATCTAATCTGATACACAAATAAATTCAGGTCAGTCTCAATTTCATGCTTTAGGCTGTATTTGAGCATAACTCTCTTATCTAACTAAATCTCGCTTATCCGGATGCCCCCGCCAGTCAACTGAGGTTGAGAATTCTTACCGGCTCGGCAGCGACAACACAACACGGCAGCCTCCCTTTCGTTATCTGTGTTATCACTGTATGCATCCGCTGCAAGCTGTATCGATGACCTTTTCGGCTCGTGGTAAACGAAATCCACAACTCGTTGGGCCACAGTTTTGACCCAGAGGAGTTTATCATGTCTGCTGCCTGTAGCCGGAAAACTGGCAGGGACTTCATGTAGAGATGATGTTCCACAGAATTTCAAGGCACAGAGGAGAGAGTATCCTTCAGTCACAAACTGCGCAGTAAGAAAATCAGTACAAAATATAATAAATATGTGTGTACATTTCATTTCATTTCATTTCATTTCAATTTATCTTCATAGTTCTCACAGATATCACAATAAAGTATATAAATTTGAAAATTATGCAGATCAGAATTTAAAATGGAACCTCACCGGAATGTTCAAAAGCTTGTCTGGTAAAAACACAAGGTCTGCATACATGCGAGTTAAATCATGGTTTAAACATGTTTATTCTTGCGGGCCCTCCAACAAAATTACAAAGAACAACGGTTCATTGAGAATAATTATACAAAGTAACAAATCAATACAAGGACAAAAAGTTGTACATGACAATATCCAAACAATGCCACTGCTGTGTGTTATGTGCAAAATGAATGCAACTATTCAATTCAAGTCAATTAAATTCAATTCAAAATTGATTTCATTCTTTTTTTTTGGCAAACACACAAACACATATCACTTTCTTTGGTAATGGACAACCTCAACACACATACATAGGCACACTCAGAGCTCACACTGGTCTCCAAGACACAAAGGACATTGCGATTGTAATGAAGAGCAGGGAGCACTAGAGTGACATTATCCATTCATCTTACAAGTACTACATAACTTACAGTTGTAGGTAAAGTTAAGTCAAGTCAAGAATGAGGTAAGCAAAACTATGTCAAGTAAAGAGTTTACAATAGTGGAACCTTATTGCAAATTCAAAACTGCCCATGCCCAAGGATCAACATACTACTTAAATTCAACAACAACAAACAATGTTAAAGCTCTTCTATTTCTTTGTTCTGATTACGTAACATTCAACTTGGGAAAGTGCAATGAATAAAGAGTGCAGTCTGCAAGCCCAGACTAGTAGAACACCAGCAAGAAGTTCCAAATCTCTTAAGCATTATGAGATAATGTGACTGTAGTCATACCTTGTATCTAAGGCTCTACTAGTCTGGGGTTGCAGACTGTGCTACATGTTTCATACTGTTTACTGCTACCGAGGAAAGTCTTACCTCGTACATATCCCATGCTTCCTGCACATTTTGCAGAACTTCTTTCCGTAAGAAGTTGTAGTTGAACTCATTCTTCAACTGTGCGATTGTCCCTTTTGCAGAAGCGCTTTTTCCATCGAAGAAGACATTGTTTGAGTCCTTGAAGAAGAAAAAATTATATCAGTTATGATTTCTTCTGTGGCAGTAATTTGCATTTCAAATTGTTAGCAGCTGCAATGTTAAGAGAAAAAGCCTGTTAAAGACCCTGTGTATAGCTGCCACCTGTCTAACGCGGCCAGCGACCACAAAGATTGTTTCCCGCGGTAGATTTCAACCTGTCTGTGGCGGCCAAAAACCCAACGGAGCCGTAGCTGAGCCGATAATTCAGCGTGTTTTTCTGCTTTGTAGCCATGCAGACAACGTTCATTGATCGCCACCGCTGCATTCATCCCTCATTCAGTCATGAGAATGCACTAGTATTAAGCTTTCTTCACGACAATACACATACTACACGTAGTAAACTGTGCAACAATTTCATATATTAAATGGGCTAGTCAAATACTACCAGTTTATTGGGTAAACACAGTCACGTGATGGAGGTACACTCGTTATGCTCGCCCATGGGCGAACATTCTTGGTAATGTTCTCCCATGGGAAAACATTTGCACGGAATCCGCCCCCCCCTCGACGTTTCGCGCTATAATTCTGTTACGCGAGAAGGCCTCGTCGCGAGGCTTCTTGACTTTGTTTGTTCAAGTCTCGCGCAACTTTTGAGACCAAATTTGCGACGTCCGCGCGTACTTTTGCGAAGCCACGCCCATTTTTGTAACGGAATGTCGCCCCAAAACGGGCACAATTTTGTGATTTTGTGTACATTTCCTATGGAAAACAGTGCTCTGTTGTGAAAGTCATAAAAACCTGATTATTTTTACAATTAATCACTTTCATTGATTAGTTTTGTGCTAATTATGGTAGAAAAGTGGTCAGTGACAATTTCCAATGAAAAAACAAAGAAAAAACAAAAGTTGAAAAACAAAATAATACATAAGAAATTCTGAAAACAATAAAATACATAAGAATTGAAATGAATTTTGGAAGTTTTTGTGATGTACAATCGTTGAATATGCTGCAACAGATTTACAGACCAAAAATTAGACTCTCAATGCTTTTAATTAGGCTAAAATATGATCTTGAGCTTAATTTGCATAATTAATTAATTAAAATTAGAAATTGATTGTTTCAAAAAATCTTATGACACGATCTTGTAGATTATGACGCAGGTCTCACGCATGCAAAATTTCATCGCGATCGCGCCACCGATGGCCGAGATCTCAGGGGGGGGGGGGGGGGGGGGGGGGGGGGGCGGAATCCCCCCCCCCCCCCCCCCCCCCCCCCCCGGCCTGAGCATAGCCAAAAAAGCCCGGCCCCTTTAGGGTTAAACGGATGTTCATCGGAAGCCTAGCGGATGAAAGCGGATGGAAGGGGATGACAGCTCCGAAGGGGTTACCGGAGATAATTGCGAAACGGACGCATAGCAGAAAAAGCGGATGCAGAGTGGATGCAGAGCGGATGCAGATCGGATGTAGAGGGGATGCTTTCGAAATGCTTTATATACGAGATGCATACGCTTACATCCTTTCTATTAACGTGCTATTAACGATGTAAAGACGTTCCATGTACCATATCTTTCCTCCCTCTTTCCGTTTTTAGCTGCAGCGGATGTGAGTTGCGAGGATGCCTAGAGGATGCAGAAAGGATGCAGCGGACGTTTAAGGGATGCCGCACGGACAAACAACGTTTGTTGCTCGTATGTCGCGGATTTACATCGTACACAGTGGAAAGTTTATCCGTTCTAAAAGTTTTAAGCAGCTTAAAACTTTTTGCGCGGATGAAATCACAGTGGACGGATGATCGATGGATAGAGCGTATGAAACACGTATGCGATGGGTACACAGCGGATTCGTAGCGTTTTCCAATGGATGGCAAGATTTTTTGTACGCTTTACATCCTCTTTGCATCCGTAAGTGCAGTGGGACCGGGCCTTAACAAAGACGGAATCACAACTTAAATAATGGGCATTGGACCTGGAAAGAAAATTTGTCCATTGCTTTTGGGGAGAATCAAATCAGCAAATTCCTTCATGCTTTGGCTGTTGTTGTTTTAATGATGATATTGCAATCATAACATATTCTTATTCATTTATTCAGTATTCTTTATCCAGGGTAACCGCATCCATGGTTAAACCCTATCTCGACCAGGGATTGGGGGGGGGGGGTGAAATTGTCCCCGCCCTCGACATTTCACGCAATGATTCTGCAACACGCAAAGATTTTGCCGCACCATTTCATTGCTGTATGCTTTGCAGTCTCCTGCATATTTTGAGACCAATTTTGCGATGTCCGGGTACACTGATCTGAAGTTAAGCAATGTTTTGCATATAATGTACACAGATAAGAACAACAATTAAAATATGGTAAAATTAGTGAGTTTGAAAGAGTTTTAGCACTGCTTTTGGTTGGATACTTCTGTAGGCGTCTCAGCAATGCTAGATGTTAGGCAATCTACATGTAATTATAACTTCTCATAGATTCACTGATTGAAACACCTTAATAGAATTTTTTGTGTGGTGTGGAACAAGAAACTAGCACAAAAATACAAGGCAGTCGCCAAATTGTGTCTCGCCCATTCGCGTACGAGGAATTAATATTTTTTATAACTCCGAGAAGTTAATTGACCTGCTTATGACCTTTGACCTTGTGGTGACCTTCAACACCCTAAGGGAAATTTACCATCCAAGTTTGGTCACAAACGGACAAAGGGATCAAAAGTAATGAGCCATAATCGAAACGCGCCATAAAAACTTAACATTGGGCCCTAAAAATTTGTTGACCCCTTTCTGTGACCTTTGACCTTCTGATGACCTTTAACTCCCCAAGGGACATCTACCATCCAAGTTTGGTCGCAAACGGATAAAAGGAACAAAAGTTATGAGCCATAAACGAAATGCGCCCTAAAAACTTAACATTGGGCCCTAAAAGTTTGTTGACCCCTGTCTGTAACCTTTGACCTGGTGGTTACCTTCAACTTCCCAAGAGACATCTACCATCACCCAAGTTTGATTGCCATTGTAGTAACATGTGCTGAGTTACGTGTGATAAGAGAGTCTTGCAAGTAAACTTTAACGTATGACCTTAAATGACCTTTGACCTTATCATGTGACCTCTTACGGCACCATAACATGAAGGTACCCCCAGTGCATCCATCACCCAAGTTTGATTGCCATTGTAGCAACATGTGTCGAGTTACATGTGATAAGAGAGTCTTGCAAGTAAACTTTACCGTATGACCTCAAATGACCTTTGACCTTATCCTGTGACTTCCAACGGCACCATGACATGAAGGTACCCCCAGTGCATCTATGACCCAAGTAAGGTTGTAATCCAAGCAACTTATGTGAAGTTATTTGTCAAAACTAAGAGAGTCTTGCAGGTAAACTTTAACATAGAAAAGAGAGTCTTGCACATACTCTTTGATATATGACCTCAAATGACCTTTGACATCATCACATGACCTCTGACAACACCATAACATGAAGATACCCCTAGTGCTTCTATCACCCAAGTGTGGCTGCCATTTCTGTAACAGTTGCCAAGTTATGCATCATAAGAGAGTCTTGCAGGTAAACTTTAACATTTGTGACGGACGACGGACAGACGGACGGACGGACAGACGACGGACGGACTACGGACGACGGACGGACGACGGATGGACGCCATTTGGATCCCTTAGTCTCGCCTTCACCTCCGGTGGGCGGGACAAAAAGCATGCAATTATTTTTGCTTGTTACATTCATTCCTGTTCAATGTCTCAATCCCACAAAACTAAATACACACAAAATTTTTTACACCCAGCCCAGTGCAACAAATCAATTGCCGAAAGTATCCAATTTACCCGAGGTAATTCAATATTCAACAAGGTTTCAATCTCGTGGGAATCCATTTCCATTTGTAGAACAGGACTTTACTCTTGCATTACTCTTGCACTTGTTTACTAAATTGCCCAGGTCATTTTATAACTGAAACTTAAGAAAAAGTCCCCAGTACCACCTTGGTAAACACCCATACATAGTAATTCAGATAAGACTCCTTTTAATGAGGTTTGACTGCAAAATTATCATCACAGTCGTGGGCCAAACAGCTATGCACACAATCGGGGACCCCGCACTCACTAATTCCTATTGCTGAATAAAGATGATGAAAGTATTGAATTTAATCTGATGTGCATTTGGGTTCATTCTTCTCCTCTGAAAGGAATGAATGAGTACGCTCCACGTAAAACAAACCTGCAGGAAAAGAATCTCCTTGTCGTATTCCTGGGGCACTGGGATGTACCCGTCCAGACGCTCCTGCCATGTCTCCCGGTCCGCTCGCACCCTCTGAGCCTGCAGGACGCCCTTGATGGCCGATTCGTTGCCACTGACGAGGGTCGGATTGGCGCCTCCACCCCTGACGGAGGCAGGGAGGTACTGCTGGAGATGCTCTAATACCGTTTCAATCCCTTGCGTCGTGCCGGGGTTAGTGGGTACGATTCCCAATGTCACCTGGAATGAGAGAGAACTTGACAATGACTCAACAGCAACACGTTGTCCTTCAGACTGCGCAGTAATGTAAAATGTTTCTGACGACCATTATGATGACCTGAGACCACAAAGCTCATTATTACTGAAGGTTTGCTCAAAGGCCACAATGTAGAATGAATTCCACAAAAATCTGTACATGGCACTCTTGATTTATATACTTCATGGTGTGGAGTTATGAAAACTCTCTGGGATGCCCCATGGCCTCTCCACCATAAATATATTCAAATCTACTCAATTAAAGGAGACCTACAAATGATTTCCAGACTTTTATATTTGAACAAGCATAAATTAGTTTACACTATATACTGAGTATAGAGTTTCAAATTCAATATGATTCGGATGAAGAATATTAACAATTTTTGAAATTCATAGCAAATTGCAATGAATAAGGATGATGACATGACAGCCTCACCATAAGAATGCATGAGGTACACGGTACAGGGCTCAAAGGAAGCAAAACAGAGACGGTACCATGCATTATAGATTATACACATGCGACATTGTTAAGCAAGTGGTATCATAATTATACACTGCAACATTTTTGAAATATGTGAGCCTCCTATGTCATCATCGTTCAGCGTAATTCGTTCAAGGTTCTTCAAAGTACTGATTTCTCTGCTCAAGGACCATGATAAATTTTACAAATTTGTACATGGAGCTATCAATATTATGCACATGATGTGAAATTACAAATATTGTCTGGAATGCCCCTTTAAAGGAAGCCAAAACCCAAAGAGCAATGTGGATTGAACGAAAGCAGCAACAATGGTAGATCACATCAGTGAAAGTTTGAGGAAAATCAGACAACTGATGCAAAAGTTATGAATTTTTGAAGTTTTGGTGTAATGACATCATGATTGTGTGGACATCAATATAAAGAAAATACAAAGGGAATTCTACAAAAATTCATTGAAATTGACTAACCACTTTCAGAACCAAGGGGGATAATTGCTACCCTTTACAGACATTATGTATGTCAGTATCAAGTTACTGGAATGTGCAATTTTCAAGAAAAATGAATTTTCGCGGAATTCCCTGTGTATTTCCTTCATATTGTTGTCCACACACGACGTCATAAGTACTCTCCTCATCAAACGGTTCCAACACCCAAATTTTAACAAGTCATAACTTTTGCATCTATTGTCTGATTTTCCTCAAACTCTCGCCAATGTGTTCTACTAATGTTGGTGCTTTCACTCAATCCACAGTGCTCTTTGGGTTTTGGTTTCCTTCATTAAACTAGAAATGTCGCTACGGCGACTGGTGTATGCCTCCGCCATAATGCATGGTTCTCCTAATACATGTAGGTCTATAGTACAATGTCTTGACAATGTGTGATGACAGTTTCACACAATTGGCAAAATATTAAAATGACAGGTTTGCCACAAATGTGCTGAATGTTCACTTTCCTAGAACTAGGTTCAACTGGATGAATGATTAAAACGTCAGAGTGCAGGTATTTGGGGGAACTGATAATTTTTACTTGACTTTGACCCTTTTATAAGTTTATGCATTGAGTAATTTTCAAGGTATTGAGAAAAAGTATAATTTCAGTATCAAATGGTAAAAGAGTATTATCTAAACCTGGCCTTTGACCTTTGACCCAAAAGTTCCAAAGAGAATCACTGTTAGGTAGAACAATGCATAAATATGTAAGTTTCATGATAATACCTTGAGTTACTTTTGAGATATGAAGGAAGAAGTGCAATTTAGCACCTTCCCTTAACCTTTGACCTTTTGGCAAGAAACTTCCCACAGAATATATATTGGGTTATATATGCATGCATCAAGTTTAAAAAAAATCCTTCAGGCATTGCATAAATATAAGGAAAGTAGAGATATTTTGAGGAGTTGACCTTGACCTTTGACCCCCTGACCATTGACCCATGACCCCCAACTTCCCTAGATAATCAATGCCCATCGGTACATGCATATATACTAAGTTCCATGAAGATACCTTGAACCATTTGCGAGATATGGAGAAAAACATGAAATTTCAACCTTTTTTTCACAAAATAACCTGTGACCTTTGACCTTTGACCCCGTGACCCTAAAATCCAAACAAAGTATTATCCCCCAGGATATTCCCTCATACCAAGTTTGATGCAAAACCACCTCATGGTTCTTGAGATATTGACAAAAAACGGGACGGATGTACGGACGTACGGACGGACGGACGACCCGAAAACATAATGCCTCCGGCCACTTCGTTGGCGGAGGCATAAAAAGGAGCAATCCTGTCGATACATAGCTTGGCCCTAATCACACTCCTTACCAGTTCAGACTTTTGTGACATACAGTCACTCTTCTCATGCCCTTGAGCAATGGGAAGGTCACGCGACAGATCCTGTAAGAAAGTCATGTGCCTGCTCATGATGTTGGCCACGACGTCCACGAGGCGCAACCGCTGCCTGTCTAGGACGTCAGGGGCGGGCAGAAACGTGAAGGCGTCCAGAGTCTCGGCCGCATGAGCGGCAGTGGCCACTGCAGAGGTCATCATCCTGTATTGCACGCGGTCCTTGGCAGCGTAACACATGGTTTGTTGCACGAAGAACTTGTTACCCGGCGTCCCTCCCAGGTGTGGTGATTCGGTCTCTTCCAGCACGCGATTGAAGTGCAAGCCAAACGTTGGAGCAGAAGTAACAACTCGCTTCTGGTCACCTTTGGTATGAGTATTAGGTATCGCGTCCTGCGTACAGGAATATTTTGCTAAATGTCCATAAATGGTACAAAGGAATTCTACATATCTTTTTTTCTGTTATTACTTTTGTCACAATAGAACTGAGGGAACACAAGATATGCATGACTTTTGAGTCATTGGGAGTGTACTGGACAAAATAATTTAATGGTTCTGAAACAGTTGACAATCATTTTAATCATCATACTGTAATACCAACACTTACTGGCAAGCAAATTCAATTATGTAAAATCTATATTTTTATCACAATCAGGTTTTTTAAAAATCACTATTTGTTTTTTTTTAATTGTAAGATATTCAAAGAAATGCGGTTCTATAATTATTGTATTCGGTTGTTTGGAGATATTCCAGGATACTGTATCAGTGTCCACAGTGTGTAACATTGTAGTAATCTACAGTGTACAATTGTACTTGCAATAGATTAATTACAAATGTGACCATGCATCACAAAACCATAAAAAGTGCATGTCCTGATTTCACACAAAGACTTACAATACTTTGTAGGTGAAATGGATCAACCTCGTCAATTTTTAGTTTTCTTTCATATTTTCTGCAAAAAAATAATCAACTGTGTAAAGCAAAAGTTGCATTTCTCCATTCTTAGTACTCAGTTAATCACTTTTCCAAAATGCATGCTTTTTTTTGTTTCACAAGTTTCAAGTTTATTTTTCTCCTCATTTGACAACAAAAATAATTCAGGCAGGTAAGAAAAAAAAAAAACTAGAAATGTCGCTATGGCGACTGATGCCTCCGCCATAATGCATGATTCTCCCAATAGGTGTATGGTACAATGTCTTCACAATGTGTTATGACAGTTTCACAAAACTGACAAAATATTGAAATGACAGGTCTGTCAGAAATATCTTGAATGTTCACTTTCCTTTAAAGGGGAAGGCTAGTAACTGATCAGTGGGAATCAGTGGAAATGCTGGGAGATGATTGTTCCAATCCTTATGGGATTCATTCAAGAGTTCATTGTATATCTATTGTTGTGTGAAAATGATTTGCTTCAGAATGGTCTCATATTCAAGTAATGTGCAGTTTAATGCTTCCAGGTTAGCGTCCCTGGTCAGTGACGGAGCATTAATCTGCACATTACTTGAATATGAGACCGTTCTGAAGCAAATCATTTTCACACAACAATTGATATACAATGAACTCTTGAATGAATCCCAAAAGGATTGGAACAATCATCTCCCAGCATTTCCACTGATTCCCACTGATCAGTTACTAGCCTTCCCCTTTAACTAGGTTTGCTATAATGTCTAAGAGTGCAGGTACCTGTATTTGGGGAATTGAGAACTTTTACTCGACTTCTGACTTACCCTTTCATAAGTTTATGCATTGAGTAATTTTCAAGGTATGAAGAAAGAGTGTAATTACAGTATAAAATATATATTTGCATTTAAACCTGACCTTTGACCCTTAACCTTTGACCTTCTGGCTGGAAATTTCTCAGAGAATCTCCATTAGGGAATACATGTATATATCAAGTTTTAGTTTTAAGAATAATAATGTAAGCATTGCATATACTAGTATATGAGGGAAATAGTAAAATTTTGAGGAGTTGACCTTGACCTTTGACCCCCTGACTGGTGACCCATTCCCTACAAAATCCCTGCCAGTCAGTACATGTGTCTGTACCAAGTTCCATGAAGATACATTGAACCATTTGCAAGAAAAGTGAAATTGTAACATATTCACCTAACCTTTGACCTTTTGACCTTTGACCTTATGACATGAAACTCTCTCTGGAGAATCTTTATGCAGTAGTACATGTCTACAATAAGTTTCAAGATAATACCTTCGGGCATTGCATGGATATGGGGGAAATAGCAACGTTTTTAGCATTTGACCTTGACCTTATGACCTTTGACCTCTTGCCAATATCACTAAAATCTACTCAACTAATTGCCCCATCATACATCATCCTTGGACCAAGTTTGGTGAAAGCTGCTTCATCCAGTTTAGAGTTATCACGTAAACAGATAAATTTTAGGATTTGACCTTGATCTTTGACCTTTGAACTCTGTCCAATTTCACTCAAAACCTAATCAAGTAATTGTCCCATCATACATCATCCTCAGACAAATTTTGGTGAAATTTGCTGAATCCAGTCTTGAGTTATCGCGTAAACAGATACAATTTAATGATTTGACCTTGACCTTTGACCTTTGACCTTTGGCCGATTTCACCCAAAATCTAATCAATTAATTGCCCCATCATACTTTATACTTGGACCAAGTTTGGTAAAATTCCAGTCAATATTACTCAAGTTATCGCGTAAACGAATGCGGACGGACGTACGTACGGACGTACGGACGGACGGACGGACGGACGGACAACCTGAAAACATAATGCCTCCGGCACCACTTCGTGGCGGAGGCATAAAAACATTTGTACAGAACAATACATCATTTTTTAAGCATACAGTCTGCTTTTGTAGTGTTTGCCCTGAACTGAAAATGAATGTCTGCTGAGGTTTTGGTGATTTTGTGATGCTGGATCATAAACAATTGAGAACATATGGCATACATTAAGGGAGTCATGTTTTTTTGCAAATCGCGACTTTCAGACAATTCCGTGAGAAGCTGTATTTGCGATTGTGATGTAAAGTACTTCACAGAGAAATGGACCTGTGCACATAGCATTCACATCAGGATCAAAATTCCAATTTTTGCACGCTTTTTGAACAACTTTACGAATAGCTCCCAACTCGACACATTTTTGGAAAACAGAAAATGAATAATAATGAATAATGAATAACATTTATATAGCTCTTAATACTGATGTTTCTAAGCGCATCATATCCGGGAAAAAAAACAAGGCAAGGGCCATAATGTGTCTCGCCCATTCAAGTACAAGAAATTGAATGGGAATGGGATATAACAGATTAAAAAAAGAAAAAAAAACAGATTAAAAAAAAAAAGATATAAAAGGGTAAAAATTAATGGCAAAAAAGAAATGTGCCATAAAAACTTAACATTGGGCGTTGACCCCTGCCCATTACCTTTGACCTTGCGATGACCATCCATTCCCCAAGGGACATCTACCATACAAGTTTGGTCACAAACGGACCTAGCGTTATGGATCAAAAGTTATGACCCATAATAGAAACGCACCATAAAAACTTAACATTGGGCTCTACAAGTTCGTTGACCCATGCTTGTGACCATTGACCTTGTGGTGACCATTCACTCCCCAAAGGACATCAACCATCCAAGATTGGTCACAAATAGAGTTATGGATCAAAAGTTATGACCCATAATAGAAACGCGCCACAAAAACTTAACATTGAGCCCTAAAGTTCATTGACCTCTGCCTGTGAGCTTTGACCTTGAGATGACCTTCATATATGGTAAAATGTGAAACTTTGTATGACCCCTCTTCCTTCAAAGTTTGATTGCAATTGAAGCCCAGAGTAAAGAGTTATTGAAGTTTTTGTGGTGTTACGGACAGAGGGACGGATGGACGGACAGACGACGGACAGACAGACGCCGCAGGCAATCCCTTAGTCTCCCCTCACCTCCAGTGAACTCGACAAAAAAAACCTCACGAAATATAAAGAGTGTGTAAAGTACATCACCTCAAACGTCTTTTTCCATTCCTTTAGTTTCTCGTCATGGTTTTCTGTAAGCGATTCCACGTAAGTGGTTGCAGCAGCTAGGCACAAGGTGATGCCACTGTAATTCAGCATACGGAACACCTTGGTCGATGCACCTTGCCGCCACAGCTCAAAGCCCATACACGTCTGCACAAACTTGAAAATGCGAGGACGATTCGTGAACAGACCAATGGCCACCATCTGCCCCAGTCGGCGATTAAGATAGGCCTGAGCCTCTTTATCAGTCATATCCCTTGGTAGAGAAATGATTACAAAGGATTTAATAATAATAATAATAATAATAACAATAATAATAATTATAATAATAATAATAGACATTTGTATAGAACACCTTTTCCACTGGATACAAAGTGCTATGACATGTCATCCCTGGTCACCACAGGAGATAGAATATACAGTGTATACAAAATACAGTACCAGGCAGCAACAGTCCAAGTCCAGTGCACATAGGGACATCAAAATAAATAGTCTTCCAAGTTTTGTTTGAAATGATCAAGTGTTCGTGGTGATCTGAGAGGAGGAGGGTGCTTATTCCACAGCCTAGGAGCAGAAGAAGAGAAAGCTGCATTGCCAGCTAGTTTTTTTTTTTTTGTGTGGTTGAGTATTAAAGGTAACGGATGATGAAAGAGTGCGCCTAGGGTGAGAGTGTTGCTGAATGTACCAGACACTTAAAGGTTACCCAAATACGTGACTGTGCATCACATATGCAACATAAAATCATAAGCCCAGTTTGTCAGGACTCAAAATAAAGTGAAACATGGGGGTGTTTCATCAACGTTTGTCAGCACAGACAAGTTGTCAGCACTGACAATCACCATGGTAACAACTTCTTTTACGAGACTTAGAAGAAAATGACAATCTGCCGTCCAGTACCAAAAAGATAGCGTTACATTATCAAGATCATGACTGGCAACAAAATCTGCAATGACAAACTTTAAATCCCCATAATTCTGTCAAAATCCACATTATTTTCTCCACATTTGCAAGAATTGTACAGAAAGGTACCCAAAATGAGGAAAAGGTTTTAAAGTTGGGGTTCACAATCTCATTCTTGAGCAACCAGCCCACTCACACCGCAGAAAACATCGAAATCTCTCCAATCCTTGTCAGGGACGTTTTCTGTTTAATAGGGGTGAGCTAAAGGACAAGGTTCATAAAACTTATGCTGTACATTCAAAACCCATGTCATTTTCACGAAACTTGACCAAATTGTAGAGGAAGTCTTTATACTAATTCCAGAAAAACAATTAAAAGTGGGGGTTTATGTGCTCGTTTTTGATCTAGCAGTGCCCCCATGCGACATATGTGACCCGCTACAACAAAAGGATCCTAAAGTCGCTGACAGCCGAGCCCAGAAAATCGAGTTTGAAGTCACATCATCAAAATTGGTCAAAGCAATCGGATTTCTGTTTTTTGCATAATTTTGTAGTCTTAATGTTTTGTTCATCATCTGCCGAAGTTTCAAAGCTAAATGATCAAAGGAAAGGAAAGAAATCAGCGTTTTTCTGGGTCATGATTTTCAGACTTTCAATGTAAGAGAAACGTGTCCAAAGATTTGGATTTAGCGTCGCAGCTTGACTCCGCCCCTACAAACGAGGGAGTGATCTTATTGGTCAGTGCGTGGCATCCTGATTACCGATTGGTCGTGCATGGACCGCTGGCGCTAATCTTCAATGAACATGGCGGAGGTCGCTATTGTCACTATTGTCTGTAGGTCTTTTATTGTCAGGCAGTGAAAACTATCTTGCCTCCCCTTGACCATGAGAACGTTGGAAGGACAACTTTGAAGGCATTTATCTCGAAACTCTGATTTCCTCAACCACTTGACATGCGCTGATAAAATTGTCGATATCTCCGCAACTGAGTACTTTTATGGGTTGTGCTATGTATGAAATTAAAGCAGAAGAGTACAGGAATTATGTCATGCCGTTTTCAGAAAATTGTCCTCCCCCGACTTTCGGATCCTTTTGTTGTAGCAGGTCACATATTATCGTAAGACCCCAAAATCTGGTCAGGAACATATGCAGAGATGCCCAGAAAGGGTGGTTTCATCAATCTCACGCTGTAACCAGTTATATTCAAAACCCATGTCATTTTCGCATAACTTGACCAGATTGTAGAAGAAGGCTTACTTATTCAAGAAAAACAATCAAAAGTGGGGGTGCATGTGCTCTTTTTTGTGCTAGCAGCGCCCCCATTAGACATATACGTGTATATCATCGTAAGTCCCCCAAATCTGGTCAGGAACCTATGCAGGGATGCCCTGACAGGGTGGGTTCATAAACCTCTTATATGCTGTACATTCAAAGCCCATGTCATTTTCCGAAACTTGACCAAATTGTAGAAGGCTTACTAATTCCAGAAAAACAATAAAAAGTGTATGTGTGTGAGTGTTTGTGTGTGTGTGTGTGTGTGGGGGGGGGGGGGGGGGAGGGGGGGGGGGGGGGTCATGTGCTCGTTTTTGTGCTGGCAGCACCCCAATATGATAGAAATCATCCCAGGACCCCCAAATCTGGTTACAAACCTATCGTGGGTGCCCTGATATTACGTAGGTGTGGTTCATGAATGTCATGCTGTACATTCAAAGCCCATGTCATTTTTAAGAAACTTTATCAATTTGTAGAAGAAGGGTTACTTATGCAGATCTGTCGATCAGTGTTGTGCCACCATGGCCATGAGGTCTTGGACCGCTGAACTTTGCGTAGAATGTACAGATTGTAACGCGTACAGTCAGCATACCAAGCCGAGCGAGGTCGCCCAGCGCGGCCACTGTGGGGAGCTGTCAGGTATCCGTACATACCACACTCTAGCTCGATCTACTAGCAGCTGCTCAGCTCAGCTCAGCTAGCTCAGCTCATCACTCCTGCGTGCGCTTCTACGCTCGTTGTTACGACACTGTGTTACGACCCCTGCCTGTGATCTTTGACCTTATGGTGACCATAAACTCCCCAAGGTAAAACTGTACATCTACCATGCAAGTTTGGTCACAAATAGACTTGTGGATCAAAAGTTATGGTCCATAATCGCAACGCGCCCTAAAAACTAAAAGGGGCAGTCCGGACGATTATCAGCCGTTTCTCGTGTAAGGAACAATATTATAAAAGACGATCAGATACATTTACTATGATTTTTTTTTTAAATAAGGTAATTCTTCATGTTCGAATCCGTCGCAAGCAGCCCTTCATACTATCTGTCCCAGCATGCATTGCGCGTGACGTCACAAATTCACTTTCCTCAGCAGAGCACCGCGAGCGCAGCCCAGCTACGCATCGATCTCCCACTGCACTACTGACTGTGGCGCGGTATCTGCATGCCTGCCCAAGTCTGCTTAGTTGGCGCTATCGCAGGAGTCCGTACACTGTTTTAGGAGTGCTGTTACCAAATGCTGTATTCCTTTATTCAAATGATCTTCGGTATATATCTATATAAAATCCGTCAAAGATATATGTAAAATAGTTGCAATGCTATAACATTTTCATTTTAATTGAAATATTATATGTATTGTAATACTGCCATACTTATTAGTGTCCATCTCATCATTTACAATTCATTGGCTATTGTTGTCATCAGAGTGATTAGGCATACATTTACGTCTGCTGCTGCCAAATGCTATCACAATCCGCGAGTTTTTTTTTTCGACTTATGAGTGTGAACAATCTGAAATCAGTCTGTCAATTTCAGAATTATTGCCTCTCTTGTTGTCCCAGACTGTTGAGTATGTCTGACGGTGGTAAATTACGACAGTATAACTTGAACTGCGGAAGAAACGCCAGTGCCAGCTTCATATATAGTACCGCTGCCGGTAACTGCGACCAGCAGCCCCATACACATAGCGTAATGGGACTGCGTACTGTAGCATTCAGGATCATGATAAAGTAGCATCGCGGATAAATATCAACTTTAAATATAAATATTTCTTCAATTTGGAGACTTACCAGTAAAGTTACAGTATTGACAACAGGCTTTGGGCAACGTTTGGTTCTGCTAATAGTCCCTTTCTGTTCAAATTGATGACTTAATGTGACTCGGTCGAGAGGAACCTTGGAGAGCTACACTGAATTATTGACGGCCAGCACAGGCGCACACACAAAGAGACATCTCTTTGCGCACACATCACACCGGCACAATCAAATCCATTGACGACCGGTTATGCGCTGGCCGTCAATTCAGTGTAGCTCTCCCAGGCTCCTCTCGACCAAGTCACATTAAGTCATTAATTCGAACAGAAAAGGACAATTGGCAGAACCAAGCGTTGCCGAAGCCTGTTGTCAATACTTCAACTTTACTGGTAAGTCTTCAAATTGAAGAAATTTTTCGATTTTAAGTTGATATTGATCAGCGATACTACCTTATCATGATCCTGAATGCTAGTGCGCAGCCCCATTACGCTATGCGTATGGGGCTGCTGGTTGCAGTTACGCCACCGATGGGGAGTATGACGAGGCTGCATCGAGTAGTATTTGAAGTTTTGAAGACAGACCTGTCAATTAAAATATTGGAGAGCCATCTTGCGCACCTTTCCTGCTCATTTTATGGGTTTGGAATGGCAAAAAAAGTCTTCTTCTGGCCATCGCCCAGTTTATCACAACACCCAAACGCTTCAGACATCGGCATTTTTTATTGTGAATCCGCTGCGTAGCCGGAACCATGCGGAACGCCACCGCTTGCTCGGCCCGTATCGCCGTTGCTCAAGCAGGGCTCCCCAAGCCAGCTGACGCTCCGAACAAAAAGTAATGTGATGCTAATACGTCACGTTGTCACATGATCTTTCTCGCCGGCGTACAGAAATTGAACAGTTACGATTCAAAATTTTTAGTGATGCTTAAAAATCGATTCTGACGAGTTGGGAGGGTATTTTTCAATAAAACTTAGTCGTTATGGTCCTTGATTTACGTAGATTATGGTGAAATTTATTCAAAATTGTCCAGACTTCTCCTTTCACATTGGGCCCTAAGAGTTCATTGACCCCTGCCTGTGACCTTTGTCCTTGTGGTGACCATCAACTCCCCGAGGGACATCTACCTCCTGAAGTTTAGTCACAAACGGACTTATGGATCAAAAGTTATGACCCATAATCGAAACGCACCCTAAAAACTTAACATTGGGCCCTAAAAGTTCATTGACCCCTGCCTGTGACCTTTGACCTTGTGGTGACCATCAAATCCCCAAGGTACATATACCATCCAAGTTTGGTCACAAATACACTTACGAATCAAAAGTGATGGCCCATAATAAAAACGCACCCTAAAAAAATTAAAGGGGAATTCGGACGATTATCAGCCGTTTCCCGTGTAAAGAATGTACACGACCGTCGTGTATTTCATGAACCTGTTACCCTTTTCCCGACATGAAAAGACGATCAGATACATTTACTATGATTTTTTTTTTTAAATAAGGTAATTCTTCATGTTCGAATCTGTTTGACCCCTGCCTGTGACCTTTAACATTGAGGTGACCTTCATACTTGGTAAAAGGTTAAACTTTGTATGTCCACTCTTCCCTCCAAGTTTGATTCAAATTGAAGCCCAGAGTACAGAGTTATTCAAGTTTTTATAGCGTTACGGACAGACGACGGACGGACAGAGGGACAGACGCCGCAGGCGATCACTCAGTCTCCCCTAACCTCTGATGGGCTGGACAACTAGCATCTGTGAGCACTGTAATTTAATAACTTCAGCAGGCATTTTTTGTTTTCATAGAATGACATAATTCCATATGACTTTTGTTCTTTTTTTTCTCTCTCTGCATAGAGGAGTTTTGTCAGGTGAAAAATTTTCTTAGGGCTGGCCAGCATGGACAAATACAGTAGTAGCAATGCAGCATATTGTGACCACAAAAATCACCTTCTATCAAAGACAATGACACACATGAAAATAACAGGGGAACATCCAATCGGTAGGTTCACATCAAACAAAATATAATGCCACTTTACATATATTCGACGAAAGAAAAATGACTTTTTTGTGTACTTGTTTTTTTATTTGCTCTCCACATTGTCTATGACCTCTGCTACGCCATAGATACTGTATTTGTGACCCCCTACAACAAAAGGATCCTAAAGTCGCTGATGGGTGTCCCGACAAAAATCGAGTTTGAAGCCGCATCATCTAAATTGATCAAACAACTGGATTTTTTTTTGGCATAATTTTGCAATCTTATGTTTTGTCTACCATCTGCTAAATTTCGAAGCTGAATAATTAAGGAAAGGCAAGAAATCAGCATTTTTTCTGGGCCATGATTTTCCTGCTTTCAACGCAACAGAAACATGTCCAAAGACTTGGATTTGGCACCGTAGCTAGACTTCGCCCCTAGCATTGAGGGAGTGATCTTATTGGTCAGTGTGTGGCATCCTGATTACCCATTGGTAGTGCATAGACCGCTAGCGCTGAGCTTGAATGAACATCGCGGAGGTCGCTAGGAGCATACCTTCTACTTCTACTGTCAAACAGTGAAAACTGTCTCGCCTCCCCTTGATCATGATAGCGTCGGAAGGAAAACATTGATTTCCAAAACCACTTGACATGCGTTAATAAAATCATGGATATCTCCGCAACCGAGTACTTTTACGGGATGTGCTATGTATATAAAATCAAAGCAGAAGAGTAAGGGAATAACGTCATGCCATTTTCAGAAAATTGTCCTCCCCTGCCTTTTGGATTCATTTGTTGTAGCGGGTCACATTTACATATTGTAAGTCATACCTTTTTGCCCCTATCTTGCCTTTCAGTCTCCCCATGTGCTCCTTGATTCGTTCGGTAGATGGCAATATGGCTGAAATGCAGCCAAATGTGATCGGCATGTCTTTCTCCGTTTCATCAACGAGTTCATCCCAACGGAAATCTTTAACATTTCCCATTGAAAATGGCTGACTGTAACGACTTTTGTGTTCCTTGGACCTCATAGCTTTCACCTCAAATAAAACAAGCAGAATTACAATCAAAAGGCGAGGCAAAAAATCAGCTACATTATCTTATGAACACCGACCTGGTGGGTCTTGAAAAAAATTGGATGAAATACATTCATATACAAGAGTATCAACATTGAAGCATGTTTAAGCAAAAACCAATTCAGAACTAACAGGCATTAATGTTTCTCCTCTTTAGAGAAGTGTGTGACTAATTTGAAGAAAAAAAAAAAGTCCTAGTATAAATGAGTTTGCTGTCAATACATGCAAATCATTTTCATAATTATAAGAGAGTTCTAGAACATGACAAAAATGATCTGCCTATCAAGGTTGTTCTGACTTCAGCTGTTTGGAGAGGAGTGGAAATTGAAAGAAAATGTGTAATAATACCATTGTGGGCATATTGTCATACTGATGACACATGCAAATTTGTACAACTTCACAGACTTTGTAAAGGGATGGTACAGTATTGGCAGAGATGAGAATTGGGCTTTTAACTTTTTGCTAGATACCAAGAAAATGCTTATGATATACAGTGTAGTACAGAGCATACCATTTTAAGAGGAATTCAAAGTTTATTTGATGAAAATCGGGTTTGAAATGACTGAAACATCCAAAAACAAAGTAAAACAAAGCGATCATAATAAAGTATGGGTCCCACACTTTATTAGAATCACTCTTTTGGGGATGTATATCTCAGCCATTTCAAAACCATTTTTTATCAAATAAACGTTGAATTCCTCATAGAATTACGTGTTCTTAAATATATCATAAGAGGTTTCTCATTATTTCACAACACAAAAGGTCTCAACCAAAACTGGAAGATCCCTTTAAATACCTCCTTCCGGATCATTTCTTGTGCCACGGCCAATAGCGCCTTCTTTGCCTGTGGAGACTCCTCACATAACTTTTTGAACGCCAGTCGATATTTTGACGCCTCGATGTAATCTATGGCTGTTTCTTTCATACTTTTAGGTTGGGGCAGAGGCCGATAGTCAACTTCATCGTCCTCGGAGTGTTCATTCGGAAGAGATGATGAGAATGGAATGCTTCTCTCCAGATTGGCGTCTTCTCCATTTTTCAGGAGGCGTGACGGTGTTGTAAGACCTCTGCTCTCTAAAGCGTTTTTGCCACCACCTTTCAAAGAGGAATCAGAGTTTGAAGTGTACACAGGTATGTTGGCAATGATATGCTGTATTCATGGAATATTTTGCAAGGTTTTCATCATCCACAAATTCTGCGAATCAGGAGCAATTCATGAAATTAAAGACACAGTAAGAACTAGAAATGTCACTTAAAGGCGACTGGTATGCCTCCGCCACAATGCATGATTCTCCTAATAGGTCTACTTCATAACGCCTATAGAAGTTGACAGCGGATTACGTGAATGTCGGACTAGATGGATGCTGCTAATGTGAGCTCCTGGAATTCTCCCCTTACTACCTTTTTCGCTACCATTTCATGATGTGCTGTAGCAACAAACTGCATTATAACTAACCTGCAAATATCATCATTCAGAAAAGGACCAGTTATCAATATGAATACCGGCGCAAAAATTGGAAATAAAACTGGTAAATCTGGAGGACGAAATGCCCCCTTGAGTGACACTTCAGTTGACACAATCAGTGACAGCGAAGCCGCCTCATACCCGGAACTCGACCATGCGTCTTCAGTCTTGGACACGCCCGCGGCGCCATCTAATAGCAACCTGGCTGTACTGATAACCAGTATGAAAACGGCTACTGAAGCAAACAACGCGCAGCTCAATTCGAAGCTCTACTATCTGACGTTTACGCTCTGAAATCCGAAATGTCTGGTATCAAAAAAAACTGTTAACGAGTTGGAAAATGTTGCTACTGATGCCTCAAATCGGATTGGAGATATTGAAAGCAACCGAATCCCTGAAGTGATAAAAAAAACTGGAGAAAGTCGAAGACGAACTGGATGAGAAGCTCACACTTTTTGAAATCCACAAACGTAAACTGAATCTCCTAATCTACGGGAAACCCAACTCCACACGGGAGGATGTCTACGGTGAGTGCTTCTCTACTTTTGCTACGCTACTAAAAATTCCGGAAGAAGCTATGCACACCATACCCCTCATCAATGCCCACAGGCTTCCCAGGAGGGCCCCTGCTGGGAACACTGGAGCTGACAACAAGTCCGACCCCATTATTGTTCATTTTGGCCGTATGCAGGATCGCCACAGGATTCTACATGCTTTTCAACAACATCCACGCCAAGCAGCTTCCACTTCGCACGCCTCGGACCCCACCATCACTATCCATACGGACCTCCCGCCAGCCATGAAGCGGGAACGTGGCAGGCTTGCTACCATTGCCTACAACTTAAGGAAAGAACGCGGCAACTTGGCAAACAGGATAACAGTTAGTGGCACGCGAGTTATTTTGCAGACCAGAAGCATCAGTAGCCCCAACGGCCCACTGTTGGCATGGAACGCCTGACAGGAAACACCATAGTAAACTGCTTTACAAGTAAGAAATTGAATAGGTAAAGCACTGATATATACAAAATGTCTACTTTTGAATTGGCCTACATGCTGATTTGAGCTGATATGCGTCCTTGTATAATTCAGATAAAGTGGGGTTTTTTTTTTCCGGTTTTATGTACTGACAATATACAGAATTGAAGTAACAGTTAATAATTTGACTCTCAAAATAAAACAATTGCATGTGGTGTTCCACAAGGGAGTTTATTAGGCCCACTGTTATTCATTATTTATATCAATGATTTTCATAGATCCTCGGAGAAACTATTTCTCATATTATTTGCGGATGATTCTAACCTTTTCTTTTCCCACCCATACCCAAATATCTTAACAAGAACAGTAAATGAAGAATTGAAAAAACAGTTATACAATGGATATACGCAAATAAATTGTCACTAAACATTCAAAAAACAAACTTTATGCTTTATAGTAACTCTTTAGATAGCCTCCCAGGAAATATAACATTTGATACTACTCCCCTAGAAGAAGTTTCTTCCTTTAAATTTCTTGGTGTTTGTGTTGATAACAAGCTTTCATGGAGGAATCATATTAATAACATAAGGTAAAATTATTTCACATAATATTGGCGTCATGAACAGATTAAAACATTATCTTCCTTCATCTGCATTATTAACCCTTTATTCTAGTTTGATATTACCTTATTCAAACTATGGGAATCTTGCTTGGGGTAATACATATCAGATATTACTAGATAAACTGTTTTTATTGCAAAAGAAAGCGCTCAAAACTGTTTTTAAACTACATACCCGAGAACATACAGATGCTTTGTTTTTTGACCATAAAATACTAAAAATAAAAGATTTGAATGTGTTCCAACTTGGCCAGTTTATGTTTAATTATAACAGTAATTTATTACCTAAAACGTTTCATGACTTATTTCATCGAAACAGTCAAGTACAGAACTATCCCACGCGACGATCCAATGAATTTCATCTTCCACTAATGAGAACCACACATGCCCAAAGTACATTTCTTTATACCGGACCCAAACTTTGGAATAATCTAGATAATAGTTTAAAAGATTCCCCCAAATTCGTCACATTTAAATACAAATTCAGAAAACGTCTCTCTACTTATAATTCTAGATAATTCAAATTGTTTTAACTCAAGCTTGAGCTTTCACCTGTCCTGATGTGCAGCACTTGGCGTGTTCTGTATGCAGACCTCTCTTCTTTCTTCTCTCCTCTACCTTTCCTGATTTTGTTCTTTGTAGACTTGTATTGTTACAGTCTTCTCTCCTCTCGGTACTGTCTCGCGTCTTATATGTATGTGGCTAATGTGCGTACGAGTGTGTTGTCCTTGTCATATTTTCCCGGTACATGTGGTTCAGTGAACAGCATCCGGGCATTAGCATTGATATTTTATTCATATTTTTTTTTCCCGACCTGCGTATCTCAATATAACTACATGTATATTTTTACAAATGATTTAGATAATCTATATCAAACATAATAGCTATATAAAACCCTCGAATAATATATCATTTACTCATTATTTATCTAGCGATCCACGTCCCACAAGCTTTGCTTTTTAGTGGATCACTATTTTCCATAATCGAATCTATTTTCCGCTTGCCCACAAAGTATGTATTGTTCCTCCTAGTTATTGTATATATATATATAAATATATGTTGTTATATAATTTATCTTGGACATTACATGAATCTTTTGCAAATGTTTTAACAATATCATTTCATGACATGTATACTTGTACTATGTTTTGATTTTCGTTGATTGAAAATAAACTATGATTGAAATGAATTGAATTGAATTGAAAAAAAAATAGTACATGTGGACAATGTGTGATTTCATTTTCACATAATTGGCAAAATATCAAAATTTGTTACAAATGTGTTGAATGTTCACCTTCCTTGACCTAGGTTTAATTGGATGAATAGGAGAGCATGTATTTGGGGATTTAAGGACTTTAACTTGACTTTGCCCATTCATAAGTTTATGCATTGAGTAATTTTCAAGGTACGGAGAAAAAGTGCTACACATTTCTGTATTGAAAAGTACATTGTTACCATTTTCATCTGGCCTTTGACCCTAAAATTCATAGGATAGTAACTGTCAGGCAGAACATGCATGAATATGTAGAAAGTTTCAAGATAACTTGAGCCACTTCTGAGATATGGAGGAAAAAGTTAGTTCAGCACTTACCCTTGATCTTTGACCTTTTGTCCTTTAAGGCAAAAAAAAAGAAAAGAAAAAAAAAAGTTTCCAGAGAATCTCTATCAGGTCATACATGCATACACCAAGTGTAAAAAAAAATAATCCTGCTGACATTGCATAAATATGAGGGAAATAGTAAAATGTTGAAGAAGAGTTGCCCTTGACCTTTGACCCCTGACCTTTGACCCCATGAATCCTAAATTCTCTAGATAATCACTGCCAGTCAGTACATGTATATATACTATGTTCCATGAAGATACCTTAATCAATTTCCAAGTTATGGAGAAAAAAGTGATATTGTTACTTGACCTTTTGACCTTTGACCTCATGACCCCAAACTTCCACCAGAGAATCTTAATTAGGTAATACATGTATACACCAGGTTTTAAGAAAATATCTTCAGGCATTGCATAGATATGGTGGAAATAATGAAATTTTATGTATTTGACCTTGTCCATTTGACTTTTGACCTTGAGCATGTGCACCCAAAAGTTAATAGGCACAACTTCACCCCCTAATACACATACATGCTAAGTTTCATCAGGATACCTCAAAGGTATTTTAGTTACGCTGTCCACAAATTCATTACGGACGGAAGGACAACCCGAAAACATAATGCCTCTGGCACCACTTCGTGGCGGAGGCATAAAAATAATGACTCTGATCCAGATATGAATGTGACGCACAGGTATATATTTCTCCATTCAGTATAGTACTCCAGGATCGCGAAATTAAGTACTTGCAAAATCATCGCGAAGTCATCGTGAAAATTTAGACTTGTGAAATATGGCTATTGCATGGTGTACAGTTATATATTCACCTACGAATTGTCCAGGGTTGATTGAGACAAAAAGTTTTGCTGTATTTTTTTTCGCTCTTTGCTGTCTGTACACACATTTTTACACTATAAAAGAAGGTCCTATATCTTATTGTACATGGTGTTGTGATGTGTAGTAAAAGTAGATATTTTTCGCATTGAGTAATTTTTCGCAATCAGCCTGGTAGAATGAGTTTTATGTGTCTTCAATTCCACAGAAAATGAGACATCAAATACTGGGGTAAATGGCAAACAAAGATATTCACATGATTTCATTTTTGCGCTAGTTTCTGGTTGCTCGAAAATGCCAGACAATTTTAACACCGCAAAAATTTCCACTTGTACAGTATTGCTCAATAATGTACATCCAAATATGAATCATTTCAATAAAACATCTTTGAAATTTTTCCAGGAAGAGATGAACATCATGATAGAATATTTTGAGTTATGCAAAGTATTTTTTTTTTTTACAGTTATGTTGGTCCTAGAAAAGGTCAGCCTAATCTTGACATTTTTAACAAAATGTTGCAATGGCTAGCAGGAGTGTGCCTATACAGGGCAAACACCACTCTGTTAACAGCACACATTAACCCTAACTAGGCCGGGTGAGACCCCCCCCCCCCTTGACGTTTCGCCTGATAAATCGCTATCGCAAAAAACCTATCGCCATGACATTTCATGACTTTTTTCTTTCGAGTCTCCTGCATCTTTTGACACCAAATTTGCGATGCCCAGGTGCGCGGTTCCGAAGTTGGGCATAAATATGTAAGTTCATGTCAGACCAAATATTGCTCAAAAACGTGAATTGGTGTACAATTTCAATGCAAACTGTGTTTACAGGGAAATTTCTTAAGCATTACTATTTTGGGATTTTATTGATTACAATAAAAAAATAACATATTTTCTTGTTCAGAACAATGTCGCAGACAAATTTCATCGAAAAAAACAATGAAAAACACCAAGTCGAAAAAACAAGGAAATACATATACAGGGGAAACTCGGTATAACGAACACTGCTATAACGAGATATCGGTTATAACGAGGAAATTTTCTCGGTCCCAAATTTCCTTCCACACAAGTCTATGTAAAATGCTACTCTTATAGCGAGATCGGCTATAACGAAATAACTGCTATAACGAGATAAATTTTGTGACTTCCAAACAAAGAAAAACATAGTAAATCAAACCTGCTATAGCGAGGTAAAGCAAAATGCCTTCGGTAAAGCTTTACTTCGCCTGTGCTATATCTTCCGAGATTGTAAAGCTTGATGCGCCAAAAACTGTCTTGTACACACATAATCATTTTCTTCAGTGCACTCCAGCTAGCACTGCATGTTGTATGTACGTGTGAAGTGTGTGTGTGCACGCACACTGATACATGCAGAAAATGTGGTGGGACGGCCATATGTATACATGACATCATCATGACGTTTAGCAGGTGTGAGGCAATCGGATGCTGTGATTGGCCTTCTACTTAGGGAATTCCCCGTCTTCACACACACGCAGTCATAATGTACATACAGAATGTGTCACATACACACGCAGCATTGTGCAGACCATATTCAAGCTTTCCACACAACACACACCCATACGATAACCACATACTAATCCACAGACGATCTTGATACAATCGCAAGCTATATAAATTTACAAATTCAAACATCTACAATTAATAAGAAACACATTCTTGACATTGGATTTCCTTGGTGAAAAACATCTTCTTACCCATAAAGGTGAGTAATTCCCTCACACACAATATCAAGTTATCAGTATTGATTGAAATATGATGGGTAGTCCCACATGTGCAAATTAATGTCTTTATTTTATGTCTTCTTTTATGCCTACTGATATAACGAGATATCGGCTATAACGAGGAAAATGACTCGGTCCCGACCATCTCGTTATATCGAGTTTCCACTGTATTCAAAAAACTATATTTTAGAAATATTTTTCTGATTGCTCAACTTTTTTCCTCTTACATTTGCTCAGGACACTAAAGTTAATATTTAAACAAAAATGTGCCTGTTTTGAGCTTCATTTAATGATTTATACCAAATTGTCTGATACCATGCATCATTATGCATATATTAGCATAATTTAGCATAAATGACAATTTATTTTTTTTTTTATTAATTTCATGGTACTTTAGATATATTTCAAAGGCAATGTTTGTGCCTATTTTCATTGCGATTGCGCAGACGAAGGCCGAGATCTGGAGGGGGGCCTGGGAGCACCCCCCCCCCCCCCGACCTGTGTCTTAAGTACGAATAAGAGTACCTGGTGTCAAAACTTGCTTTCTTCGCCTCGCTGATGGAGTTGTAGATGAGTCACTTTTGGTATTCTCCTGGGGCGCTTTATCACCACCTTAAATGGAAGAAAGTTCAAGTTAGAGTACTTCCGGAAATTGGGTGGTAATGTGATTACATTAAAAACAAGACAAACATAAAAGCTGCAAGACTTTCACAGCTTCTTGCCAACATTCAACCATTTTCTGCCTTTGATCATCTCTTTATTCAATAATGTCAAACACATGTATAAACGGAACTGGTCTCTCATAGCTTTATAGATTATTACATATGTATCGATTTAATTGCAGACAATGTCTGAAATTTCCTTTCTTTGAAGAAAATCAACTTCTTGAGTCATGATGCCAACTTCAATTAGGGTTGATGGTACAATGGTGCGCTATTCGTGAACACTGGGAAGTGGTTCATTTTCGGCTCAGTATAGTATGAGTTGATTTAAAGGGATCATAGAATTTTGGTTGAGACCAAACTTCAGGTTTCTCTCATTCCTTGGTGAGATGATGTGAAGCCTCTTGTAAATTATAAAAGAGCATGTAATTTCAAGAGGAATTTAACATCTATTTAAAGAAAATTGGTTTTGAAATAGCTAAGATATCGAAAAAGAGCAATACTAAAAAAGAGATGTGACCCACATTTTATGAGGATCACTTTGTTTTTACTTTGTTTTTGGATGCTTCAGCCATTCCGAAACTCATTTCCATCGAAAAAACTTTGCATTCCTCTTAAAACGGTAGGATCTGTACTATTTTGTAAGTAGTTTCTTGGTATCTCCCTCTTTAACCCTATTCCAACTGGGGGGGGGGGGGGGGGGGGGGGGGGGGGGAGTCAAATTGACCCCCCCCTCGACATTTCGCGCCACGATTCCGCAACGCGCAAAGATTTTGCCGCGTCGTTTCATGACTTTCTTCATTGAAGTCTCTCGCATATTTTGAGACCAAATTTGCGACGTCCGGGTACACCGTTCTGAAGTCACACAATGTTTTGCATATGCATGTCAACCCCAAAACAGCTCAAATTCATGATTTCGTGTGCAAATCCAATGCAAATTGTGTTCTTTTGTTTAATTGATATAAATTAGATTATTTCAACTTTTGAATATCAAAATTAATCAATTCTAATGTAGATAAGCTTGAAATAGTGCCTGCAACAAATTTTGGCCAAAAAACAAAAGAAAAACAAAAGGTCGAACAACAATAAAATACATAAGAAATTAACAAAACAATAAAAAACAAAAGAAACTAATTTTGAATACGCTATTTTTTTTACAAGAAATTGTTTGATGTGTCTTGAGGAACTCTGACACGAAAATTTAGCAATCCTTCAGTCTTTTTGATGTAGTCATAGGTGAAAATATGATTTCATGCATAAATTTGCATAATTAATTTATTAACAAATATGAAATCAACATTTTTCTATTGTATTACCATGTAATCTTGTAGTTGACATCTGGCTCTATGTTCAGGCAAAATTTTGCGGCGATTGCACGATCGGCGACTGAGATCTGGGGGGGGGGGGTCAAATTGACCCCCCAGTAAAAACTTGGTCTCAAATAGCCTAGTTAGAATAGGGTTAAGAGAGTGCTGGAACACACCCCTACATTGCCCCCACATTTCCAATGTTTCTAACCTGTGTTTGAAGCAGAATTTTGCTTCATCTGTGAGGTCCAACGCTTGACAAGCGGCAAAGTGGATGGTGCCTTTCCACCATCTGTGTACGTGGAAGAAAAGTCATGTTAGAATTGTCATTTTACGAGAAAAAAGGTGGGTTGGCCACTTATATGACAAGATAAAAATAAAAGCTACAAGATCTTCACAGAATTTCACAAACAGAAGATCATTTTTGCTGCTTTGGGACTGTTTTTTTTTTTAATTCAAAAACGTCCTATGTTAGAGAAACAGGTCTTCTGTTGCTCCGCATTCACATAAATGTGACCCGTCACTGTACAGGCATGCTAACCTGGAAACATCAAACTGCACATTACTTGAATATGAGACCATTCTGAAGCAAATAAATTTCACACAATAATAAATATATAATGTACTCTTAGACCCCGTTTACAGTGCGGGGCCGGGCTCGGCCGCGGCCGAGCCGCGGCCGAGCCCGGCCTCAATTGCGCGGCCGAGCCTCGCAATTTTGTCCGTTTACACTGCTGGGCTCGGCCGCGCTTTTGATTCAAACCTTTCAATATTTTGTCGTAGTGGCGCTCTGCTTGTAAGCAAATGCAATTTGGTATTGTCTGGTTTTCAGACCCTTTGCCAAATGAATTCCGTGGCGACGAAGTCGCCGTTCGGGCAAAGGCCTTTGCCGAAGGAAAGAATCCTTTGCAGGACAAAACCACCTTAAACTATACTGGTTTTTGACGTTGAGGGGGTTAATATCCTGAATAGCGAAAGATACAGGCAGAGGGTTTGGAAGCCAGACTAAAATTGGCCGCGCAATTGGCCGCGCATTTGGCCCAGTTTGCGTTTACACTGAGAAAAGGCCGGGCTCGGCCGCGGCCGAGACCACCTCCAGAGCGAGGCCAAATGCGAGGCCAATTTTGGCCTCGCATTTTGCCTTTTGCGCGTTTACACTGAAGCGAGGCTGGACTCGGCCGCGGCCGAGCCGCGGCCGAGCCTCGCACTGTAAACGGGGTCAGAAATGAAACCCACAAGGACTGGAACAATCATACCCCAGCATTCCCACTGATTCCCACTCATTAATTACTAGTCATCCCCTTTAAATGAAACCCAATATTTGTATCATGAAGAATTTAGCCTTCTCCTCTTTCTACTTCTATCACAGCTCGTTACTATTGCACCATAAAAATGTACATATTGAGCAATATCATTTCTATTTCTATCCTTGACATTATTCCTTGTCTCATCAGTGCCAATAATCTTATATTCTTTAAAATTATTTTATTATGCATGGGTTACATTATGATATTTTATTGTTTTTAAATATTGGAAATGAGCACAAATGCCAAGGGAACAAATTACAGAGAGAATTTGAGAACACAGAAATTCACATAAGTCTGATGCACACTTAAATTTCTGGTTTTTACGAACCTGTGTCTGGAGCACGCGGAAGAGTACGTTGTGTCATGACGGACTGCTTCCGTCGCTTTGGGGAGAGAATAGTCGGGAGGGTTGGTTTGCGTTTGGTTGTCCCCTGGGGTACTTTATCACCACCTTTCGAGAAAGAAAATACAATTCAGAGTAATTATGAAAAATGGGTGATGGAGATATATAAAACAAAGATGAATATATAGCCAAAATTTGAATCATTAATATCCTTCTACTGCCTTTAATACCATAACAGCTAGCTTCATCTGCATACTACACCGTGCTCATTGTTATTTGTCATTTACGATGTATATTGCTAATGATGCTTTTCTTTCTTTCCTTAATCATAATACTAAAAACTTTAAATGATAACAATCATTTTGAGGCATGAAACTTTCGCAAAATTGCCACTGACATTCAAAGCACCGAGTACTCCAGAGTGATTGTGTGCTATTTTCTTTCATGAATAAAAAACAAGATGAACAAAAACTCAAAATTTGAATTGTTCCAGCCTTCTACTGCTTCTCATACTTAAAAAAAATCCCCCTCCCCCCAGAGAAAAGCCCTGTTAAAGACAATGTGTATACTTGTCTGTCTAACGCGGCCAGCGGCCACAAATTTTGTTTCCCGTAGTAGCTTTTAACCTGTCAGAAGCGGCCAATGAGCTGATAATTCAGCGCGTTTTTCTGCTTTTAGTAGCCGTGCCAGTCATTCATTGGCAACGTTCAGTGATCGCCATTGCTGCATTCATCGCTCATTAAGTATCAAGCTTTCTCCACGACTGTACACATGCTACTGTGCAACAATAATTATATCAAGAACACCGGCATTGTTCAATGCATAGAATACACATGTGCATACGTATACGCATACATGCACATGTACAATGTACGTACCCGGTACTTATAGATGTATAGAACGATGATGCATATGCACTTGTAGGCAATGCACACAAAGTTGGAAAACCTGTCTATAGCGGCCACCTGTATATACAATTGTAATGGCCACTTTTTTTGTTTCCCTTGGGTGGCCGCCAAAGACGCTTAACTAATAAGACACGAAAGTGCGCGCTAATCATGTACAAAACAAATGGACAGCGCGCGGTCTTCAAGCGTATACGCACATCACCTGAGACGCGCTGCCTTGACGCTTGATAAACATCAGCAGCGGCTTCAGGGACAGCGCGTCTCAGGTGATGTGTGTCTTTGCCCGAGACGCGCTGTCTTTGAAGATGTTGTTGTTGTTTATGAAGCGTTTTGATTGTGAGATCATGTTGTTGCCAAATTTTTACCTCCACGAAATAATCCTTATTACTCTAAAATCTCGTTCTTCAAAATAATCCCCTTAATCGAAAAAAAGCTACGACTATAATTTTTAAATCTTTTTAAGATAATAAAGATACCCCTACCTTTGGAAATGAATGATGTTCCTAGGTGTACTGAGTTTTTACTTAGCTCTCTTTTGTATCGTAATGTAGGGTAGCCATTTTGTGTCCATTGTTATCGCGCGCCTTCGTATCTTTATCTCTACTATCTTTGGTGGCCGCTATAGACAGGTTTGACTGTACTATGATTTGATCATTGTTACTTGTTATCTATATTGTTAATACTGCTTTTCTTTCATTGCTAGACTCAAGTGTTATTTATGTGTTTATTTTACCATCAAGCGCAGTGTTTATAATAACTATTAATGATGACAATCCTTTCAAGGCATGAAACTTTGGCAAATTGCCACTGGCATTCAATGCATTGAGTAGACCAGAGCTTTTGCGTGCTATTTTCAGTCATAAATCTTGGCAAAACTTTTGCTGAAATTTTGGGTTTTACAGTATCCAACCTGAGACTGGACCATGAGGAAGAAGATTTGGAGAGTCGTAACGCTTCAGTATCTCTCTGGCTGAAATTGTGAATGAGACACGTTTCTTCTGGCGAGCTCTATCACTGCCTGAAACGGAAGAAAATACAAGTCAGATTAGATATGAAAAATATGATACATCCAGAAATACTTCAAATCGAACGTGGTGAACATTGGAAATTTGTGACAACAAAATAAAAACAATTAAGTATGCACTCGGTTTCTCTTTCATTCTGAGACTGGCTACATAAACTCCTTTACAGCAACGATGAATTTCATCAAACCATTACTTATGAAGAGTCACACAAAGCATTATAATATACAAGATTTCATACTGATAAAATTTCAGAGATTGAAGCAGGATTTCAGTATTAAATAGTAGTGAAATAGAAATGGATTATGGATAATGGATTATTTGAAACGTTGTAATGAAATTAACTCAAAAAACACATGGCATCAATTTAATATTTATCCATTCTGTTTCGGAACAACTTGTGCCCAAAAACAGTCGATAAGGTTTCATGGATCTAATATTTGGAACTCCGGAATTCCAGAAAATCTTAAAAAGCTGCCTCTGAACAATTTCAAGAAAAAAATTTTGATATGCTCTTGCCTTCTCCTCATTTTAGTCAAAATAGGAAATTTGAATTACATTTTTTTATTAAGTATTTTACATGAGCTGCAATTGGGAATGTCTTCTCGTACTATTTCCACGTATTTTTGTAGTCTCATTCTATACCTCGTTCTGTTTTGTTTGCTTTGCTTCATGTGATGTTATTTGTTTTGTCCTCTGTCTTAGTATGTTTTATTCTCTCCATGTTTCCTTGATGTTATTGGTAATTTCTGTTAATTTTAATTTCGTGCTTGTTTAAATAAGTTTCATTCTCTCTGTGCTCATTTTATCATTTGATATTTTAATGTTTGAATCGCAATATGTGCATGATTTGTTTTTGAGGGTACATTCTATTTTAACAAGCCTCTGGCTTTCTCAGAACTGTACCTGCTACATTTTGTAAGCATCTTATATCAAACGATTTTTATTACTGAATAAATGCATGAATTGAATTGAATTGAAGAGGCTTCTCAAGTGGCTTATGGTTAAGTAGATGTCTCTGTCTCCAGTTCACTGGGGGGGTCTTGCACAAGTGTACCTGCCCAGGGTGGGCACAACTCTCTCCATAGCAATTACATTAACCTTTTAGCAACTGAAGATTCCATACATGTAATGGTCTATTATTCAATGAAAAGTACAGTAATATTACTTTCATGTCAATAACTTTCTAAATTATGCAAGATAGATCAATGCATGTTAATTTACATCTATTTCAAATTATGTTAATTTGAAAGCCTCTTTAATATAAAGACTTTACCAAGAGACTTGTGGGTCACAGAAATAATTCTGATATTCCTTTGTTGACCTCCAATGTTTTTCAACTTATCCAATTATATATTCAACACTGTATATATAAACGATAAAAACAGTGAGGCATAAAACCACAACGAAAACATCAGACAGTTTCAGGCAATTAATCTACTAAATTGGTACTGGCATAATTTTCCAGATCTTTTGATTTATTATCTATCTTTCGATTTATCATTTATTTATTTATTTATCTATTTATCTATTTATTTTTAATTTATTCATTCACTTATTTACTTATCTATTTACTTATTTATTCATTTATCTATCTATCTATTTAATCATTCATTCATTCAGTCAGTCATTCATTCATTTATTCATTTATTCATTTATTCATAACTTTCATGCAAGCTGGGCATTAGAGTATCTAACCTTGGTCAGGGCCATGAGGCAGAGGACCCACAAGCAGGTATTTCTTCTTTTGCGCTGTGGCAGCAGTAGAAGATGAGGCACCTTTGTTCTTCTCCTGGGGCGCTTTATCACCACCTTCAAAAGAAAGAAAATTCAAGTTACAGGGCTTAGGGAAAATGGACAAAGATGCACTCATATAAAAGAACAAGGTAAATGTAAAAGTTATGATCCGATTATCTGTCCAAATAAGGTGTCCCCTCCCATCCTCTCGCAAGGATAACTTATGAAACTTAAAAAAATGAAACCCCAAATTTGAATCATCATTGATTTCCACTTTTACTACATCTCGGGTCGCTTGGCTTCAAATTTTGAGACAGGACACCTTTGCAAATTGCAGCCTATTTTCTTTTTTGCTGCATGAAAATTCCACAAATCGTCACTGGCATTCAATACATTGTTCAGAATTGTGCACATTTTGCTTCCACTACTCTGGATTCCTTGAGCAATTTGTGAAAGTTTCATCAACGCAAATTTTCTCCCAAGTAATATTTAGCATTTATACCACGAAAATAAATTTCTAAAAAAATTCTAGAGGACTCCTACTCTAACATTAATGAGTAGATCCTGAAAGATCATCTCTCCAAAGTTTGTGTTTTTATCCACCGTGTATAACAGTAATTTCACTCTGCTACCTGACCATACAGTGGACCTCCACGTTAAGAAGTCCTTATCAAGACCAGCAAATTCCATATTGCTAAATTAAAATTTTTGTTTATATTAACTGTGTTCTTTGTATTGGGAATGCACAGTATTGTAATAGCTAGTTACAATTGAATACTAAATCTTGATTAGGAAATATTTTTTATTGCTTTTAAATACAGTGCTCTCTGCTTTAATGGGCTATTTTTTACATGATTTCCGCTTTAGTGGACTATTTCTTTACATGATTAAGCCTAAAAGGTCCATGAGGGGAGAGGGAGGGGTGGAATCTGCCCCCCCCCCCCCCCCCCTTGACATTTCCTGCAATACATTGTATTTATGCAGCATGAGGCCTTGTCCCGAGTCTTCTAGATCTCCTTTTTATAAGTCTCATGCTAACTTTTGAGACCAAATGTGCAACATCCGCATGGACCGTTTTTGTAACAAATGTCACCCCAAAATGGGCACAATTTTGTGATTTTGCATACATTTTCTTTGAAAAAATGTGTGCTGTTATTAAAGTTAAAGAAACCTCATACACTTGACTATTTGTCATTTTGAATGATTATTTCTTTGCTATGTATGGTGAAAAATTGGTCAGTGACAATTTCGAAAAGAAAAAAAAAAAAAAAAAAGCTGAAAAACAGTGAAATAGATAACTAAATTTTGACTCTCTATGATTTTGCTTAGTGTTCAACTTGATAGAACAATATCTTGGATATTTTATTTCTAAAATGAATTAATCTAAATTTAACATTGACACTGACAACAAATCTCAAGTTACAATCTTGTATATCCAGGGCTCGACCTTAGCGGGAGCCCGGGGACCATTGGCTCCCCAGAATCGCTACGGGCTCCCCAGAAATGTATGAAAAAAGCCCGGCTGGCTCCTTTAGGTTTTTTTGCCGTATAGCCTCACGTTGCAAGACAGAATCATAGTTTATGTACACACTCACAATATTGACGAGCGCGAGCGGCCCCGGCGCGCGCAGCGAGCCCTGACGCTCGAAGTTATTATCCCTGCAATTAGACTACACACTGTACATGTTTCATTTTTCAGCCGGCCCACGTTGCCCGCATGTGTTGTGTGTCTGTGTGTACCCGACGTGTGTGTGTTCGTATCTTCTATTGTAGAATAGTGTGCGCACATGCAATTCGATGCTTGCGTACTGTGTACACCGAACGGAACTTCGCGCGCCTGAATCTCTGTCGCCTACGGACCCTGATGTCTACATCGATCGCCGTGGTATCCCCATGTATGGCCGGCTGGGGAGCGTGAGTATAGTAGCTAAGCTACACACTGTAGCCAGCTGCCACTATAAACAGTACCCCGTTTCGTTTTGAGTCGGGGTAGAAGCGCTCCGTTGTGCAATTTCTGCTTCTTTTTCCCTACTTCTTCCGCTTTTCCCTTGCCTCCCAAGTACGAAATGATTTTTAGAGTGTTCAACGGTGTGTGTTTTTTTTTGTGTAACGTTATTGCATCATTTTTCTGCAAGGAAGAGGTGAGTTTCTGTTCGTGTATTGATGTGCACTAGCTGCAGTATATGTGCAGGTGAAAAGCGTTCGAACTTTCCTTCCCGAGTATCGTGGAAACTCGATGTATTTCTAGGCCTATTGTTAAAGGAGATCTCATATAACAAAATACTTATAACAAACTATTTTCCGGTCAAAATGAATTAATTTCCTTTGTTTTGTATCGTTTATTGACGATCCCAAGGATCTCGTCGCAATACAGAGTTCCAATGTGTACTAATTTTTGCGTAGCTTTTGGTGCTGCAAACTTTTGCTGGGGCGTAATCCTACTTACTACTAAACTTATCGTTCTATTTCTTCGATTTCTTCCATTTTATATCACTTTATCCGTTCCCTTTATACCTAGAAATATTTGAACGTAATTCTTTCAAGTGTCTCGCACTGTTATTTTCGTAACGGCGATTTCTCCGCTTTGCTGCAATACTTTTTCGAATCGAAGCGACGTGTGTTGTCTTTTCTAAATATTTGTGTTAGGTGTTGATACTTTGTATTTGTTATTTATTTTCCTCGGTTTTTATCTCGAGGGACTGTGCGTGTTTCTTAATGTTGATAGGAAAAGGCTAAAATGATCTGAGTGATGTCTGATATGTAGTGATGATGAAAACTATGCTGGTAAAAAGACAGCTTACGGCATGCTGAGCGTACGTGCCGTTCGTTTTATTTCACTTTTCCTCTTATTCTTCTTTCCCTCTGACTCTTCTTTCCCCTCCAAAGAATGATAAAAAAAGAAATTACATACACCTCACAACGAAAAGATCCACGATCTACCAACCTTCGTAAAGTTAAATCTAAATGTTCAATATCAGCAAAGAATAAGGGGAAAGCATGAATTACAATAAATTAGAGCGAAGAGATTGTGAAATACTGAATACATGCGCGCAGTCTCTTCGGCTCGAAGAAACTTGACACCCCACCCCTCTCCCCTTGTGGAAATTTCCACAAAAGCAGGTGCCACACCCAGGTGCGTGCCAGACGAAAGAATGCGCGCACTGGAATAAACAGCGTGTAAATATCCTGGAAATATCGATCGAAGAACCAGCTCATTAGTTGAATTAAAGGAATCATTGCAAAGATATCGTGATTCTATAGCCTTTCTTTTGGCGCATAGCAGGAAACATCAAACAGTCGAATATATTGTACTTAATCGAAGATCTTCTGTTCCCTGAACAATAAAAAAAAAAAGGATCGATTAATCAGTCAATTAAAAAGGCAATCACAGAAATACTTAAAAGGTCTCGTATGCCCAGAAAAAGTCACTATGAGTAGGTCCAATGAGATGCAGTCATCACCTGGTTAGACAGCAAAATATGACAATTAATTTCAGTTCATGCTCATCATAACTGCTTATTACTTTTCACAGTTTTGGCTATTAACATTCGTTCGTAGGTGTTTTTTGTTTGTTTTGTATGTTTTTCCTCGTGAAAGACGTAATGACTTCTTCGTATCGAATGTAAACTGCATGTTTACCGTAAACAAGCCATCAGCTCAGCTATGGCGCATTCGATCCATCGAACTTGCAGTAACCTCAGGCAGGAGCACATGGCGCATTCCTTTAAAAAGCGCATTCCTTTTAAGTACAACCACGTGTTTGCACATTGGCGCAACCACACACAGCGCGGCATTTTGCGATCATCGTTGTAGCAGACTTTCCGATTCCATTCAGGGTAAAAGAAATTGGAATACCGGTACTTTCGGAAAATACTGATGTTTAAAATCCAGTAAAATTAAAAAGCCTGAAAACAAGGCATGATTATGTGTTATAGTAAACAATAGGTGGAAACACCGAACAGAGTTTTGCATTCACTCACACAGAAGCTTTCTTGAGAAGATGAAAGCATTCCCCCTCCCCTGCTAGATAGTGGAAGCTTCCATAACCAGCCCAGCAAGTTTCTGGAGGAACTTATGCACTTGTAGTCTTGTACACAGGCATTGAAAGAAATGTGCTGGTGACCAGCTCGCACGCGCGCGCGCACACACACACACACACACACACTGTGTGTGTTATAGACTAAGAACAAGGTATCTCAGGCTTGTGTCTGTGGAGAAATGCATGTTATATCCTAAATGAAATCTTCTCCACCAGGTTGATACCACTAATAGACCTCTACTGCTAATTGTGACCGAGGGAAACGTGGCTCCCTCAAACTCAATTTGGCTCCCTAAAAAGGTCCCTGAGGAGCCCGGCTGGCTTCCTAGAAAAAAAGTTAAGGTCGAGCCCTGATATCATAGTGTGGATGTCGAGTGTTCCAAATTTATCTATTTTGTTAATTTCACGTTTACAACAACTTTACATGATAACTTATCTTTTTGAGACATAAACTTTCACAAACTGTCACTGGTATTCAACGTATTGAGTAGACAACTAAGCTATTTCCGTGCTATTAATTTTCACAAAACCTGGCTCCTTGTGTAATTCGCAAAGGTTTCATGCATGCTAAAATTTTTGGTCTTGCAGTATCTAACCTGCGACTGTGGCAGGAGGAAGAGGGCCTTGCTTTGGAAGCCCTTTCTGTTGCTCTGTGGATGGCGTTGTGGATGAGTCATCAGTGGTCTTCTCCTGGGGTGCTTTATCTTTATCTTAAACATAAGAAAATTCAATATATAGAGTACCAGGTAGCATAAGGAAAATAATATGATATGATATAATACAAGGCAAGTACCAAATTGTGTCTCGCCCATTCGCGTACAAGAAATCAATACTTTTCTAACTCCCAGAAGTTCATTGACCCACCTATGACCTTTGACCTTGTGGTGACCTTCAACTTCCCAAGGGACATTTACCATCCAAGTTTGGTCACAAACGTACAAAGCAATCAAAAGTTCAGAGCCATAGTCGAAACACGCCATAAAAACTTAACAATGGGCCCTAAAACTTTGTTGACCCCTTTCTGTGACCTTTGACCTTGTCATGACCTTCACCTCCCCAAGTGACATCTACCATCCAAGTTTGGTCACAAACGGACAAAGGGATCAAAAGTTATGAGCCATAATCAAAATGCACCATAAAAACTTAACATTGGGCCCTAAAATTTTGTTGACCCCTGTATGTAACCTTTGACCTTGTGATAACCTTTAACTTCCCAAGGGACATCTACCATCTAAGTTTGGTCACATACAGACAGATACATCAAAAGTTACGAGCCATAAACGAAACGTGCCCTAAAAACTTAACATTGGGCCCTAAAGTTCATTGACCTCTGCCTGTGCCCTTTGACCTTGAGGTGCCCTTAATGTTTGATACAATGTGTAACTTTGTATTAATACTCTTTCCTCCAAGTTTGATTGAAATTGAAATCCTCAGTAGAGAGTTATTCAAGTTTTTGTAGCGTTACGCACAGACGACGGATGGACGGCTGACGGACGGACAGACGCCACAGGCGATCCCTTTACCCCGTTTATACTAAGGAAAAAACGGGTTCTGAAACCCCCTGTAGCCGCTTCGAGCAGGCTTTCAGCTCAGTATAACAGACAGAATTCAGAAAAGGCGATCCGGTCGGGTTCTGAAACCTCCTACGGGGGGAGGTTTCAGAACCCGCTATAGCAGGCTCGAGGAGGTTCGACACCAGTATAAACGCTAGGGGGTTCGAAAAGCCGCTTTTTTGCCGACCCGGAAGTTATCACTGGAGGTCATCGCGCGTTCATGATGTAACAAGCAAATGCACCGGATCGCGAACCCACGTTATTACAAATTCGCGCTCAGCAGTCACGTTTCCGCGCGAAAGTGATGCCACAAAAGCGCGCGCCGGTTTTCGGAGGGGAATTCGGTTACCATAGGAACAGAAGCCGTGATCCTGCTAAGACCCGCTCGGGCCTGCTTTCGCTCGCGCAGTATAAACAGACGAGAGCCCGCTTTTTCGTAGCGGGTTTTCGAACCTCCTCGAGGCAGCTCGAAAACCCGCTCGCAGTATAAATGGGGTATTAGTCTCCCCACACCTCAGGTGGGCTTGACAAAAATGGAGTAAAACAGAATGCAACTATACATGAGACCATACATCACAAAATGAACAAAAAGTCACACCCCTTGATTTCACGCGAGTATCGGTACTCAAAAAAGGTGAAACTGCTCAACCAAGTCAATATTGGGATTTTCATAGTTTGTGAAAGAGCTACCCTTCTTCTACATTATTCTTTACTTTGGGATCATGGGAAAGTGCATTTTAAGCAGTTTTTCGAGTAATGAGATCAGGGCCCCGTTTTATCAGAAGATAAAATCGATTTTAAATTTCCTTACCACACAGGCCGCCACAGACTTACAGTTGAAATCAACTATATAATCGATTTTAACTCTTCATAAAACAGGGCCCAGGTACAGTATGTCTTTAGAGGCCCCTCTTCATTTCTTAACAACCCTTTGCACACTCTTCACTTCCAAGTCTAGTAAAACTTTTTTCCTATATAAGGGATAATGCTAATGCTTTGAAAGTTGGCACTAATCATGACCAGATTAATTTTACCTTAATCTGATTACATGTATCTCTTCATTGTTACAGCTCCAGTGGTTTACATCCTGTTTTTTTGTCCCATTCATCGCACAGCTAGCACAGTTGGGTGAAATTAAGCGCTTGAATAGACCCTGTAACTTCAGGGCCTCTTTTCTCGGTTCACACTTTTCCAGAGTGTGTGCTTTTTTGCCAATATTAAGATATGTTAGGAGACTCCATTTAAATTGAGCTACCTAATCATTTTAAAGCTTGAATATATAGTCTGCTCTTTCAGAATCTGCCCTTAACTAAAAATCCATGTATGGCAAGTTTTTGTTGGTTTTGATGGTCGCAAGTTGCCAAGTGGCATTTAATGCAATGAGTAGAGAAGAGCATTTGCATGCTTTTTACTATCGCAAGTCTTGGCTCCTTGCAAAATTTGCAAAAGTTTCAGGCATCCTAAAATTTCCTGTTGTAGAATACTGTATATATGTCAAATATTTCATGAGGTTTTCACTTTTGTGAATTTGTCAAGTCAGGTGCAATTCGCGGAATTTAAGACACGTGAAAATATTGACTCTGATCCCGATGTGAATGTGATGTACGCCTGTACATTTCTCTGTTCAGAACAAGATTCCACAATTGCGAATTTAACCACTCGCGAAATAGTCGGGAATTCCCCAATCGCAAAAATTTAGACTCGCGAAATTTATGACGTTTACAGTATCTCACCTGAGACTGGAGCATGAAGAACACGACCTTGAATCTGACTCTTCTTCTTCTGGCCCTTATTCCTTGTGTGGCCTTCGACACTTCTCTGGGGCGGTGCAGCTTTATCATACACAGAAAAAAATTCAATGAATAGTACATGTACTACTTACCAGGTAGTACAGAAACAACATTGCAAATACGGATGGACAAAAAAAGGTACAGATTCTGTGCCTAAATAAGGTTTTTCCCCCCTCCCCCTCCCTCAAATAGTATACAGTTGTATTATGTAACTCTTGATTTTTTTTAGAAGAAAATAACACCAAAAATTTGAATATTGATGATAGCAATGATATCAGTATAATAATGATAATAATAATAAAAATAATTACAATCGTCATTATTATTAATATTATCATTATTATTATTACTACCATCATTATCATTATCATTATTATTTATAATCATTTCAAATTGTATTGCTCAGAAACTGATTCCATTTAATACATACATTACATGTATATGCTCAAGGTGCAAACATGTGTGCAAGATGCAAATTACATTCAGGTAGCAGGTGTACATATTTAGGGAAAGAAAACAAGGTGAAACAGGGACAATGAAAGTGCAGGATCGCAGGATTCTTCACTACCCATTTTATAAAATTGCGCGGCTGACAGTAACAGTGTGTAACGACACTTCTGTCCTGAGGGAGAAAGATTTGCAGTGACACCATGTGTATACAGTATACAAGGAGTCCTTAACCAGATCGTTGTTTGGCAGAAGAGCCTAGAAAGAAGAGAGTTGAAGAGGGAAGCGACGTATGGAGGTTGTAAGGAGGGAAAAAAGTGAAGAGTGGGGGACAGTAATGGGCTAGAAGTTGAAGTTGCACTAGTGGAGACGGTAGAGAAAGGAACAGAGAGAGTGGTAAGGAAGAATAGAGTGAGAATCAAGTAAGATGTTGGGACATCGTTACGAGGAAGATGAAATAGAAGGGAAGAGGAAGAGGGAGAAATTGAATGTTGGAAAATCATGGAGATAGGAGAGAGAAGTGAAGATTCATGAAACCAAGAGAAGAACACAGTCGGCGAACAATGTGGACTATGGAATGCGGAATCAATGAAGAAAGGATGAATAATCCCGCAAAGGAAAGGCAAGTCAAAGAGAGATGAGACTATGTTGAGAGAAGGGAGAGAGAGAGAGTGCAACTTCAACTTCTAGCCCATTACTGTCCCTACTCTTCACTTTTTTCCCTCCTCACAACCCCCATATGTCGCTTCCCTCTTCAATTCTCCTCTTTCTAGGCTCTTCTGCCAAACAATGATTCGATTAAGGACTACATACACATGGTGTCACCACAAATCTTTCTCCCTCATTTACTTCACCATGCAAACCTTCAAACAACAAATAACTTCTGTCCTATCTGCATACATGTTGTGATGATCAACCAATCGGATAGCTACATCATGATTTGGGAAATGAAAATCTTACTATGGGGCTGGGGTTTATTATAACAGAAAGTGCTTGTATGTACCCCTAGAATGTTTCTCACATTTCAAACATGGTATCTAACCTTTATTTGGATCACAAGGACGAAGAACTGGTACTAACACCCACTGCCAATTCTTTGGAGGTGGACCAACCGTTGAGACATCTTTGCTATAGTGTAGCTCAGGTAGCTTAATAGCACTCTCAGTTGGTGGAGTGTCACCTTCAGTGCTTTCCTCGGGCACGTCAGTGTTTGCTGGTGGAGTAGCCGATGTGTTGTCTTCAATAATTTCCTCTACGTCATCTTCAATAATTTCCTCTACGTCATCTTCAATAATTTCCTCTACGTCATCTTCAATAATTTCCTCTACGTCATCTTCAATAATTTCCTCTACGTCGTCTTCAATTATTTCCTCGGGTACGTCAGTCTCGGCTGGTGGAGTTGCCAACGTGTCATCTTCACTCCCTTCCTCAGGTACTTCAGTCTCTGGCTCTGCTGGAGGAGTAGCCAATGTGTCATTGTCGGTCCTTTCCTCTGGCACATCAGCACCATCTTAAAATGGAAGAAAATTGAGAAGATAAATTCTTTAGATACAGCACAGGGGAAATAATGTTGAAGACCGTGTCATTACAAAAATAAATGAATGCATGAAAGCCAATTGTACACGAATTACTAAAGAATCATACATTCCGAACCCCAAGCCCCTTCCGATCTGGAGATTCTCCCGTCTGACTCTGAATCCACCCTAGCAAACTGGAGTCTCCTCTCCTGGTTAGTGGTGGTCCAACTTGATGGGCAGCAAGTCCCTTGCTCGGTCAGGGTTGTTGGATGCTTTCTTATAAAGTCTCAATGCTCATGCTACATGTATCTCAGCCTTTTTCTTTTCTTTCTTTTTTTTTTAGACATTATACTTGAGTGACCCGCACCTCGTCACAGTTAATGTTTGCGCATATTTGAATCACATTTCGCCACTGAAATTCTCTGAAATCCAACTCACATACAGGAAAAATGCTGAAAATTCCAATTATGGAATCACAAGTTCACTGATCGATAACAAAAATTTGCAGCTATCGTCGTCAAACGCTAACGATGCGGAATAGTTGTGCGCAAAGGAAGGGGCCTGTAACTCGTCACCAGTGCTCCCATAGACTTAGCACGTAAAAGACGTAAGTGGGGAAAACCGTGATGTTCCCATAGATACGTACGTGAAAGATGCGTGCCAGTGACTTATAACATGTACAGTTGAACCTCTATTATCCGGATCTCTCTATTATCCGGACGCAATCTCGCCGTGATTTTTTTTTTTTAATAATTACGGGAAGAAAGGGGGACTCCCAACTCCTTGAGAACTCCTACCCAAACACACATGAATTACATATTATTTCCAATATGATTAACATACATTGCATCAAATTTCCTTCCAAATTGCTTACCTTCAGACATTTCAACATCCCCAAACATCCCCAAATGTAACAATGAAAAGGTTGCGGTATACACATTACTACATGTGGTACTACAATGGGCTACATCAGTACATGTGTAATGTATATGTACATGTTTAAAGCATTGAGTCTCCCGTATCCGGCCAAATCCTTTATCCGGATGAGCCCCGGTCCCGACTTGTCCGGATACGAGAGGTTCAACTGTATTCCTATACCCTATTAAAATGTCAGATTTTCGCGAAAAACTGTTCGGTTTTCACCACAATTTGCTTGGTTGTGGTAGCCTTGCCAAGTTTCAAGCGTACCGAACACAGTCCCGGGCATGAATTTTTGTTTAGTGCGCTCAAAACAATTTTAAGCGGGGTGACGGTATTCGGGCCCCTGGCAAAGTGCGGGCACCTCACTATACAGTCTAGACCATACTCTACAATGGCAGTAGGGGCCTACATTGTAAGTAATATTAATTCAAAGATTCAATTTGGCTTAAATTAGACTTCAATTACCGTAAAACGGGGTGAATATGGACAAATTTAAAGTTCTTATGATTGTATTTTTTTTCATGCAGCCCAGAGACTCAATTTTATGTGGGGATTTTATGTCCACCTAAAATACCTTTAATTTGGTATTGTGAAAAAAAATAAATATTTGGGGGAGAAGTATGTTTTTTGATAAAATGACGCTGTCCCTGTTGACCCCAAATTTGGGGTCAACAGGGACAACACTATTTTTGATTCAAAAAAAGCTGTTTGGAGGCATTTTTTTTTTTTTCAATCCATCCAATGAATTGGATTAAGGGAACAACTACAGAGTTTAAAAATGATATACAAACATTTAAGAGCAATCTATTCCATTGATAAATCAATCTTTAACAAAAATTGCAACAGCCCAACAAAATGAGCTGATATAAAAAAATGTGACCCATCGGTCAATGGTTAAGATTGAAAAGTAAGTCAAAACTTTACTAATCCATTGAATTGCACTCAAATATTAACCCACTTCTTCTTCTAGTGGCAAATCATGATGTACAATCTTATTCATACACTCTAAATTCAGTGTAACTTGACTCTTATGATGTCGGGGATATTTTGGGAGTTCTTACAGCAATTATAAGCTGGCACCTATAGTATGGGTCTGACCCAAACAGATGTGTTATTGGCATTAAAACATGCAGAAGACAGAGAAAAGGGTCATGAAATACAAGTGGAAAAGTCCTAGCCTGTCTTAGGCAGTGAAAAAAATTCCCAAGAGGGTCGGTGGGGCCGGGGTTCCCAGACCCTTCCTCCCCAAGTTAGGGTTAAGACAGCAAAGTTCACTCTCATGTATGTATACCAAAGTGAAGCCACATATCCAAAGATCTTATTGCTCTCTTGTCAAGAGATTTAGAATAAAAATTCACACTTTTGGAAATAGCTGGACGTAACAAACATTTCAGAGCAATTTATGACATTATAATAGTTTATCATACAGAAAATTTAAAGGGCCAATCAAACGACACCATGGTGTTCCTATTCACCCCAGTCTAACTGATTTTTTGCCCAAGAGAAGAAAAAATGTGCTGTCACAAATTCCTGTTGGAATAATTATTTCATATTTATAGGTGTGTTGTAGGACCTAATAGGCTAGATTCATGAACATTTTCAACGAATTTCATTAAGCAATGGCCACAGGAGCAGAAAAGTTTTGACCGCCCTGATTTTTTTGTGGTTTTTTGAAAACCTTTTATTTGGACCTCCTGTACCCTTTTCAAAATTTTTCACATCAGGAGGACCACTTTCTGGACACTGTTGGATGGTCCTTCCATCCTGTGATAAAAATAAGAAAAAAAGTTCAAGCAAATATGAAACATGCACATTCAAAAAACTTTTCTCCGTTTTGTCCCTATTCACCTCGCCGTCCCTATTCACCCCGTTTTACGGTAATAACTTTAAGCACATTCTATTCTATTCATCTTATTAGTTTACTGGTATTTTCATGCATGCATTGGCTGGAGATCTCCCAGGAGAGTTGGACTCTCTGCAGCTCCCAGGGGCCTAACGACGTTAACAACTTATACATGTAGTGGCCTAGACCCTAGCTAACGTTAACGTTAGATGTTCCATAATTATCTACTAAATTATAAAATGGGTTCAAGAATGCAGCCAATTGGAAGCGCTGAAATGAGTCACGTGTGCGTGCATTATTTTCTTACTAACATGCACCGCCGTGCAAAAAAGCGTATAGTCACTGACGTCACAATGTTTACACTAGCAGTACGTGCACACTCAATCAGTTGTTATACAACTATCGTTAAAAGTGTGTGTCGCGCGCGCTACTACTATACGCACTGTCAATCCTGTATGCAGGGCTCGACACTAACTTTTTTGTTTGGTGGCCCGATGGGGCCGCCAAAATCCTCAATTTCACATTTTTGGTGGCCCGAGAGACCAATTTGGTGACCCCGAAAAAAAAAAACAATAAAAAACTTTAAAAGTCCTGTTTTTTTTAATGAGTCAAATATCTAAGTTTTATCCAGTCATAGTAAGAATTGGAAGTTGGACATACATCTACTCATAAATAAACCTCAACAAACTCGCAACACTCACTCTCAGGCACTCATTCAGTCCCTTTAATCCATCTTTTAAACAAATATAACTGCTAATTTCCGGCGCAAAAAGTTACGAATTAATTGTCGTACTTTTAAAAAAATTTTGGTGGCCCGAGGCGGGCCACCAAATTTGCCCTTTTTTGAAATTTGGTGGCCCGACTTTCAATTTTGGTGGCCCCGGGCCACCGGGCCACCGTTAGTGTCGAGCCCTGCTGTATGTAATGTAAACAACTTCTAACAATTACTAGTTAGGGCTGCCAGCCGGCCTTTCTTGTGCATTTACATGTGGCGTATACCACATACCGGTACGTATACGTACAGTAGGGTCTACTTGAGTACTTATTAACTTATACGTGCGGGATTTCCGAGTGCGACGTGCGTAAATGTTTGGGACGAACATCTTCGGACATCTTGACTTTTGAGCGAGTGCTACATGTAGCTGACTGGTATTGACCCACAAAAATTACATGAAAAATGCGGTTAGTTTTCGACCCATATCTTTATAAATCAAGTAATACACAGGTTTGAGTTTGTGACGTTAGTGGAGATGCAGCTCACTGGAGTCTCGAGTATTTACAATGTCTGGATGTTTCAGTTTAGTTTATTTTGCACCAAGCATTAAAAATATACAGAGCAAACAATAAAAGCATGAATGTACAAAATGAGATACAAAAGAGAACAAATTCATAAGACATAGGACATACAATTAGAAATAATGTGGCGGTATGACTACATACAAAGACAATGCCATTGGTGGGGGGAAGCAGCAAGAAAGGAAAAGCCCTTGTGAGTAGCTGACCCATTGTACTGTAACATACATATACCTTAGACAGATTTAAGGAAAAGAAATGACAGTCAAGTTGACAAAACGGAACAAGTCAAAACAATGCAATCATTACAAAAGAAAACTACGGAGATATGGACGATAACAACACAGAAAAAAAAGCAACAACAAAAATAAAAAGTAAAAAAAATACGCCTTGAATTAACTACGTTTGTAATCTTCCAGTAAAAAGTGTTTATATTTGATTTTGAAAGTATTTATAGATTTTGATGCTTTAATTTCTCTAGGGATAGAATACCATATATGAGGACCCTGATATATAACTGAATTTTTAAAAAATGAGGTGCGCATGTGATATAAATGATAGTTTTCAGAATTTCTTGTTCCGTAATTATGAATAGTGCTGTTCAGCGAAAAATAATCTAAAAGGGATTCTGGAAGTAACTTTTTGTAACATAGATACATAAAAATACCCAACTGTAAAAGATAAATATCATAAAATTGCAGCATCTTATACAAATGAAAGATTGGTTTTGAATGGGCAAGATATGAAGCATGGTGTACAATACGTATTGCACGTTTTTGCAAGACACAAACTCTGTTCAACTGGGTTTTTGATGCATTGCCCCAAATTATGATCCCGTATGACAAATGTGGTAAAACAATTGAATTATAAATCATTTTTAAAAACACTTTAGGCATTGACTTTAATTTATACATAACACCAATATTCTTTGCCAACACATTACAGACGTTATTTACATGAGCATTCCAGGTAACATTTTCATCAAGTATTAATCCTAAAAACTTCAAAGCCGACACACGTTTTACCTGAGAGGCACAGATATTGACAGAAAAATTATCGATATTACATTTTCTCTTGGTAAATAACATATAATTAGTTTTTTGAACATTAATTGTAAGTTTATTTGAATAAAACCACTTTGTCATCAGAGTAAGTTCTTGATTCAAAATAATTTGTAACTCTAAAATATTCTTGTGTGATAAAAATATGCTCGTATCATCGGCAAAAAGAATAAGCTTTAAAATTTCAGAAACATTGAAAATGTCATTGATATATAACAAAAATAGTAAAGGCCCCAAAATAGAGCCCTGGGGCACTCCACATCTTATGCCTAAATTAAATGATTTATCATTGCAGATGCTTACATATTGTTTACGTTCACACAAATAACTCTTAAGTAATTGTAATGGTAATCCTCTAATTCCATATGCGTATAATTTATGTACCAATATACTATGATCAAGCGTGTCGAACGCCTTACTTAAATCAAGAAATACACCAATCATATATTCTTTATTCTCAATCGCAGTCACAACTTCATGCACAAAATTCACCATTGCAGATGATGTGGAGTGCCCCGGCCTAAAACCATATTGATTTTCATGTATTATATTGCACTGTGTAAGAAAATTAAAAAGACGATTGTATATACACTTTTCTAATATTTTTGAAAATACTGGCAAGACTGAAATTGGCCGATAATTAAAAACGAGTTCCGGGCTTCCACTTTTATACACAGGAACCACCCTAGCAATTTTCATATTTTCTGGGAAAATACCAAATTCAAGACACTTATTAAATATCAAACTCAAACGTTTTGCTATCACATGTATAACTCTCTTTACAACTTTTATGTGAATATCATCATATCCGGCACTGGTAATTGATTTTAAGTTACAGACTATGTCTATAATTTCTTTCCCAGTAACAGGGTTAAAATAAATAGTGCGTTCATTTACTTTCACATATTGCATGAAATTATCAGTAACATCTAGTGTAAACTTTGAATTCAAATCATATCCGATATCAACGAAGTACTTATTCATAACATCACATATTTCTTTCTTATCAGATACTTTCTCACAATTCTTTAATATTCCATTGCACTTGAATGTGTTATTTTCTTTACCCATTGCTTTATTTATAATATTCCAAGTTTGTTTTGTACTTCCATTACATTTGTTTAACTGTCCGACATAATATTGTTTTTTGGCAAGTTTAATCATATTTGTAACTTTGTTTCGACATCTCTTATACACAGTCTCATGATGTTCACTCGGATTCTTTACAAATAATCTATACAAACGGCACTTTCTTTCTATATTTGATTTTGAAAGTATTTATAGATTTTGATGCTTTAATTTCTCTAGGGATAGAATACCATATATGAGGACCCTGATATATAACTGAATTTTTAAAAAATGAGGTGCGCATGTGATATAAATGATAGTTTTCAGAATTTCTTGTTCCGTAATTATGAATAGTGCTGTTCAGCGAAAAATAATCTAAAAGGGATTCTGGAAGTAACTTTTTGTAACATAGATACATAAAAATACCCAACTGTAAAAGATAAATATCATAAAATTGCAGCATCTTATACAAATGAAAGATTGGTTTTGAATGGGCAAGATATGAAGCATGGTGTACAATACGTATTGCACGTTTTTGCAAGACACAAACTCTGTTCAACTGGGTTTTTGATGCATTGCCCCAAATTATGATCCCGTATGACAAATGTGGTAAAACAATTGAATTATAAATCATTTTTAAAAACACTTTAGGCATTGACTTTAATTTATACATAACACCAATATTCTTTGCCAACACATTACAGACGTTATTTACATGAGCATTCCAGGTAACATTTTCATCAAGTATTAATCCTAAAAACTTCAAAGCCGACACACGTTTTACCTGAGAGGCACAGATATTGACAGAAAAATTATCGATATTACATTTTCTCTTGGTAAATAACATATAATTAGTTTTTTGAACATTAATTGTAAGTTTATTTGAATAAAACCACTTTGTCATCAGAGTAAGTTCTTGATTCAAAATAATTTGTAACTCTAAAATATTCTTGTGTGATAAAAATATGCTCGTATCATCGGCAAAAAGAATAAGCTTTAAAATTTCAGAAACATTGAAAATGTCATTGATATATAACAAAAATAGTAAAGGCCCCAAAATAGAGCCCTGGGGCACTCCACATCTTATGCCTAAATTAAATGATTTATCATTGCAGATGCTTACATATTGTTTACGTTCACACAAATAACTCTTAAGTAATTGTAATGGTAATCCTCTAATTCCATATGCGCATAATTTATGTACCAATATACTATGATCAAGCGTGTCGAACGCCTTACTTAAATCAAGAAATACACCAATCATATATTCTTTATTCTCAATCGCAGTCACAACTTCATGCACAAAATTCACCATTGCAGATGATGTGGAGTGCCCCGGCCTAAAACCATATTGATTTTCATGTATTATATTGCACTGTGTAAGAAAATTAAAAAGACGATTGTATATACACTTTTCTAATATTTTTGAAGATACTGGCAAGACTGAAATTGGCCGATAATTAAAAACGAGTTCCGGGCTTCCACTTTTATACACAGGAACCACCCTAGCAATTTTCATATTTTCTGGGAAAATACCAAATTCAAGACACTTATTAAATATCAAACTCAAACGTTTTGCTATCACATGTATAACTCTCTTTACAACTTTTATGTGAATATCATCATATCCGGCACTGGTAATTGATTTTAAGTTACAGACTATGTCTATAATTTCTTTCCCAGTAACAGGGTTAAAATAAATAGTGCGTTCATTTACTTTCACATATTGCATGAAATTATCAGTAACATCTAGTGTAAACTTTGAATTCAAATCATATCCGATATCAACGAAGTACTTATTCATAACATCACATATTTCTTTCTTATCAGATACTTTCTCACAATTCTTTAATATTCCATTGCACTTGAATGTGTTATTTTCTTTACCCATTGCTTTATTTATAATATTCCAAGTTTGTTTTGTACTTCCATTACATTTGTTTAACTGTCCGACATAATATTGTTTTTTGGCAAGTTTAATCATATTTGTAACTTTGTTTCGACATCTCTTATACACAGTCTCATGATGTTCACTCGGATTCTTTACAAATAATCTATACAAACGGCACTTTCTTTCTATATTTGATTTTGAAAGTATTTATAGATTTTGATGCTTTAATTTCTCTAGGGATAGAATACCATATATGAGGACCCTGATATATAACTGAATTTTTAAAAAATGAGGTGCGCATGTGATATAAATGATAGTTTTCAGAATTTCTTGTTCCGTAATTATGAATAGTGCTGTTCAGCGAAAAATAATCTAAAAGGGATTCTGGAAGTAACTTTTTGTAACATAGATACATAAAAATACCCAACTGTAAAAGATAAATATCATGTGCTGGATGCGTGATGTGATGTGACGTCCAACCGCGGGATGATTCCAGGAAAGCGCCAAAACTGGCAAAAATTAGGGGACGGCGCGGAATTGACAAAGGAAGTGAACTCGTCATACCTACAAAGTTATTAGTTTGCTAACAAACTGGAGTACCCACCTACTCTATCACTCAGTGTGGAATAGTAATTAGGAATATATATACATGTATGCACAAGATCAGATTAGTACTGATTTCATTTTTGTCGTATACGAATTTGTGTAAATAGATGTCAGACTTCAGCTTCAAGAGGCTGATTCGCGCGCGGAGATGTGCGAGCCGCAGAAAAAAGCACCGAAAATATTTTGACGGATCAGGCCGCTAGGTGCGGCAGTCTGGCCTTGTGCGAACACGCTGGCACCCGTGTTTTGATGGGCGCTCTGCATCGGTTGATTAAAACTCGATTTTTGAAGAAAAAAAACAGACAGGATTTTTTCTTCCATGAAAATCACTGTGTAAAGTTGCGACAATTTATACGTCAGATGTGAAATGAAAAAGAAGTGAATAGGGGTCCTCTTGAGGTCTTTCCCCACGGTCCGTATGACTAGCACTGTTAAAGATAATAAAAAGTTTTGGTACCTCAAAAATGTCCTTGTCTTAGTTTGTGTTTCAGATTAAAGTACCTTTCATATAACGAACACTGTGAGACTTACTCGCCCCAAAGTGCTCTCATGTCTTAGTAATCATGCAATTAACTGCGACCAGCAGCCCCATACGCATAGCTACCAGCAGTCCCATACGGATAGCGTAATCGGGCTTCGCATTGTAGCATTCAGGATCATGACAGATTTAGTATCGCGGGATAAATGTTAACTTAAAATCCCAAAAATTCTTCAATTTGAAGACTTACCAATTAAGGTGAAGTATTGAAAAGAGGCTTCGGGCAACGTTTGGTTCTGCCTACAGTCCCTTTCTGTTAGAATTGATGACTGAATGTGACTCGGCCGAGAGGACCTTGGGAGAGCTACATACACCATGTACACTGAATACTACAGCCAGTACATGCGAACACATCACATGCGCACAAATTTCAAATCCCATATCAATGGATAAGATGTTTGTGTGCGCATGCGCTGGTCGTAGTAGTCAGTGTATGCATCGGTCCATGGTGTACAGTAGCTCTCCCAAGGTCCTCTCGACCGAGTCACATTCAGTCATCAATTCGAAAAGAAAGGGACTATTGGCAGAACTGAACAACTAGCAGAACCAAACGTTGTTCGAAGCCTGTTTTCAATACTTTAACTTAATTGGTAAGTCTTCAAATCGAAGAAATTTTGGGATTTTAAATTGACATTTACCCGCGATACTAATTCTGTCATGATCCTGAATGTTACAATGCGAAGCCCCATTACGCTATGCGTATGGGGCTGCTGGTCCCAGTTAGCTATGCGTACAAAACTACAAATCCCCACAATGGGCTGCATGCTGCTGGTCGCAGTCAGTGGTTTTGTACAATATTTATCGCACTGTACAGCGACGGCTCTGGTACGAAACCATTATTGCATGATTACTAAGACATGAGAGCACTTTGGGGCGAGTAATTCTCACAGACAACGTACTTTAACGTGAAACACAAACCAAGACAAGGAAATTCAGGGAAACTTTTGAGGTACCAAAACTTTTTATTAATCTTTAACGTTAGAGGAATCTCCGGGGTCCTCATGAGGCGGCCGGGCAGTCCCCTTAACGCTAGCGTTAGTCTTAACAGTTAAGGGGGAGCGCGAGCGGTCCTCATGAGCGGGTTTCCCGGGCCGATAGGTTTCATTTTGTGGAAAATTACTTGAGTTGAATAAATATTGCCAAAAAAAAACGCAAGTGTCCGAAAATTGGGGGTTTTACTCTAGAGGTCTAACATTTGTGGAAGAAAGCCCCCCCCCCCCCCCCCCCCCCCCCCCGCCGTGCTTACCTACCGATGAATGCCACACAAATGGGGCTACACCTTGAACCTTGAATGAGAACTCTCCCCAAAGCGAAGACGCTGTCCTGGAGGCGTGTTTTTTTTTAGACGGCACAGATTGGGGAAACTAAAAATCTATCGGGGACCCTATCCCTAATCCTAATCCTAACCCTAACCCTAACCCTAATCCTAACCCCAACCCTAACCCTAACCATAACCATAACCAAAAACCCTAACCCAACGTTTTTCCCATAGGTTTAACACGCGCCATGCCCCAATCTGTGCCGTCTTAAAAAAAAAAAAAACGCGTCCTGGAGAGGGCTGTGCTGTGCGCAACACACATCACGCAGTGCTATGCACTGGTGGGACTGTGACCTCTGTGTACACGGAGATCCCACGCCCCCCCCCCCCCCCCCAAAAAAAAAAAAAAAAAAAAAAAAAACAGTATGACGTTAACCGTGTACACGGAGCGTCCCGGGGTTAAATTCACGAGTACTAAACGCTATAATTATAGGCGAGCCGCCGTAGTAATTTATTTAGTACGGGCACGCAGTGGTATGGTTAGCCCCGGAGACCGCGCCGCCAGGCGCGTGGCGGCTGTCGCAGTTATGGTATGGTGTAACTATACACAGCCCAGTCGCTGTACATGGTATTGGTACGTCGCTCGCATAGCGTAACAGTGTCTGGTTAGGCTAGCAGTGGTGGGGCCTATTTCACGAGTATGCCAAGAAGAACCTCACCATTTGCCGGATTTGGCTTTGCTGTTGCCTTTGCCTTTCGTTTTGGCCTCGGATAATTTCCCGCTTTCAGAATCCTCACTAAACTCCTCTTTTTGTTGAGCCCTCTGGTGGACTTCGCAGGGCGTGTGTTGGACACCAGAAATTTGTAGCATGTTCTGCATATGAAGGAGGAAGGTTTATAAAGTGCCGGCTTTCCAAACACAGTCGTCCAGGTGTTTTCCGATGTAATTCTTGCCACTCGAAACCTGTTCCACCCCTTGTCTTTTCGAGTGAACGGTTGCCTACAATATACACACAAATCCCTCGACATCCCCGTACTGCAGTTTACACACAAATCCCTCCCCATACTCGGTTTCACAGTAAAAGCTCTTCGAATTTGGTAGTTCTACCAGACAAATGACGCACGTTGGTCATCGCATCACAGCAGCAAACGGCTTCATCAGACAGCTCAAGACACGCACAAATGACAAATATTGGTCGCGCGCGCGCGCTCACTAAATTGGATCAAAGTGTAACTCGGTGCCTAGGCTTCTGAAAATGTGTCTTGCATATAGAGCGCCACCTGTGGTTTTGGATAAGTTTATATGCCAGGGGGAGGGGCGCACCGGGCGCCCCGCCCCCGCCCCCTCTTAATTTCCAAAGCGAAAAAGTATAGCTATAAACGGCAGTTTTTTTTATTGCAAAATGTCAAAATTTTCAAGCTCGCTGGCTTCGCTCGCTGGCATTTAGTCGTAATGCCATTCTCCTGAAGTTGCTGCCAGTAATTGCCGGCAGCTCCACCCGGTGCGCCCCCCCCCCCCCCTTACTGCAAAAAAAAAAAAAAAAAAAAAAAAAAAAAAAATATATATATATATATATATATACATAGATACAAACGGCAGTTTTTGGACTGTAAAATGTCACAATTTTCAAGCTCGCTCGCTCCGCTCGCTCGCATTTAAATTCTCCTGATATTGCTGCTAGTAATTGCAGGCAGTTGCGCCCGGTGCGCCCCCCTTAATTTCGAAAGCAAAAAAGATATAGCTTCAAACGGCAGTTTTGGGACTGTAAAATGTCAAAATTTTCAAGCTCGCTCGCATTTAATCTTTGTGCAATTTTTTATTCCCCTGATGTTACGGCAGTTGCGCCCAGTGCGCCCCCCCCCCCTTAATTTCCAAAGCGAAAAAATATAGCTACAAACGGCAGTTTTTCTATTGTAAAATGTCAAAATTTTCAAGCTCGCTCGAATTGAATTGTTATGCAATTCACCTGATGTTGCTGTCAGTAATTGCCAGCAGTTGCGCCCGGTGACACGCGCCGATACCACCCCCCCCCCTTTTTTTCCAAAAAAAAAATATATATGACTAAGAACGGCAGTTTTTGAACTGTAAAATGTAAAATTTTCAAGCTCGCTCGCATTTAATCGTAATGCAATTCACCTGATGTTGCTGCCAGTAATTGCCAGCAGTTCCGCCCGGTGCGCCCCCTCCCTAAATTTCCAAAGCGAAAAAATATGGCTAAGAACGGCAGTCTTTGGACTGTAAAATGTGAAATTTTCAAGCTTGCTCTCTTCGCTCGCTCGCATTTAATCGTTTATATGCAATTCACCTGATGTTGCTGCCAGTAATGGCCAGCAGTTCCGCCCGGTGCGCCCCCACTCCCTTGATTTCCAAAGCGAAAAAAATACTGCTAAGAACGGCAGCTTTTGGACTGTAAAATGAAAATTTTCAAGCTCGCTCGCTCCGCTCGCTCGCATGTAATCATTATGCTCTCCTGATATTGCTGCCAGTAATTGCTAGGAGTTGCGCCCGATGCGCCCCCTTAAATTCGAAAGCGAAAAAATATAGCAACAAACGGCAGGTGATTTTTTTTTTTTTTTTTTACTTTAAATTGTCAAAATATTCAAGCTCGCTAGCTCAGCTCGCTCGCATTATGCCTTTCTCCTGATGTTGCTGCCAGTAATTGCTGGCAGTTGCGCCCTCCCCCTTTATTTCCAAAGCGAAAAATATAGCTCAAAATGGTAGTTTTTTTTTACTGTAAAATGTCAAAATTTTCAAGCTCGCTGTCTTCGCTTACTCGCATTTAGTCATTATGCCATTCACCTGATGGTGCTGCCAGTAATTGCCAGCAGTTGCGTCCGGTGCGCCCCCCTAATTAAGCAAAAAATATGGCTACAAAACGGCAATTTGGGGACTGTAAAATGTCAAAATTTTAAAGCTCGCTCGCCCCGCTCGCTCGCATGTAATCGTTAAGCCATTCTCCCGATATTGCTGCCAGTAATTTGTCGTTTCACACCGTCATTCCATAATCCATTTAGGGGGACAACCCCCTCCCACACCCCCCCCCCCCCCCTTGCTCGTTCCGCTTGTTCGGGCTCGGTCGCGTTCATGACATCAGTGTAAGAATTATTACTAGCAGTTTATTTGAATTATACCATTTATAGGCAAATTATTCAAAAACAATTTACTTCAAAATCTACTGATACCTTAAACAAGTGGGACTGTTTCAAGTCGATAAAACACGCAAAATACCTGCATCAAATTGCACCATTTACAACATCAAAATGCAAAAAGTACTCACCGTGGGAGGGGGACACTCCTTCCCATCCTCCCCCTCGCTCACTCCTCTCGCTCTTGCTTGGCCGCGTTCATGATATTCAGTGTAAATATTAAAACAGGATGTTTATTTGGATGATACTATTTTATAGGCAAATTGTTCGATATTAATTTACATCAAAATATACTGCTTTACTTTAAACAAGTGGGACTGTTTCAAGTCGATAAAACAAGCAAAACATGCATCAAATCCCCTTCGCTCTCTCCGCTTGCTAGGGCTCGGTCGCGTTCATGACATTATTGTAAGAATCAATACAAGAAGTTTATTGAAATGATATAGTTTATATAGGCACATTGTTCAACAACAAATTCCATCAGATTTATACTGCTACCTTAAACAAGTGGGACTGTTTCAAGTCGATAAAAACACTCAAAAAGCCTGCATCAAACTATTGCACCATTTACAACATCAAAATGCAAAAGTTCTCACCATGGGAAGGGGGGACAACAGGCACTTCCACACCCTCCCCCCCCCCTTGCTCGCTCCCTCGCATAAACACCCCCCTACCCCCCCCCCCCCCCCCCAAGATGAAATCCTAGCTACGCCAGTGCCTTTTCCCCGCTAGGTTTACCTAAAAAACAGTAAAAGTCTAGGGATTGAGAGCTTCCTATATTCCAAATGTCTGTCAAAAAAAAAAAAAATCTCGTTACATTAGGGTCAAAACGCACCCTCCTTGAAAAAAAAAAAGCTGGTGACGCCCCTGATGCACATTCATTCTTTTTTTCCTTTAAATCATGTACATAGTAATCTGATATTTTCTGAGATTTCGCTGAACGCTGAAAATGATTTTGATTCATAATTTATAGCAAAATATGCTGAAGAAAAATTAATTAATCTTACAAACAAAATAAGAAATACATGATGAAAAAAAAACTCGTAATTGTTCTATCTATCGTTGATTTTGCTCTTTTTTCTTCATTTTGTTCTTTTTCTTTTAATGTATCAAACCTATAGCTCATGTCTGCATCCCCCTTCCTATTATATTCTGAAGTACATGCATCTTGTCCTAATTATTGTCCGTGCTCGTATGTCTCGAGATGTGGTGTGCTGCGTTGTATAGTAACTATTTTCATTCCTTAGTTCTTAGTGCAAAAAAAAAAAAAAAGGAGTTTGTTTCCTTTCTTTTCCTCTCTCCAGTTGCCCTCTAATCTATTTCTTTAGAAAGGTTATACTCTGAGGAGTACATTGTACATGTCAAGCTATTGCTTTCTAGTGAACTCCTACTCATTAAGTGTTATTAATCTGTAATAGTTTGACATGAATTTTGTTATTTCGTTGGTGACAAGGTATTATATATAAGGTCCTTTGCTTAAGTAGTTTGTATTCTTTAAAGATTTCATTTATATCATGTTGAAGAACAAGTGAATTCAATTGAATTGAACTGAAATGAACGTGCTTGATGATGACAAATGTATTATTTATCATGATTTTGATACCGCTAGTTTGCAGGCACACATGCACCCTCGTTGGTCGTAAATGAGTCTGCACCACAGGACCATCAGTGGCACTGAGCCTCTCTCCCATGGGAGATTGGCACAACGAAATGTGTGCTCGACCGCTGCATACGCATCGCTCTGACACATTTTCAGAAGCCTAGGCATCGAGTTACACTTTAAGACCGGGGGCCGTATTCTGAGAGCTAATTAAGTGTCTGATTAGCACTTAATTACCGAATTGGTATTCTGAGAGCATGATTAAGTAGGGGGTATATTAACTACCATAGCAACAAGCGTTTTGGCGGGAAGGACTTACGCGTTTGCGCGTATCAATGCGCGTGCACCTCTGAGAGGACTTAATCACAGAGTTAATTACGAATCGGTATTCTGAGGGTGTAATTAAATATGAAAGTTAATGGAAAACTTAATGATACCAAAGAGTGTCATTAACTACTCCGATATCACGCAATACATCGTGTTTTCTCTGCCACAACGATGCTTACCGTCTTCGGTAACCGAGGAGCGGTTGAATGTTGTTATCGTGGTATCCGTAGAATTCAGAGAAAAAAAGAAATATAGCCGATCTTCGAGGAATTTTGTTATTTTATGTGAGCAAAGAGGTTGAGATCTTCGCGTGCGTAGGTGAGGGGTTGTAATCAAATACCGGAGTGTGCGCACGGAGCTCTTGGGTTGTAATTACAGGGGGCGTGGAGGAGCGCGCATTGAGGGCATATTTGCGCGTGTAATCATCATTTTGGCTTCTAACAACGCGTCTGATTGGATGGAATAACAATTAGATGGGAGGGACCTAAGATAATTACAGGGGACTTAATCATACCTTAATTACGTCCTCAGAATACCGATTTTGCCCATGATTAAGGGGTAATTAACTTCACGACTTAATCACGAAGTTAATTACAGACTTAATTACGACCTCAGAATACCACCCCGGGGGTGCTGTAAGCGCGATCCTTATTTCGATCCTAGGAGCGCGCGTAGGACAGAAAATAGGATACCCTTAGGACAGGCAAAATCGGTATGCTGTAAAATCTACTTGATACACTGAAATTACTTTTTGAACGAAATATCTATCGCTCACCATGGCTCATGAAAATACACACGACGCTTAATAATATAGGCATGAACAACCTGTGGAACACGTGTGAAGCTACAAGTCGTGAATGGATCAAAGCATCGGTAGAGCGCCGACTCGTTGATATACACAAACAAAATTTGTCGTCCACTATCTTTGATAATTCACAAACCAAGACTTATCGTATATTCAAACAATCACTAAATTCTGATATTGAGAATTATTTGATTGAACTCCCGAAGAGAGATAGAATTATTCTTTGTAGGTTTAGGTGTTCAAACCATCACTTACCAATTGTTTCTGGAAGATACACAGATACTCCCAGGAACATGAGGATCTGTAATCTTTGTGATATGAATACACTAGGTGACGAATTTCATTATCTATTTGAATGCCCTGTTTTCGACAACGATAGGCAATTATATCTTAAAAAAATATTTTGTTACTAGACCCAATACGTTGAAAATGGAACAAATGTTTAACTCCTGCAATCCTAGAACACGTTCTAATTTAGTTAAGTTTTGTCATAAAAGAATGATTTTTTTTTCAAGAACTCATAGAAAACTTATGGTAAACATTGTTACTATAATGTTAATTTCCTGTCTGATTTGTCATTTTCGAATATGAATTTTCCGCATTGTATCATCATTTACTGGTGCCAACCAGGACCATCCCTGTTTTTGCATTGTTTTATTATTTTTTCTTGTACAGTTATGTTACAGATTTAGTTATTTGGTTATTTGGTTAATTGCATAGCATTATACAACTTTTTTTTCTTTCTTTTTTTCTCCAGTAAATTTATGTACCTTCATTGTACTTTTTCATAATTATTATTATTTTGTTTGTTTGTTTGTTTGTTTGTTTGTTTGTTTGTTTTTGGTCGATATGTAATCTCAAATGTATAATTCACATAGTTATCTCCAATACCCTGATTGGGTGACATGAGATAAATAAAATTGTCATTGTCAATTGTCATTGTCAATTGTCATTGTCATTGTCAATTGTCATTGTCATTGTAAGCCTGTCCTAAGCCTATCCTTCGACAGTCATTTATGAATAATTGATATTAATGAGGAAAGACAGGACACGCCCGACGCAGTATCTATAAGCCAATCATCTGGCTAATTTTACGCAATGCGCGCCCAAGATCTACATTGCTCAAGAGTGCGCTTCACGCAGCTCTACTGTGCGAGGAGCTAAAAATGTATTGTCAATCTACTAGTAATTATACAGTTAAGAATACAATTTTGATTATCAAAGCTTTAGCACGCACTTAGTCCACCATAATAAATGTGACCTTACGAGTTCCATTAATTTGGATTTAAAGTTTTTGCAGAAATTAGCTCAAATTTTGAACTTTTGGAGGATGCTGGGGTAAACAGGGATATCATCACTGCATGCCAAACTTTGCCCTTGATTCAAAGTTATTACCTTGATTTTCTTAATTGAATATAAAGAATAATAATAACAATAGAATATAAAGAATAATAATAACAATAGATGCAAATAGATGCAAACAATAGATGCAAATTTTGGGGCAAATTATTTGTATAGTGCCCCATTTCTCTCTCTCTCTCTTCTTTCGATCTTTAAAATAACAACAACAACAATAGATGCACACACCCACACACACATGCACTCACATTATTCTATGATCGATATGCTTGTAATAATAATGTCTTGCTTATAGTTACTGTTTGTCCCACTTAAACCAAACCAATGTTCCACTTCTCCCAGGAAAAAAAAAATGATAACACAAATACGACGCTTATAGGAATATAGCGTAGCAACCCGTTATGTGGCTAGCATCAAAAGTCTTTTGGTCCGATACATGTGTGCCCCATTCTAAATATCAGAAAGTTATTCGAGAAACTTCATCAAATCACAATTTTTGTCCCACTTAATTCACTCCGCTAGCTCTCCCCTATCTTTATGGTAGTATAGACTTACATGCAGGGCAATAATAACAGAATAAATAAAGGAGATTACTGATAGATTAAACAAAGATATAAACATAGAGCTACTATAGCTCCATGATATCCTTGTATAAACACGTAAGTTCACTACATTTTGAAAAAAAAAAATGTTAACCCATGCACGAATGGACTGTTAGGTCACCGGCTTGCGTCACACACTACGTACGTCTTGTACGTAATGTGTGCGTATGGATCGTTGCGTTACTAGTACTTTTATTCTTCACGCGACCTAGAAGCGCACTGCGTACGTTTCTTTTTCTTTGGTTACTAGATCTTCACAGCAACGACTTCGAGGGTCACGTAATGTGGGCGGCGGAGGTAGGCTGCTTGCACTGCGTCCGCATGACGTTCGTACGGAAGCTTAAAAGTGCCAACCAGATGACGAGATAAGAAGACGAGAAGACAGGTTAAATACCGAGAAGCCGAGTTATTGCAACTCGGCAAGTCGACTTGCTTGGATCAAGAAGACAAGATGACAAGTTGTTGAAACTCGGAAAGTCGACTCGTTTGGGACAAGAATTAAGACATGATAACGAGTTGTTGAAACTCGGAAAGTCGACTCGTTTGGGACAAGAATTAAGACATGATAACGAGTTGTTGAAACTCGGAAAGTCGACTCGTTTGGGACAAGAAGTCAAGATGACAAGTTGTTGAAACTCGGCAAGTCGACTCGTTTGGGACAACTAGAAGTCAAGATGACAAGTTGTTGAAACTCGGCAAGTCGACTCGTTTGGGACAAGAAGTCAAGATGACAAGTTGTTGAAACTCGGCAAGTCGACTCGTTTGGGACAAGAAGTCAAGATGACAAGTTGTTGAAACTCGGCAAGTCGACTCGTTTGGGACAAGAAGACATGATAACGAGTTGTTGAAACTCGGAAAGTCGACTTGCTTTGGACAAGAAGTCAAGATGACAAGTTGTTGAAACTCGGCAAGTCGACTCGTTTTGGACAAGAAGTCACGATGACAAGTTGTTGAAACTCGGCAAGTCGACTCGTTTGGGACAAGAAGTCAAGATGACAAGTTGTTGAAACTCAGCAAGTCGACTTGCTCGGGACAAGAAGTCAAGATGACAAGTTATTGAAACTCGGCAAGTCGACTCGTTTTGGACAAGAAGACATGATAACGAGTTGTTGAAACTCGGCAAGTCGACTTGCTTTGGACAAGAAGTCAAGATGACAAGTTGTTGAAACTCGGCAAATCGACTTGCTTGGGACAAGAAGTCCAGATGACAAGTTGTTGAAACTCGGCAAGTCGACTTGCTTGGGACAAGAAGTCAAGATGACAAGTTGTTGAAACTCGGCAAGTCGACTCGTTAGGGACAAGAAGTCAAGATGACAAGTTGTTGAAACTCGGCAAGTCGACTTGCTTGGGACAAGAAGTCAAGATGACAAGTTATTGAAACTCGGCAAGTCGACTTGTTTGGGACACAAAGACATGATAACGAGTTGTTGAAACTCGGCAAGTCGACTCGTTTTGGACAAAAAGACATGAAAATGAGTTGTTGAAACTCCGATCGGGAAGTCAACTTGTTTGGGAAAAGAAGACATGATAACGAGTTGTTGAAACTCGGAATGTCGACTTGCTTGGGACAAGACGTCAAATGACAAGTTGTTGAAACTCGGCAAGTTTTTGTTTTTGTTTTGGACGAGAAGACAAAATGCCGAGTTGTCAAAACACGACAAGTCGACTTGTTTTGGAAAAGAAAACAAATTGGTTAGTTAGTGGAACAGAAAAGTCGACTTACATTAATTGTTGCGGACAAAAAGACAAGTCAACGAGTGGTTGGAATTTGTTTAGGACAAGAAATCAAGGTGACAAGTTGTTTATCGACATTTGGGGTCTAGGAACACTACCTCCTGGAAAACTACCCCATAATTACTACCCCTTGGATCTGGATAACTACCCCCGGATTATACCCCCGAATAATTACTCCCGGGATAACTACTCCTGGATAACTATCCCACAGATGACTACCCCCAGATAGCACTATCAAATAAAACATCATCACAACAACAACACAAAAAAAAGCAGTGAATTCAAAGACAAATACAACTTAAACAATCACTGAATATTTCCGATGCCCCACCCTGACCCGATGGTGTTAGCTCATCCAGCAAAACTGGTAACTGGATTTATGTTCTTTCAGAAAAAAAAACCCAAAAACTTGTCATTATAGTCACTGGCGTAGCCGGGGGGGGGGGGGGCGATGGGGGCGGTCGCCCCCCCCCCCCCCCTCTAAGATTTGGACCGCGAATTTGGGAGGCGGAAAAAAAATGCGTGTATACAACTGATGCATGCGCATGACTTATGAAGCGGGTATCCTTTGCAACCTTTCATCAAGATTTTTTTTTTTTATATTTCACTCAAAGTGTGCACCAGATCGTTGAATTTCAATTCAAAATATGCAAAATCTCTCGTGCTTGGGAGGGGTATCCCCCTTCCAAACCCTCCCCCTCTGTGCCTCTTTAGTACACTTTTTAGATTTACAAAAAAAAAAAATATATGAATAAATCTGGGTGCACAAGACTTATCACTTATATTCCGAAAACTCAAGGTTCCCTCATGTATAAGGGGAATTTCCCCTTCCAATCGACCCTTTCCTCCCTCAGTTCCCCCCCATCAGTTTTTTTTTTTTTTGTGTGTGTGTGTGTGATTTCCCAAACGTTGATTCCATTAATATGCGTATACGAGATTATCTCAATTTCAACCTTAAAAAGGCAAAAGCTCCATCGGAAGGTAAGGGTGGAGGTAACACTCGCCCACGCCTTTTCCCTGCTCGCCCGCCCTCCTCCTCCCCCCTCCCGCTTCCGCCGTGTATAGAAGTAGACTGTGGCTATACCCAGATCGCTTTATTTCAATTCTAAAAACGCTAAAGCTCCGCGAGCGGGAGGGGGAATCCCCCTTCCCCTAAGCTCTACCTCACTAGACTTTATACATACACACAGATGGTGCACATTCGGAATAAGAGCTAAATTCCGTGATTTTAACACTTCGATGAAAAAGTCACCACCAAAAATTTGCACCAGATCGCTGAATTTCAGGTCTGAAAACGCAAAATCACCTCCGTGTGGGAGGGGACCCTATCTACACCCTCGTGTGCATGCTTATTCTGTTTGATTGCTGAACAGACAGCGTTCATGATATTCAGTGTAAGAATTGATACAAGAAGATTATTCAAATATACCATTTTATAGGCAAATTGTTCAATAATAATCTACACTAGAATATACTGCAACCTTAAACAAGTGGGTCTGTTTCAACTCGTTAAAACACGCAAAACATGCATCAAATTGCACCATTTGCAACATCAAACATCATCCGCTGGTAAAAAAAAAATATCAAAATGGTAATTCAAGGGTTAGTAAACTGCTTTTGAAATTGACATGAAAGGGTGAGCAAGAATTTTTTTTTTTTCTCTAAGATTTCTTTTAACCATAATTAAAGAGGCATCAATAGTGTGAAACATTGTTCAAAAAGCCCGGAGCCGACAAAATATTGTGATTCATCGTGATTCCTGGTTGGCATTCTGAATGATAGGCAGGATGGAGCAGTGTACTCAGAACATCCGAACGGCAAAGAGTCGCTGTAATGTTGCGCAATGTGATGTAGAATTACATCTCTGTACCTTACACTTCGTTATATCAAAGCTAGATCACTGATTGTTGCTTTACATACTATAGTCTATATTAAAATGCCTTGCATTGCCAATAATAAGACTTGACGGGCTATTTCCAGCTATTTCCCAACTTTCCCAACACACACAAACACACACAAACACAAACAATAATTATAGGGGATGCTCTAAAGTGCAGATTTTGGAATCCTTCCCCCGCTTGGTCACTTCGACGCCCCCTCGCTGGTCATACCTCCCCCAATCATGAACAATAAACCGACATCCTTGACTACCAGTGGCGCACGGCCCCCCCCCCCTTAATTTCCAAAGCGAAAACAACATATTTATAGCTGAAAACGGCAGTTTTTGGACTGTAAAATGTCAGAATTTTCACTTTCACTCGCTCCGCTTGCTCGTATTTAATCGCTCTGCCATTCTCGTGATGTTGCTGCCAGTATTAAATTGCCAGCAGTTGCACCCGGTGCGCCCCCTTAATTTCCAAAGCGAAAAGGATAGCTACAAACGGCAGTTTTTAGACTGTAAAATGTCAAAATTTTCAAGCTCGCTCGCATTTTAATCAATACTTTTCGAAAAGAATATAAACATTTCACTTCCTTTGGTAACATAGAATAAGGTTACATAATCAAAACAAAGTAAATTGAGAAAACATAATTGTGGAACCTTGGGGTAACAGAAACGTTGTAAGGAAAATTGATTGACTGAAGTGATACAGACGATTATGCCATTCTCCTGATGTTGCTGCCAGTAATTGCCAGCAGTTTATGTTGCGCCCTGTGCGCCCCCTTCAGCCCCCCCCCCCCCCCCCCCGGGATTTACGCCCATGCTTTGAATGCACCTCTTAGACTTCATTTATGATTCAGGTTTGTATTATTGATTAATGATGCTAGATAGTAGGTTTAATTCGATTAATATTTCACTGTCTTCGTTTATTCAGCAAAAGAAGAAGAAAATACGATCTCGCCCTCGCCTCTTTTTCTCCCGCTGGCGCGGCGTGTATTGTGGGCTGCATTGTGCAGATTAAAGGGTGTGTACAGTTCTGGTCGAAGATTTAGCTTTTAACGTTTTGTGAGATATTCAGAAACCACTCTATGAGATGTGAAAGAGCATGCAGTTCTAAGGGGTATCAAAAGTTTATTTGATGAAAATCAGTTTTGAAATGGCTGAGATATCCAAAAACAAGGTGACAAAGAGATGCTAATAAAGTTGGGGCATGTCGCCTTTTATTATTAGCACTTTTTTGGATATCTCAGCCATTTGAAAACCAATTTTCATCAAATAAACGTTGAATCCTTCTTAAAATTACATGCTCTTTCATATTTCATAAGAGGCTTTTCATTATCTCACTTAGGAATGTTCAAAACATGAATCCCTCCCCCAACCACTACTGTACAGTCCCTTTAATGTCCCGTCACTGACCAGGGACGCTAACCTGGAAGCATTAAATTGCACATTACTTGAACATGAGACCATTCTGAAGCAAATCATTTTCACACAACAATAGATATACAATGAACTCTTAAATGAATCCCAGGGATTGGAACAATCATCTCCCAGCATTTCCACTGATTCCCACTGATCAGTTACTAGCCTTCCCCTTTAATACGCCAGAGGTGAGCGTCGCGCGCCCGCGACTCCAGGGTAAACTTCTCTGGCCTCCCGTTGGCTTTCCACTGCCGGTCGGGTTTAATGTGTCGCCGTCTTCATGATTTGAAGTTGAATTTGGTATAGTTTTGATGATGAACTTGACTCCGAGTGGGTGAACATAGCCCTAATTTCGATTGATCTCTTAAATGAATGGCCCTCTACATGAACACATGAAACCCCGCCGGCAGTGGAAAGCCAGCGGGAGGCTAGAGGTTTACCCCGGAGTAGCCCGACCAGACGCTGTTAATACCAGTACGCTACGCGATACGCTACGTATGTACAGCGGCGACTGGGCTGTGTATAGTTAAAGGGACTGTACAGTACTGGTTGAGGTAGGGATCCATGTTTTGAACATTCCTAAATGAGATAATGAAAAGCCTCTTATGAAATATGAAGGAGCATGTAATTTTAAGAAGGATTCAACGTTTATTTGATGAAAATTGGTTTTCAAATGGCTGAGATATCCAAAAAAGTGCTAATAATAAAAGGCGACATATGCCACAACTTTATTAGGATCTCTTTGTTTCACCTTGTTTTTGGATATCTCGGTCATTTCAAAACCGATTTTCATCAAATAAACTTTTGTTACCTCTTAGAACTGCATGCTCTTTGACATCTCATAGAGTGATTTCTGAATATCTCGCAAAATGTTAAAGCTAAATCTTCACCTCGACCAGTGAACTGTACACACTCTTTAACCCCGGAGTTGCTGGCGCGCGTCGCCAGCAATAGAAACTGTGTGCATTCTGAAATTCAATTTAGGCAGATAAATGCAAAATTATTTTGAAGCAGCTTTTATTTTGTCTGAGATTAAATCAATCATTCGGGGTATATTCCTTCGCCACTTAAGACAACTCGCCCTCGGACCCAAGACAGCTCGCCCTCGAAAAACGAGGGCGAGCTGTCTTCGGGGTGACTTGTCTCGAGGGTGAGTTGTCTGGCGCCCGTCTATTTCTCTCTCCCTCCTACTCGCGGTGTTACAGAATACCAATCGCGTATTTAGGAGAGAGAGTTGTCCTAGGGTCCTTACAGAATACCACCCCGGGTTACACCGTAAACAGGCGAAGCTCTCTGGCAAGGTCTTGGTACTTCTCTATCTTTTCCTTAGAACTCCTTCTCGGCTACTCTGCTGTCTCCCGGTACCGCGACATCGATGATTGTGCACATCTGTCGAGCCCTTTCTACGACGATGATATCCGGACGCCTGTGCTGGATGACATACGGAGCCCAGACTAGGAACGGACGGACGTGGGGAGCCTGACCAGCCAGACGCCGGCCGGGCATGCACTGCACTAGCAACGCCTCACATTACAATCGACGTGTATTTGTGCGTGTTCTGATCATGTTTATATGCATGCTAGATGCCGTCTGCTGAATTGCCATCTGCTGTACGATGCAACGACCAACGTGCGTCAGCTCAAAGCTTTTTGTCTAGTAGAACTATAAAATTTATCAAATTCGAAGTTGACGAAGAGCTTTCATTTACTGTGATTATGAATCCGAATATGGGGAGGAGGTCTAGCCCGTATGTGTGTGGGGATCCTTTACCTTTCTGTGTAAACTGCCGTCAACCGTTCACACGCAAATACAAGGGGTGGAACAGGTTTCGAGTGACAAGAATTACATCGGAAAACACCTGGACAACTCTGTTTGGAAAGCCGGCACTTTATAAACCTTCCTCCTTCATATGCAGAACATGCTACAAATTTCTGGTGTCCAACACACGCCCTGCGATGTCCATCACTCATTATGGCAAGAGTTTAATGAGGATTCTGAAAGGGGCAAAGCCAAATCCGGCAAATGGTGAGGTTCTTCATCATGCATGTTGCCTCAAAAAGTCTAGAAAACGTGTTTAGGATCTAACATGTTAGGTAACTACACTGCAAGTCTACTCCTTCGCAGACGTTGTCATTTTTCAGTGGTGGTTGTGCGACTCCTTCATGAATATCTTTTTTAATCGTGGAAAACTAAAATATAAGGAATCCCCATAATCTATGATAATCATCCAATAATCGGTATGCGTATTTTTTTTTAATTACGTAAAAAACCTACCAAAATCCATCCTTAGTAAAAATCAGGTCTGTGAGCGTCCGTATTGCTTCACTCCTCATCTTCTGCGTGTTATTGAATGGCAATCACTATCCTATGCTACAACGTAGGTAGGATAGTCGGAGTGACGTCATATCATGAGAGCAGCACGCGCAGAAATACATGGTAGAAGACGACAAGCTTTACGTAACACACGAAATGCACGGGCGTACGTAAAATGCTAACACGGTATCTCGGGTTGAGCGTTCGTGGCTGTTCGTTTATTTTGTGAATCATCGCACAATCTACTCCGAAAAATTCAACAATAAGGTTTGGATACCAACAAAACACCAAATTCAACTCGAACCATCAGCAACATACGATTATATAGGTGGGTGGTATTTCCTGTTAAAATGAAACAAAATAAAAGACATTTTTGTGGTCTTGTCTTCAAAAGCGACAGTCGTTTACGTACGTTTAAACACTAGTACATGTCAGACTGCTGTGCTGTGCACAGCGGTCTGGTCAGGCTAGGATCTAAGGGCACCAGTATTCGGTCAGCCCCCGGTATTTGGTCAATTATTACTACTAGTCACCAGCCAGTAAGTTCAACTGTACAGACACACACATATCACATTGATTCACATACATGCACACTCATTCACAACAGGAAACTCCCTTAGCCCCCTCTAAAAATCCATCCAAAATCCCAAATTTTACCGTCAAAAGTGCAGAATCGGCGCTACTTTCCAAAAGCGCGCGCGGATAGGCCCAGTCTTAAGAGTACGGGTCGCCGAAAAAGCACTAAAAATCGAGAAATAGGCCGTTCTCTTGCGGGATTTTTTGCTTTTGAGTTACTCTTAGATCTATATCGCAAGCTTGGAGTGTGATGGTATCCTCAAAAACGCAAAAGAAAAACAAAATTTCCGTACGTGCCGATACAGTGTCTCAATGCACAAGGGTTGAATGCAAGTGCCGAGTCCCCAGTATTCGGTCACCAACAGGCGCCGCAACATCCCCGATGCAATTTTGCGCCAACAAGGTAGCACGCGCGCGCGTTTTTCAGCTGCCTTGAACACGCATTGACTTTGAACGCGCATATCGCGTGACCGAATACTGGAGCCAGTGACCGTATAGATACATCTACTGGGGAATTTTCAAGGTGATATATTTTGCGATTTTGTGAAATTCTGTGTGATATTTAACAAAATAAAAATTGAGATTAAAGAAATTTGATATATTTCACATACATTGCTGTAGATATGATGTATGTACAAGTATGTATTATTTTAGTTTGAAAAATATTGCAAAAAAGCTTAAGTGACCGAATACTGGGGATGTTACCCTATTTGTCTTAATTTACCTTTTTTTTTGGTGTGTGTAAATTAGTAGGGTCCTTACGCGTTACTCCTAAGTAATAAACATGGTCGTGACACTGATGGTAACCCCGTTGCCGTGGTTGCGGGGTGCTGTAAATAGTAACATACTTTACGCTACGGTACGTATTTGTCCATATGGGGTCGCTGCTGCAGTTAGCTAGAGCCTATTACACTAACAGTTGTTAGACAAACTAATGGGCATATGCCAACTAATGTTAGAAATGAACATCTTGTAGCTTTTTTTTTTTTATTTTTAAGCTAAAAGTAAAGTAAGGCCTCGCGCCCGCCCTGGTGGCCTGGCTGGCTGGGCCTTGACCGAAAGATCGGTCTGTACCTGTCCGTCGGGGAATGTTCTGCGGAGACTGCGTCTGGCTTCAGCCTTCACGGATCCCAGGACAGCGTTAATGGCAAAATATAAAAGAGTCCTCCGGACAGACGGATCTTTCTGTCCATGCTGGGCCCTACCCCTGTACCTGGCCCTGCAGAGAGACTCCGACTTCGTAGAGCCCGAGCTCCAACTCTCCCGAGCGAGTCCGGCTTTCAATGGGAGATCTCCAGAGTCCAGTTGATGCATGAATGAAAATACTATGTTAGACTCTAGCCTTTGTAAATCTGAAATGGCATAACTCTTTACTAACTTTAGCTTTATTTGCCATGGTGGAAACCCCCTGGCCCCGTGAGGCTGTGTGCCACATTATTCTGAGACACATACCAAGGAACCGTACTAACGTTAACGTTATGTAGAATCTAGTCATGCTTTGAGAAAGAATTCTGTTTTTCCAATCTACTTTGCTTCTACTAGTTCTTTATATGGCTAGGTTCTACTCTAGCCCCGGAGAAATCGCTGCAAGACCCAACGCTGCATGTTGGGGCTGGTCGCAGTTAGTTCTACTCTAACTGTTAACTGAGTGTGATTACGGTACCAGTGAGCAAAGTTGAAGAGGAATGCCAAGCTTTGCTTTGATACAAATCTATTTCTACGTATATATTTATTTTTTTAATGAACAGTTGCTACATTACTGAGTGAATAGGCACAACCTTTACACGTGAAACCGTGAGAGAAACTAAGAATTTACATGCAGATTTAGTTGGGAACACTGCTTCAGTGCTTGGTAAATGGAGAATCAATCACTAGACACTACAGGCCTACATACCTGTACGCTGTAGACTGCAAGCTGTATGTACTATAAAGGAACAAAAGCGCGAAAAAAGATTTCACTGGGTCTGTAGTCCTACAGTGGGATTAGGCGATTTCTCAGTTGGTTTAAGCGGATTAGTGCGTTTGAGCGGAATTATATGCAAAGTTGGTATGCTGTCATTGTCGACTGAGTGGGACGTGCGAACGTGGCACATACAAGTGTAAAGAGTTTATTGTTATCCATTGAAGTCTTATTTATTCCAAAATATTTGATTTAAATTATTGAATTATTACTGACTGCCTTGTAGAGTATGGTCATGTTAGACTGTATGTCTAAAAAAAAAAAAGAAAAGAAAAAGGTTGACATACATATGTAGCATGAGACTTTTTAGATATAAGAAAGCAGAAGTGGTAGAACCCTATTGACCCATTAAGGGACTTGGCGCACAGCAAGTTGCACCACTACTAACCAGGAGTCTCCAGTTTGCTAGGGTGGATTCAGATGGGAGAATCTCCAGATCAGAAGGGGCTTGGGGTCGGGAGTGTCTGATTCTGTAGTAATTCGTGTGTACAATTAGCTTTCATGCATTCATCTTTGTTACGACCAAAATCACTCTGAGAATGATCGCACAAAAGAAACAATCAACTAATGTTCAGGCGGTTTATTAACAGTGATATTGTGGGTACAGACTCGTAATCGGTTTTCACATCAGTACAATAACGATCAATACAAACAATTACAAATCGGTAATAGAATCACTTACGTGCATTACAGTCCAAAATTTGAAAGCAAGTAACCCTTTGACAGTGTCCAGATACGATGTTCGATGCACAGATGAATGATCCGCGATGCACCGATGAATGATACCTCAGACGTAAATCCAGAGGCGCAGGTTGTGATAATCCTCGTTATTAATCCGGGGTAAAGTCCACAATGTGTGTCCACGGCGAAACGTGCAAAATCCAAAAGTTATGACGACCACGTCCAGTTGATGCGTTGAATGATGATTCACTTTATAATGTCCAGCAAGGAATCCAGCCCGTCACAGCTTTGCCGTAATAATGTCTGTTGACACTAAAATATGGAGTCTATCTCCAACGTAGGCAAATTAATTCTCTGCTGGCAAAATGTCTCCCAGGCCTTATCTCCACAAACACAGTTTGTATAGCAGGTCAGCAGGTAACACAGGACTGACTATAACAAGTCGCTTCAGAGCCAGAAGTGACGTAACTCTCAGAGCAGAGGTGTTGGGTACTCTGCCTACCTCAGAATTTCTCCTGCTTATATACTATCCATTCACCCCTTTCTAGTACATTCTGTAATTTTCTCCAACCTGGGGCTACATACCTGAACATACTAGCAAGTCCAAATTCCAGGAATCCTGGATGACTCACTTCCTAATATGTGCATAACATCATTGCCAAAATTAACTACCAATCACATTGGGCTACAAGGGCAGTGCCTCACTCAGCCAGCACTTCCCAGAATTTTCTGGAATGGGTTACATCATTCTAGATTGAGTGAGCTATAATGTATTTCCTGTCACATGCATACATGTACTGTAGCTACATTGTATACCATATAGAAAATTCTCCACTGATCTGGTCAGCCTGTATGTACTATATCTATATCATATAGAATGTTCTCCATTATTCTGGTCCACCTGTGTACATACACATTAAAACAACCATGCATACAGCCTTGATACATGTACATAACTACTTGTGTGTACATTTGTGACACCATCCCCCATGGGAAAAAGAAAGCCTTGCCGTAGCAAGGGTTTCTTTTACCTTCACAATTTCTCATTGTTATTTACTACGAATGTGAGGTAAAATACAAATCAAGCTAATCACATACTATCACATGCCTTTTGAATAGCTGCATTAATTCCATGTTCTCTTTTCATGGATACCATTTACAATGATATTGCTTGGATTCTCGGAACTTACACAATCATGTCAAACTCAAATTGCATACCGGTACATCAGTAATGGATAAGCTAAACACTGTATGTGTGATGTGAGGTGAAAACCTTTCACCCTTAACTTCTATTGTGCTATCCAATACCTATGTCACACCAACTGACTTTCTGTCATAGCACTCTTTCAACATATTGACATGACACATTCTCTGTTCTGTGCATCTGTCTGGTGTGCTGATCACATAGTTCACATCATTGAGTTTCTTTTTGACACAGTATGGGCCACTGAACTTGGCTTTCAGTGGTTCACCTTGTATGGGCAGCAGTACAAGAACTTTGTCACCTGGTTTGAAAGTTCGGGCCTTGGCATTTTTGTCTGCCTTTCTCTTCATTGAGTCTTGTGACACTTTCAAGTGTTCCCTAGCTACCTCACAAGCCTTTGAAAGCCTTTCACGAAACTTTGACACATAGTCAAGTAGGTGGACCTCATCATCCTCAGTCATGAATTTCTCTTTGATGAGCTTCAGTGGGCCCCTAACTTCATGACCGTACACCAACTCAAATGGGCTGAAACCCGTCGACTCACTTGGGGAGTCCCTCGTTGCAAACAACAGGAAAGGGATGCCCTTATCCCAATCCTCGGGATACTCCTCACAGAATGCCCTAATCATTGTCTTTAGGGTCTGGTGGTAGCGCTCCAATGCACCTTGGGATTGGGGATGATAAGCTGACGACTTCAGCTGCTTCACACCCAAACGATACATCACCTCTTGAAATATGCCTGACATGAAATTTGACCCTTGGTCAGACTGCACTTCCTTGGGCAACCCATACCTAGTGAAAAACTGCACTAGAACATCTACCACAGTCTTAGCAGTGATATTTCTCAAAGGGATAGCCTCTGGAAACCGTGTAGACATATCCATGATTGTCAAGAGGTACTTATGACCCGACCTAGTCCTAGGCAAAGGTCCAACACAGTCGACTAGAACCCGACTGAATGGTTCTTCAAACGCAGGTATCGGAATCAATGGCGCCGGCTTCACTGAATGCTGTGGTTTACCAGCCACTTGACATGTGTGACAAGTCTTACAAAACTCAGCCACATCCACATTCAACCCTGGCCAATAGAAATGCCTCATGATCCGATCCTTTGTCTTTCTGACGCCTAAATGGCCGCCAACAGGTAACTCGTGAGCAATCCTCAAGATCTCACCGCGGTAATAGGGAGGGACAACAACTTGACGGACCACCGTCCAATCCTCATCAGCTGGCCTATGGGGAGGTCTCCACTTCCTCATCAAAATGCCATCTTTGACATAATAGCACTCAGGGACCTTTTCAGCCTCAGCCTCAGAACACGCCGTCTGAGACAAGCCTTTCAACTCAGAGTCTGCCTGCTGTGCTTCAACCAAGGAAGACTTGCTAAACAGCCCATCACTGTTAGCCTCGGAGCCTAATACAGCAACCCCATCATTCAAATCCTTGAAAAAGGTTTCTGCCAACCAAACACCGGAATTCTCCTCCACATCAACAGAATCCGCATCATCTTGAACAGCTCTACGAGCCTGAGACCTAGTCACAACACAATCTGGGAAAATCCCAGGAAACTCCTCCTGCAACTGCTCAGTTTCAGCAACCACCACTGGTTTATCCGAAACAACTGGAGACGCAACCACCTTGTCCCCAGCCAAGTCATTCCCCAACAAGAAGTCAATGCCTGCCATGGGCAACTCAGGAACAACTCCAACAGTGACAGGACCAAAAACTAGGTCACACTTCAAATCCACTCTATACAGTGGAACTGACATATAACTGCCATCAACAGTCTGAATCAAGACTTTTGCATTCACTGCACTATCTGGTGGAAAAGTCATACCACCATCCACCATCAACGACTGAGAGGCCCCCATATCCCGCAGGATGACTACTGGTTTACCTGCCTCACCAGACGTACATGGGGTCACCTCACCATCAAACAAAAAGCTACGATAGCTCTCATCCACCTGCTTAGTCCTTTCTTTGAATTTGGGAGATCGACTTTCAATGGCCTGTGTTTCACTGAACGGGACACTATTTTCGGGTAGGACACTTTTTGACATGACAAATCCCATGTCCTTCTTTGTTTTGTTTTGCAACTTCCAACACTGTGACTTTACATGCCCTGTCTTGTTACAGTGAAAACATTTGATGACATTTGCACTTGTACTGGACCCTTTGTCAGATTGAGGCTTTGGTGCCGATGAAGATTCAGAACTTGTGCCTTTTTCAGAACCAGCATTCTTTGGATTGCTCGACTGATTTTTGTCTCTCTTATTTCCAGAGAAATTCCTGAAAGGTGGTCTGTTGTCATTTCTGTGGGTCAGCTCATACTCATCAGCCATCAAGGCTGCTTTATGCAAATTTGTCACTTTGTGATCATCCAAATGCGACCTCACACTGAAAGCAACACTCTTTTTGAATTCTTCCAAAAGAACAACCTCACGTAGGTTATCAAAATCCTGATCCACTTTCAGGGATCTGTACCACCTATCAAACATCATTTCTTTTTCACGAGCAAACTCAACATGTGTCTGGCCTGGTTTGCGGTACGAATTTCTGAACTTATGTCTGTATGCCTCTGGCACCAACTCATAAGCATTCAACACTGCTTTCTTGACTGTAGCATAGTCACGTGATTGCTCTTCAGAGAGAGATGAGTACACATCGGCTGCTTTGCCAACAAACACACTTTGAAGGAGCAAGGGCCAAAATTCCTGTGGCCAGTTCAAACTGTTAGCCACCTTCTCAAATGACACAAAATATGCATCGACTCTGTTTTCTTCAAACTTTGGCACCAATCGAATGTTCCTAGCCAAATCAAATTCAGAGGGAGCCCTTTCACGATTTCCAACAGTCTGTGCATGAGTCAATTCCATCTCACGCAATTTCACTTGTTGCTCCACCTCAAACTTTTTCTGTTCCATTTCAAATTTCTTCTCTTCCATTTCAAGTTTCTTCATTTCAATTTCTCTTTGTTTGTCCCTTTCCTTCATTTCCATTTCTAGCCTCATCTTCTCTTTCTCCAGTTCTAATTCCCTTGCTCTTTCTCTCTCCTTCATTTCCAATTTAGCAAGCTCAAGCCGTGTTTGATCTGAAATTTGAGCTTGATCTGGAGTGTCAATTTCTTCTTTGAGCTCCATGTGACCAGCTACTAAGTCAAGAATCTCTGCCTTTCTTACACCTTGTGGAACATCTACATTTAAATGCTGTGCAATAGCAGTCAAATCACATTTGCGTAACCTTTGCAAATCTTTGAGGGACAAATCTGTCCTCTGAACAAATGCCTGAACATCCATTGTACTGATTGACATTGTCACATGTATACACACAATATACAATTGAACAATCAACTCACTGGTAATCTGTCTGCACCAATATTCTGAATTCCGGAACGTTCCAAATTCTAAGTTTGGCTTTAAATTCACTTCCCGGACAAGCCCCCAATTTTGTTACGACCAAAATCACTCTGAGAATGATCGCACAAAAGAAACAATCAACTAATGTTCAGGCGGTTTATTAACAGTGATATTGTGGGTACAGACTCGTAATCGGTTTTCACATCAGTACAATAACGATCAATACAAACAATTACAAATCGGTAATAGAATCACTTACGTGCATTACAGTCCAAAATTTGAAAGCAAGTAACCCTTTGACAGTGTCCAGATACGATGTTCGATGCACAGATGAATGATCCGCGATGCACCGATGAATGATACCTCAGACGTAAATCCAGAGGCGCAGGTTGTGATAATCCTCGTTATTAATCCGGGGTAAAATCCACAATGTGTGTCCACGGCGAAACGTGCAAAATCCAAAAGTTATGACGACCACGTCCAGTTGATGCGTTGAATGATGATTCACTTTATAATGTCCAGCAAGGAATCCAGCCCGTCACAGCTTTGCCGTAATAATGTCTGTTGACACTAAAATATGGAGTCTATCTCCAACGTAGGCAAATTAATTCTCTGCAGGCAAAATGTCTCCCAGGCCTTATCTCCACAAACACAGTTTGTATAGTAGGTCAGCAGGTAACACAGGACTGACTATAACAAGTCGCTTCAGAGCCAGAAGTGACGTAACTCTCAGAGCAGAGGTGTTGGGTACTCTGCCTACCTCAGAATTTCTCCTGCTTATATACTATCCATTCACCCCTTTCTAGTACATTCTGTAATTTTCTCCAACCTGGGGCTACATACCTGAACATACTAGCAAGTCCAAATTCCAGGAATCCTGGATGACTCACTTCCTAATATGTGCATAACATCATTGCCAAAATTAACTACCAATCACATTGGGCTACAAGGGCAGTGCCTCACTCAGCCAGCACTTCCCAGAATTTTCTGGAATGGGTTACATCATTCTAGATTGAGTGAGCTATAATGTATTTCCTGTCACATGCATACATGTACTGTAGCTACATTGTATACCATATAGAAAATTCTCCACTGATCTGGTCAGCCTGTATGTACTATATCTATATCATATAGAATGTTCTCCATTATTCTGGTCCACCTGTGTACATACACATTAAAACAACCATGCATACAGCCTTGATACATGTACATAACTACTTGTGTGTACATTTGTGACATCTTGTAAGGACACCTTCAACATGTACATGTAATGTATGTATTTCCCCTTAGCTGTATCTAGAATAAAACTTATCTTCTCAATTTTCTTCCATTTTAAGATGGTGCTGATGTCTCCGAGGAAAAGACAGACAATGACACATTGACATTGGCTACTCCTCTAGCGGAGCCAGAGACTGACGTGCCTGAGGAAATAATTGAAGACGACGTAGAGGAAATGATTGAAGATGACGTAGAGGAAATTATTGAAGACGACACATCGGCTACTCCACCAGCAAACACTGACGTGCGCGAGGAAAGGACTAAAGGTGACACTCCACCAGCTGAGAGTGCTATGAAGCTACCTGAGCTACACTATAGCAAAGATGTCTCAACGGTTGGTCCACCTCCAAAGAATTGGCAGTGGGTGTTAGTACCAGTTCTTCGTCCTTGTGATCCAAATAAAGGTTAGATACCATGTTTGAAATGTGAGAAACATTCTAGGGGTACATGCAAGCACTTTCTGTTATAATACACCCCAGCCCTGTAGTCCCTGTAAAATTTTCATTTCCTAAGTTCACCATGATGTAGCTATCCGATTGGTTGATCATCACAACACATGCAGATAGGACAGAAGTTATTTGTTGTTTGAAGGTTTGCATGACGAAGTAAATGAGGGAGAAAGATTTGTGGTGACACCATGTGTATGTAGTCTTTATTGTAAACCGAATCATTGTTTGGCAGAAGAGCCTAGAAAGAGGAGAAATGAAGAGGGAAGCGACATATGGGTTGTAAGGATGGAAAAAAAGTGAAGAGTGGGGGACAGTAATGGGCTAGAAGTTGACGTTGCACTCTCTCTCTCTCCCTTCTCTCAACATAGTCTCATCTCTCTTCGACGTACCTTTTCTTCACGGGATTATTTGTCCTTTCTTCATTGATTCCGCATTCCATAGTCCACATTGTTCGCCGACTGCGTTCTCATGGTTTCATGAATCTTCACTTCTCTCTCCTATCTCCATGATTTTCCAACATTCAATTTCTCCCTCTTCCTCTTCCCTTCTATTTCATCTTCCTCGTAACGATGTCCAAACATCTTACTTGATTCTCACTCTATTCTGCCTTACCACTCTCTCTGTTCCTTTCTCTACCGTCTCCACTAGTGCAACTTCAACTTCTAGCCCATTACTGTCCCCCACTCTTCACTTTTTTCCCTCCTTACAACCTCCATATGTCGCTTCCCTCTTCAACTCTCTTCTTTCTAGGCTCTTCTGCCAAACAACGATCTGGTTAAGGACTCCTTGTATACTGTATACACATGGTGTCACTGCAAATCTTTCTCCCTCAGGACAGAAGTGTCATTACACACTGTTACTGTCAGCCGTGCAGTTTTATAAAATGGGTAGTGAAGAATCCTGCGATCCTGCACTTTCATTGTCCCTGTTTCACCTTGTTTTCTTTCCCTAAATAGTACACCTGCTACCTGAATGTAATTTGCATCTTGCACACATGTTTGCACCTTGAGCATATACATGTAATGTATGTATTAAATGGAATCAGTTTCTGAGCAGTACAATTTCAAATGATAAATAATAATGATGATAATAATAATGATGATGGTAGTAATAATAATGATAATGATAATATTGATAATAATGATGATTGTAATTATTTTCATTATTATCATTATTACTATTATCATTATTATCATTATTATACTAATATCATTGCTATCATCAATATTCACATTTTTGGTGTTATTTTCTTATAAAGAATTCATAAGTTGTATATTTGAGGGAGGGGGAGGGGAAAAAACCTTATTTAGGCAGAGGGTCTTGTTCCTTTTTTGTCCATCTCATTTGCAATGTTATTGTTATTTCTGTACTACCTCACTTTAACCTGGTACTACATTCTTATTTATTTATTTATTCAGTTTTATTTAAAAAAAAAAGAACAGGGTAGTCACGTTCAGGGCCCAAGGGCCTGCTTTTCAAGTGAGCCCTGTTACAAATAGTACATATTGCGAGTAAAAATCACGTAATACAACAGCAACAAAAAAGAAAGCAAACGAACACATAGAAACAAGCAAGATGTGATATCTACATTTAAGTAAAAAAGATACAAAAATTAACAAATTAAAAGTAAAAATAGCAGGAGATTACCATATGCAAAAACAAAATAAATTATGTTACCAGAATGTACAAAAATAATGGCCAAAAAGTGATATGGCAACGAGTAAAAAGTGCACTTTCACACTTTGTTCAGAATATTGAAATGTACATTTAATTTTTTTTCTGTGTATGATAAAGCTACACCGCCCCAGAGAAGTGTCGAAGGCCACACAAGCACAAAGGGCCAGAAGAAGAAGAGTCAGATTCAAGGTCGTGTTCTTCATGCTCCAGTCTCAGGTGAGATACTGTAAACGTCATATATTTCGCGAGTCTAAATTTTTGCGAATGGGGAATTCCCAACGATTTCGCAAGTGGTTAGATTTGCAATTGTGGAGTCTTGTTCTGAACGGAGAACTGTATAGACGTACATGACATTCACATCGGGATCAGATTCAATATTTTCACGTGTCTTAAATTCGGCGAATTGCACCTGACTTGCCAAATTCCCGAAAGTGAAAACCTCGTGAAATATTTGACGTACATGTACATGTATACAGTATTCTATAACTGGAAATTTTAGCACGCCTGACACTTTTGCAAATTTTGCAAGGATCTAAGACTTGCGATAGTATAGAGCATGCATATAGGCTCTTCTCTACTCAATGCATTAAATGCCACTGGCAACTTGCTTAAGTTTCATGCCTCGAAAAATATTGCTATTTTTCAGAGTTGGTGTTAATGCCTGCATTGAATAGAATAAAAAAAAAAAAGTAATAGCAACTGCAACAAAATTAAAGCAGTACAGTACTCTCTTATTCATCAGGTACCCTTTATTGAATCGGGTTCCCCGCTTTATAATTGACTGACAAATTGAACTGCAGTTCCAATGCATGTTAAATTTAGTGGACAATCAGATACGTATTTCGGGTATTGAAAACGAATAGGCATTTTCCAGATATACAATCTATTTCAGGTTTCCCATAGAAAGCCTTCGAACAATATTTGTGTTAACCTGTTGAGAATGGGCAGCATTTCCCAGACACACTTTCCTGAGAATACTCGGGACTGGGCTTTGATCTGTTACTGTCATTGAAGTGGATTTTTGGCGCGAGTAATTTTTTGTGCTGTAACGCTTGACAAGGTATATGTGGTGAGTTTCGTTAATGTTTTGAATTCTGCAGAATCAAGAAATCAACTACGGACACATTCATGTATGGCATGCGGAAGTGTTTGCATGTTTTTATTTTGTGCTAATTTCTGGTTTTGCAAAAGGCATGAAAAAATTCCAACAATTTCAAACAATATCTGTAATATTTACTCCAGTCCCCATTGTCTTTACACACAAATGAATGCAAAATATTGAATTTTTCATGATGTGCCATGTGAAAGGGTGATGCAACTCTTTAATCGCACATAAATCCATGTTAATTTGGTATCAAAAGTTGCGCAAAACTCGATAAAAACAAGTTGTAAAATGGCAGCGCAAAATCTTGAAGTGTTACAAAATAATCACAGTTTATGTTAAGGGGGTCTTTCAGCTCCCCCCCCCCCCCCCACCCCGGACTTTTTAGGGTAAAGGTTAATTTGAATTTTCTTCCATTTATTAAAGATGGTGATAAAGCGCCCCAGGAGACAACGAAGGGTAACTCATCCTCTACTTCATCTGCAAAGGAAAAGAACCGATATCTGATTTTGGGTCCTTATCATCAAGTTTCAGGTTAGATAACTGCCAAACAAGACGTTTTAGCATTTATGAAATTTCTGCCAATTTTGCAAAGAACCAAGATTCACTAAAGTAAATAGCATGCAAATGCTCTTGGCTACTCAGTACAATAAAAGCCAGTGGCAATGTGGAAGTTTCCTACCTCAAAGTGATTGTTATCACTTAAAGTTATAGAAGCTGTAATGATAGACATTTGAAAAAAAATAAATAAAAAGAAATAATACCAGCAATGGAAGGAAAGCAGAATTGGTGACAGAAATAACAAATAATAATGATCAAGATCTGGTATTCATCTGTAGCTTGCAAGTATTAGAGTTGAAGGGTAAATCATTAATTCAAATTGAGATTTATTTTCTTTGGCAAAATCTTATATTTGCGGGAGGGAGTTGGATTTTTAGCTCACCTGAGCCAAAGGCTCAAGTGAGCTATTGCGATCGCCCTTCGTCCGGCGTCCGTCGTGCGCCGTCCGTCGTCCGTAAACTTTTACATTTTTATCTTCTTCTTGAAAACCCCAAGACCGATTTTCATCAAACTTGGCAGATAGCATCCCTAGGGGGTTAGGAACTCAATTTTTTAAATTGGGCACCATGCCCCACCCAGGGGGCCCCCAGGGGGCCCAAACCCCCCAAAATTAAGGAATCTGTAAAAATCTTCTTCTCTAGAACCAGAAGTGATAGAGCTAAGTTAATACTATGAGTTAGTACATTGATGACTGTAGTTTCAAGTTTGTTCATGGCAGAATCAGGGGTGCCCCCCTTGGGACCCAGGGGAGGGGGGGTGGGGAGGGGTCCTAATGGGGCCTAAATTATACATTTTCATCTTCTTCTTGAGAACCCCATGACCAATTGTCACCAAACTTGGCAGGTAGCATCCCTAGGGGGTTAGGATCTCAATTTGTTAAAATGGGCACCATGCCCCACCCAGGGGCCCCAGGGGGGGCCAAACCCCCCAAAATGAAGGAATCTTTAAAAATCTTCTCTAGAATCAGAAGTTATAGAGCTAAGATAATACTATGAGTGAGTACATTAATAACTGTAGTTTCAAGTTTGTTCATAGCAAATCCAGGGGTGCCCCTCTTGGGGGCAGGGGGGGGGGGGGTTGGGAAGGTCCAAATGGGGGCCTGAATTGTACATTTTCATCTTTTTCCTGAAAACCCATGATGGATTTTCGTCAAACTTGGCAGGTAGCATTCCTAGGGGGTCAGGATCTCAATTTATCAAAATGGGCACCATGCCCCACCCAGAGGGCCCCAGGGGGCCCCCAATCCCCCCAAATTAAGGAATCTTTAAAAATTTTGGCCCTTATTGTACATTTTCATCTTCTACTTGAGACGCCTGGTCAAATTTTAGTAGAGCTGTGAATAATTTAGATTAGTGACTGCGTGAAAGGTGAACTTGCGATACTCAGGTGAGCGCTAGACCCACGGGTCTCTTGTTTTTTTACCTTTTTGTTTCATATTTGTTTTATATCATATCATATTGTAGTATATTATATTAAATTATATTATATTATATTGTACTATTGTATATTAAATGAAATTATATTATGTAATATTATATTATATCAGATAACAATATATTTTATCATTATATGTGACCCTGCACCACAAAACTGACAAAAAGTTGCCAGATATGGATTTTTAGTTAAGGGCAGATTCTGAAATAGCAGACTATAAGCTTTAAAATGATGTATAGCTCAATTTAAATGGATTCTCCTATTTGAAACCCATCTAAATATTGGGGAAAAAGCACACACTCTGGAAAAGTGTGAACCAGGAAAAGAGGCTCTGAAGTTACAGGGTTTATTCAAGCGCTTAATGCCACCAAACTGTGCTGGCTGTGCGATGAATGGGACAAAAAAACAGGATGTAAACCACTGGAGCTACAACAATGAAGAGATGATCAGATCAAGCTAAAATTAATCATGCTCTATCAACACATTCTGGTCGTGATTAGTGCCAACTTTCAAAGCATTAGCATTATCCCTTATGAAAAAAGTTACTAGACTTGGAAGTGAAGAGTGTGCAAAGGGTTATCAAGAAATGAAGAGGGGCCTCTGGAAAGACTACGTTGTACCTGATCTCACTACTCGACAAAGAAGGGGGGTAGAAAAACTGCTTAAAATGCACTTTACCATGATCCCAAACTAAAGAGTAATGTAGAAGAAGGGTAGCTCTTTCACAAACTATGAAAATCCCAATATTGACTTGGTTGAGCAGTTTCACCTTTTTTGAGTACTCACGTGAAATCAAGGGGTGTGACTTTTTGTTCGTTTTGTGATGTATGGTCACATATAATGTTGTATTCTGTTTTACTTCCATTTTATGATGTCATATCATATCATTTTCTTTATGCTACCTGGTACTCTGCTCTGTATATTGAATTTCCTTTTGTTTAAGATGAAGATAGAGCGCCCCAGGAGAAGACCACTGATGACTCATCCACAACGCCATCCACAGAGCAACAGAAAGGGCTTCCAACGCAAGGCCCTCTTCCTCCTGCCACAGTCGCAGGTCAGATACTGCAAGACCAAAAATTTTAGCATGCATGAAACCTTTGTGAATTTCACAAGGAGCCAGGTTTTGTAAAAGTTAATAGCATGGAAAAAGCTTAGTTGTCTGCTCAATACATTGAATACCAGTGGCAGTTCATAAAAGTTTTATCCCTCAAAGAGATTTGTTATCATGTAAAGTTGTTATAAACGTGGAATGAACAAAAGAAAAAATTGATTTGGAACTCTCGACATCCACACTATGATATACAAAATTGCAACTTGAGATTTGTTGTCAGTGTCAATGTTAAATTTAGGTTAATTCGTTTTGAAAATAGAATATCCAAGATATTGTTTAATCAAGTTGAACACAAAGCAAAATCCTTGAGAGTCAAATTTAGGGTTTTTGAAGTTTCTTAAACATCTTCCATAACTGTACATCAAAAAGAAAAAAAAAATCAGAAAATTATTGCCATTCTTGTATTCACATTTTATTCTTTTTGGAATTTGTTATCTATTTCACTGTTATCGAGCTTTTGTTTTTCTTTTTTTTTCAATTCGAAATTGTCACTGACCAATTTTTCACCATACATAGCAAAGAAATAATCATTCAAAATGACAAATAGTCGAAATTATGAGGTTTCTATGACTTTACTAACAGCACACATTTTTTCAAAGAAAATGTATGCAAAATCACAAAATTGTGCCCATTTTGGGGTGACATTTGTTACAAAAACGGTCCATGCGGATGTTGCACATTTGGTCTCAAAAGTTAGCATGAGACTTAAAAAAAGACTCGGGACAAGGCCTCATGCTGCACAAATACAATGTATTGCAGGAAATGTCGGGGGGGGGGGCAGATTCCACCCCTCATGGACCTTTTAGGCTTAATCATGTAAAGAAATAGTCCACTAAAGCGGAAATCATGTAAAAAATAGCCCATTAAAGCAGAGAGCACTGTATTTAAAAGCAATAAAAAATGTTTCCTAATCAAGATTTAGTATTCAATTGTAACTAGCTATTACAATACTGTGCATTCCCAATACAAAGAACACAGTTAATATAAACAAAAAATTTAATTTAGCAATATGGAATTTGCTGGTCTTGATAAGGACTTCTTAACGTGGAGGTCCACTGTATGGTCAGGTAGCAGAGTGAAATTACTGTTATACATGGTGGATAAAAACACAAACTTTGGAGAGATGATCTTTCAGGATCTACTCATTAATGTTAGAGTAGGAGTCCTCTAGAATTCTTTTAGAAATTTATTTTCGTGGTATAAATGCTGAATTTTACTTTGGAGAAAATTTGCATTGATGAAACTTTCACAAATTGCTCAAGGAATCCAGAGTAGTGGAAGCAAAATGTGCGCAATTCTGAACAGTATATTGAATGCCAGTGACGATTTGTGGAATTTTCATGCAGCAAAAAAGAAAATAGGCTGCAATTTGCAAGTTTCCTGTCTCAAAATTTGAAGCCAAGCGACCCGAGATGTAGTAAAAGTGGAAATCAATGATGATTCAAATTTGGGGTTTCATTTTTTCAAGTTTCATAAGTTATCCTTGCGGGAGGATGGGAGGGGACACCTTATTTGGACAGATAATCGGATCATAACTTTTACATTTACCTTGTTTTTTATACGAGTGCATCTTTGTCCATTTTCCCTAAGTGCTGTTACTTGAATTTTCTTTCTTTTGAAGGTGGTGATAAAGCGCCCCAGGAAAAGAACAAAGGTGCCTCATCTTCTCCTGCAGCCACAGCGCTAAATAAGAAATACCTGCTTGTGGGTCCTCTGCCTCGTGGCCCTGACCAAGGTTAGATACTCTAAAGCCCAGCTTGCATGAAAGTTATGAATAAATGAATAAATAAATAAATGAATGAATAAATGAATGAATGAATGAATAAATAGATAAATGAATAAATAAATAAACAGATAAGTAAATACAGTAGACCTCGCCTAAGTCGACATCGCATAAGTCGACAACTCGCTTAAGTCGACACAATAAAAAAGTCCCGATTTTTGCCTTTGTTATTCCTTGAAAATTTCCTCGTCTTAGTCGACATTTATAAGTCGACAACTCGCGTAAGTCGACCTGATTTTTCAGTGCCAACTGAGCTGAAATACGTGTTAATTCCCTCGTCTAAGTCGACATAATTTTTCGCTCAAAATCTTATCGCCATTCTCTGAAAAAGAATTGTTTTCCCGCTCCGATTCGCTGCGTTTCTACTCGGTAACTCGCTAGTGTACGGCGCGGTAGCGTTCGCGCCATGCGTCTATTGTCTTGTATGCCAGAATATAGAAAGGACATACACTCATTTACACTGGAGCATGACATGTAGTACACAAGACAGTTCACTTTACCCCAGCCTTTTCTCCCTCTCGTTTTTCTCAGAACGCACAAATTTTGTACACTTATATGTCCCAGTAGGTATTCATTATCCGAACATGAAATATGTGTTTTTGTAGATCCGTATATTCTAACGTTGATTATTCCGAATCGGTATTAAAACCAGGGCCCTTTCTAAAAAGATTTATTACAATGCAACTAATAATGCAACTCAAAAAATCAAATGCAGGTGTATCAAATGGAACCTATCAAATCACACGCAACTTTTGCATTTAAACGCGAGTGCGTTCCTGAAAAGACTTGCGTTTCATAATCTTATGAAACTAGAAAATAATTGTTACGAACCTGAAACTCAATTGCGTTTAAACGCAACTCTAAAAATCAAATGCAAGTCCATCAAATCACACGCAACGATGTATTTAAACGCAAGAGCGTTGCAGAGAAGACTTGCGGTTTTTTTTTGTACAAAACTAGAAACTGCGTTTAAATAAATCTCTTTACACCTACGGAAGTGCGTTATTGTTGAAAAGACTTGCATTACTTTTTTCATTTCGTAAGCAAAATTAAAAATTAAACGCAAGTCTGAAAATCAAATGCAAGTCCATCAAATCACATGGCACGCTGAAAAGACTTGCGTTTGATAATCACACGAAACTAGAAAATTGTAGGAAACTTTGTTTGAACTCAATTGCGTTTAAACGCAACTCTAAAAATCAAATGCAAGTCCATCATATCACACGTAACGCTGTATTTAAACGCAGGTGCGTTGCAGAGAAGACTTGCGGTTTTTGTACGAAACTGTAAGAAACTGTGTTTAAACGCATCTCTAAACATCTACGGAAGTGTGTTATTGTTTAAAAGACTTGCATTATTTTTTATTTCGTAAACAAAATTACAAATTAAATGCAACTCTAAAAATCAAATGGAAATCCATCAAATCACGCGGAACGCTGAAAGACTTGCGTTTGATAATCACACGATACTAGAAAATTGTACGGAACTTTTTTTTTAACTCAATTTCGTTTAAACGCAACTCTAAAAATCAAATGCAAGTCCATCAAATCACGTAACGCTGTATTCAAACGTAAGAGCGTTGCAGAGAAGACTTGCGGTTTTTGTACGAAACTATAAGAAATTGCATTTAAACGCATCTCTAAACATTTACGGAAGTGTGTTATTGGTTAAAAGACTTATCGTAAACAAAATTAAAAATCAAACGCAATTCTGAAAATCAAATACAAGTCCATCGAATCACACGGACCGCTGAAAAGACTTGCGTTTGATAATAACACAAAACTAGAAAATTGTATGAAATTTAAACTCAATTGCGTTTAAACGCAACTCTAAAAATCAAATGCAAGTCCGTCAAATCACAAGCAACGCTGTTTTTAAAACGCAAGAGCGTTGCAGAAAAAACTTGCGGTTCTTGTCCGAAACTAGAAACTGCGTTTAAACGCATAAAAATGTACGGAAGTGCGTTATTGTTGAAAAGGCTCGCATTATTTTTTATTTCGTAACGGAACTTTCGCCGTGACCGAACTTAGTCTGCACTTGCAGGTGAAAGACATCGCAACATTTACACGTTTCAAACTTCCGAAACGCATGCTGCTTCACAAAATGTAAATGAAAAAAATGATAACGAATTATTGTTTAAGTTCGCTATGCCGAAGTTTTAAATCTCAGTCCAAAGTTAAATTAGTCCGACAATGGTAAGAGTTTTGTTTTTACGAAGGTTATACTGTAGTAGTCCGAAAGATGTCGTTTTCGGATGAACAAACTTTTCTTCTTCTTTTTATTTCAGACAGGCCCGCGCGGGACAGAGGGGTAATGTTGCGAATCGGAGCGCGAAAACAATTAATTTTCAGAGTATGGCAATACATTAAGCAGAACAAATATGGCGACATAGGGAAGGAAAATCACACATATTTCAACTCAGTCGACACTGAAAAATAATCTCGACAGAACCATGCGAAATCACACGCATATATTCCTAGCAACGCACTTGAATTTAAATCGCAAAGTTTAATGCAATTTTGGGGAATTTGCCTTTGATATTTCAAAATCAAGTTTAAAACGTTAAGTGTCTAGAAACGGGCCTAGGTTTCCGATCCCGCTCTCTCAAAATCTCTCTAGAGATTTGAGAATTGTGCGTTGTCGTTAATAACCCGCGCAAGATTTATGCATGAACTAAAACATTATTGTTGCTCATGTCAGTACGCATGTTTTGGCGGCAAAAGGAGTAAGATATGGGTAGCGATCCGCATCGTGATCCAAATCTTACTCTTTATAGGGGAAATCAATTTTCATTTATACGTCGACAAAATGTCGACTTACGCGTAAGTCGACATTCGCGTAAGTCGACGTGTTTTTCTCAGTCCCGATTATGTCGACTTACGCGAGGTTGACTGTAAGTGAATAAATAAATCAAAAATGAATAAATAGATAATAGATCAATGAATAAATAGATCAATAAATAGATAAATTAATTAAATTAATCATGCTCTATCAACACATTCTGGTCATGATTAGTGCCAACTTTCAAAGCATTAGCATTATCCCTTATGAAAAAGTTACTAGACTTGGAAGTGAAGAGTATACAAAGGGTTATCAAGAAATGAAGAGGGTCCTCTAAAGACATACCTGATCTCAGTACTCTACAAAAAAAAAGGGGGGTAGAAAAACTGCTGACAATGCACTTTACCATGATCCCAAACTAAAGAATAATGTAGAAGAAGGGTAGCTCTTTCACAAACTATGAAAATCCCAATATTGACTTGGTTGAGCAGTTTCACCTTTTTTGAGTACTCGCGTGAAATCAAGGGGTGCGACTTTTTAGCTCACCTGAGCCGAAGGCTCAAGTGAGCTATTGCGATCGCCCTTCGTCCGTCGTCCGTCGTCCGTCGTGCGTAAATTTTTTACATTTTTATCTTCTTCTTGAGAACCCCATGACCGATTTTCACCAAACTTGGCAGGTAGCATCCCTAGGGGGATAGGATCTCAATTTGTTCAAATGGGCACCATGGCCCACCTGGGGGCCCCAGGGGGGCCCAAACCCCCTAAGATTAAGGAATCTTTAAAAATCTTCTTCTCTAGAACCAGAAGTGATAGGGCTTAGTTAATACTATGAGTTAGTACATTGATGACTGTAGTTTCAAGTTTGTTCATGGGGGAATCGGGGGTGCCCCCCTTGGGACCCAGGGGAGGGGGGTTGGGAGGGGTCCTAATGGGGCCTAAATTGTACATTTTCATCTTCAATTTGAGATCCCCATGTCTGATTTTCACCAAACTTGGTAGGTAGCATCCCTAGGGGGATAGGATCTCAATTTGTTCAAATGGGCACCATGGCCCACCTGGGGGCCCCCAGGGGGCCCAAACCCCCTAAAATTAAGGAATCTTTAAAAAATCTTCTCTAGAACCAGAAGTGACAGGGCTTAGATAATACTATGAGTTAGTACATTGATGACTGTAGTTTCAAGTTTGTACATGGGATTGGCGGAATCAGGGGTGCCCCCCCCCCAAAAATTTTTTTAGGGCCTATTAAGTTTTTATGGCGCGTTTCGATTATGGCTCTGAACTTTTGATCGCTTTGTCCGTTTGTGACCAAACTTGGATGGTAAATGTCCCTTGGGTAGTTGAAGGTCACCACAAGGTCAAAGGTCTTGGGTGGGTCAATGAACTTCTGGGAGTTAGAAAAGTATTAATTTCTTGTATGCGAATGGGCAAGAAACAATTTGGCACTTGCCTTGTATTATGTCATATCATATTATTTTCCTTATGCTACCTGGTACTCTATATATTGAATTTTCTTATGTTTAAGATAAAGATAAAGCACCCCAGGAGAAGACCACCGATGACTCATCCACAACGCCATCCACAGAGCAACAGAAATGGCTTCCGACGCAAGGCCCTCTTCCTCCTGCCACAGTCGCAGGTTAGATACTGCAAGACCAAAAATTTTAGCATGCATGAAACCTTTGCGAATTTCACAAGGAGCCAGGTTTTGTGAAATTCGCAAAGGTTTCATGCATGCTAAAATTTTTGGTCTTGCAGTGAAAGCTAATAGCATGCAAAAAGCTTAGTTGTCTGCTCAATACATTGAATACCAGTGTCAGTTCATAAAAGTTTTATCCCTCAAAGAGATTTGTTATCATGTAAAGTTGTTATAAACGTGGAATGAACAAAAAAAAAAATTGATTTGGAACTCTCGACATCCACACTGTGATATACAAAATTGCAACTTGAGATTTGTTGTCAGTGTCAATGTGTGATTTAGATTAATTCAATTTGGAAATGAAATAATCCAAGATATTCTTTTATTAAGTTAAACATTAAGCAAAATCATTGAGAGTCAAATTTTTGGTTTTTGAAGTTTTTTAAACATCTTTCATAACTGTACATCAAAGTGAAAAAAAATTCCGAAAGTTATTGCAATTCTTTTATGCACATTTTATTTATTTTGGAATTTGTTATTTACTTCACTGTTTCTCAGCTTTTGTTTTTTCTTTGTTTTTCAATTTAAAATTGTCACTGACCAATTTTTCACCATGCGTAGCAAAGAATTAATCATTTAAAATGATAAATAGTAAAAATTATGAGGTTTCTATGATTTTAATAACAGCACACCTTTTTTCAAAGAAAATGTCCGCAAAATCACAAAATTGTGCCCATTTTGGGGTGACATTTGTTACAAAAATGGTCCATGCAGATGTTGCAAATTTGGTCTCAAAAGTTTGCGTGAGACTTAAAAAAAAGGAGGTCTAGAAGACTAATGACAACGCCTTCTCATGCTGCAGAAATACAATGTATTGCAGGAAATGTCAAGGGGGGGGGGGCAGATTACACCCCTCCCTCTCCCCTCATGGACCTTTTAGGCTTAATTATGTAAAAGATAGTCTGTTACACAAAGCCCATTAAAGCAAAGAACACTATATTTAAAAGCAATTAAAAATATTTCCTAATCAAGATGTAGTATTCAACTGTGATTAGCTATTACAATACTGTTTGTACTGTACAGTACTGTTTGTAAAGAACACATTTATAACAAAATTTTGATCTAACAAAGTATGGAAACTGCTGGTCCTGCTGACTTCCTTAAAGTGGGAGTCCACCGTATAGTTGGGTAGCAGAGTGGAATTACCATTAAACATGGTGGATAAAAACACCAACTTTGGAGAGATGATCTCTCAGGATCTACTCATTGATGTTAGAGTAGGAATCCTCCAGATTTTTTTTTCAGAAATTTATTTTTGCGGTATAAATCTCTCAGTTCGTTCGTCAGAGATCTCAAGAGTTATTGTAGATAAGCATCTGAACTTTCAACAACATATTAGGAATTCATGTCATTCTGCTGCTTGGGGTATTTGTAAAATTGGTAAAATCTGTAAGTTATTGGATCAGTCTTCCAATAAACATCTCCTTCATGCATTTGTCTCCTCTCATCTTGTCTACTGCAATTCCCTTCTTGTTGGTCTCTCTGCTTCAAGTGCTGTGCCACTTCAAAAAATTCAAAATACAGCTGCTAGGCTTATGACCCTCACAAAAAGATCTGACCACATTACTCCAGTTCTCCAATCCCTCCACTGGCTCCCCATTCATCAACGTATCACTTTTAAAATCCTCCTTCTTGTTTACAAGATATGCAATAATCTTGCCCCATCTTATCTTAAAGACATAATTTCCTTCCGCTCCTCCACTTCAACCCATTCTCTCCATTCTGCCTCCACTCTCCAATTATCACATGGTCCCCGCACCTGTACACGTTATTGTGATAGGGCATTTTCTGTTATTTCCCCACTCCTTTGGAGTAAACTCCCTTTCTATATTCGTAACGCTGAAAATGCTGATAGGTTCAAGTCATTGTTGAAAACTTATCTGTTTGCACAACCTTAATTTTGCTGTTGTTGTATCATGATATGTACATAATGCTGTATTTTACTTTTACGATGTATTTTTTCTTCTTTTTTTCCCCGGATTGATGCGCTTAGAAACATCAGTATTAAGCGCTATATAAATGTTATTCATTATCATTACCATTAAATGCTGAAATTCACTTTGGAGAATATTTGCACGGATGAAACTTCCACAAATTGCTCAAGGAGCCCAGAGTAGCGGAAGCAAAATGTGTGCAATATTCTAAACAATGTATTGAATTCCAGTGCTGATTCGTGGAATTTTTGTGCAGCAAAAAAAGAACGTAGGCTCCAATTTGCAAAAGTTTCCTGTCTCAAATCTTGAAGCCAAGCGACCCGAGATGTAGTAAAAGTGGAAATCAATGATGATTCAAATTTGGGGTTTCATTTTTTCAAGTTTCATCCTTGTGGGAGGATGGGAGGGGACACCTTATTTGGACAGATGATCGGATTACTGCTAAAGTGGAAATTTTCGTGGTGTTGAAATTTTCGCGCATTTTGCACAACCAGAAACTAGCGCGAAAATAAAAGCACACAAATATCTTTGCTTGCCATACATTCCTGTGCGTAATGTCTTGATTCTGCGGAATTAAAAACATGCGAAACTCTTCTGATCCGGCCTTGTGCGAAAAATTAGTCGTGCGAAAATATCCACTTTCACGGTATAACTTTTACATTTACCTTGTTTTTTGTACAAGTGCATCTTTGTCCATTTTCCCTCAACGGCTGAAACTTGAATTTCCTTTCTTTTGAAGGTGCTGATAAAGCGCCCCAGGAGAAGAACAAAGGTGCCTCATCTTCTACTGCAGCCACAGCGCAAAATCAGCAATACCTGCATGTGGGTTCTCTGCCTCGTGGCCCGGACCAAGGTTAGATACTCTAAATCCCAGCTTGCATGAAAGTTATGAATAAATGTATAAATGAATAAATGAATAAATAAATAAATAAATGAATAAATGATTAAATGAATAAATGAATAAATGAATAAATGGATAAATGAATAAATGAATGAATGAATAAATAGATTGATAAATGAATGAATAAATAAGTAAATAAATAAATGAATAAGTGAATAAATGAATAATAGATAAATAGATAATAGATAGATAATAAATCAAAATATAAATAATAAATCAAAAAATAAATAAAAAATCAAAAGATTAATGATATATCAAAAGATCTGGAAAATGATGCCATTACCCATTAGTCACTGAATTGCCTGAAATTGTGTGATGCTTTTTTTGTGTGGTTGGTTGGTTGGTGGTGGTGTTTATTGGCGCTTTTCAATGCCTTACTGTTTTTATGCCTCCGCCACGAAGTGGTGCCGGAGGCATTATGTTTTCGGGTTGTCCGTCCGTCCGTCCGTCCGTCCGTCCGTCCTTCCGTCCGTCCGTCCTTCCGTCCGTCCGTCCTTCCGTCCGTCCGTCCTTCCGTCCGTCCGTAATGAATTTTGTGGACAAGGTAACTATCGAAACCTGTTGAGGTATCCTAATGAAACTTGGCATGTATGTGTATTAGGGGGTGAAGTTGTGCCTATCAACTTTTGGGTGCACATGCTCAAGGTCAAAGGTCAAAAGGTCAAGGTCAAATACATAAAATTTCGCTATTTCCACCATATCTATTGAATGCCAGAAGATATTTTCTTGAAACTTAGTGTATACATGTATTACCCAATTAAGATTCTCTGGTGAAAGTTTGGGTCATGAGGTCAAAGGTCAAAGGTCAAAAGGTCAGGGTCAAATACATAAAATTTCACTATTTCCACCATATCTATTGAATGCCTGAAGATATTTTCTTGAAACTTAGTGTATACATGTATTATCCAATTAAGATTCTCTGGTGAAAGTTTGGGTCATGAGGTCAAAGGTCAAAGGTCAAAAGGTCAGGGTCAAATACATAAAATTTCACTATTTCCACCATATCTATTGAATGCTTGAAGATATTTTCTTGGAACTTAGTGTATACATGTATTACCCAATTAAGATTCTCTGGTGAAAGTTTGGGTCATGAGGTCAAAGGTCAAAGGTCAAAAGGTCAAGTAGAAATATTAAAACTTCTTTTTTTTCTCTGTACCTTGGAAAATTGTTCAAGGTATCTTCATGGAACATAGTATATACATGTACTGACTGGAAGTGATTATCTAGAGAATGTAGGGTTCATGGGGTCAAAGGTCAGGGGTCAAAGGTCAAGTGCAAGACTTCAAAATTTTACTATTACCCTCATATTTATGCAATGCCAGCAGGGTTATTTTTTTACACTTGGTGTATGTGTGTGTAACCTAATAGAAATTCTCTGGAAAGTTTTTTTTTTCTCTTTTTGCCTCAAAGGTCAAAAGGTCAAAGATCAATTGAAAGTGCTGAACTAACTTTTTCCTCCATATCTCGGAAGTGGCTTGAGTTACCTTGAAACTTAGTACATATTATGCATGTTCTACCTGAAAGTAATTATCTCATGAATTTTAGGGTCAAGGGCCAGATGAAAATGGTAACAATTTACTATTCAATTCAGAAATTGCACTTTTTCTCCACACCTGTACCTTGAAAATTACTCAATGCCTAAATGTATGAATGGTTCAAAGTCAAGTTAAAGTCCTTAAATCCCTAGATACATGCTCTCCTATTCATCCAATTAAACCTACGTCAAGGAAGGTGAACATTCAACACATTTGTGACAAACTTGTCATTCCAATATTTTGCCAATTTTGTGAAAGTGTGATCCACATGTACTATCTAGACCTATTGGGAAAATCATGCATTATGGCGGAGGCATACCAGTCGCCAAAGCGACATTTCTAGTTATTGTTACGGTTTTTATGCCTTACGGTTTTATGCCTTACTGTTTTTATTGTTTATATATACAGTGTTGAATGTATAATTGGATGAGTAGAAAACATCGGAGGTAAACAAAGGATATCAGAATTATATCTGTGACCAACAAGTCTCTTGGTTAAGTCTTATTAAAGATGCTTTCAAATTAACATAATTTGAAATAGATGAAAATTAACATGAATTGATCTATCTTGCATAATTGTGCAAGTAATATTACTGTACTTTTCATTGAACAATAGACCATTACATGACTGTATGGAATCTTCAGTTGCTATAAGGTTAAAGGGTGTGTACAGTTCTGGTCAGGGTGGGGATTTAGCTTTTAACGTTTTGCAAGATATTCAGAAACCACTCTTTGAGATGTCAAAGAGCATTTAATTCTAAGGGATATCAAAAGTTTACTTGATGAAAATCGGTTTTGAAATGGCTGAGATATCCAAACACAAGGTGAATCAAAGAGATCCTAGTAAAGGTGGGGCATGTCACCTTTTATTATTATACCCCCGCCAAACGAAGTTTGAAGGGGGTATATAGGAATCAGCGGACGGTCGGGCGGTCGGGCGGTCGGGCGGTCGGGCGGTCGGTCCGTTGCAAATCTTGCGTCGCGAACTACTTCCTCAGTTTTCAACCGATTCCCATAAAACTTGGCACAGATGTGTGCCTTGGGTTGTAGATGTGCAAGACGTATTTTTTGACAGTACCCAAAAGTACGTTGCCATGGTAACGGCATATTATGGGCAAAAATGGGTACAAATCTTGCGTCGCGAACTCCTCCCACAGTTTTTGATCAATTTTTATGAAATTAGGTACAGATGTTCATCTGAATATGTTAATGTGCAAGACACATATTTCCGCAGTGGCAAAAAGTGCGTTGCCATGGTAACGGCATGTTATTGGTAAAATATAGGGCAAAATGCTTCATGGCAAAACTGCTTCATCAGTGTTCTTCCAATTCTCATGGAATTCATATTGAATGTTTGTCTTAGGATATAGGTCAGCATGACACATTTCTTGACAGTGACAAAAAGTATGTTGCCATGGTAACAGCTCACATATTATGAGCCAAAATGATGGAAAATTTTGTGTTGCAAACTACTTCCTCAGTTTTTGCCCAATTTCCATGAAACTTGGTACAGATGTGTGCCTTTGGTTGTAGATGTGCAAGACGCATTTTTCGACAGTACCCAAAAGTATGATGCCATGGTAACGGCATATTAATGGCAGAAGATCAAGGAAAGATCTTGCGGATTTAACTACTTCCTCAGTTTTTTGACCAAAGCTTATGAAATGTTGTTTTGACCAAAGCTTATGAAATGTTGTTTGGCGGGGGTATAACCAGTCGCTGCAGCGACATTTCTAGTTATCACTTTTGGGAATATCTAAGCCATTTGAAAACCAATTTTCATCAAATAGACGTTGAATCCTCCGTAAAATCACATTCTCTTTCGTATTTCATAAAGAGGTTTCTCATTATCTCACTTAGGAATGTTCAAAACATGAATCCCACCTCAACCACTACTGTACAGTCCCTTTTAATTGCTATGGAGAGAGTTGTACCCGTCCTGGGCAGGCACTTGTGTGAGACATTGTGATGTTAAATTGTTATTTAAATGACGAGCATAAGAGGGCTTTTTCATGGCCAACGTCATTGTCAGGAAAGAATACTTGGCTTAATCACAGACACTCTCTCATGATAAAGATTTCAGCCGAAGAAAATTCCTTCAGATACACCATCTGCAATTAACCCTAAAAAGGCTGGGCTTTTTTGGCTATGCTCAGACCGGGGGGATGAATTTTGCCATCGATGGTGCGATCGCGATAAAATTTTGCATGCGTGAGACCCATGTCATAATCTGCAAGATTGTGTCATAAGGTTTTTTGAAATAATCAATTTCTAATTTTAATGAATTAATTATGCAAATTAAGCTCATGATCATATTTTAGCCTAATTAAAATCATTGAGAGTCTAATTTTTGATCTGTAAATCTGTTTTAGCATATTTTCAACAATTGTACATCACAAAAACTTCCAAAACTCATTTCAATTCATATGTATTTCATTTTCAGAATTTCTTATCTATTTCCTTGTTTTCCAGCTTTTGTTTCTTCTTTGTTTTTTCATTGGAAATTGTCATTGACCACTTTTATACCATAATTAGCACAAAATTAATCAATGAAGTGATTATTTGTAAAAATAATCAGGTTTTTATGACTTTCATGACAGAGCACAGTTTTCCATAGGAAATGTACACAAAAGCACAAAATTGTGCCTGTTTTGGGGCGATATTCCGTTACAAAAATGAGCGTGGCTTCGCAAAAGTCTCAAAAGTTGCGCGAGACTTGAACAAACAAAGTCAAGAGGCCTCGCGACGAGCAGGCCTTCTCGCGTTACAGAATTATAGCGTGAAACGACGAGGGGAGACGGATCCCCCCGCAGCCCTTTTAGGGTTAAACCAGAACATCTTTTGATTTACAAAGAGCTACAGAAGTCCAGTTTCTCTGATGTTTGTGACCTGTCATGTCAAAAGCAGCCACAAGTCACAGTCCATCAGAGAAAAATCAGATATGAGTTGAGGAACCACTAAAAGACACAATTTTTATTACTAGCTGATTGGAAACTATAGGACTTTTTTTCTACCACGAGCTGCAATTTCAAGGAGTCACTTAAAAAAAAAAATCGTAATTGATTTGTTAATTTTAGGCATTTTTCTTTTTTGGTTGCCAACTATTTTGCTGCACAATTTGAGAGAGGATTTACACAGCAATCTCACAAGCTCTGTCCCTTCGCAATTGCTCAAAGCAGATTGGCTCCTTATGACAGATTTCTGTGTTTTTCAAATGATCTCAGCCTCTGTTGTACCCCCCCCCCCTCCCCCTGTTCTACTTTACCAGTGCACTGGAGACCGAGACACCTATTTGGCCATAAGCCGCTTGAGAAGCCTCTTTCTTTTTTTTCACTACTATTTGAGACAGAAATCCTTCTTCAATCTCTGAACTTGTATCAGTATGAAATCATTTATGTTATAATGCTTTACTAAGTGTGAATCTTCATATTAAATGGTTTGATGAAATTCATCGTTGCTGTAAAGGAGTTTATGTAGCCAATCTTAGAATGAAAGAGAAACCAAGTGCATACTTAATTGTTTTTATTTTGTTGTCACAAATTTCCAATGTTCACCACATTCGATTTGAAGTATTTCTGGATGTATTATATTTTTCAAATCTAATCTGACTTGAATTTTCTTCTGTTTCAGGCAGTGATAGAGCTCGCCAGAAGAAAGGTGTCTTATTCGCTGTTTCATCCAGAGATAAACTGAAGCTTTCCGACTCCCCAAATCTTCTTCCTCAGGCTCCAGTCTCAGGTGGGATACTATAAAACCCAAAATCTCAGCATGTACAAAACTTTTGCAAGTTTTGCCAAGATTTATGACTGAAAATAGCACGCAAAAGCTCTGGTCTACTCAATGCATTGAATGCCAGTGGCAATTTGCAAAATTTGCATGCCTCGAAAGTCGAAAGTCGTCATTAATACTTACCATGGTATTATAAACACTGCGCTTGATGGTAAAATAAACACATAAGTAACACTTGAGTCTAGCAATGAAAGAAAAGCAGTATTAACAATATACATTGTAGATAACAAATAACAATGATCAAATCATAGTACAGTCAAACCTGTCTGTAGCGGCCACCCAAGGGAAACGAAAAAAGTGGCTGTTATATACAGGTGGCCGCTATAGACAGGTGTTCCAACTTTGTGTGCATTGCCTACAAATGTATCATTGTTGTATGCATCTATAAGTACCGGGTACGTAAATGTGCATGTATGCGTATACGTATGCACACGTGTGTTTTATGCATTGAACAATGCCAGTGTTTTTGAAATAATTATTGTTGCACAGTAGCACGTCTGCAGTCGTGGAGAAAGCTCGAGAGTAAATGAGCGATGAATGCAGCGATGGCGATCACTGAACGTTGCCATGAATGACTGGCACGGCTACTAAAAACAGAAAAACACGCTGAATTATCAGCTCATTGGCTGCTCCTGACAGGTTAAAAGCTATCACGGGAAACAAAATTTGTGGCCGCTGGGCGCGTTAGACAGGTGGCTGCTATACACAGGGTCTTTTACAGGGCTTTTCTCTCGGGGGAGGGGGGGGGGATTTTTCGGTGGCCGCTATATACAGGTGGTCGCTAAGGCAGGTTCGACTGTAGCTATAAAGGTATATGAGAAGCAGTAGAAGGCTTAACAATTCAAATTTAGAGTTTTTGTTCATCTTGTTTTTTATGCCTCCGCCACGAAGTGGTGCGGGAGGCATTATGTTTTGGGGTTGTCCGTCCGTCCGTATGTCCGTATGTCTGTACGTACATCCGTCTGCATTCGTTTACGCGATAACTTGAGTAATATTGACTGAAATTTTACCAAACTTGGTCTAAGTATAAAGTATGATGGGGCAATTACTTGATAGGATTTTGGGTGAAATCAGCCAAAGGTCAAAGGTCAAGGTCAAATCATTAAATTGTATCTGTTTACGCGATAACTCAAGACTGGATTCAGCAAATTTCACCAAACTTTGTGTGAGGATGATGTATGATGGGACAATTACTTGATTAGTTTTTGAGTGAAATTGGACAGAGGTCAAAAGTCAAAGATCAAGGTCAAATCCTAAAATTTATCTGTTTACGTGATAACTCAAAACTGGATGAAGCAGCGTTCACCAAACTTGGTCCAAGGATGATGTATGATGGGGCAATTAGCTGAGTAGATTTTAGTGACATTGGCAAGAGGTCAAAAGGTCAAGGTCAAACACTAAAAATCCTATTTCCCAAAAAAAATCCATGCAATGCCCGAAGGTATTTTCTTGAAACTTAGTGTAGACATGTACTACTGCATAAAGATTCTCCAGAGAGAGTTTCATGTCACAAGGTCAAAGGTCAAAAGGTCAAAGGTTTGGTGAATATGTCACATTTTCACTTTTCTCGCAAGTGGTTGAATGTATCTTCATGGAACTTGGTACATACGCATGTACTGACTGGCAGAGATTTTCTAGGGAATGTAGGGGTCTTGGGTCAATAGTCAGGGGTCAAAGGTCAACTCCTCGAAATTTTACTATTTCCCTCATATACTATTATATGCAATGCTTGCATTATTATTTTTAAAACTAAAACTTAATATTATGTATTTCCTAATGGAGATTCTCTCGGAAATTTACAGCCAGAAGGTCAAAGGTCAAAGGTTAAGGGTAAAAGGCCAGGTTTAAATGCAAAAAAAAATATATATATTTTATACTGTAATTACACTCTTTCTTCATACCTTGAAAATTACTCAATGCATAAACTTATAAAAGGGTCAGTCAGAAGTCATGAAAAAATTCTCAATTTCCCAAATACAGGTACCTGCACTGTTAGACAATTATAGCAAACCAAGTTCAAGGAAAGTGAACATTCAAGATATTTCTGACAAACCCGTCATTTTGATATTTTGTCAGTTTTGTGAAACTGTCATAACACATTTTGAAGACAATGTACCATACACCTATTGGGAGAATCATGCATTATGGCGGAGGCATCAGTCGCCAAAGCGACATTTCTAGTTTATTCATGAAAGAAACTAGCACACAATCACTCTGAAGTACTCAATGCTTTGAATGCCAGTGGCAATTTTGTGAAAGTTTCATGCCTTGAAATGATTGTTACCATTTGAAGTTTCTAGTATTATAATGAAGGAAAGAAAGGGAAGCAATATGCATAACAAATAATAATGATCAAGATGAAATGTTCAGATGAAGCTATTATGGTATTAGAAGCAGTGGAGGGGAAATTATTGGTGATTCATATTTTGACTTCGTACAGTATGCATCTTGTTTTTGATATAGTGCAACCTCACCCATTTTTCATAATTTCTCTAAATTGTATTTTCTTTCATGTAAGGTGGTGATAAACTACCCCAGACGACGAGCAAACGAAAATCAACCTACTCGACTATTCTCTCCTCAAAGCGACGGAAGCAGTCCGTCTTGACACAACGTACTCTTCCGCGTGCTCCAGACACAGGTTCGTAAAAACCAGAAATTTTAGCGTGCGTCAGACTTATGTGAATTTCTGTGTTCCCAAATTCTCTCTGTAATTTGTTCCCTTTACATTTGTGCTCATTTCCAGTGATATTTAAAAACAATAGAATATCGTAATGTAAGCCATGCATAATAAAAGAATTTAAAAGAATAGATTATGGGCACTGATGAGACAAGGAGTAATGTCAAGGATAGAAATAGAAATAATATTGCTCAATATGTAGATTTTTACGGTGCAGTAGTAATGAGCTATGATAGTAGGAGAAAGAGGAGAAGGGTAAATTCTTCATGATACAAACGTTGGGTTTCATTTAACCCTAACTTACCTGGTGGGCGGGCCATAATGGCCCCCCCTTGACACTTCGCGCGACATCTCCACAATGCGAGAATGCATCCACTTGGCGATTCATTCGCGACGTCCGGTTACGCGGTTTTGAAGTTACGCAACATTATGTAAATGCATGTCAGACTGAAAATTGCTCAAAAACGTGATTTTGTGTACAAAACCAATGCAAATCAGGTTTCTATCTGAAATTTGTAATTGTATCATTATTTCTACTTTTAGTGATTAAAAACGATTAATTTTATATTTCTTATGATTGAAATAATGTTGACAATGATTCCCATCGAAAAAACAATAAAAAACAAAAAGTAAAAAGAACAAAGAAATACATGCGAAATCATAAAATCAATAAAATACATAAGAAATTGAAATTGATACCAATTCTTTTTTTTTTACTTAAATTAACCCTAATCAGGCTGGGGGGGGGGCGGAATCCGCCCCCCACTCGACGTTTCGCGCAATATCTTTGCAGCGCGATAAGCTCCCGCCGCGATGTTTCATGAAGCTAACTTTTTTCTTTCAAGTATCGCGCAACTTTTGAGACCCAAATTGTTGCGCCTGCGCGTACCGTTTTGACGCGACGCCCGTTCGAAAAAAATTTGTCAATCCCCAAAATGCTCCAAAACGTGATTTTGTGTACAAATCTAATGCAAATTGTGTTTTTTCAATTTATTCACATAAAAATTCATATCTTAACTCAGAATGGACGAAATCAATTTATTTTAGCATAATAAAGCTTTGAAAAATGTCTGTGACAAAGTTTGGCCAAAAAACAAACAAAAACAAAAGGTCGAAAAACAAGGAAATACATAAGAAATTCAAAAAACAATCAAATACATAAGATATTAATTTCGATACAGATTTTTTTTATCCTATGTTTCAGGAGAATGATACAAGAAACATTTTAAAAAAGAAATTAGCTTAATTAGAGCATTAATAAGTGATTTCAGAGCCCAAAACTGATTTTATGCATAAATTACAATAATTAATTAATATAAAATATAAGGACAATTTTTCGGAGAAAGCAACCATACATTTTGATAGTATACGTCGCGGGTGTCGCGTGTGCCGATTTTCGGCGCGATCACGCGTTCCATAGGCGATCCCAACAATCCCAAAGCACCAAAAATGATCTTCTGTTTGTGAAATTCTGTGAAGATCTTGTAGCTTTTATTTTTATATACATGTAAGTGAACCCCACCCACCTTTTTTCTCTTAAAATGACAATTCTAACATGACTTTTATTCCACATACACAGATGGTGGAAAGGCACCATCCACTTTACCGCTTGCCAAGCGTTGGACCTCACAGATGAAGCAAAATTCTGCTTCAAACACAGGTTAGAAACATTGGAAATGTGGGGGCAATGTAGGGGTGTGTTCCAGCACTCTCTTAAAGGGATGTTATAGTTTTGGTGGAGACAATAATTGGGCTTTTAACTTACTGTGAGATACCAAGAAACCACTTATAAAATAGTACAGAGAGTACCGTTTTAAGAGGAATTCAAAGTTTATTAGATGGAAATCAGTTTCGGAATGGCTGAAGCATCCAAAAACAAAGCAAAAACAAAGTGATCCTACGTAGTAAAATGTGGATCGCATCTCTTTTTATGCCACTTCGTGGCAACGGAGGCATTATGTTTTCGGGTTGTCTGTCCGTCCGTCCGTCCTTCCGTCTGTCCGTAATGAATTTTGTGGCAAGCATAATTTCATTAACTAAAAAAAACATCTGAGGTATCCTAATGAAACTTGGCATGTACAGTCAAACCTGCCTTAGCAGCCACCTGTCTATAGCGGCCACTGGAAAATTCCCCCGAAAGAAAAGCCCTGTTAAAGACCCTGTGTATAGCAGCCACCTGTCTAACGCCGCCAGCGGCCACAAATTTTGTTTCCCGCTGTAGATTTTAACCTGTCTATAGTGGCCAAAAACCCAATGGAGCTGTAGCCAAGCCGATAATTCAGCACGTTTTTCTGCTTTGTAGTCGTGCGGGCAACGTTCAGTGATCGCCATCGCTGCATTCATCCCTCATTCAGTCATAATAATGCACTAGTGTTAGGCTTTCTTCACGACAATACACATACTACTGTGCAACATTTCATATACATCGGCATGGTTAAATGCATGAAACACACGGTGTGTGCATACGTACACACATACATGAACATGTAAGGATACAATGATGATACATGTACATGTAAGCAATGCACACAAAGTTGGATTACCTGTCTATAGACCGATTCAAGCGACTGTTCATGGAAGTGCGCCCTCTTAAGGCGACGCCATAACTGGGGGCCAACCAGGGCGCCGTGCGTGCGTGGCAAGGGTGCCAGCGGCAGCCAGTGCTTTTACCACCCGGCGCCAGCCGGCCAGCTACCTATCTCTGGAGCTGGCAGCGATCGACGCATGTCTGGATTTGTGACAACTATAGAGTCTACTTTGTTTTTTGTTAGCTAATTAATAAAATTAAACAACTTATACCGACTGTGAGCGAATGGGTAGATGGCATTACGGCTGTAGCCAAAACTTGAACTTCAAGGTAAATATCGGTACGATCCGTGAGTGTTTGTAGACTCTATTTCTTTTGCGATGACCTGGGTACTCGCGTGTAAGCCCCTTATAGATCAATTCACATTTGTGTAAGAGGATAAAAAAACACCTGGGGAGAACTATGGATAGGCGCAGACAGACGTCTAGACAGTAAGCCTAGACTGTTGAGCAGTTTACTGATATAATTACATACAAATAATGAATCAGAATCTTGAGCTAGATAGATATGGCGCTATCAAAGCAACTAATGATATCAGATAACTTAAACCTTTTTAGGCTTTTGCCTTTTCTCGGACCGGCGGGGTAGAGTCTGTCTAACGTTTTTTTTTAGATCTTGTCTAGAATTCTGGCAACAGTCCAGACTAGATTAAGACCCGTCTAGACCTATTGACTTCTAGAACCTATAGCTACATCCTATATCATTTTCGGTTGTCACTAACTTCCGGCAAGTCTAACTAAGTAAAGCAAACTGAAGGCAAATCTAGGCGTTTCTTAGCCGTATAAACTTAAGAAGTTAATTTACGTCGCCTGATGTCAACAACCAAACATTCTACTGTTTAAGGTCTACATGTGTATAAGTAACCTTGCATTTAACATCGTGCTAACGCCTAAGATTATAATCTACAAAAGTGATTTTCAAATCAAACTTTCTTAATATGAATTATGCTTATGAAACGGATGTTTGCCACCATTCGTGGCAGTTTAATATCTATAAGTATCACTTTATCAAAAATTAATTCAAATTCAGAGTTCCAGGCCCAAATTGATTATGGTCAATTTAATGCTGAACACTTAGTGAAGAAGTAAAAATTTACAATATAAGTTTTTTTTACACATCTTGAAACATTCATTTGGCTGTAGTGTGGGCTTTAAAATGTTTGTCATAAAGTATACTAGTAGCCAGGAAGTGTATTCTAACTTTTGTAAGTATTGCACCAAGCATTTAAAAAAATATATATTTTATAATTAATTCTCAAAATTGCTTTGATCTGAACCTGTCTTCTGAAATGAACAACTTTATTTTATGAATATGAATATGCAGTGATTTAGCCTAATTAAATAGAGAATCTATTAGGCATAGGCCAAAGTTTGTTTCAAAAATCTGTGCAATTTTTATACCGCTGTGTTTCACTTAAGTGACTCATCATGCGTCAAAATTTCACATACTGACGTGCAGCTTCCATTTCCGTTTTTTCGCCTGTTATTTGTGCACCCAAACAACTGCACAGTATGTTAGTGTTTTTTTTCTGATCCTTTGAAGCTTTCATTTAAGATCGATATGTCTGAATTACTCAATTTGTCCAAAAGAAAGGCATTAAATGCCGCTGAATGACTTTTCCACAGTAAGTAAGTAAAACAATCAAAATTTTAGCCCGGCGACTCAGCGGCCGCCGGTGGCGGCGCATGCGGCCGCGCCCGGCTAACTATGCGCGATGGGTACGCTGGGCTGCTAGCTGCAAGTGCGACTCGCTGGGTAGCTAGCTCGCTGGGAGTCCCCCGTTGGCCCCCAGTTATGGCGGCCGTTATAGCGCCGCTAGCGGTGGTAGGTGAATAGGCCATCGAAATTGAAACGGTCTATAGCGGTGACACGACATTTGGACCTGCGACAATTGCTCCGGTCACATTTTCTCTAAGGACTTAGGGTTAGGGTTAGGGTTGTGATAGGGTTTTCGGTTTAGTTTGATGTGAGAATTAGGATTAGGCTTAGGGTTATGTTTATGGGTTGAATTTACGTTTGGCTTAGCATGCAGATATATCACGGGAGTAATTGTCGCAGGAGCAAATGTCATGGAATTGTCTATAGCGGCCACCTGTCTATAACGGCCACTATAGACAGGTTTGACTGTATGTGTATTAGGGGGTGAAGTTGTGCCTATCAACTTTTGGGTGCACATCACTGAACTCTATAGTGGAAGGGGCACTGTGCACGCTTAGCGCGCGCTACACACCGAAAAGCCACTACGCTCGTGTTGCGCTGTGGGTAAAAGCTTGAAGCCACCGGAAGTGCTGGCCGGTGTCGGCCATTTTGGGAGTTTGCTATGGGGCACCAATAAGGTGCCAATAATCGCATGGCTATTTCGTTACGAAATTAGTAATTTTGTCCACAAAATTGAGTTGAAGAAATTTTCATTTTGTCAAAAAAACAGTTGTTTCATTAGGACATGTTCATTTTGTCGACTAAAGAGCCATTTGGTAATGAAATAGCCTGTGCGATTCTTGGCGCCCCATGATTTACACCAAAGTAACTTTCCACTGAGGAATGTGCACTTCTTCTGCGTACCATCAGCACAACCAAAGCGTCTTTGTGCACAACGCAACAATAGCGTAGAGTAAAGTGGGCAGGGCCTAACGGTGGAGTCCTAAAATTGCAGTGCCAACTAAAGCTCTTCCGGTGGCTTCGAGCACTGCGTGTAACATCAATTCCAATGTAGACTACAGTGGTGCACATGCTCAAGGTCAAAGGTCAAAAGTTCAATTAGGTCAAATATGTAAAATTTCACTATTTCCTCCATATCTATGCATTGCCTGAAGATATTTTTCTGAAACTTAGTTTATACATGTATTGCCCAATTAAGATTCTCTGGTGAAAGTTTCTGGTCATGAGGTCAAAGGTCAAAAGGTCAAGTAAAAATATTAAAATTTCACTTTTTTCTCCGTACCTTGGAAATTTTTCAAGGTATCTTCATGGAACATAGTATATATACATGTACTGAGTGGCAGTGATTATCTAGAGAATTTAGGGTTCATGGGGTCAACGGTCAGGGGTCAAAGGTCAAGGGCAACACTTCAAAATGTAACACTATTTCCCTCATATTTATGCAATGCCAGCAGGATTATCTTTTTTAACACTTGCTGTATGCATGTATAACCCAATAGAGATTCTCTGGGAAGTTTTTCGTTTTCTTTTTCTTTTTCTTTTTTTGCCTCAAAGGTCAAAAGGACAAAGATCAAAGTGAAAGTGCTGAGCTAGCTGTTTCCTCCATATGTAGGAAATGATTCAAGATATCTAGAAACTTACTACATATTTATGCATGTTCTGTCTGACAGTGATTATCTTAATATGAATTTTAGGGTCGAAGGCCACATGAAAATGGCAACAATTTACTATTCAATACAGAAATTGCACTTTTTCTCCATACCTTGAAAATTACTCAGTGCATAAAACTTATGAATGGATCAAAGTCAAGCTAAAGTTCTTAAATCGCCAAATACATGCTTTCCTATTCATCCAATTAAACTTAGGTCAAGGAAGGTGAGCATTCAACACATTTGTGACAAACTCGTCATTTTAATATTTTGCCAATTTTATGAAAATGTAATCACACATTGTCCACATGTACTATAGACCTATTAGGAGAACCATGCATTATGGTGGAGGCATACCAGTCACCATAGCGACATTTCTAGTTTAGTATTGCTCTTTTTGGATATCTAGCCATTTCAAAACCAATTTTCCTTAAATAAATGTTGAATTTCTCTTGAAATTACATGCTCTTTTATAGTTTACAAGAGGCTTCACATCATCTCACCAAGGAATGAGAGAAACCTGAAGTTTGGTCTCAACCAAAATTCTACGATCCCTTTGGAGCAACTCATACCATACTGAGCCGAAAATGAACCACTTCCCAGTGTTCACGAATACTGCACCATTGTACCATCAACCCTACTTGAAGTTGGCATCATGACTCAAGGAGTTGATTTTCTTCAAAGAAAGGAAATTTCAGACATTGTCTGCAATTAAATTGATTCATATGTTAGTCTATAAAGCTATGAGAGACCAGTTCCTTTTATACAGTGTGTTTGACATTATTGAATAAAGAGATGATCAATTTAAGGCAGAAAATGGATGAATGTTGTCAAGAAGCTGTGAAAGTCTTGCAGCTTTTATGTTTGTCTTGTTTTTAATGTACTAATCACATTACCACCTGATTTCCGGAAGTACTCAAACTTGAACTCTCTTTCATTTAAGATGGTGATAAAGCGCCCCAGGAGAATACCGAAAGTGACTCAACTACAACTCCATCCGCGAGGCGACGAAAGCAAGTTTTGACACCAGGTACTCTTATTCGTACTTGAGACAGAGGTCAGATTGTGAAACCAGAAATTTCAAAGGAGACCTCTGGATGATTTTCAGATTTTTACATGTGAACCAGTATGAATTATTTACAGACAGCAAAGAGAGAAAAAAATAAAGCAAAACTTTTTGTCTCAATCAACCCTGGACGATTTGTAGGTGAATATATAACTGTACACCATATTAGCCATACTTCACAAGTCTAAATTTTCACAAGTCTAAGTTTTCATGAATCAGGACTTCGCTATGATTTTGCAAGTACTCAATTTCGCGATCCTAGAGTACTGAACTGAATGGAGAAATATATACTTGTGCATCACATTCATATCTGGATCAGAGTCATTATTTTTGTTACTGTGTCTTTAATTTCATGAATTGCACATGATTCGCAGAATTTGTGGATGAAGAAAACTTGCAAAATATTCCATAAATACCGGTACAGCATATCATTGTCAACAAACCTGTGTACACTTCAAACTCTGATTCCTCTTTGAAAGGTGGTGGCAAAAACGCTTTAGAGAGCAGAGGTCTTACAACCCCGTCACGCCTCCTGCAAAATGGAGAAGACGCCAATCTGGAGAGAAGCATTCCATTCTCATCATCTCTTCCGAATGAACACTCAGAGGACGATGAAGTTGACGATCGGCCCCCGCCCCGACGAAAAACTATGAAAGATCTAGCCATAGAGTACATTATAGCATCAAAATATCGACTCGCGTTCAAAAAGTTATATGAGGAATCTCAACAGGCAAGGAAGGCGTTTTTGGCCTTTGCACAGGAAATGATCCGGAAGGAGGTATTTAATAGCGATCCCACAGTTTTGGTTGAGACCTATTGTGTGGTGAAATAATGAGAAACCTCTTATGATATATGAAAGAGCACATACAGTGTAATTTTATGAGGAATTCAACTTTTTTTGATAGAAATTGGTTTTGAAATGGCTGAGATATCTCAAAAAGAGTGATTCTAATAAAGTGTGGGACCCACACTTTATTATGATAGCTTTGTTTTACTTTGTTTTCGGATGTTTCAGTCATTTCAAACCCGATATTCATCAAATAAACTTTGAATTCCTCTTAGAATGGTATTCTCTGTACTATATCATAAGTATTTTCTTAGTATCTCGCTAAAAGTGAAAAGCCCAATTCTCATCTAGTTGTACGAATTTGCATGTGCCATCAGTATGACAATATGCCCACAATGGTATTATTACACATTTTCTTTCAATTTCCACTCCTCTCCAAACAGCTGATGTCAGAAAAACCCTGACAGGCAGATCATTTTTGTCATGTTCTGGAACTCTCTTACAATTATGAAAATGATTTGCATTTATTGACAGCAAACTCATTTACACTAGTGACTTTTTTTTTTCTTCAAATTAGTCACTTCTCTATAAAAAGAGGAGAAACATTAATACTTGTTAGTTCTGAATTGTTTTAATTGCTTAAACATGTTGCAATGTTGGTACTCTTGTATATGAATGTATGTCATCCAATTTTTGTCGAGCCCACCGAGTGGCGTCTGTCCGTCCGTCGTCCGTCCGTCCGTCATCTGTCCGTAACGCTACAAAAACTTCAATAACTCTTTACTCTGAGCTTCAATTGCAATCCAACTTCGAGGGAAGAGGAGTCGTACAAAGTTTCACATTTTACCATATATGAAGGTCACCTCAAGGTCAAAGCTCACAGGCAGTTGTCAATGAACTTTAGGGCCCAATGTAAGTTTTTAATGGCGCGTTTCTATTATGACTCGTAAATTTTGATCCATAGGTCCGTTTGTTATACAAAACTTGGATGATAGATGACCCTTGGGGAGTGGATGGTCACCACAATGTCAAATGTCACAGGCAGGGGTCAACAAACTTTTAGAGCCCAATGTTAAGTTTTTATGGTGCATTTCTATCATGGGTCATAACTTTTGATCCATAACTCCATTTGTGACCAAACTTGGATGGTACTGTAGATATCCCTTGGGGAGTGGATGGTCATCACAAGGTCAAAGGTACATGCAGGGGTCAACGAATTATTAGAGCCCAATGTTAAAGGACAAGTCCATCTTCATATATGTACATAAGGATTGAGAGAATGCAGCAATATTGATAGAACACATCAGTGAAAGTTTGTGGAAATTTGGACAATCCGTTCAAAAGTTACAAATATTTCAAATATCTGCGCAATCACTGCTGGAAGAGAAGACTACTACAGTGTATGATGTCACATGCGTACAACTATGTAAGGAAAATAAAAAGAGAATTTCACAAAACTTAACTTTTTGAATAATGTGCACATTTCTTTGACTTGCTACTGACGTATGTTAAGGGTAATATTATTCCCCCTGCCTTCTGAAAGAGAGAAGTGGAGTGTCCTTTTGTTATGCGAGAAAAATGGAAATATGTTGAATTTTCTTTATTCTTTCTTTATATTGTTGTACTCATGTGACATCACAAGCTATAGTAGTCTTTTCATCCAGCCTTGACTGAGCAGAAACTTCAAAAATTCATAACTTTTTAACGGATTGTCCGAAGTTACTCAAACTCTCACTAATGTGTTCTACTATTAAATATTGCTGCATTCACTCAACCCACATGTCTGTGAGGGTGAACTTGTCCTTTAATCTTTTATGGTGCGTTTCTATTATGGGTCATAACTTTTGATCCATATCTCCATTTGTGACCAAACTTGGATGGTAGATGTCCCTTGGGGAGTGGATGGTCACCACAAGGTCAAAGGTCACAAGCATGGGTCAACAAACTTTTAGAGCCCAATGTTAAGTTTTTTATGGCGCGTTTCTATTATGGGTCATAACTTTTGATCCATAGGTCCGATTGTTACCAAACATGGATGGTAGATGTCCCTTGAGGAGTGGATGATCATCATGAGGTCAAAGGTCACAGGCAGGGGTCAACAAACTTTTAGAGCCCAATGTTAAGTTTTCATGGCGCGTTTCTATTATGGGTCATAACTTTTGATTCATAGGTCCGTTTGTTACCAAACTTGGATGATAGATGTCTCTTGGGAGTGGATGGTCACCACAAGGTCAAAGGTCACAGGCAGAGGTCAACAAACTTTAAGAGCTCAATGTTAAGTTTTTATGGCACGTTTCTTTTTTGCCATAAATTTTTACTCTTTTTATCTGCTATATCTCTTTTTTTTTATCTGTTATATCCCATTCACATACAATTTCTTGTTCGCGAATGGGTGAGACACATTATGGCACTTGCCTTGTTTTCAAGACCCACCAGGTCGGCGTTCATACAATTGTAAGATAATGTAGCTGATTTTTCGCTTCGCCTTTTGATTGAAATTCTCCTTGTTTTATTTGAGGTGAAAGCCATGAAGTGCAAGAGACCAGCAAGTGGTTACAGTCAGCCCTTTTCAATCGGAAATGTTCGAGATTTCCGTTGGGATGAACTCGTCGATGAAACGGAGAAAGTCATGCCGATCACCTTTGGCTGCATGTCAGCCATATTGCCATCTACAGAACGAATCAAGCAGCACAGACTGAAAGGCAAGATAGGCGCAAAAAGGTATGACTTACAATACGTAAATGTGACCCGCTACAACAACAAAAAAAAAAAAGGATCCAAAAGGCAGGGGAGGACAAGTTTCTGAAAATGGCATGACATTATTCCCTTACTCTTCTTCTTTTTTTTATATATAGCACATCCCATTAAAGTACTTGGTTGCGGAGATATCCATGATTTTATGAACGCATGTCAAGTGGTTTTGGAAATCAGAGTTTCAAGAAAACGCCTTCAAAGTTTTCCTTCCGACGCTATCATGATCAAGGGGAGGCGAGACAGTTTTCACTGTTTGACGGTAGAAGTAGAAGGTATTGAAGCAGTTGAAACCAAATTTGGTGGGCATTATGGCCCTGAGGTATATATGGAACACATGATTTTTGTGTTTGTCAAACAAACCATTGCCATGGTAACCGCAACTTTACGAAAACCTTGCATATCGAATAACTTTTCCATCATTGAAACACAAGCAGTTAAAGTCAAATTTAGTATGTATCATGATCTAGAAGTGTAGTTTTGCAAGACACCAATGTGTTAGTGTAAGGAAAATGTGTTGCCATGGTAACCACTCATTTTTGTATCAAAATAAACCATTCAAGCTATGAAGGTCAGTTTTGGTTTGTATGATGCTCTTCAAATGTAGTTATGCAAAATATCCCTTGTGTTTGTATCAGACAATGCATTGCCATGGTAACCACACTTTTTACCCAAACCTTGTGGAACCAACTGGTACCATAGCACTCAAGCAACTGTGGTCACGTTTTGTTTGTATGATAATGTATAAATATTGTGCAAGACGCCACGTAGACTGTGCCTGATACTGGGGAAAGCATGTTTCCATTTGCTGTAAGTTTTATACTCAGTGTCAACTCTGTAATTGTACAGTAAACTGAAATTATTCTGTTTCCAATTCGACAAGTGCACAAACTTTGGTATTAACGTCATTGCCCTCATGACATCCACATACTCTAAAGTGACGGTAGGGGCGGGCGTATTAATCACCTTCAGTGATAATTCTAGGGTTTTTTTTTTTTTTGAAAAAAAGATGGGGTTTTGAGTGAACCGCATGAGATTCATGCATCCTAGCAGGATATACACGTATCCCTGCATTGGTTCCTGGCCAGATTCGTGGGTCTTAGGGTGGTTTTTGCCGCAAGGAGTCTCTGCTAGCACTAAAATGAGCACATGAACCCCCAATTTGTATGCCTCCGCCACAAAGTGGTGCCGGAGGCATTATGTTTTCGGGTTGTCCGTCCTACGGTGTAGGTTCCGTCCTTCCGTCTGTCCGTAATGAATTTTGTTGGCAGCTTAACTTAAAATCTTTGGAGGTGCCAGTATCCCAATGAAACTCGGCATGTATGTGTATCAGGGAGTGAAGTTGTGCCTATCAACTTTTGGGTGCACATGCTCAAGGTCAAAGGTCAAAAATACGTAAAATGCCACTATTTCCACCATATCTATGCAATGCCTGTAGATATTTTCTTGAAAATTAGTGTATGTTACCAAATTAAGCTTCTCTGGTGAAATTTGGGGGTCATGAGGCCAAAGGTCAAAGGTCAAAGGTCAAAAGGTCAAGAAAAATATTAAAACTTCACCTATCTTTTCTGTACCTTGGAAATTGTTCATGGTATCTTCATGGAACATAACACAGTATATACATGTACTGACTTGCAGTGATTAGAGAATTTAGGGTTCATGGGGTGAGGAGTCAAAGGTCAAGGGCGACACTTCAAAATTCCCTCATGTTTATGCAATGCCAGCAGGATTATTTATTTTTTTTAACTTGGTGTATGCATGTATAACCTAATAGAGATTCTCTGGAAAGGGTTTTTTTTTTTTTGCCTCAAAGGTCAAAAGGTCAAAGATCAAGTGAAAGTGCTGAACTAAGTTTTCCCTCCATATCTCAGAAGTGGCTCAAGTTATCTTGAAACTTACGATGTATTTATGCATGTTCTCCCTGACTATGATTATCGTATGAATATTTGGTTCAAAGGCCAGATAAAAATGGTAACAATTTACGATTCATTACAGAAATTGCACTTTTTCTCCCTACCTTGGAAATTACTCAATGCATAGACTTATGAATGGGTCAAAGTCAAGTTAAATTCCTTAAATCTCCAAATTCATGCTCTCCTATTCATATGATTAAACCTAGGTCAAGGAAGGTGAATATTCAACACATTTGTGACAAACTTGTCATTTTTATACCCCCGCCAAACGAAGTTTGAAGGGGGTATATAGACCGATTCAAGTGACTGTTCATGGAAGTGCGCCCTCTTAAGGCGACGCCATTACTGGGGGCCAACCAGGCCGGGTCGGCAAGCGCCGTGCGTGCGTGGCAGGGTGCCAGCGGCAGCCAGTGCTTTTACCACCCGGCGCCAGCCGGCCAGCTAGCTATCTCTGGCGCTGGCAGCGATCGACGCATCTGGATTTGTGACAACTCTAACGTCTACTTTTTTTTTCGTTAGCTAATTAATAAAATTAAACAACTTATACCGGCTATGAGCGAATGGGTAGATGGCATATACGGCTGTAGCCAAAACTTGAACTTCAAGGTAAATATCGGTACGATCCGTGAGTGGAATTGTATTAGACACGTTAGACTCTATTTCTTTTGCGATGACCTGGGTACTCGCGTGTAAGCCCCTTAACATTAGATCTATTCACATTTGTGTAAGAGGATAAAAAACAACTATGGCTAGGCGCAGACAGACGTCTAGATAGTAAGCCTAGACTGTTGAGCAGTTTACTGATATAATTAAATACAAATAATGAATCAGTTTTGAGCTAGATAGTAGATGGCGCTATCAAAGCAACTAATAAGATCAGTTAACTTACACCTTTTTAGGCTTTTGCCTTTTCTCGGACCAGTGGGGTAAAGTCTGTCTAACGTTTTTTAGATCTTGTCTAGAATTCTAGGCAACAATCCAGACTAGATCTAGACCCGTCTAGACCTATTGACTTCTACCTAGAACCCTCTAACGTTAGCTACATCCTATATCATTTTCGGTTGTCACTAACTTCCGGCAAGTCTAACTAAGTAAACCAAACTGAAGGCAAATTTAGGCGTTTCTAAGCCGTACAAACTTAAGAAGTTAATTTACGTCGCCTGATGTCAACAACCAAACATTCTACTGTTTAAGGTCTAAGTAACCTTGCATTTAACATCGCGCTAACGCCTAGAATTATAATCTACAAAAGTGATTTTCAAATCAAACTTTCTTAATATGAATTTTATCTTGTAATGTACGGTAGAGAATTCAGCCATTGGCTGCGCATTAGCCATTGGCTGAATTTGCGTAATATGAGAGGCCGTTCCGCGCGCAATCGCCATCTTCGTTCCAGCGCAATGTTCGATCGCGAAGCGATTTTTATCTGACCGGGAAATCGGAAAATATCATCGAAATCTGCGGAAATACGGAACTGATTTCGTGCTCTCTTACAAGCGTGATTATCGTTCTCAGCATGGATGAACCAGCTGACAAATCGGAGAAGGCAAAAGCCAAAAAAGATACCGAGCTGTGTGAGCCTAAGGCCAGCCCAGCTCCGGCAGCAAAGAAGAAGGCTGCAAGCAAAACTCTGTCTAGCGGCGGGAAGCCTAAGGCATCCCGCCCCGCGGCTTCGGGGAAGGCACAGCCGAACCCGCCCGCACCAGCTGCTACCACTCCCAACCCGACTGTGACTACAGCGGAAAATAGCACGGAGGTTATGTCCCGCATTGGGAAACTCGAGTCAATGTTCGAGAAAATGATTGAGACTTTGAGCACTCCTCATCATGGAGAACAACATGCCAACACGCCGCGGGATTGTTTCAGTGAATATGGCGACTGCGACACACAAAGGGGAAGCAGCTCACCACCCGTCATAGAATTGGCGGATAATCGCAGCGTGGCTGATTTCCTATCGGCAAACCGCGATGACGCGGTCAGCTTGTTTTCGGACGTAGACCTACAGGAGGCAGATAAAGACAAACGGCCAGAATTCAAGATACCACGAATGGCTCAGAAATTCGTGGCTCCGTCCGGGATAGGGGAACCACTAGATGAGGATGTCGCGGACACCATTGTGTATATGATGGGACAAAAACTTGACCAGAAATCTCTCGACGAAGCAGCAACTCTCTACCCCTGCCCATCTAACTGCACATGACTAGAAACCCCTAAAGTTAACAGCACAATCTGGGAGAACATCTCCACGGGGACGAGACACAGGGATCTGATACTACAAATGATCCAGTCATCCCTCTTGAAAGGGATAAACGCGTTTGCTCGTACCCTTCCAGCAACTTTGTCTGAAGCTCAGCAGGATGCTATGGCTTTTCTCTGCGATGCAAACTTCTCCCTCAACTGCATGAGAAAGGACAGCATGAAGCCTGACATGAACTCAGATTTCCACCACCTGTGCAAGCCCTCTCACAAAGTGACAAAGTACTTGTTTGGAGATGACCTGGGGCGTCAAGTGAAAGAGATCCAAGAACAAAGGAAAACAATGTCAGGCATGATGAAATCACGCTTCACACGAGAGCAATCACGGTTCCAGCCGTACAAGAAACCGGATGTGACATCTCGCCGTCAATACACGTCGACTGGATTCACCCGCCCGTTGGGGAGGGGTTATGACCGCCGAACATCACATCCAAACCCCATGGCCGGTTCATCTACACAGCCTTTTTTAGGGAAGGCTTGGAGGGGGAGACCTCGAGACCCTCCTCACACTTACACACCGACAGCAGCAAGGGAGGGTGGCAACAAGCAGCCAACCTACCACAGGCAGAGCCAAAGCCAGGGGAGGAAATAGAACAGGTAGGTGACTATGAACACAACATAGATAACGATCTAGTTACAACACCAGCTGTCGTCCGAGGTCGTCTGAAGCCATTTTTCCCTGCTTGGGAAAATATCACGAGAGACTCACACATTATACAAGCAGTTCAAGGCTATACAATAGAATTTGACCCAGAAAAATTTCCCCCTTCTCGAGAAAAACCTCTGCATTCTTACAAGCAGAATGCTGAAGAAACAGCCAAGATTGACCATGAGATTCTTGTTCTGGAAGAAAAACAGGTCATTGAAAAATGTGCCCATGAAGAAGGGGAATTTATTTCAGAGGTTTTCACGAGACCAAAAAAGAACGGAGGAGTTCGATTAATTCTTGACCGGTCCGAACTCGACAAAAGTGTTCAGTACCAACACTTTAAAATGGATAATATTCAATCTGGTATTCTGCTCCTCTCAAAAGGGTGTTATATGGCTTCAGTAGACCTCCGTGATGCATACTATACAATTCCCATTCACTTAGACTCTCGTAAATATCTCCGCTTCGTATGGAGAAACCAATTGTAGCAGTTCAAAGCTTTGCCAAATGGCTTATCTTCCGCCCCAAGACTGTTCACCAAAATACTGAAACCAGTGCTTGCCTTACTAAGACAACAGGGACACACAGTTTTGTCGTACTTGGACGACACACTGATAATTGGGAACAATAAAGCAGACACTCGCTCAGCAGTGCAAGCCACCACTGACCTTTTGACTAGTCTAGGGTTCATTATTCACTCAGAAAAATCGGTACTTGAACCATCCCGTGAGATTGAATTTCTGGGTTTCCATTTAAATACATCTGAAATGAGAATCACCCTCCCAGCCAGTAAAAGCAATGACATTCAAGATGCATGTCGATCCTTACTTGCTAATAACAAACCTAGTATCCGGGAGGTAGCTAAAGTCATTGGGAAGATTGTGGCTGCCTTACCAGCATCTCAGTACGGCCCCTTGCATTACAGGCAGCTGGAAAGGGAAAAAATCAGAGCCCTGAGAAAACAGAAAGGACATTTCGATAGACATACATTGTATGAGCCTATCGAATAGAGCCAAAGCGGAACTAGTTTGGTGGTCATCCCATGCACATCTGGTGTCTAAACCCCTGTACCCAGGGAAAGTATCAAAAGAAATAAGAACAGATGCTAGTGGACAAGGTTGGGGTGCCACAGACCTGCAATCTAAGACAGGGGGTAGATGGAATGCTCAAGAATTAGCAAGAGCAGCAGGTAATGAAATAAACTATCTGGAAATGCTAGCAGCCGGTTTGGGACTCAAAAGCTTCTGTTCAAATGTCAGAGATGCACACATACTGTTGAGATTAGACAACACCACAGCGGTGACATACTTGAATAACATGGGCGGCGTCAAGTCTGAAGCATGTAACGAAATGGCGTTGCAAATTTGGGATTGGTGTAGTAGACGACAAATTTGGATAACAGCATCTCACTTAGCAGGCTCTAAGAACACAGAAGCAGATACGATGTCAAGGAAATTCAATGACAATATAGAATGGATGCTAGACAAGACAATATTCACTGAGATAGTGCAGAGGTATGGGTTACCAAACGTAGACCTTTTTGTCACCAGACTGAATGCCCAGCTCCCAACATACGTCTCCTGGAGACCAGATCCAAGGGCATGGGCAGTAGACGCATTCACTATTGACTGGGGACCCCTAGAATTTTATGCGTTTCCCCCATTTAGCTTGGTTGCAAAGTGTCTCCAAAAAATCAGACAAGATGGCGCCAGGGGAATTTTGATAGTGCCAAATTGGCCAACACAGCCCTGGTATACCGTACTACGTAACATGCTATTGGAGAAGCCCCGGGTATTGCGAAAACACCAGTTGTTAAGTCAACCCATTACAGGTAGACCCCATCCACTTACACATCTCTCCCTCTTATGTTGCAGGGTTGGAGCAAACATTTCATAGCTCAGGGACTGACGGAGGAGACTGCTGATATAATGGCAGCGTCTTGGAGGAAATCCACCAAGGAGCAGTATATGGTGTATATTAGGAAGTGGCAAAGGTTTTGTCACGAGTGTCATTTATGTTGGACCCATACGAAGGTGGGAAATTTGTTTGCGTTTTTTAATTCTATGTACAAAAATGGAGCAAGCTACAGCACCTTGAATACATCAAGGAGCGCACTAGCATCAGTTGTTCTTCTACGGGACGAGAAATACACCATTTCTACACATCCTTGGATTTGCCGGTACTTCAAGGGCATCTTTAATCTCCGACCACCCACTCCGCGATACAGCTTCATATGGGATGTGGGGAAGGTGCTGAGCTACCTCAGACAAGTAACTCCAGCTCACAAAATTTCGCTGTGTCAACTGACACACAAAGTATGTTTTTTACTAGCGTTGACTTCCGCCCAAAGAGTGCAAACACTTTCATACCTAACCCTTGACAATGTGAAGGTGTCTAAGGATTGTGTGGAAATAGCAGTGGCTGATTTGATAAAGCAGAGTCAACCTGGGAATGTGGGAGTGAGAGTAACACTGAAAGCCTTTCCCGAGGATAAGAAACTCTGCGTTGTACACTATGTTAAAGAATACATTAACAGAACAAGCACATTGAGAAAGGAGGTGAATGCACTATTTGTCACCTACAAGCAACCTCATGGGAAGGCCTCAAAGCAAACCATCGCTCGATGGATTAAAACTGTGTTGAAAGCATCAGGTATCGACACCGATCTCTTCAAAGCACATTCAACGAGATCGGTGGCAACCTCATCTGCCAAGAGGAATCATTTTCCAATAGCAGACATTCTCAAGCATGCTGGGTGGAAAAATGAATCCACGTTCAGGAATTTTTACCTGAAACCCGCATCCCAGGCAACATCTTTTGGACAAGCAGTTCTGGGACAACAGACCTCTAGGAGGGGACAAGATTCAGTCCTGTAAACATAGTAGGTAAAGTTGCCCAAAAACTTTTCTCTGACAATATATTTCTGTGAACAATGACTACTGTGAAAATCTTTGAAGTCTCATATTACGCAAATTCAGCCAATGGCTAATGCGCAGCCAATGGCTGAATTCTCTACCGTACATTACGAGATAAAATAGAAAATTAAATGAAAAACATTGAAATTTAATTTGTATTTTATGAGTAATGGGAGGATAGAGAATTCAGCACCCTCCGCTCCCTCCCTTACTCTGAACAGCTTTAAATGTGGCTTATACAAGATCTATTTTATCTCGGAATAATTTTTCACAGTAGTCATCAGCTTTTAAAGATGACGATTGCGCGCGGAACGGCCTCTCATATTACGCAAATTCAGCCAATGGCTAATGCGCAGCCAATGGCTGAATTCTCTATCCTCCCATTACTCATAAAATACAAATTAAATTTCAATGTTTTTCATTTAATTTTCTATTATGCTTATGAAACGGATGTTTGCCACCATTCATGGCAGTTTAATATCTATAAGTATCACTTTATCAAAAATTAATTCAAATTCAGAGTTCCAGGCCCAAATTGAATATGGTCAATTTAATGCTGAACGCTTAGTGAAGAAGTAAAAATTTACAATATAAGATTTATTTTTTTTTACACATCTTGAAACATACTTTTGGCTGTTAGTGTAGGCTTTAAAATGTTTGCAATATACAATGTAGTATACTAATAGCCAGGAAGTGTATTCTAACTTTTGTAAGTATTGCACCAAGCATTTAACCCTAACTAGGCCGGGGGGGGGGGGCCTCCGAGGCCCCCCCCCCCCCCCTCGACGTTCCGCGCGATGTATCGCTAATGTGAAAAGCTATTGCCACGACGTTTCATGACTTTTTTCTGTCGAGTCTCCAGCATGCTTTGACACCAAATTTGCGATGCCCGGGCGCGCGGTTCCGAAGTTTCGCACAAATATGTACATGCATGTCGGACCAAAAATTGCTCAAAAACGTGAATTCGTGTACAATTTCAATGGAAACTGTGCTTACAGTCAAATTTCATAAAAGCATGATTATTTTGGGGTTTTATTGATTAAAATCAATTCATAACATATTTTCTTGTTCGGAACAAAGTCGCGGACAAGTTTCATCGAAAAAACAGTGGAAAACATAAAGTCGAAAAAACAAAGAAATACATAAGAAATTCAAAAAACAATAAAATACTTACGAAATTTGTTCGGATAGCTCAATTTTTTTCTCTTATTTTTGCTCAGGACACTAAAAAGAATATTTACACAAAAAATGTGCCCATTTGGAGCTTTATTTAGTGATTTATACCAAATTGTCCGATTTCATGCATCATTATGCATAAATTAGCATAATTTAGCATAAATGACAATTTTTTAAAAATCTAACTTCGTAGTACTTTAGATTACATCATAGGCAATGTGTGTGCCAATTTTCGTCGTGATCGCGCGGTCAACGGCCGAGATCTGGAGGGGAGGCCCCCCCCCCCCCCCCCCCGGCTCTATGATCTACCTAAATAGCCCGGCCTAGTTAGGGTTAAAATATATATATATTTAATTAATTCTCAAAATCTTTGATCTGAACCTGTCTTCGAAAATGAACAACTTTATTTCACGAATATGAATATGCAGTGATTTAGCCTAATCAAATAGAGAATCTATTAGGCATAGGCCAAAGTTTGTTTCAAAAAATCTGTGCATTTTTTATACCGCTGTGTTTCACTTAAGTGTATATTATATTCATCATGCGTCAGTAGTGTCTGAATTTCACACACTGACGTGCAGCTTCCATTTCCGTTTTTTCGCCTGTTATTTTATTTTGTGCACCCAAACAACTGCACAATATGTGTTTTTTTTTTCTGATCCTTTGAAGCTTTCATTAATTTTAGATCGATATGTCTGAATTACTCAATTTGTCCAAAAGAAAGGCATTAAATGCCGCTGAATGACTTTTCCACAGTGAGTAAAACAATCACAATTTTAGCGCGGCGGTCGCCGACCCAGCGGCCGCCGGCGGCGCATGCGGCCGCGCCCGGCTAAGTATGCGCGATGGGTACGCTGGGCTGCTACCTGCAAGTGCAACTCGCTGTGTAGCTAGCTCGCTGGGAGCCCCCGTTGGCCCCCAGTTAAAGCGGCCGTTATAGCGCCGCTAGCGGCGGTAGGTGAATAGGCCATCGAAATTGAAACGGTCTATAGGAATCAGCGGACGGTCGGGCGGTCGGTCGGGCGGTCGGGCGGTCGGTCCGTTGCAAATCTTGCGTCGCGAACTACTTCCTCAGTTTTCAACCGATTCCCATAAAACTTGGCACAGATGTGTGCCTTGGGTTGTAGATGTGCAAGACGTATTTTTTGACAGTACCCAAAAGTACGTTGCCATGGTAACGGCATATTATGGGCAAAAATGGGTACAAATCTTGCGTCGCGAACTCCTCCCACAGTTTTTGATCAATTTTTATGAAATTAGGTACAGATGTTCATCTGAATATGTTAATGTGCAAGACACATATTTCCGCAGTGGCAAAAAGTGCATTGTCATGGTAACGGCATGTTATTGGTAAAATATAGGGCAAAATGCTTCATGGCAAAACTGCTTCACTAGTGTTCTTCCAATTCTCATGGAATTCATATTGAATGTTTGTCTTAGGATATGGGTCAGCATGACACATTTCTTGACAGTGACAAAAAGTATGTTGCCATGGTAACAGCTCACATATTATGAGCCAAAATGATGGAAAATTTTGTGTTGCAAACTACTTCCTCAGTTTTTGCCCAATTTCCATGAAACTTGGTACAGATGTGTGCCTTTGGTTGTAGATGTGCAAGACGCATTTTTCGACAGTACCCGAAAGTACGTTGCCATGGTAACGGCATATTAATGGCAGAAGATCAAGGAAAGATCTTCCTCAGTTTTTTGACCAAAGCTTATGAAATGTTGTTTTGACCAAAGCTTATGAAATGTTGTTTGTCGGGGGTATAACCAGTCGCTGTAGCGACATTTCTAGTTACAATTGTTTTGCATTAAGTAACCCTTCTACAATTTGATAAAGTTTCGTAAAAATGACATGGGTTTGAATGTACAGCATGACATTCATGAACCCTACGTAAAATCAGGGCACCCATGATAGGTTTATAACCATATTTTGTGGTCCTAGGATGATTTCTATCATATGGGGGTGCTGCCAGCACAAAAACAAGCACATGACCCCCCCCCCCCCCCCCACACACACACACACACACACTTTTTATCGTTTTTCTGGAATTAGTAAGCCTTCTACAATTTGGTCAAGTTTCATGAAAATGACTTGGGCTTTGAATGTACAAAGATTTAGACCATTATTTTTGTCGATTTAGGTTTTTTTCGGAAATCGAATCTTTGATATGTTTTCTACATCTACATGTGCACTAAATTTCATTGCATAAGACTAAGTTTTTCCTATCGAAAATGGAATTTTGAGCACCCTATGTTGGATCCCACCTGTCAGTTTCAAGCTTCTTTTTTTTTTTTTATTTATATGAGTTTCAAGCTTCTTTCGAACGCCGCGCCAATATCCCTAGTGTTGCTACGGCGCAGGGTTTTGCATGCGATTGGCTGGTGGGTCGCATACATTTCCATAATTTAGCTTTCGGAGACACCAATTGTGGCGTTTGGGGAATGCTTTGTCCACACGTGCACGATTACATGCTCCATTGTTCTTGCTATAGTGGTTTATATACGCTCGCGCTGTAGTGCGTGCTGTTCATTTGGCTTTCTACCCAAACTATTCTACCGCAGTGTTTGACATTGGAAGGAAACAAAAATCATGTAGCATGACATAATCATGTGAAAAGAAAACTAAATATTCTCAAATTTGTCTACTTGTACATTTAGTAAAAATTATGACAGAAGGTAGATGAGAGGAAAGGAGCAGTCACATGTGACCAATTATATCAAATAATACACGTCAAGATAGCACCAAACTAAAAAGTTGTGTTTGTTTGTTTGTTTGTTTGTTTTACATAATTCAATTTGCACCACCGAACAAAGCAACATATATAATGCATATCTTGTAAAAGCAAAACAAACAGGAAGCATGACCCTTGCCAGCACTAGCAATTTTCTGCCCTCAAAAGGGTTGCCAATGATTAAGACTAATCAACTACAATGAATACTCGACTTGTAAATGTGTGGATTTGCCACTGCTCCTGTTTCATGCACACAGTCATGGCGTCTGGATGGTATTGTGTAATGCGTGCACCATACACATGTACATGTACAGTATACATGCAATTATCGTATTCGCCATCTTGAAAGACGTGCTGTTTAACAAACCTTAGCGAAACGCATTGTTTTTCGGCTCCATACGCTGAGCTCCGAGGAAGGTGCCCGGGAAATTTGACTCTCTCAGTGAGCCAATCAGAAGGCGATGTGGTTGCTAGAGGCGGGCTTAATCAGGCAAAAGTGAGGAATTTTGAAAATTCATTTTTTCACTGAATTACATTGCCAATTTCCTAAGCTTTGCATTGATGTTAATACTTGTATTCTTAGGCACCATAAGTGGGCATAGAAAGAGATGAAATAAAATGCACTTCTTACGTTGTAAGTTGCTAGCCTGACAAAATTGCGAGAAAACAGGCTTTGAAGATTCAACTCTTTCTCAAAGACAATGTCCAAGTGGCGATGCAAGGGGAGAATCACCCATACGTACGATGGTGCCAATCGATGTTAAGCTCCGCCTATAGCAACCACATCGCCTTCTGATTGGCTCACTGAGTACTCGTACGGATGGGTGATTCTCCCCTCGCATCGCCACTTTGACATTGTCTTTGAGAAAGAGGTGAATCTTCAAAGCCTGTTTTCTCGCAATTTTGTCAGGCTAGCAACTTAAAAAGTGCATGTTATTTCTCTTTCTATACCCACTTATGGTGCCGAAGAATACAAGTGTTTTACATCAATGCAAAGCTTAGGAAATTGGCAATGTAATCCAGTGAAAAAATGAATTTTCAAAATTCCTGACTTTTGCCTGAAACCGCTGTCGCCGGTCACATTTTATCTCCTGTGGCGACCAGGGGTGACATGTTATAACGGCTTTGTATCCAGTGGAAAAGGCATTCTATAAATGTCTATTATTATTATTATTATTATTATTATTATTATTATTATTGTCATCATTATCATTATTAAATCCTTTGTATTTTTTTTTCTACCAAGGAATATGACTGATGAAGAGGCTCAGGCCCATCTTAATCGCCGACTGGGGCAGATGGTGGCCATTGGTCTGTTCACGAATCGTCCTCGCATTTTCAAGTTTGTGCAGACGTGTATGGGCTTCGATCTGTGGCGGCAAGGCGTGTCGACCAAGGTGTTCCGTATGCTGAATCACAGCGGCATCTGCTTGAGCATAGCTTCCGCAACCGGTTACATGGAATCGCTTACAGAAAACCATGACAAGAAACTAAAGGAATGGAAAAAGACGTTCGAGGTGATGTACTTTACACACACTGTATATTTTGTAAGGTTTTTTTTTTGTCGAGCCCACCGGAGGTGAGGGGAGACTAAGGGATCGCGTGTGGCGTCTGTCCGTCGTCGTCCGTCCGTCGTCCGTCTATCTGTCCGTCCGTCTGTCCGTCCATCTGTCCGTCCGTCCGTCCGTCCGTCCGTCCATCCTTCCGTCCGTCGTCTGTCCGTAATGCTACAAAAACTTCAAAAACTCTTTACTCTGGGCTTCAATTGCGATCAAACTATGAGGGAAGAAGGGGTCATTACAAAGTTTCACATTTTACCTTATACATAGACCTAATGTACATAGATGGACTGTTCACAACAGTCTTTCTTTGATGTAATGATCGTCACCGACACCTGATTATGTGCATCTTAATGAGTACATTCAGGTGTCTTGACAATAACGATTGTGTAATCATGTATCGTCACTAACAAAAGGATCGTTTCCCTCATTTCAGTCTTGTTTCGCTGATGTGCCTTTTTTAGACGGAAATGTCTTTGACTAAATACAGATGATGAGGAGCAGCAAACCTGAGATCATGACAAATTTTGTGCCAAAAGATGGGTAATTGCTGATTTGCACATTTTCGCACACGCATAAGACCTTGCCCAATGGCAAGATACACCGTGTATATCTGTTCTCTACCATCACCATCCCTTTTTGCTCTGGAATAAGCTGGAGAAAAGTAAAATATTGAGATCACAAATGACAATCATTCTGCCAAAATGTTAGCTTCCTTTTAAAAACTGCCTACCTCTCCCAAGCGAAATTGCTTGAGGTATGATTTCCTAACATACACCACAACTGCACATTCACTTTACTTGATTTTTGTGAGTTATTTTCTTCTGCACATATAGTTTTAGATTTCTCGAATCTCCGTTTTGTTCTTCTCCCGGCTTGCTGGCGGTGACGATCATGGGATCAAAGCAGTGAAGCATGCTAAAAATGTCTTTGAAGCGCTTTTGAGATGTACGGGTGCATGAATTAATTAATGATACGATGAATGTCCTTGTGTATTAGGTCCATGCCTTATATGAAGGTCACCTCAAGGCCAAGCTCACAGGCAGATGTCAATGAACTTTAGAGCCCAATGTTAAGTTTTTATGGTGCGTTTCTATTATTGGTCATAACTTTTGATCCATAAGTTCATTTGTGACCAAACTTGGATAGTAGATGCGGAGATGCCAAGTTCAAAAAATTTTATGAGTAAGACTCTCATGACTGGGCGTCTCGACGCTCACGCGACGCGCGAGCGAGGGAGCGTAGCGACCAAGCAGGGGGAAGGGTGGAGTCCCCCCTCCAGCGGTAGGGACCTTTTTCAATTCTTAGCTCTTAATGGTGCTATCTGGTGCGTACTCGAGTAACTATTTTTTACTTATTTTAAAAGATGAAAGGGAAATATACCAGGTCCTTCAATTGCAACGTTCACTGCAATCCTTTGAGCTATGTCCCGATGCGTGAAAAATGGGTACCATATGCGTGAGATCGTGAGACAGACCCTAAATTTGTGAGTCTCATGCAGAATGCGTGAGACTTTGTACATTGTAGCTCTGTAGATGTCCCTTGGGGAGTGGATGATCACCACAAGGTCAATGGTCACAAGCATGGGTCAACAAACTTTTAGAGCCCAATGTTAAGTTTTTATGGCGCATTTCTATTATGGGTCATAACTTTTGATCCAGAGGTCTATTTGTGACTAAACTTGGATGTTAGTTGTCCCTTGGGGAGTGGATGGTCACCACAAGGTCAATGGTCACAAGCATGGGTCAACAAACTTTTAGAGCCCAATGTTAAGTTTTTATGGCGCATTTCTATTATGGGTCATAACTTCTGATCCATAGGTCCGTTTGTGACTAAACTTGGATGGTAGATGTCCCTTGGGGAGTGGATGGTCACCACAAGGTCAATGGTCACAAGCATGGGTCAATGAACTTTTAGAGCCCAATGTTAAGTTTTTATGGTGCATTTCTATTATGGGTCATAACTTTTGATCCATAGGTCTATTTGTGACCAAACTTGGATGGTAGATGTCCCTTGGGGAGTGGATGGTCACCACAAGGTCAAAGGTCACGGGCAGGGGTCAACAAACTTTAAAGACCCATTGTTAAGTTTTTGTGGCATGTTTCTTTTTTGCCATTAATTTTTACCCTTTTATGTCTTTTTCAAGGTCACAGTACAGTATTTCCCTCATGTTTATGCAATGCCAGCAGGATTATTTATTTTTTTAACTTGGTGTATGCATGTATAGCCTAATAGAGATTCTCTGGAAAGTTTTTTTTCTTTTGTTATTGCCTCAGAGGTCAAAAGGTCAAAGATCACGTGAAAGTGCAGAACTAAGTTTTTCCTCCATATCGTGGACGTGGTTCAAGTTATCTTAAAACTTTCTACATATTTATGCATGTTCTACTTGACAGTGATTATCTTATGAATTTTAAGGTCAAAAGCCAGATGAAAATGGTAACAATTTTACAGGAATTGCACTTTTTCTCCATACCTTGGAAATTACTCAATGCATAGTTAAAGTCCTTAAATCCCAAATACATGCTCTCCTATTCATCCAATTAAACCTACATTGTCGGTCAAGGAAGGTGAACATTCAACACATTTGTGATAGACGTGTCATTTTAATATTTTGCCAATTTTGTGAAAATGTAATCACACATTGTCCACATGTATATTTTGTACTATCTAGACCTATTAGGAGAATCATGCATTTTGGCAGAGGCATACCAGTCGCCATAGCGACATTTCTAGTTTAGGTTTTGTGATGCATGGTCACATTTGTTATTATATTTATATAGAACTAAGTACACTGTAATGTAACACACTGTGGACACTGATACAGTATCCTGGAATATCTCCCAACAACCGAATACAATAATTATAGATCCACATTTCTTTGAATATTGATGAGATTGATTAAAGTTGTAATAAGACATAGAGCATTACTTTGCATATCTTACAATTAAAAACAAACCAAATACTAACAAAAAAAAACTGATTGCGATAAAAATATAGATTTTGCATAATTGAATTTGCTTGCCAGTAAGTGTCGGTATTACAGTATCATGATTAAAATGATTGTCAACTGTTTCAGAACCATTCAATTAGTTTGTCCAGTACACTCCCAATGACTCAAAAGTCATGCATATCTTGTGTTCCCTCAGTTCTTTTGTGACAAAAGTAATAAAAAAAAAATATGTAGAATTCCTTTGTACCATTTATGGACATTAAGCAAAATATTCCTGTACGCAGGACGCGATACCTAATACTCGTACAAAAGGTTATCAGAAGCGAGTTGTTACTTCTGCTCCAACGTTTGGCTTGCACTTCAATCGCGTGCTGGAAGAGACCGAATCACCACACCTGGGTGGGACGCCGGGTAACAAGTTCTTCGTGCAACAAACCATGTGTTACGCTGCCAAGGACCGCGTGCAATACAGGATAGTGACCTCTCCAGTGGCCACTGTCACTCAGGCGGCCGAGACTCTGGACGCCTTCACGTTTCTGCCCGCCCCTGACGTCCTAGACAGGCAGCGGATGCGCCTCGTGGACGTCGTGGCCAACATCATGAGCAGGCACATGACTTTCTTACAGGATCTGTCGCGTGACCTTCCCATTGCTCAAGGGCATGTGAAGAGTGACTGTATGTCACAAAAGTCTGAACTGGTAAGGAGTGTGATTAGGGCCAAGCTATGTATCGACAGGGTTGCTCCTTTTTTATTGAAGGAAACCAAATCCCAAAGAGCAATGTGGGTTGAGTGAAAGCAGCAACATTAGTAGAACACATTGGTGAGAGTTTGAGGAAAATCAGACAATAGAATCAAAAGTTATGAATTGTTAAAGCTTCGGGGTTGGAGGTTGAAGGAAGTACACAGGGAATTCCACAAAAATTCATTTTTCTTGAAAATTGCACATTCCAGTAACTTGATACTGACATACATAATGTCTGTAAAGGGTAGCAATTATCCCCCTGGATTCTGAAAGTGGTTTGTCAATTTCAATGAATTTTTGTAGAATTCCCTTTGTATTTTCTTTATATTGATGTCCACACAATCATGATGTCATTACACAAAACTTCAAAAATTCATAACTTTTGCATCAGTTGTCCGATTTTCCTCAAACTTTCACTGATGTGATCTACCATTGTTGCTGCTTTCGTTCAATCCACATTGCTCTTTTGGTTTTGGCTTCCTTTAAAGGGGCATTTCAGTCAATCTTTTATAATTTCACATCATGTGCATAATATTGATTGCTCCATGTACAGATTTGTAAAATTTATCGTGGTCCTTGAGCAGAGAAATCAGTACTTTGAAGAACATTGAATGAATTACATTGAACAAAGATGATGACACAGGAGGCTCACATACACGTATTTCAAAAATGTTGCAGTGTAATTTTATTATGATACCATTTGCTTAAAGGTCCAGTTTACCTTTGGGAGCAGTGATTTCAAAAATGTTCAAGATATCACATTTGATGCATATGTGTAGGTCTGCTGTATCATAAAACATCCTACCATATGAAATATTTGCAGTGAAACCTAAAATATAAGGAGATATCAGGGTTTTTCTTCATAAACCGTAACTGTATACGGTTAAGTCTGGAAACATCTTTATTATAACTATTGTTCACATTTTGTGTATTAAACAACACTTAACATCGATTATACGGATTCAAATTTTGACAGTGGTCGTTTCTATCCCTAACTCACATTTTAGAACTATTTTAAAGCACTAATGCTGGGTTTTTGTTTCATCTGCAAATGGTAAATTATGCCTTTAACAATGTCGCATGTGTATAATCTATTATGCATTGTACCTTCTTTGTTTTGCTTCTTTGAGCCCTGTACCATGTACCTCATGCATTCTTATGGTGAGAGGCTGTCATGTCATCATCCTTATTCATTGCAATTTGCTATGAATTTCATAATATTTTGATATTCTTCATCCAAATCATATGAAAATTTGAAACTCTATTCTCAGTATATAAACTGATTTATGCTTGTTAAATATAAAAGTCTGGAAATCATTTGTAGGGCTCCTTTATTTGAGTAGATTTGAATATATTTATGGTGGAGAGGCCATGGGGCATCCCAGAGAGTTTTCGTAACTCCACACCATGAAGTAATAAATCAAGAGTGCCATGTACAGATTTTTGTGGAATTCATTCTACATTGTGGCCTTTGAGTAAACCTTTTATAGTAATAATGAGCTTTATGGTCTCGGGTCATCATAATGGTCATCAGAAACATACATTACTGCGCAGTCTGAAGGACAACGTGTTGCTGTTGAGTCATTGTCAAGTTCTCTCTCATTCCAGGTGACATTGGGAATCGTACCCACTAACCCCGGCACGACGCAAGGGATTGAAACAGTATTAGAGCATCTCCAGCAATACCTCCCTGCCTCCGTCAGGGGTGGAGGCGCCAATCCGACCCTCGTCAGTGGCAACGAATCGGCCATCAAGGGCGTCCTGCAGGCTCAGAGGGTCCGAGCGGACCGAGAGACGTGGCAGGAGCGTCTGGACGGGTACATCCCAGTGCCCCAGGAATACGACAAGGAGATTCTTTTCCTGCAGGTTTGTTTTACGTCGAGCGTACTCATTTATTCTTTTCAGAGGAGAAGAAAGAACCTAAATGCACATCAGATTAAATTCAATATTTTCATCATCTTTATTCAGCAATAGGAAATAGTGAGTGCTGGGTCCCCGATCGTGTGCATAGCTGTTTGGCCCAAGACTGTGATGATAATTTTGCAGTCAAACCTCATTAAAATGAGTCTTATCTGAATTACTATGTATGGGTGTTCACCAAGGTGGTACTGGGGACTTTTTCTTTAATTTCAGTTATAAAATGACCTGGGCAGTTCAGTAAACAAGTGCAAGAGTAATGCAAGAGTAAAGTCCTGTTCTACAATGGAAATGGATGCCCACGAGATTGAAACCTTGTTGAATATTGAATTACCTCGGGTAAATTGGATATTTTCGGCGATTGATTTGCTGCACTGGGCTGGGTGTAGAAAATTTTGTGTGTATTTAGTTTTGTGGGATTGAGACATTTAACAGGAATGTAAGTAACAAGCAAAAGTAATTGCGTGCTTTTATTTTTGTGCTAGTTTCTTGTTGCAGGAAATGTGCACAAAGTTCCACACCACAAAAAATTCTATTAAGGTGTTTCAATGAGTGAATCTATGAGATGTTGTAATTACATGTAGATTGCCTAATGTCTAGCATTGCTGAGATGAATACAGAAGTATCCAACCAACAGCAGTGCTAAAACTCTTTCAAACTCACTAATTTTACCATATTTTGTTTGTTTGTTTTGTTTGTGCATTATATGCAAAACATTATTTAACTTCAGAGCAGTGTACCCGGACGTCGCAACATTGGTTTCAAAATATGCGGGAGATTTCAAAGCATAAAGTCATAAAATGGTGCAGCAAAATCTTTGCGTGTTTGAAATGTCGAGGGCGGGGTCAATTTGACATTTCGCGAGCGCCAAGATTCGCGAAATTAAAATGCACGCGAAAGTTCTTGTCTACACTATATGCTTTGAATGCCAGTGGCAGTTCGCGAAAATTTCATGCCACAAAAAAGGCCGTCGGCTCCAATTCACGAAAAATTCATGCCGCGAATATATCATGTTTTACAGTAACCCTAAAAAGACTGGGTGGGGGGGGGGGGGGCCTAAATGGCCCCCCCCCCCCCCCGACACTTCGCGCGATTACTCTGCAACACGCAATGCTCTCACTTCGATGCTCTATGATTTTTTTTCTTTTGAGTTTCCCCGCACATTTTGACACCAAATTTGTGACACCCGGGGGTACGGTTCTGAAGTTACCTAACTTTTTGTACATGCACGTGAGGCTGAAAATGGCCGAAAAATGTGATTTTGTGTACAAATTCAGTGCATATTGATTTTTTTTTACATGGTTCATATACATATGCTTATTTTTACTCTCAGTGGCTAAAATTCATTTGTTTTAGGAGTATCATGCTTCAAAAAGTGTCTGCCACAAATTTTGTAAAAAAGAACAACAAAAACAAAAGGTCGAAAAAACAAGGAAAGACATAAGAAATTCATGAAACAAAATAAATAAGAAATTAAGTTTGATACCAATTTTTTTTTTCCAAGTACATTTGCTAAGAATGCCACAAAGAATAATTACACCAAAAATGAGCACTTTTGGAGCTTAAACTGATTTAGATCAAAGAGTCTGATTTCTCGCATGAATTAGCATAATTGATAAAAATAAAATTAAAAAGGGCTATTTTTTCAAAAATTTGAATATACCATCTTGTAGATTACATTGCACACTACCATTGTGCAAATTTCCGCGGCGATCGCGGTGTCCATGGCTGAGATCTTAAGGGGGGCCCTTTAGGCCCCCCCCCAGTCTTTCGAGCTACCAAAATAGCCCACTGAGTCTTTTTGTCCGCCCACCGGAGGTGAAGGCGAGACTAAGGGATCCAAATGGCGTCCGTCCGTCGTCCGTCCGTCGTCCGTCCGTCATCCGTCCGTCATCCGTCATCCGTCGTCCGTCACAAATGTTAAAGTTTACCTGCAAGACTCTCTTATGATGCATAACTTGGCAACTGTTACAGCAATGGCAGCCACACTTGGGCGATAGAAGCACTAGGGGTATCTTCATGTTATGGTGTTGTCAGAGGTCATGTGATGATGTCAAAGGTCATTTGAGGTCATATATTAAAGAGTATGTGCAAGACTCTCTTTTCTATGTTAAAGTTTACCTGCAAGACTCTCTTTTGACAAATAACTTCACATAAGTTGCTTGGATTACAACCTAACTTGGGTCGTAGATGCACTGGGGGTACCTTCATGTTATGGTGCGGTTGGAGGTCACAGGATATGGTCAAAGGTCATTTGAGGTCATACGTTAAAGTTTACTTGCAAGACTCTCTTATCACACGTAACTCAGCACATGTTGCTACAATGGCAATCAAACTTAGGTGATAGATGTCTCTTGGGAAGTTGAAGGTAACCACAAGGTCAAAAGTTACAGACAGGGGTCAACGAACTTTTAGGGCCCAATGTTAAGTTTTTAGGGCGCATTTCGTTTATGGCTCATAACTTTTGATCCCTTTGTCCGTTTGTGACCAAACTTGGATGGAAGATGTCCCTTGGGTAGGTGAAGGTTGTCACAAGGTCAAAGGTCACAGACAGGGGTCAACAAACTTTTAGGGCCCAATGTTATGTTTATTAGGGCGCGTTTTGATTGTGGCTCATAACTTTTGATCCCTATGTCCGTTTGTGACCAAACTTGGACGGTAGATGTCCCTTGGGGAGTTACAGGTCATCACAAGGTCAAAGGTCACAGAAAGGGGTCAACAAATTTTTAGGGCCCAATGTTAAGTTTTTATGGCACGTTTTGATTATGGCTCATTACTTTTGCTTTTTGCTTTTGCTTTAACGGGGGGGGGGGGGGGTCAATTTGACTCCCCCTTCAGATCTCGGCTGCCCAGTTAGAATAGGGTTAGCTCAGAAATTGTAACATTACAGCTGCTAACAATTTGAAATGCAAATTACTGCAACAGAAGAAATCATAACTGATATAATTTTTTCTTCTTCAAGGATTCAAACAATGTCTTCTTCGATGGAGAAAGCGCTTCTGCAAAAGGGACAATTGCACAGTTGAAGAATGAGTTCAATTACACCTTCTTCCGGAAAGAAGTTCTGCAAAATGTGCAGGAAGCATGGGATATGTACGAGGTGAGACTTTACTCGGTAGCAGTAAACACTATAAAACATGTAGCGCAGTCTGCAACCCTAGACTAGTAGAGCCTCAGATTCAAGGTATGACTACACATTATCTCATAATGCTAAAGAGATTTACCTTCTTGCTGGTGTTCTACTAGTCTGGGCTTGCAGACTGCATTCTTTATTTATTACACTAAGGCTCTTCTATTGTAAACTATTGTAAACTCTTTACTTAACATAGTTTTGCTTACCTCAATCTTAGCTTGATGTAACTTTACCTACAACTGTAAGTTATGTAGCACTTGTAAGATCAATGGATAGTATTAAATGGGTTAGTCAACTACCGGTTAGTGGATTGGCTAAACACAGTCAGGTGATGGAGATACATTCGTTATGTTTGCCCATGGGCGAACATTCTTGGTAATCTTCTCCCATGGGAAAACATTTTCACGTAACAAATTACAGAAGGCTTAGGACCGCGCGCGCACTGTGAATTTGACTCTGCACGAGCGAGCGAATGAGTGCGTTGTGCTGCATCATGCTGGTGGCCGTAATTGCAAAGATCGTACACTGAATCTCTACGATCTTTGGTGGTTGACGTTGACGTATTTGACTAACCCATATAATATAACAGATGATGACTTTTATTGTTGGGAACATGTGCCAAACATTCCACCCTGAGGGTTTGACATGCTATTTTGGGACTTATAGCCTCCCTCAGTAGCATTTCAAACCCTGAGGTTATAAGTCCTTGAGACGAAGTCGAGGGATTTATAACCTCCCTCAATAGCATTTCAAACCCTTCGGGTGAAAAATTCGTTACGTTCCCTCCCCCGCCAGTCATCATCTACATATAATGTCACTCTAGTGCTCCCTGCTCTTCATTACAATCGCAATGTCCTTCGTGTCTTGAAGACCAGTGCGAGCTCTGAGTGTGTCTGTCCATTACCAAAGAAAGTGATACAGTGTAACCCGTTAATGAGTTTGGTTAAAATGAGAAACCGTTTGTAATGAGGTGATCGCGTTGGTCCCGTTTTCATTTGAGTGTTAACCTATGGCAGAACGAATCGTTTGTAACGAGTTCGGTTATAATGAGATTCCAGCTATAACGAGGACAATTTCGGTGAATCATCGTAAAGAAAAACATTAGCAATTTGATCGGATGTATCGAGGTTCCACTTCTTGACTATATTGCCGCTTTCAAACACACGACAAACGAAACACTGAAAACCGAATTCACGCTATCCACATCTTTTTTCCGTTTTGCAGAGAACCGTTCCTTCCATTTTTTCTTCTAAATCACACGATAAGACACAGGAATGCCTTCTTATGTTCCTCCTACATCATTGAACATAATCATTTGATTTTTAGTTCCAACTTCCAGTTCTTTTGCTGGTTAGCAAATATGAGTGTGGATGATTAAAGCCTAAATAATTAATGAAATCATCGCGATCCCGCCGGGTGACAGTAGCGTAAAAATAGTTGAATAATGCATGCTAACCTACTTAATTGGTGTTCAGAAAAAGAAACAAACGCATATATTAATTTGAATAGATTGGGATTTGTTCATTATCATTCTTCAAATGATAATTTAAATAAGAGTGTGTATGATTAAAACCAAAATGATTAATGAAATCATAGCGATCTCGCCGGGGGACAGTAGCGTAAAAGTAGTTGAATAACGCATGTCACTATACTTAATCGGTGTTCGGAAAAAGAAACAAACGCATTTGACATTTCAAGAATGTACAAAATGCGAAGAGATTTTCGAAAGAAAATAAAGAATGTAGTTTTAATCCCTTCAGACGCCACTATCATACATTGTATAAAATTACGGCAGAAATGATTCATGAAATTATCAAATTCCCGCCTGGCACCAATGGAGTAAAATACCTGGCAAGTTAACGGTAAACAATGCATGTATGCTACTCTGAAATTATTGCGATCTCGCAAGGTAACAGTAGCTTAAAAAATAGTTGAATAATGCATGTTAACCTAAATCGGAAAAAGAAACGAATGCATTTATTAGTTTGAATAAATCTTGGTTTGTTCATTATCAGGATTTTAACGCTGCATTTCACAATGAAGATTTTTCTCTCTTTCAGAATGGTCTATGAGGTATAAATTTGCATAAAAGGATCACAACGTATCTTTCCACATTCAATCCTCTCGCATATTTTTCAGGAACGGATGTACAGAACGCGAAGACATTTTCGGAAGAAAATAAAGAACGCATATTTTAATCCCTTCGACGCATTTGACAGTGAAGATCTTTCTTTAGGTTTTCAGAATGGTCTATGAGGTATAGATTTGCGTAAAAAGGATCACAAGGTAACCTTCCACATTCAATCCTGTCGCATATTTTTCAAGAACGGATGTACAAATGGCAAAGAGATTTTCGGAAGAAAATAAAGAACACATTTTTAATCCCTTCAAGTACAACAATCATATATATTGTACAAGATTACAGCCGAAATGATTCATGAAATAATCGCATTCCCGCTGGGCACCAACCGTGTAAAAATACCTTGCTAGTTACGTAAACAGTGCCAGTATTTCACTCTATTTGCGCTAGTTTCAGAAAAAATTAACAAACAAGAATTACAATGAAGAATTAACTTATTTCAACCCCTACTTTTTTGTCTATTTCACAAATAATTTCCCTTCATTATCTCAGTACTAATGATCCATAATCGTGTAATAACAACGCAAAGGATGTTCTTATGTTTCATTGATAGGTACATTGTATATGATGTCGTGCTTATGTTTTTCTTTGTTTTCGATGCGTACGGTTATAACGAGGTCCCGGTTATAATGAGGTAATATTGCCGGTCCCACGGACCTCGTTATAATGGGGTTTCACTGTATGTGTTTGTGTGTTTGCCCCCCCCCCCTCAAAAAAACAAAATGAAATCAAATTTGAATTTAATTTAATTGACTTGAATTGAATAATTGCATTCATTTTGCACGTAACACACAGCAGTGGCATTGTTTGGATATTGTGAAGAACGACTCATTGAGAATTGTCATATACAACTTTTTGTCCTTGATTTGTTACTTTGTGTAATTATTCTCAATTAACCGTTGTTCTTTGTTATTTTGTTGGAGGGCCCGCAGGAATAAACATGTTTAAACCATGTTTTAACTTGCATGTATGCAGACCTTGTTTTTTTACCAAGACAAACTTGAACATTCCGGTGAAGGTCCATTTTAAATTCTGTTCTGCATAATTTTTATATTTATATACTTTATTGTGATATATGTGAGAACTATGAAAATAAATTGAAATGAAATGAAATGAAATGTACACACATATTTGTTATATTTTGTACTGATTTTCCTACTGCGCAGTTTGTGACTGAAGGATACTCTCTCCTCTGTGCCTTGAAATTCTGTGGAACATCATCTCTACATGAAGTCCCTTCCAGTTTTCCGGCTAGAGGCAGCAGACGTGATAAACTCCTCTGGGTCAAAACTGTGGCCCAACGAGTTGTGGATTTCGTTTACCAGGAGCCGAAAAGGTCATCGATACAGCTTGCAGCGGATGCTTACGGTGATAACACAGATAACAAAAGGGAGGCTGCCGTGTTGTGTTGTCGCTGCCAAGCCGGTAAGAATTATGGTCTACTATATTGCAGTTCAACCTCAGTTGACTGGCGGGGGGGCATCCGGATAAGTGAGATTTGGTTGGATAAGAGAGTTATGCTCAAATACAGCCTAAAGCATGAAATTGAGACTGACCTGAATTTATTTGTGTATCGGGTTTACATAGATAATCAAGAATTGTGACAGAAGGCGTTTTCACATCAGCCCGATGTTCTGAAATAGCGTGCTATTTTCTGACTTGGAAAATTGGGGGCATCCGGATAAGCGAGATTTGGTTGTATAATAGAGTTACGCTCAAGTACAGCCTAAAGCATGAAATTGAGACTGACCTGAATTTATTTGTGTATCGGGTTAGATAATCAAGAATTGTGACAGAAGTTGTTTTTCACATCAGACCGATGTTTTGAAATAGCGCGCTATTTTCTGACTTTGGAAATTAACCCAATCACAAAATAGCACACTTTTTGTCCCCGCCGAACGAGTTCGAGCAGGGGACTATGAAACGGGCTCCGTACGTGTGTGTGTCCGTGCGTCCGTGCGTCCGTCCGTCCGTGTGTCCGTCCGTGTGTGCGTCCGTGTGTGATCAAAATGTTCAAAATGCTACTCCTTCGCCATTTCTAACCCGATTTTGATTCTGTTTGCTTTATATGATAGCACTACATGGGAGCTTTGAAACTTCTATACAGAATTTCAATTGTGACCTTTGACCTTGACCTTTGACCTATATTGTACATTTTGCTTCAAAATGCTACTCCTTCGCCAATTGTAACCCGATTTCAATTCCGTTTGCTTTAAGTGATGGCACTAGGTGAGGGCTTCAAAACTTCTACACAGAATTTTGACCTTTGACTTCTTTGACCTTTGACCTTGATTTTTGACCTATATTGTACATTGCCTACAAAATGCTACTCCTTCGCCATTTCTAACCCGATTTTGATTCCGTTTGCTTTATATGATGGCACTAGGTGAGGGCTTCAAAATTTCTACACAGAATTTTGACCTTTGACTTCTTTGACCTTTGACCTTGATTTTTGACCTATATTGTACATTTTGCTACAAAATGCTACTCCTTCGCCATTTGTAACCCGATTTCAATTCCGTTTGCTTTAAGTGATGGCACTAGGTGAGGGCTTCAAAACTTCTACACAGAATTTTGACCTTTGACTTCTTTGACCTTTGACCTTGATTTTTTACCTATATTGTACATTGCCTACAAAATGCTACTCCTTTGCCATTTCTAACCCGATTTTGATTCCGTTTGCTTTATGTGATGGCACTAGGTGAGGGCTTCAAAACTTCTACACAGAATTTTGACCTTGACTTCTTTGACCTTTGACCTTGATTTTTGACCTATATTGTACATTTTGCTACAAAATGCTACTCCTTTGCCATTTGTAACCCGATTTCAATTCCGTTTGCTTTAACCCTATTCTAACTGGGCTATTTGAGACCAAGTTTTTACTGGGGGGGGGGTCAATTTGACCCCCCCTTCAGATCTCGGCCGCCGATCGCGCGATCGCCGCAAAATTTTGCCTGAACATAGAGCCGGATGTCAACTACAAGATTACATGGTCATACAATAGAAAAATGTTGATTTCATATTTTTTAATAAATTAATTATGCAAATTAACGCATGAAATCATATTTTCACCTATAACTCCATCAAAAAGACTGAAGGATTATTAAATTTTTGTGTCAGAGTTCCTCAAGACACATCAAACAATTTTCTTGTAAAAAAATAGTGCAATCGAAATCATTTTCTTTTGTTTTTTATTGTTTTGTTAATTTCTTATGTATTTTATTGTTTTTTCGATCTTTTGTTTTCTATTGTTTTTTTGCCAAAATTTGTTGGAGGCACTTTTTCAAGCTTATCTACATTAGAATTGATTTATTTCAATGGTTAAAAGTTGAAATAATCTAATTTATATCAATTAAACAAAAAAACACAGTTTGCATTGGATTTGCACATGAAATCATGAATTTGAGCGGTTTTCGGGTTGACATGCATATGCAAAACATTGCATAACTTCAGAACGGTGTACCCGGACGTCGCAAATTTGGTCTCAAAATATGTGGGAGACTTCAATGAAAAAAGTCATGAAACGACGCGGCAAAATCTTTGCGCGTTGCGGAATCGTGGCGCGAAACGTCGAGGGGGGGGTCAATTTGACCCCCCCCCCCCCCCCCCCCAGTTAGAATAGGGTTAAGTGATGGCACTAGGTGAGGGCTTCAAAACTTCTACACAGAATTTTGACCTTTGACTTCTTTGACCTTTGACCTTGATTTTTTTACCTATATTGTACATTGGCTACAAAATGCTACTCCTTCGCCATTTCTAACCCGATTTCGATTCCGTTTGCTTTATGTGATGGCACTAGGTGAGGGCTTCAAAACTTCTACACAGAATTTTGACCTTTGACTTCTTTGACCTTTGACCTTCATCTTTTTACCTATATTGTACATTTTGCTACTAAATGCTACTTCCGGCGGGGACATATATTACGCACCGCGTAATTTCTACTTTTCCTTGTTGATAATGTGAACACAAATTAGCACACTTGTCTAATTGTATCGCTCTGATTGAGAAAATTTCGTGAGTCCAACTCAGGAAATTTCCGAAATAGCGGGATAACATAGCGAACTAATGTGAAATCGCTTCAAGAAATTAACGCGATGCATCCCATCATGCCTGGCGTGTGTGACCCGAAAGCGTGCGCTCTACTGGAATACCCGACACTCTTTGCGCATGCTCAGCTGTCGAATTAGCTCCAAAAAATTTCGGCTAATTCTCTTCCTGCTGATGTGAATAGGAAATGAAATGGCGCGCTAATTTGCGATTGCAAAAAATATCTCGAGCTTGGATTTTTATCAGGCTGATGTGAAAACGCCTGGAGATCCCTGTTGCCATGGACATGCATCGTTCATTGATTCAAACACCTGTGTATGTGAAAAGCATCACAGGATGCTTTCATTATTTTTATGCCTCCGCCACGAAGTGGTGCCGGAGGCATTATGTTTTCGGGTTGTCCGTCCGTCCTTCCGTCCGTCCGTAATGAATTTTGTGGACAAGGTAACTATCGAAAGCTGTTGAGGTATCCTAATGAAACTTGGCATGTATGTGTATTAGGGGGTGAAGTTGTGCCTATCAACTTTTGGGTGCACATGCTCAAGGTCAAAGGTCAAAAGGTCAGGGTCAAATACATAAAATTTCACTATTTCCACCATATCTATTGAATGCCTGAAGATATTTTCTTGAAACTTAGTGTATACATGTATTACCCAATTAAGATTCTCTGGTGAAAGTTTGGGTCATGAGGTCAAAGGTCAAAGGTCAAAAGGTCAGGGTGACATACATAAAATTTCACTATTTCCACCATATCTATTGAATGCCTGAAGAGATTTTCTTGAAACTTAGTGTATACATGTATTACCTAATTAAGATTCGCTAGTGAAAGTTTGGGTCATGAGGTCAAAGGTCAAAAGGTCAGGGTCAAATACATAAAATTTTACTATTTCCACCATATCTATTGAATGCCTGAAGATATTTTCTTGAAACTTAGTGTATACATGTATTACCCAATTAAGATTCTCTGGTGAAAGTTTGGGTCATGAGGTCAAAGGTCAAATGTCAAAAGGTCAAGTAAAAATATTAAAACTTCTTTTTTTTCTCCATACCTTGGAAAATTGTTCAAGGTATCTTCATGGAACATAGTATACTGACTGAAAGTGATTATCTAGAGAATGTAGGGTTAATGGGGTCAAAGGTCAGGGGTCAAAGGTCAAGTGCAAGACTTCAAAATTTTACTATTACCCTCATATTTATGCAATGCCAGCAGGGTTATTTTTTTACACTTGGTGTATGCGTGTGTAACCTAATAAAAATTCTCTGGAAAGTTTTTTTTTTTCTCTTTTTGCCTCAAAGGTCAAAAGGTCAAAGATCAAGTGAAAGTGCTGAACTAACTTTTCCCTCCATATCTCGGAAGTGGCTCAAGTTACCTTGAAACTTAGTACATATTATGCATGTTCTACCTGAAGGTAATTATCTTATGAATTTTAGGGTCAAGGGCCAGATGAAAATGGTAACAATTTACTATTCACTTCAGAAATTGCACTTTTTCTCCACACCTGTACCTTGAAAATTACTCAATGCCTAAATGTATGAATGGGTCAAAGTCAAGTTAAAGTCCTTAAATCCCTAGATACATGATCTCCTATTCATCCAATTAAACCTACGTCAAGGAAGGTGAACATTCAACACATTTGTGACAAACTTGTCATTCCAATATTTTGCCAATTTTGTGAAAATGTAATCACACAGTGTCCACATGTACTATCTAGACCTATTGGGAAAATCATGCATTATGGCGGAGGCATACCAGTCGCCAAAGCGACATTTCTAGTCTCATTATGCATCAACAACAGCCAGCCTTGAGTAAAAACAACAGTAGACGGTGCTTTCAGATGTCTAAAAACCACATGCGCAGAAGATAATAAATCTCTTAAATAAAGAAAAATGCATGTGCAGTTGATACGTTGGGAAATCATCGCTCAGTTAATTTCATTTGCGAAAAAAATGCACATACTTTACATGAGAAAGCAAGGGTTTTGGTAGGTTGTAATTTGTAATCTAATTTTTCCCATTTTCAGCACATTGTTTCAGAGTAAACTAATTGGACAGTAATGGTAGATGACATGTATGTCTTCACCATTATGCAACGTTACATGCGCATCCACGAGCATCCACTTCAGTAATTACTCATTTTGCGACACAAAATGTGTCATTTTTTAGGTTTGTTGCTCCCCATCATTGTTGTTTTTCCAAAGGCAGTTAAGTCTGAAAAGGCACCTCAGCGAAATAAAACAGAAATGAGGGAAACAATTCTTTTGTCAGTGACAATGAACGATTACACAATCATTATTGTCCAAACATCTGAATGTACTCATCAAGATGCACGTAATCAGGTGGCATGGATGCAGGTCGGATCAAAGAAAGACCCTGTTCATAGTCCATGTGTGTAGTACAGTGTAGGTCCATGTTTTATTCATCATTTTTAATTACTCACAAGCTAGCCATGCAATGTACAGTGTGTGTTGTAGTTCACAGGAACATGTAGAATGTATAGCAAATAGAGTGTCACTTTGTGTGTCTGTGTGTTAGTGTGTTTGGTAGTGTGTGTAGTGCTGGTGCGAGGGTTTGTATATATGACACTCCAAAATGCATCTACAATGTACTTGTACCAGTCATACAACAAATCTGTCATACACTACACATTTGATTGCTTGAAACATCAACTTCACTCTTTATTGACTGTCAGCACTTCACAGTGAATCTAATTGACACAAATCTGAAGGGCTTTCTGTGGGAAAATATTAAAAAATATAGGGTATATCTGAAAAAATTCCTATCCGTTTCATTAAAATAGATCAGGTTAATCTGGAAAATTTGTACCCGTCTTTCAAAATACCCATCCTGTGTACCCGATTATCCAGTAAATATAACACACATCTGGAATAGTTTTTCAATTTGCAAGTCAATTATGTGTCCGGTAGAGTGCCTGATTAACTGGCATCCAATTATTAAACGGAGAGCGCTGTGTGAATTTCCTACACAGTGAAAGATGAAGAGATGGTCGTGTGCTGCAGTGCTATGTGCCCCACGCCATGGTATCATCTGAGCTGTGCCAAACTGACAGCTGCCCCCGAGGACGACTGGTACTGCTGCCACGAATGCTTGAAGAGTCGCAGCTACACCTACTGTCTGTGTAAGCGGAAAGAAGATGCGAGAGGTGGTACGAGAATGGTGCAGTGCGCTAAACAGGAGAACTGCAGGGGCCATGAATGGTATCACTATGGATGTATAGGACTCCAAGACACTGATGTGCTACCAGGTGAGTTTTTTTCTTCTTCTAGTTAACTGTTTTAGTTTGATTGTGTGTTTATTTTCATACCTCCGCCAAGGGAGGAGGTTATGTTTTCGTTACTGTTGGTTTGTTTCATTGTTTGTTTGTTTATTTGTTTGTTTGTTTGTTTGTCTGTGTGCAAAGTAACTCAAAAAGTAGTGAATGGGTTTGGATGAAACTTACAGGAAAGTTTGACAGTGACACAAGTATGAAACAAATGATAAAATTTTGGTAGTGATCCGTGAATTTGGGGGAAATCTATGGAGGATTTTAATATTTTGACAGGTTGGGTCAATAAACTTGGGAGTTCAAGCTGCGCATTTTTTAGGTTTTCAAATGCGCACTTAAATGCGTGCTGTAGTTTCTGCATGGGTGAGGGGCGCCGCGCAGCTGAGGGTTTATGACGTATAAAAGGCTTCGATATTGGGAAATCAAGCAATTTTTCAACATGTACACCTATGGGTGGAAATCACTGATCTCTATGGAGGAGCCCAAAGAGCTTTACCCCAGTGGTGGAGAGGAGAAAAATCTCTTTGGGAAGAGCAAGATCATCGGTGGAAAGTAGGTGCTTGGTGGAGGTCTGCGCTCTCAGAGTGCTTTTCAAGTTAATAAATGTATTCATTTGCTTGTTTGTTTGTTTTATTTCTTTTTGCCACCTGAGAAGATGACTGGATAGCCCATAGTCAGCAGCAATAGCTGGTCTTCTGTAGGGTCCAGTTTGATGTGAGGCAGAATCACTTCATGAGGTTATGCACCCTCCTCTTTGCAATATGAACTAGAGAAGCACTCTCGAGAGCGCAGACCTCCGCCACGCAGCTAATTTTTACCACTCTGTTTTTCCATAGAGACTGGTGATTTAAGCAAGACTGATTGTAGTGATAAATGTGGAACATACAGTACAACATACAGCTAATGCAGCATTTAGTCATTAACAAAAATAAGGTCAATATTGTTACATGTTTATGTTGTTAGAATATTACTAAATGTATCATACATGTCAGACTTTGTTCAACCTGTGCAGCTGCCCATATATGAAAAATCCCTGATATTGTGTGATGCGATTTGCTAAAATACATTTCACTTTTCACTGAATTACTATACAGTATGTTCCTGCAAAAAATTATGATCAGATTTTCGCATTGATAACACCCAATATGCTTAAACTGTCTAAATGCTACTCTCGGGTATTGAAATATAAAATCTTAGCTCTATTTTGCAGGAAACCCCATTCAATTGGCTAAGTGGTCACAGCATGTCGTGAGTCTGATTCTCTCAAGTTTAGCACTTGGATGCTCTTATATTTGTGTGTGAACTCAATAGACAAAACTTATAGGGAAGAGATATTCTGACATGCTCTACAAAATTGCTCATTTCTCTTTGACCACTGAAGCAAATCGAATGGGGTTTTCTGTAAGATGTGGGCAATGACTTATGGTTTCATACCCTAAAATTGTATTTGGATTGATTTATATTATTTATAAAGTTATCATTGCAGAGGGTCCCATTGTAATTTTTTTTGTATTGTCTTGTTTTGTTTTGTTTTTGTAGAGAAATGGTACTGTGGAGAGGAGTGCGCCCTCGATGCCGAGAACGATGACCATGTGCTGAACCACAGTAGGGCCCTTACTCTGGAGGGTCTGCGCCATCTAGCCAGACAAGCCGCTGTGCGGACTGGAAATGGACCGGTCATGGTCGAAGACTGGAAAATTGACCTCCTGTTGTTCTGGTCAAGAAGGCATCCAGACTACCTCGCCAATGCCCATCACTTCCTCGCATGTGAGTCCAGCAAAAATCTCTATAAAAGGCTGGGGAGGGGGGGAGGGAGGGGGCACACAATTACATTTTTTGCAACTACTCTGCCACGCAAAACTTTTTGATCGCGCCGTTCGCTGACTTTTTACTTTCAAGTCTCGTGCATCTTTTAACTCCATTTTCCCGAAAGTCGCGCATACTGTTGTGACGCTGCACGATGTTTTATACATGCCTGTCAGACCGAAAACGGCTCAAAAACGTGATTTTGTGTATGAAATCTATGCAAATGGAGTTTTCTCTCCTTATAAAGATATGATTATTTTCACTTTTATAGGCTGAAACTAATTGATTTTAGCATAATTATGCTTGAAATAGGTTCTGTCACAAATTTTGTGGAAAAGAAAATGATTAATGATAAAACAAAAGTGGAAAAAACAAAGAAATCCATAAAACAATAAAATACATAAGAACCTAATTTAAGATAAGATACCTAATTTTTTTTTCAAGTACATTGTTAGGAATGCTACAAAGAATGTTTTCACCAAAAAGTAAGATTCTAGGAGCTTTAATTTCTGATTTAGAGCAAAATGTATGATTTTATGCATATATTAGCATAATTGATTATTATGACAAAAATTTCCATTTCTTTTTGTATAGTTGGTAGATTACGCCACAGGTAATGCACGTGCCAAATTCCATGGCGTTTGCTCGATCAACGGCCAAGACCTCGGGGGGGGGGGGGTTGAATCAACCCCTCCCCATTAAAGAGAAAAAGATGAAAAAGAGTAAAATCTTATGGGGTCAGCAGTAAAAATTTGACTAAAATTGGATGAAAAATAAGGAAGTTATGACATTCTGAAATTTTGACAATTTCTCCAAAACAGTTCTTTTACAGTGGGCAAATGAGTGAGCTAACCATGTCATTACCTCACAATTTTCCACTGATCATTTACAACAACAAAAAATGATGAAAGCTCAATTTTTCTGTCATTAAAATCTGAAACATGATGTTATTTCTGGTTGAATAACTATAGATTAGTGTTGATCAGTTAGGTAAGCCAGGATTTAAGCCTAGGGCATAATTGTGTTTGTATGAAAAACAGGAAATTTCACTTATGTTCAACTATTATGGTAAGTTGTGAGGGGATGACATGCTCACTCTGCCATTGCATTTTCATATCAACTGTTCAAGAGCTGTTTCCTGAAAAATTAGCAAAATCTCAAAATGTCATCATTTCCTTATTATACCCCCGCCAAACAAAGTTTGAAGGGGAAACGAAGTTTGAAGGGGGTATATAGGAATCAGCGGACGGTCGGGCGGTCGGGCGGGCGGTCGGTCGGGCGGTCGGTCCATTGCAAATCTTGCGTCGCGAACTACTTCCTCAGTTTTCAACTGATTCCCATAAAACTTGGCACAGATGTGTGCCTTGGGTTGTAGATGTGCAAGACATATTTTTTGACAGTACCCAACAGTACGTTGCCATGGTAACGGCATATTATGGGCAAAAATGGGTACAAATCTTGCGTCGCGAACTCCTCCCACAGTTTTTGATCAATTTTTATGAAATTAGGTACAGATGTTCATCTGAATATGTTAATGTGCAAGACACATATTTCCGCAGTGGCAAAAAGTGCGTTGCCATGGTAACGGCATGTTATTGGTAAAATATAGGGCAAAATGCTTCATGGCAAAACTGCTTCATCAGTGTTCTTCCAATTCTCATGGAATTCATATTGAATGTTTGTCTTAGGATATAGGTCAGCATGACACATTTCTTGACAGTGACAAAAAGTATGTTGCCATGGTAACAGCTCACATATTATGAGCCAAAATGATGGAAAATTTTGTGTTGCAAACTACTTCCTTAGTTTTTGCCCAATTTCCATGAAACTTGGTACAGATGTGTGCCTTTGGTTGTAGATGTGCAAGACGCATTTTTTGACAGTACCCGAAAGTACGTTGCCATGGTAACGGCATATTAATGGCAGAAGATCAAGGAAAGATCTTGCGGATTTAACTACAGGTACTTCCTCAGTTTTTTGACCAAAGCTTATGAAATGTGGCACACACCTTGATCTTGGTGGGAAGATGTGGAAGACATATTTTTCGGACGTGTCGGAAGCTGCGTTGCCATGGTAACGGCATATAAATGGCAGAAGATCAAGGAAAGATCTTGCGGATTGAACTACTTCCTCTGTATTCGACTGAAGCTCATGAAATGTGGCACACACATTGGTCTTGGTGGGAAGATGTGCAAGACATATTTTTTGGACGTGTCGGAAGCTGCGTTGCCATGGTAATGGCATATTAATGGCGGAAGATCAAGGAAAGATCTTGTGGATTGAACTACTTCCTCAGTTTTTGACAAAAGCTTATGAAATGTGGCACACACAATAGTCTTGGTGGGAAGATGTGCAAGACAAATTTTTCGGACGTGTCAGAAGCTGCGTTGCCATGGTAACTGCATTTAAATGGCAGAAAATCAAGGAAAGATCATTCCTTGGGTAAGACTGTTGTCACGGTGTGGGGGTATTAATCACCTTCAGTGATATTTCTAGTTTTTTACCTGATTTCAATCAAAATTCTACTGTTTAACTCATAATATTTTACTCATTCTTATCAGATTAACTAATATGTGGACTGGATTTGCCCTGTGATATAGTAACATGCAAAGAATTCAAAATTTTGTATGTGTACTCGCATGTTCAGTTACAGGTTCTGTTATAACAGACACTAGTATAATGAAATTCTCGATACAACAAAGTAAGAATTTAGGCACAAACATTATCATCTACTGGGCTTTTATGTTTAGCTGTAATGAAATTTCGATATAATGGTGTAAAGAACTTTGTTATAACGAGAGTGCACTTTATCAGATGAAATAGCAAAGATTGCATTGGAGTCCTGCTATAAAAGTCCTTGGCACTGCCACTTTTCTGACGTTGCGTAAAAATTTGGTAGTACCCACACAAATGAACAATAAAAAACATAGAGTGGACAATGTTACAGTAGTGGGGCTGTTTAGCTCGAAAATTCAAAGGAATTGTGCATTTTGTGATACAAGCACCAAATTTGGCACACATGTACATTAACATGTTACAAACATTTTTAGATATTGGGCCACTTGGAATTCTGTCTTTATGTCCGCCATATTGGATTTCAAAATGGCCGCCATTTGAAATCTACATTTGCTATTATCTCTGGGTCTAATGGTGCTATTGACTCAATTCTGGTATCTAAATGTATGTTTGGGGGGGGGGGGGGGCAAGGAATCCAATGGTAACAATCTGCATTGTGTGTTTTCACCAATGGGCCGCCATATTGGATTTCAAAATGGCTGCCATTTGAAATCTATATTTGCGATTATCTCTGGGTCCAATGCTGCTATTGACTCGATTCTGGTGTCTAAATGTATGTTTTGTGGGCAAGGAATCCAATGGTAACAATCTACATTGCGTATTTTCACCAAATGGGCCGCCATATTGGATTTCAAAATGGCTGCTTTACATTACATGGCCGCTTCTTGATCTACAGTTGTACATTTGTCGTTATCTTTGGATCTAATCACTTGATCCTGGTGGTGGTGGTGGTGGTAGTAGTTGTAGTTGTAGTGGTAGCTGTAGTGGCAGTGATGATGCCAGAAATGTTACATTGTGTCATTCCATGTTCATCGTGATGCATGCATGCCTGTAGACTGACGGTGCTGGTTTTTGTTCAAGACAGTTAGTTCCACCATGTCCAAGAGGTTCAAACTAGCTCATGCTAAGCGAACTTCACCATCAACATCACTGCACCTCACCACAACTGACTGCAGGTTGTGCCTCATATGTCAAGAAGACAAGATGGAGACACTGACCAAACCTGACCAATCAAAGAGGAAAGACATTGGTAGTGGGTACAATTCACTCGCAGAGAACTTGATCAAATTCAGTGAACTTTGAGAGCTTCCAGGATCATTTCATATGGAAAGACTCGATGGTGGTCATGGCATTGAAGCTGCGATGGTTGCACACAATGTACAATACCACCAGACGTGCAGGCTCCAGTACAACAACACCAAACTACAGAGGGCAGAAAAGAGAGCACTCAAGAAAGAGGACAGAGACGGTCCCAGAAACTTGTTTGTCTTGTGTGTCTGCTGTTTGCGGTCTAGAGTATTGGTTCCCATCTTGGAATTCTTCGATCACCCTAGCAACCTCCGGTCCCGCAACCATCCAGCGACGAAGGGCACTAGGGTTTCAGTGAGCCCAACTGCGCCACCATCTCCTTTGATGTGGGCATTATTCTGCTCATGTGCCTGGTCAATCGGGATTGATGAGAACACCCTTTGTGTTTTCTGAACTGTGAAGTGGCCTTCACTGAATTTCCTGGCTACATCTGGGTGTTTGGTAGTGAGTTTGGCCATGTCCTTTAGGTGCACTGGTATCCACCTAGCATAGGTGGGACTTATAGCTCTGTCAGAGCACCGAGGTACATCATCAACGATCCCTGCCTGAGAGAACGCACATACACTAGAACCAACAGTTCTAATTCCAGCACAGTTGCCCAGTAGCGAAACTGGGGGATGTTGTCTCGTCTCTGGCGACACCAGTCTTCAAATACAGGAAGGTCCTCTGTGTCCCTAGTTTCTCCTAGACAGTAGTGGTTGTAGGCATGACGTTGCAGGATGTACAGTGCTGCTGCAGTCACTTGATGTGCTCTTCTTGTGCGCAAAACATGAAATGCTAGCAGGAATGAGTCTGCTGTCCCTGCTGTCATGATCGCAATCTCAGTTTGAACATTTTTTTTAGTGCTTGCACCCAATCACTCCCTTGCAGTCAGTCCCCAATTGTTTTCAGTGCAGCCATCTCTATGTGGAGACCACCAAACATCACCACTATGTGGTCTTCACCACAACTCTCTGGCCACTTCCACTGTATCTGCTTGGGCAAAGCAAACAGTAGCTGATCAAAGGTGACTACTGGTGTCTGTCCAGGATTCAGGTGTTCTACAGTATTTTTCACAACATCCATGGAATGCAGAATCATGGCCACAATGTGAGCACTTTCCAGGAAGAGTGGAAGCAGCGACATGGGGCAGATGACTCCAACATCTGGTGGCTGTTGGCTGGCATGAAATCCAGCCCAAGATGACGAGAGAGAGATGCTCAGGCCAACGTGTGACAGTCTGTCGACCAATTCCTTCTTGCGTGTATGAGCATGCAATATCATCCCTATGTATGTTGGAAATGGGGTTTTCTGGGCAACACTGTGCTTGACACAGGTGGATGATGTGGTGCCACGTGTTCACCTGTGTTTGATGCTGTTGAACTTCAGTATCTGGGCTGCGGTAAGTGCTGCAGGGTTAGTGTCTACGGTCTGGTCCTTGATGCTGGGTCTCTCTAGGATCATGCAGACTAGGGCAAGCAGCAACGGTGGCACAGATTCTTTTTGACATTTTTTATGGAATCCTGTAAAGGGCTTGGCCTCTCCAAACATGTGATTGCGAACAATGTGAGCAGCACGGGCAAGATGGACTGCATCACTATCACTGTCCAGCTCGCAGGCTTTGTCAAGAGCAGCACCGAGATCTTCTTCAAATGCCATCAGGATGTCTCTCCCCTTGGTGTGCGCCCGCATGTCAGGAAACCGAGATGGCAGTCTCAGTTTCAGTCGTGTGGAGTGGACTCTCGTGTCGAGCTGCACTCCAAGCTAATTAATTCTGGACTGATAGAAGTGGAAAAGATCAACCAATCTGAATACTGGTGCCGTCTCTTCATCTTGTCTGGTTTCTTCAATGTAGAGGACGGGTTCAGCGAAGACAACTGCCGACATTGCTTGCTCGTGGTCTGAGTCCTGTAGTCCTGTTGACTGGACCTTTCTCGTGCAGTTGTAAAGTCCTATCAGGCACTGTGGGTGATACTGGGCGTCAAACGCTACCATGTCCCCACCACTGAGACGGCTAAGCAGTTCTGTATCACCAAGAAGGGTTGCACAGGCACGTACCTGTCTGTCCATTTACAGGCATGAGATTTCTCTGCGGATCTGCGGATTTCCGCAGATTTTGAAATTCTGGGGAGAAAATACACAGTCGGAAAAATTTCCGTGATTTTCCTCTTTTTCTTTCTTTCTTTTTTTTTTTTTTTTTTTTTGCAGCCACCATATCTCGCCGTGTGTGTGAATGGTGATGAGTGCATTTTGTCAGCGGGCAGCTGTGCGATGTTGCATGTTTCATGCGTGAAATGGATGTGAAACGTGTGCGTGTCGATCAACTTGTAGCTACTATACTAGTGTAGCTTGCAGTGTGGTGTGATATGATGCACACGTCTGTGAGGCTGTAACTGCGTATACGTGTATCATTACTATCAAGGAGCTTCGGCATGCATGCTGCCGCAGCATTCAGCGCGATGCGTTGACCGAAAGATTGAACTGTGTCTGTCCGTCGGGCGGGGAATGTTCCGCGGAGACTGCGTCTGGCTTCACGGATCTCCTCCGTATACGGAGGACAGCGTTATGGCAAAATATAAAAGAGTCCTCCAGACAGACGGATCTTTCTGTCTTCGCGATGCGAAGACCTCTGTAGGGATCCGTGAAGCCAGACGCAGTCTCCGCGGAACATTCCCCGACGGACAGATACAGACCGATCTTTCGGTCAACGCGATGCGCTGCTTTTGTATTCCGCTGATTACGTTGGCGTGACCTAACGTTACATTTGTCATCGTGATTTTGTGGACCGGTGAGAATATTTCTTTCTTCAACGAGAAAATGAAGACCCTCGATAAGGATGACCCTCGTGTACGAAAAGTAGCGGATATTGACACAGATGTCTCCAATACAGTAAGTTCAAGTGGCAGTGGTTGGAATATTATGAAGTTGATCTCCCAGAACCAGTTTCGTCTTCTAACCACGTTAGGCCAGCGAGTCAATCGACTTCCTCGGGACCTGGAACTTGTGATACATCATCCGCCGTAAGGATTCGCTTTACATTCTGGACTTCATCCAACAATACTTCATTTGCTTGGTCTAACGTTACATTAGCTGTTTATGGTCTACAAATTTTTGTACGTCCTGTAAGGTATTATAGGTAGTCTAAGTTAGCTGTTGCATGGACGTAGAGACGGTCAACAGTGCTGAGCTGCATGTATGATTTATTTTCAGCTGTCTTACATACATGATTCTCTACTAGACTACATGGACCAAGTACAAGATCAGCAATACTTTGCCTGGTCTGCGCACTGTAAACTGTTAATGGACTAAGGTAAAGACAGCCAACAATGGCAATGCTAAGCTGTGATTTATTTTTTTTTTTTTTACCCGTATGAACTGAATCCAGCAAGACGTCACCTGGGTGTACATTACTGTGATTTATTATGACCTCACATTTTTGAGTAGGTCCTAGGTATTCAACAGTTAAGCATACGATTCCTTCCTTTAGATTTTGCAAGTGTCATTCATGAGTTCAATTATCACAATGTTTCTCTGTAAAATGTACCTCATAAACAATAGTAAATTTCAGTTGTAAAATGCATTAAAATGAGTTTTTTCATACCTTGAATTTCAAAAAGTCCTCACCGTGGCAGCGGGGACACCCCCCTCCCACACCCTCCCCCCGCTCGGTCGCTTCGCTCCCTCGCAGCTTGGTCGCTGCGCTCCCTCCCAAACTCTCTCCTCTTTTTTCAACTTTTCTCTGTCTCATGCCTGATTTAGAATGTTGCAGCTTTCCAAAGAATGTTAGCCCAAGTATATTATCCACAGAAGAAACAAGCTTCTGGGACCTTCTCTGTATTCGATGAACATGAATGTGCCCTGGTGCGTTTGCATGAAGATTGTTCCTCATCGCTCTGCCCTTCTTTCTTGAGTCCTCTCTTTTGTGCCCTCTGTAGTTTGGTGTTGTTGTACTGGAGCCTGCACGTCTGGTGATATTGTGCAAATATTGTTTGTTTACATTCATAATCGATTGTGTTTATGATGCGTATTGATAATTAAGCTCAATTACTTTATTGTTCAGAAATTTAATTACTCCCTGCTCAGTTCAGTTACTCAATGATTTATACAATCATTTGTTTCTTTACATGTGCAATATCTTTCAGTATTCGTACTCCATTATTGATGATTTTAATACATGCATTTTTATTGAGGGTTAAGAGGTCAAAGGTTTTAATCAGTGAAAAAGAAAATATTTATGCATGTACTGTTTGTTGATAATTTCCATGGGAATTTTAGGGTCTTGGTTCAAAATTCAGGGATTTGAGGCCGGGTCGAAACATCAATGTTTTATCTGTTTGTACAGTGTTTCTGTCATATCGTTTGTACAGTGTTTCTGTCATTTCGATACATATCGATAGACAATTTCACAAATACATATATTTATTTTGTACAATGTTGTATTTCTGTTTTAATTGTAAAATGAACAATTTCAGCTAATGAGCTGCATGTTCTTTTTTATTGTCAATAAACCTTCATTGAATTGAAAAAAAAAAATTGAATTGAATTGAACAACCATCGCAGCTTCAATACCATGACCATCATTGAGTCTTTCCAAGTTAAATGATCCTGGAACCTCTCAAAGTTCACTGAATTTGATCAAGTTCTATGCGAGTGAATTGTACCCACTACCAGTGTTCTTCCTCATTGATTGGTCAGGTTTGGTTAGTGTCTCCACCTTGTCTTCTTGACATATGAGGCACAACCTGCAGTCAGTTGTGGGGAGGTGCAGTGATGTTGATGGTGAAGTTCGCTCAGCATGAGCTAATCTGAACCTCTTTGACAAAAACAAGAAACCAGCACTGTCAGTCTACAGGCATGCATACATCACAATGAACCTGAAATGACACAACATAACATTTCTGTTATCATCACTGCCACTACAGCTACCACTACAACTACTACCACCACCACCACCAAAATCAAGTCATTAAATCCTAAGATAACGACAAATGCAGATCGAGTAGCAGCCATTTTGAAATCCAATATCAAATATCCAACACAGATTGTTACCATTTGATTCCTTGCCCCCAAAACATACATTTACATTGTAGACACCACAGGGGGGTGTTTCATCAACGTTTGTCGGCACTGACAACTTGAATCACCATAGTAACAGTCGGTGACCAGAGCATCTCAGCCAATCAAAACCAAGGATTTTGCTGAAATTGGTCAGCGCCGACAGTTGTCGGCACTGACAAGCGTTGATGAAACACCCCCCAGAATTGAGTCAATAGCAGCAGTAGACCCAGAGATAATTGCAAATGTAGATTCTAAATGGCGGCCATTTTGAAATCCAATATGGCAGCCCATTGGTGAAAATACGCAATGCAGATTGTTACCATTGGATTCCTTGCCCCCGAAAACATACATTTAGACACCAGCATCGAGTCAATAGCAGGCAGCATTAGACCCAGAGATAATTGCAAATGTAGATTTCACATGACGGCCATTTTGAAATCCAATATGGCGGCCCATTGGAGAAAGTACGCAATGCAGATTGTTACCATTGGATTTCTTGCCAACCAAAACATACATTTAGACATCGGAATCGAGTCAATAGCAGCATTAGACCCAGAGATAATAGCGAATGTAGATTTCAAAGATCTGATTTGAAAGATCAAAGCGCTCTATACAATGAGGTGAAGCTGAGTTGAATAGTGCCCCTCATCTTTTACGGAAATCTTGTTCCTTTGCACGAGTCTAGACCATACACTATTTGTTTTATACAACACCTCAGACCGTCAAGGGACGTGGTTCCCGCAGATTCCTGAATTTAGCAGAAAAATGGCAACCATTTTTGTGAATGGTGAGTTTAGTCACAGCAGCCCTCAAGTGTATGTGTGTATGTACGTGCACGTCCACAAAACAGATAGGCTAAAGTGGTTTTCATAAAATGAGTGACAAAGGTATGCGCTTGCAAACGTTCGCTTGTAATCATTGAGTGCACCGCGCGTGACAAATGTTTGTTCATTGTAACATCTGAGCTGTGCAATGTTAAACATGTGTTATCCATTTTGCTCAAACAAAATTGCATGGCTGACAGCCAGAGTGTAATGGTACTTTTATCTCAATGTCACATGATTTGCAATCAACCAATTGGATAACTGCATTGTTTCTCGGTGTTGTATAACACGCATCGTCTTCCTTGGTGTTTCAGGTGTCGGAGGATTTGCTCCAAAAAACATCATTAAGAGCTTGATCTGGAACAGGGTGGTAAACATCAATGGACGACGTGAAGGAAACTTTGGAATGGACTATGTCTCTAAGCAAATCAGCAGGGACTACAAAGGTATGGACGAAGTTCCATGATGTCAAATGGGCCATCCCACTAGACCGACACCCACAAGTCATACAGCCCACGAGCTTTATGAAAACAGTTCCATCACTTCCATGAGTCATACAGCCCATGAGTTCGACAGATACAACATGGGGCTTAATGTGTTGGTCCCATGGGCCCTGTTATCTCAGTGTTGAGCTAATGGGCTGTTAGATTTGTGGGTGTCTGTCTCGTGACGTGCACCCTGTCAAATGACATGTTACCCGATTTTTTTTTTTCTCTGAGTTTGACGTTTGACTGACTTACAGAGGGGATTTGGCGCAGTATGAATTCCTATTATTATCAGTACAATCATGCAAAGTTAACCAATGCAAAGTTGACTGTACTACCGTGCATTAAACATAATTATAAAATGGGTTCAAGAATGTAGCCAATTGGAAGCGCTGAAATGAGTCACGTGTGCGTGCATCAATTTCTCACTAACATATTTACACTAGCAGTGCGCACTCAATCAGTTGTTACAAGTGCGTTGCGCGCTACTATACGCGCTGTCAATCCTGTAAACAACTTCTACTTCGGGCTGCCGGCCGGCCGGCCTTTCTTGTGTGCATAACATGTGTGGCGTACGTATACTCTTATACGTACAGTACTTATATGTGCGGGATTTCCGAGTGCGAAATGTTTGGGACGAACATCGACGAGTGCTACATGTAGCTGACTGGTATTGACCCACAAACTTGTATGTGAAAAATGCTGTTGGTTTTCGACCCATTTTATAAAACAAATGATGCACAGGATTATTTCATGGCGTTAGTGGAGATGCAGCTCACTCTCGGGTATTTACAATGTACTGCATGTTTCACAATTGCAAATACCCTCGAATGCGCTACATCTCCACTAACGCACTCTATCCTGTGCATCATTTGTATACTGTTTTGAAGTAGTTGACATGTTTGCCCAGCAAAGTATATTCACTTTTCATTGTTTGCAGGAACAGTGAAGTCCTACTACGGAAAGGTGTCAGACAAACATGCCGAGCAGTTGGCCAAGGTGAGCGGCATTTGTGGTCATGTTTTGGGTGAAATGTTCAGTGGCGCTGGGCCTTCCTCCACCCTGAAGACTCCGTGCCGGAAAAGAGCAGAGATTTTGTACAAGAAAGATGTCGAGTCGTTTGTCCACGGAAATCAGGGATCGGCACTGTTCAGCTACTTGCCCTGCAGAGAGCACAGGGGGTTCGAGGAATTTGATGGCAGGGAGGTTTTAAGAGACCCACAAAACCTCGGGCACAAGTTGAAGGCCCTCTCCAGGAGATTAGACACACAGCGCCGCGGTGAAAGGTAATAGGCTTTGACGCCGAGAGATAAACCCAGTGATGTACTGTAAGCACCAGTGATCCGTGCTGTGGCAAATGCTGCATGGAGCTACCTGTGTGTTCCGTACCAGACACCAGCAGTGCCTTCAAGACAGACTGCCTAATGCAATGGGATGACTAAGAGAATCTCTCACATCTTTCCATAGGCCAAAATCTTATCGACCGAAATGGGCAGTGAGTATGTGATGGCCTTTCTGGGTCTCCCATCGTGGGCGCAGTGTCCTGCTTCTTGCCCGTATCTTTGAACATCAGCCTTGGCTCCCTCCCCCGAGTGGATGACATTGTTGACATCTTGAATATCTACACAGAGCCTGAAGGCGATCATTGCTGTACATTGTAACGATGCATCACAGTTTTAGACTCTGCCATGGAAAAGTCCCTGTATGTTCGGTCCTGGCTGTTTGAGTCCACTGATGTGTGGTACATATTAACATGTCAAATCTGTACTGTGTATGACACTGCATAGGCTGGTCTTTGGGCATCTTCCTTTGAAGATTCATGAATCCATTTTAACAAGTCGCCAACGTGGTCAGTAATTTGTTCGAATAAACAATAATTTGTTCGAATAAACAATATTTCATGCATTTTGAACCCACCTCAACTGAGGAAACTCTGGAATTCATATCAGTCATCCTGAAAAGAAGACAAATAATTTGTGAAAACTTATTCATGCGCTCTCATTTTATGATGTTTTGCAGAAAGGATTTTTAGAAGATTTGAGTGGGCCACAGGTAGGCCCTAAATGCTTAATATTCCTTTTTGTTCTCCCCACTTATTGAACTTAAACATCCACATGTATCCCCATTGCTTAACATTATTTGTCAAGGATATTCGAATTGATCTGGTGCATTCTCCATATTTTGATCGGCCTAAGTTACATTGGGTGATTTTAAGATCATTGCCAGCTCTATCTCAGCGCTAAGTCTGGCATTAAAACCAAACCTGAATTATCAGTCAATGGTAGCAGGTTGACCACAAAATTATGATGTAATTCCGGTTGCTGGTGCTGTGCTCAGTGTTGAATGTTGTCCGCGGAACTGAGCTCCACTGTTTGTGTTGGCAATTTATGTGCGATGCGTTTTCCCCATTGGCTTACTCTTGCCTCTAGGGATTTACATTATCGTATTTATCATTTCAAGTTTTGCGTGGGTGTCAATGATGCTAAACTATGTGCAAGACCCACATAAATACACGTAAATGCACATTTTATATGTAAGGTCAGTGCTAATGCGATGGCCACCCATGGCACGGAACTGCTTAACAGTCCAACCATTTCAACATATACAGATCTTAACCCGGGAGCAAAATGAAGATTGTTGTGTTTTGGAGAAGGAATGAAATTTGTGTTTAATAATTTTCATCATTAAATCGTATGTGTCTTAAACTAAACATCAACTTAACCATATCTCCGAGTATAGTATAACATTTGGCTATGCTCCATCACTTCTTCTTGCTGCACAATTCTAGCTCGATCCCACAGAATTTCTGGTGGTTAGATGGTAACACCCGGTGTTGGGGAACGACAATTTTGATCAGTATTGCTTGTGTGAAATGAACTGAACATTGAACTTGATATCACACAGTGTGTGGAAACTCTTTTTGTTTTCTTATTCAGCCATAAAAACCATGCCATGAGACTTCACAAGTTAGTTATCTATAGACAGATGAAATGGAAGATTTGATTAGCAATTAATTGATATGCAGAAGTGATGGGTTCCCTCTGTAGCTTCATAAAGCAGCCAATATTTGCTTGTTCGTTTGCTTTTAAGATTTGTGTTACAGTGTGTGGAACAGGTGATCCTTAAGATGTGACAGGGTCTGGGGGATAGAACTCCATTGAACTACTACATTGTAGTTTGGGGACATTCACACACACTTCTTATGCACTCTGATCATTTGTTTTCTTTTGTTTTGTTTTTAGTGATGTCTAAATACATTCTGTATATTCAACATGAACTTTGAGTATGATGTGTAATAAAGCTGTTCAGTTTTTTGATAATCTACGACCAATTGGCCAATGATGGTTTATTTTGTGTGTAAATTTATAGCAATAGTACAGTGGACTCCCGTTATGATAAACAGTTTTCTTTCATTACAGTATATATACTGAAATTTCATTAACACAGAACAAATAATAAATGCAAAGCATATACCAGATAATGTTGCAGCCTGAATTTTTACTTCGTTGTAACTGGAATTTTGTTATGACTGAAATAAATGTTAAACAGCTTCATAGTCTTACAGCCCAGTCACTGTATAGTTCGCACGGCATCTGGTCGGGCTAATAGAGCTTATAGGGGAATTGAAAGTTCATTTAATGAAAATAGGTTTTGAAATGACTGGGATATCCCAAGAGAGCATAAAACAATGCGATTGTTATGTCGTGGCCTGTTGCATAAGACTCGCTTTGTTTGGATATCACAAACATGTCAAGACCAGTTTTCATCAAATAGATATGTATTGAATTCCTTTAGGAATTTCATGTTCTTAGTTTCATATTTCACAAGTGGTTTGTCATGATCTCACACGGAGAAAAACACACACACACAAACGCAAACATGTTGGAAACCTTGAACCCTAATCCAAACCAAAACTGTACCATCCGTTAAAAGGAAAACCCCACCTTGGAACTGCAATAGGCGTTTTCTTTCTACAATGATTGGAACACAAATGCATGATGTCGTTTGCTTCCTGCCAGACTGTTTATCTCTACTGCTTGTTAGCATGACTCGTAACCATATTTTGATGTGAGATATGAGCTATTTCCACTTTTCATTTTTCAAATTTCACATCATTATTGGCAACTGCTAAAAAAAACAAAGAGGAAGAGAGAAAAATCACTGTCCAGGAAAAGTGGCGTCCAACATACATTTGATTCTACTGATTACTGTAGTGTACATTATGGTAACGTCGATCTATGCATAGGATTTGCATGCCCTTGTCTGACGCCAGTTTTTTTATAGCTTTCGGCAATCATTAGTTCACATGACGTGTTGGAGGAAAGAAGATAATGCAGTTAGTTTGTTTGGTTTGTTTTTAGGGAGGAAACCAACCTAAAGAGCCATCTGCCCTCGTTAGCGCTTTCTTTCCTCTCTTTCAACACTGATCATTAAAACAATGCCTAAAAGGCATTTGATGTCATTAGCGGCCTCACAAGAACTAAGGTCTGCTATATTAATGTAAGTTTGGATGCCCTCCCCACAAACACATATTTTTGTGTTCCATATTGTACAATCGCCCCTGACTTCTAAGGCGCCAGACACTCATTAACACTTCATGACCACTTGCTTTTTATAAAGTGAATACAATCTGTATCTATATAGGATGGGCTGAAATGAGGGACTCAGTTTCTAACTTTTTTGAGACATACAATGTACATCATACTTAGAAAGTGGTCCATGAAATTCAAAAGAGCATGCAATTCTAAGAGGAATTCAAAGCTTATTGAATTACAATTGGTTTAAAGGGATGGTATACTGTAGTTTTGGTTGAGACCCAACTTCAGGTTTCCAATGTACTTTATTGGTGAGATAATGAGAAACTTCTTATGAAATATGAGAGAGAATGTAATTCCAACAGGAATTCAACACTTATTTGATGAACATTGGTTTGAAATGGCTGAGATATTAAAAAAAGAACAATGCTTATAAAAGGAACGACCAAACTTTTATTACAAGGGCATTGCTTCACCTTGTGTTTTTATGCCTCTACCACGAAGTGTCGCCGGAGGCATTATATTTTTCGGGTTGTGCGTCCTTCCGTCCGTTCGTAATGACTTTTGTGGACAGCGTAACTAAAAAAACGTTTAAGATATCCTAATGAGACTTGGTAGAGTATGCCTTAGTGGATGAAATTGTGCCTATCAACTTTTAGGGGCACATGCTCAAGGTAAAAGGTCAAGGTCAACTGCTCAAAAATTCACTATTTCCCCCATATCTATGCAATGCAGGGAGGGTTTTTTCTGGAAACTTGGTAAATACATGTAATACCAAATAAAGATCCTCCAGAGAGAGTTTCAAGTCATGAGGTCAAAGGTCAGAGGTTGAGTGAAAATGTTCAAATTTCACTGTTTTCTCCATATCTTCGAAATGGTTCAAGCTGTCTTCATGGAACTTAGTACATACAAGTATGCATGTATAATACTAACTAGCAGTAATTATCTAGGGAATGTGGGGGTCATGGGGTCAAAGGTCAAGGTCAACTCCTCGTAATTTCACTTTTTTACTCATATTTAAATGCAATACTTGCCAGATTTTTCTTGAAACTTGATAATATATGCATGCATAATCCAATAGAGATTCTCTTTGAAGTTTCTTGCCCAAAGGTCACGTGAAAGTGCCATTTCATTTCTTGGTCCATATCTCGAAAGTGACTCAAGGTATCATCATGAAACCGAGTACATATATCTATGCATGTTTTACCTGACAGTGATTCTCTTGGAAATTTTCGGGTCATAGGGTCATTGGGTCAAAGTTCCAGGGTCAATGGCCAAGTTAAAATGCAAATTTTTTTATAGTTGATAGTGAAATTATGTACACTTTTTCTCCATACCTTGAAAGTTTAATCCATGCATTTAAAAAGGGTCAAAAGTGAAAATCCTCAAATCCCCAAATACCTGTGCTCTTAGGCAGTATAGCGATCCATTCAATTAAATCTTGTTCAAGGAAAGTGAACATTCAACACATTTGTGACAAACCTGTCATTTTGATATTTTGCCAATTATGTGAAACTCGTCACACATTGTCAAGACATTGTACTATAGACCTATTAGGAGAACCATGCATTAAGGCGGAGGCATAACAGTCGCCATAGCAACATTTTTAGTTTGGATATCTTAACCGTTCCAAAACTGATTTTCAATTAATAAACTTTAATTCCTTTCAGAATGGTATGCTTTGTACTGTATTTCATAAGTGGTTTCTAGGTATCTCTCAAAAAGTTAAAAGCCCAATCCTCATCTCATCCAATACTATACTACTGTATCCCTTAAAGGCGTCGGTGATGCCAAGTTTTAGTCATGCCTTTGTATTAAATTATGACAGTTGTCTTCTAAGATTTCAATTGTAATCGATAGATGAAAGGGCAAGTTTGCAGTCAATGAATTATAAACCAAAAATATAATTTCTGTATGCATTGTGTGACCACACCCATGGAGGCTTAAAGGTACAATGTACATGGATTCAGGATCAAAGAGAGTCCTGTTGGTTTGTTAAAATATCAACACCTGGCAGTGGGCCCTGTTGCATAAAACCCTTACCGCTGGACTTACCGCTCCTTTCTAGCAGTAAGTTTGCTAATTTGCGGTAAATTTTATAATCCTTGATGCTGATTGGCTGTGACGCCTAATTTTGATGGTAGTTACCATTGAAATTCAATGGTAAGTTTTATGCAACGGGCCCCAGTTCTACAAGTGTACGTGACGTAAGCAGTTGCGACCAACATCACTACTCTGAAAACATAGGACTTCATGTTTGAAAACGATATCAGTATGATCTTATTATTCAAGTGTCTCCGAACATTGTTACATCATCCAGTTACGAAACAAATTGAGTTTGTACTTAGTTGTTGTTGTTTGTTTGTTTGTTTGTTTGTTTTTTTTTTTTTTTTGGGGGGGGGTGGATGGCTAGGAGTTTGCTGCATCAGCTATAGTGCTACAGTACATGATTCTTCAGTGAACAATGATATTCATCAGAGTAAACCAGCCGTTGTAATACTGTTACATGTACACGTATTATGCAAGTGGATGTCGAGAGTCTTTACTTCCACCAGACTATAGCCTCATGTCTTGACATAGTGAAATGTACGATGTCAGAATATATCTCTTTGAGGTATCATGATTATTTATTTTCTCTAATGCATGTACAGTATCTTCTCTGATTACCTGTCATATAATGTTATGTATGTTTCATTTTATGCATGATATATCATTTTCTTTGTAGCATATGATGCATGTTATATCTGTATGTATGTTTATGACAGAAATAAAACAAAGAAACAAACAGGTGTACTTGCGTAGTTGCAGCATTTATTCCTTATCTTAAAGGGGACCTCCGGGTGATTTTCAGACTTTTACATTTGAACAACTATAAATCAGCTAAACTGAGTACAGAGTTTCAGAAATTATAGTGATTGGGATGAAGAATGAGAATGTTTTCAAAATTTATGACAAAGTGCAATGAACAAGGATGATGACATGGCAGCCTCACCATAAGAATGCATGAGTCGGGGCTCACAGAAGCAGAACAAAAGAAGAAGGCACGCATAGATTCTTCACAGGTGAACTTCTTCAGCAAGTGGTCTTGTAATGGAATTGCACTGCTACATTTCTGAAATATATGAGGCTCTGATGTCATCAACACTGTTCAGTGTAATTTGTTTAAGATTTTCAATTTATTGGCTTCTCTGCTCGAGGACCACAACAAATTCCACGAATCTATACATGGAGTTGTTGATTTATGTACTACGTGATGTGAAATTATGAAAATCGTCCGGAATGTCCCTTTAAATGCAAAAAAAAGAAAGATATACTGTACATCTTATATTTCACCTGTTTTTAAGATTAATGATGATGTACATATTTGCAGCATTTATATCTATATCTTGAATCAACAGTTACGTAGTACTTGTTGTACCCTTGACATGCTTAGATTATTAAAAAGTAAATCTAGTTTCACACCTTCAAATAGGCCACTGTGCATGTGACGTGTGGGGAACAGAAACAAGCCATGAGAATTAGTAATACTTGTTATTTATATTCATACCATATTTCGTAGCAAACTTTCATGATATCAGTCTCACTTGAATCTTTACTTTAACAATAAATTCAAAATCATAGCCAGACATAATTATAATCAGTTATACATGTAGTTTACAGAAAACAAAGCTTAGTCCCACACAAGAAAAATCACATTTTCATGCCTTCCATGTTGATTTTGTACATACATTGTAGTACATATTGAAAAGCACGCATCTACTGTAAAATTCTGTACTCTGATGACTAGCAAAGTGGAAGCTCAGTGCAATCACGTAAAGTGATCATTATTTGGTAACTGGACATTTCATTCATTGCATTCTGTATATTTTGGCACAAAACATTGATAAAAGAAAAAGAAAAGTTTTGAATGATTAATCATAACTATGTGATCTACAGTGCTTCTCTACCTTGCCAGAAGTTGGAAAAATGAACGCATGATTCACCCTGACGTAATGAAAACTGTACTGCTACTTCTGCATCACAGCCTCAGAAAAACAATGAAATTAACCAAAGGGGATGAATTGACATCAATATTCACTCTTAAAATAATAATAATAATAAAAAAAAACGTATTTCAGTTGTTCAGTTGCTCTTTTCATCTCCATTGCTTCTTCCCCCCTACGGCAATTTTTAAAAAATCGACAAGAAAGAAAGTTGCGATGAAGCTATTCTTTGCCACACATATTCGTATGAGAAAATAGAGCTAAAATCCATACACAAAAAGAGCACTCCCTTTGTAAGGAGTATGGTTAAAATCGAACTCTCGTTATAATGAAGAAGAAATTCAGGCTCCTAAGATATCATTTTTACTTTTTTACATGCATAGCAATATTTTTTTTGTTTGGCTACAACAAAATTTCGAGAATTAAAACAGCCAGTCCTGCAGACTTTGATAGCACAATAATCACAGCGATTTAAAAGCAAACGTGACAAGTAAAGAGACATGATGTAGGCTCACATACTGAGACGGTCATTCACCCATCAACATTTTACGCCCCCCCTCCCCCATTAAAAAAAAAAAAAAAAAAAAAAAATCAATCAATCAAAAATGAGCTGACACATTATTTGGCACATCAAACATTACAGCGCCCCTCCTCATGATGCATAGGATACGTGGAGGCAAAATTTCAGGACTTGTCAAGGGTCGCTCCCAAGGGTCGCTCCTAATGTCCCCTACGTCACTTCCTCTCTCCGATATTTCCAGCCTCGATGCTGCCCTCACGCAGTTCCTGACGGTTTACTGAACGACAGACAGACTTCCTTCATTCTCTTCAAGCCTGTAAGTTTATGAGATATAAAGCCGGTGGAAAAAACAACAAAAAAACATTAAAAATGAAGTCTAGTCAATCAAACGCCGCCTACACTGTACAAAGACGCACACACACATTCTCACACAGACAATAGCACGTGTGCAAAAATACAGTTCAAAAAGATGATGACTGAAGCTACTGTTTGTTTTGTGAAACATGCTACGAGGCATGATATACAGGTCTGTACCTTACCGTAACTATACTCCAAAACCAAAGTACGACTTATATGTCATATAAATCATGATCAGTTGTAGAGAAAAGTTTAATGTATTATCCATTTACTGCACTCGTGGCATAGCAAGATACATTCTTGGAGATTCAGCTATTCTTTGTTTTGTCTTTGTTTTGGCAAGGACTTTAATAACAAATAGGCCTATCTCAAATTGGTGCAGATGAATGCATCATTCTGTTTTTGCATTCAAACACCATAACAGTCTTTCATGCATACATTTATAGTCTACAAATACCAGCATGTACAGCATTTGAAATCATTTCTCCTCTTTTAAACTCTCACATGCTTTAACCCTAAAAAGACTGGGCTATTTTGGTAGCTCGAAAGACTGGGGGGGGGGGGGGCCTAAAGGGCCCCCCCTTAAGATCTCGGCCGTGGATCGCGCGATCGCCGCAGAAATTTGCACAATGGTAGTATGCGATGCTATCTACAAGATCGTATATTCGAATTTTCCAAAATAGTCTTCTTTTATTTTATTTTGATTGATTATGCTAATCTATGCGAGAAATCAGACTTTTTTATGTAAATCAGTAAATAAAGCTCCAAATGTGCTCATTTTTGGTCTAGATATTCTTTGTAGCATTCTTAGCAAATGTACTTGAAAAAAAATTCGGTATCAAAATTAATTTCTTATTTATTTTATTGTTTTATGAATTTCTTATGTATTTCTTTGTTTTTTCGACCTTTTGTTTTTGTTGTTTTTTTCAGCAAAATTTGTGGCAGACCCTTTTTGAAGCATAATACTACTAAAACAAATTGATTTTAGCCATTGAGAGTAAAAATAAGCATATTTATATGAACCATGTGATAAAACTCAATTTGTATTGACTTTGTACACAAAATCACATTTTTTAGCCATTTTTGGTCTCATGTGCATGTACAAAAAGTTATGTAACTTCAGAACCGTACCTCCGGGCGTCACAAATTTGGTGTCAAAATGTGCGGGAAACTTGAAAGAAAAAAGTCATAGAGCATCGCGGCGAGAGCATTGCGTGTTGCTGAGTAATCGCGCGAAATGTCGAGGGGGGGGCCTTTTAGCCCCCCCCCCCAGTCTTTTTAGGGTTAAATGATGATTCACGTTATGCATCAATCCTCACAAGTTTAAACAAGCCCCGCCACGCCCACCAACAAACATGCGACATTTATTCGGGACTCGCCTTCTAACAGTTCATGTTTTGGGACGGCAAAGATAATTCTGAAAAAGCCAGGATCGTCGTAGAGAAAGGTTGAAGCTGGAGGGAGAGCGACGCCGTGCCCCTCGAACGCCTCGGCCAGTCGCACTTCTTCCGCCAGCGTTTTCTCCGCCAAGAACTGCAAGGGGAATATTAAAAGCTCACTGCAACGTCGATTACACGTACATGATAATCCTTATACAGTATTGGGGTTTCTTTTTATGGAACTTATATTGATTTTTTTGGGGGGGTTCTGTTCCTTTTATAATTCGGAAAAATACCGCGCAAATATCTGCTGGAAGCAAACTAATCTACTTGCTGCAAAGTAAATCATCACACCAGTCCACTTAGAATTGGTTCGGGTTTTTATTTCAGGGTTTCAGTTGAATACTTTTCTTTTGCTTGATTCCTTATATTTTGGAAGAGTTTTCAAATAACACAATTAAAAAAAAAAAAAAAACGAAATTCCCGCGATATGAGATAATTTTGATAATAATTGCAATGTTTTCTGGCAAACTATCCACATTTGACATTTTTTTTTTCTTCTTCTTCTTTTTACCCTATCATTCCAAAACGTTTTGACTCGTCACAAGTGTACCTTTCCAAAATCCGCCCAGATGAACAAGCCGGCAGTGGGCTTCAAGTAGGGCACGCCCAACTCGTCCAGGGTTGCTATGGTGATGTCCAGGTGTTCTCCCAGGCTGCTGAGGTTAGTTGGGATGCAGACATTCCTCAGCCACTCTGGGGATGAGAAGGAGAGGGACAGAGAAAGAAAATATTAGATGGAGAGCGAGAATGAAAATATTAGATGGAGAGGCAGAAAGTGAGAGCAAAAGGATGAGAAAAAGGGAACTACAATAGGGAGGGAAGGAGATGAGTATGTCAGAATAATGACACTCATCATACTCCGTCATGATCACTGATATCAACGAGCCTTGTTTGTAGATTGCTGGGAAATTTATTGAGTGGAATCTATTTGCATGTCTGCCAACATTCCCACATCCAAATCAGGGAGATTCCACACAGCAATCAGGGAGATATCTGTGTGTTACATGCATTTCAATCGGCAAAAATAATCCCCAAATCGGGGAGATTTTCATACTCTCTTATTCAGACATGAACAGATTTTGACATTTTCAGGGAGACTCCTGCAGAATCAGGGAGACTTAGCAGCTCTGTATTTGGTGAAAATAAGGTCCTTATTCGAATGATAAAAGAAAATGAGTGGAGTCTACTTGGTGAAAATGCAGTAAGTTCATGTCCTAGGTTGCGACGAATGACTTCAACCAATACATGTACACCGTTTACTACGGGAGCGCAACTCTTTAATTCACCTATTTTAAAACCATTTTATGCCAAGGACTTATTACAGCACCATTATGGTCTTCTGTTCCGATTGCATTCAAAGCACAGAAAAGGTGAAAAAGCCTTCCATTAGGGGAACAAAGGCAATATAGGCTATCCCTTGCACTCGGGTCTCGCAACTTTCGGTCTCGCGTCCACTTGTTACAATAATTTTATATCTAACGCTGTTTTGGGGGAAGACCACACGAAGGCCAAGAGACTATAGAGGTCAGTGGCGGATCCAGAGGGGGCGCACGGGGCCCCCGCTCGATCTTATTCTTTTTTTAAACAAAAGAAATAAAAAGAAACAAAAAGGGTGCGCCCCTCCTCTAATTTTGCAAAGGCGCCTCCCCTTTATGGAATTTCTGGATCCGCCCCTGGAGGTGGTGGACACGCTCAGAGTGCTTGAGATTTCCCTTTCCCAGGCCGCTCCTCTACCGCTTTGACAGACGACTGTGGCATCAGCTGCTAGCGGAAGGAATATGGGGAAAATGTGCTATTTGCGTTTCCCTCCCTGCCTGCACGATGACTTCTTCATGTGTTGTGTACGATTCTGCCACATACACTGTACATCTACCTTGTATGTGACTGCGTATTATGTTGCAGCAATCATATTTGCCGTGAATGGAATGATTAATTTCATACTGAAACTAAATACTTTCGTATGCAACTTGTTTAACTCAATTCACATTGGTTTAGTGGTATATGTCCGGAAATATCCTGTCCAGCCTCTATGAAATAGGCCAACATTATTTCAAAAACTGGCCTGACTTGAAGAAATCAAACTCTAAAAAAAAAAAAGTATGGCGAAAAGTAAATCTCGATTTTCCAAAGGAGCGCGGTCGCAAACAGCCTGTGGCTTTAAGTCATTTAGGTAGTTATAAAAAAAAAATGTTATTGCCAAAGTTTAAAACAAGTCCATAGAATTAAGTTAAGTTGACAAGGCTGTTTATACCTCGATCTTCCAATAGTTTGGCAGCGGCAAACTGGTTGTAGGTCGGCATGCCAAAGAATGTCGACGCCAGGTTGCACGTCGCCTGAACGAGGTCCTTGTTCCACGAGTAGAAGGCAGAGATCGGGGACCCGGGCATACCAAAGTCCTGTAGAATGTAGGGCGCGGAAGGACGTTATAATCAGGCTTCTGGATCAATACCCACCATAAACACGATGCATCTGTTGGCAACAAACACCTTTTAGGAACTGGCAACTCATACGTCTCCATCCATGCATGTTTCTTTTCCGTCAAAAATTAATACAAAAACTTGATAATCATGCCCTTGAAACGAAATAATATACATTGTAATCATGATTTTTATTGAAATACGAATATCATGGGCAGTACCCAAAATTTGCAGAGTTAAAAAAAAAAAAAGACATTGAAAGGAAATTCGTCGAGCCCGACAAGCATAGTGGAATACATGGTACAAACGTTAAAAACGGCCGAGTCCGTTGTTTCTTTCCCTTTTTGTGAGATCGCACGATTAATGAAGATCGAAATGCAGCTTCCCGGACATGAGTTTTGCCCCGGTGAAATTGAAACTTAATCTGATGAAACGATTGTCAGATCTGATAATTGCTCAGAAGCTGCGATTCAGCCAACTAAAATTTACACGGGAGAGACGGAACTACTCAATAAACGTGATCGTCATATCAAATTTATACATGTATCAATTCATCTTCTTTCCTTTCGTGTCACTTTCCAATTACGATCTGACGCATCAAGATGTCCACTTTTGACATCGCCGTAAGGCAGCAGAATTATGTACTGAAAGTCAACGTCACATTTCTTGTTTTAAAAATTCCAGATCTGTGACACAGTGAACACGGTTAGAACGAAATTCCGGTTACAACGAAGTACGAATTCAGGCCGGAACATTATCCGCTCTGTGTTTATATTGTCTATTTGTTCTGTATCAAAATTTCGATACCTGTATAACGAAAGAAAAGTGCCGGTCCCGACGGCCCGAGGACTTCGCTATAACGGGAGTCCACTGCATTTTATATAATACAATAAACGGCTTTTCTCAATTGATGCAGAATTAAGATTAATATTACTTAATTTTAAAAAGTAGATAGAGAAAAAAACAACAACAACACGTAAGTTAATGTCAAAGAGTACACTGACCTTACTAAACCCCCACATGACGTGGGTTCGTTGGATGTCTGGAATCTCTTCCGGGTTAAAACCGAGTACGCTGGAGTTCGGGATGGACTTGTCGTATATGCAGCAGAGGTAGATCTCGTCCAGAATGCAGTGGATTTCATGCCTTTGTAACGTGACGTCAGAGAAGAGAAAAATTGCTGGCATTTATTTGACGTTCATGCATGAATAATGAAGTGACGTCTAAAATCTGAAATCGAAGCGATCCTTCGTTACGTCCACGCGTAAATTCATTTCACTCCTGAAAGGACTTGGCAATCGCGCTAATTGATATCAAAATGCGTTCATGTTCACCATGAACGGAGTTTACGTGACGTTCACAACGCTGTACAAGTGAATTTCGCTAACGTTCACTTGTGAACACGTTGAGGTCGAGCTGATTTTGCTTCACCACGCAATAAGCCAGTTCGGAGTTAGCTCATGGGCACATTGGTCCGAATGACCTTTCTTTTTTCTCAGTCGGTTAAGGGGCTCTTCACTCGTTTTCAGAGCGACGTAATGCATAAGCTTTACGCAACGATTTATGGTATTCATCAATCCTGCTTAAACAAAGAATGAACTCGCATAGACCAGATGGCCAGAATGATCCGTCAATTAACACTTGGGAAAGCATCCATTTCATTATCTTACATTGAATGTAAGAACAACCTCTTTCTATCGATATTGCCAAATACAGATGTACCACTTTTGCTGTCAGGTGGATGTGCTGGCAAGCAGCATTTATAAGGATTACATGAATGATTATTACACATAATAATACATCACAGACGCTTATCCCAATGACTTTAAAAACCAACGTGCCTGTTGGTCCGAATGACCTTTTTTCTGCTCATGCGCAGAGTGGAACTCCGAACTGGCTTATTCCAAAGACGAGTGCCATCAACGAACTTTTAATTTTGAAAGTGGAGATCACATCTAAAATGATCTTGCCAAGCTCACGCTTGTCCATCGAAGTTAACTTACATTACGTTCACGCTCGAAAATTTATGAGACTTTCGCACGTCGACATCCGAGTAGTCTTCATTTTATCTAGTAGCTACAAACTGGCAACATGTAGCAATCTCATCTGTTTTTGCAACCAGGTTACTCTTTCTACGGATCATTACTTAAACCACTGTTTCAAGGACATTCCATAATATCGAGTTAAAGACTCCAATCTACCGACTATCTAAATCAGACTGCGCTCTGACAAAGACTAAGGAAGAAAACCTGTCAGACTGCGGGTTACTGGCATGTTTTGCCCGGCATCTGGACACCAAAGACTATAAGGTTCCCCTGTAAAGACTTTATTCCAGTTTCTAATCTTATTACAGTGCACTCCCGTTATAACGAACACGGTTATAACGAAATTCCGGTTATAACGAAGTAAAAATTTGGGCTGCAATGTCATCCACTCTATGTACAGTGTATTTATATTGTTTATTTGTTCGGTTATAACGAAATTCCGATATAACGAAAGAAAACTGCCGGTCCTGAGGACTTCGTTATAACGGGAGTCTACCGTATACTGTATACGACACTTTTGACGTCGCTTTTGGACTCTACAGAAGCTGAAACTTTGTAGCCATTAATTACTAGGCTTTACCAAAGCCTTCTTATTATCACTACTTACGCGCACTAAAAAAAATAAATAAATAAAATAAAATAAAAAATTCAACAGCCAAATTCAATGATCCAACCCTTTCCTTGAGTAATGATACAAATATATATGATTTTTAACGTATATTTCATTACCTCTTGCAGAAATTCATGTAAGTGAGAACTTGCTCCTTTGTGTAGACGATCCCAAGCGGGTTTTGTGGATTGACAAGAAATAGACCCGTGACCTTGTGACCCTGTGACGAAACAGACATTATGCTCATCTATTCATTTCTGTTCATTTTGAGAAGGTGTCTATACAGGAGATGAGTGAATGCTGGTGCCATAATAATAACAATGATAATCATAACAACGATGAACAGTAAGGCTATGGCAATTGTAATGATGATAAAGATTCTTTAATATGCAATATTCCAGTCTGACGGTATATATACTGAAGAAGTTGCGAAAAACATTTAATAATTTTTTTTTTCTCTCTCTCTTTTTTTTTTTTTTTTTTTTTTTTTTTTTTTTATAGAAAAGCGGCAAAATGGCATCTCTGCATTGGAATTCATGCATTTTTGAAAGGGATAGAAAAAAAGAACTACACCTCTGCAGTTTTGATCACAATGAAAAACCAAGGACTAAAGAACAGACTGACATCAACGATTAAAAAAAAAAAGACCCTTATAAGAAGTAAAAAAGTGGTGCGAACTTTCAGTATTCCATTATACAGGTATGTTGAAGTAACCTTAAACAGTCGATGGCTAGCAACGCTCGGATTATGAGATAACCGACAATGAAGGCAACCAAAACTTGATGACGGCAATTAAATCAAAGTCAGATGTGAACGAACCTTCTGTGTAGCTTCATTGAGCGCTGCCTCCAGCATCTCATCGGTGAGTTCATATGCGTCTCCTCCACTCGGTCCCGGCTGTAGTGCATATTAAAGAGGCCGGATGAAGGGATTACAAAATGAACGGATCAATGTTTGCAATAACGAGAAACTATACGTCAAGTATTGAATCAATTAATTAAGGAAGTATTAACATTTTAAGTCAAAGACAAAAACAGACATACGGAAAGACAAACGTGGAATAGAGATGTGGACCGAAGGAGAGAGGACATACACACTAAAACAAACAAACAAACAAACCAAAGAAACAAACAAAAACTATCAGAGACCTCGCTGCTGAGGGGCACAGGGTAGACCGTCACGTTTGAGAGCGCCTCAAAGTCCCGGGGAATGGCACCGTACATCGGCGTCGGGGACAGGAAGGTGTCTGTATCATTACAGTCAAAGAAACATAATCTTAACCCTTAAATTGGTTTGTGTAATGCTTATATCATGCATAATGAAATGACAAACAGACTAGACACATTATAAATTTTAAAGAACATAAAACATCAAAGATGTAGATGCAATGCATTATGTTTGTAACGTATAACCTGATATAGATATATATATGGCACTTAAATATCAATGTAATTACACCTAGAAACTGTGAGGATATGGATTGTCTGACTGGGCTTTTACTGATTTGCATCTTAGTCGTAATCATAAAAGAAATGACATAAAGTGCAAAGTTTGTTTTTTTGGTGCTTTTTTGTTTGTTTTGTTGTTGCTGTTGTTGTTTTTTGATTTGTTTTGTTTTGTGTTGTGTTGTTTTGTTTTGTTTTTGTCGTGGGCTACCATGCCTATACCGAGAAATAATGTGTAACAAACATTACAGACCTTTATCAAATAATACCGAAGCCGACAGCCCACCCTTTCTGACTGAAAAAAAAAAATATCATTTGGCGGGGAAAAAAAAAAAAAAAAAAAAAAAAATATATATAAATATATATCGTGAACATAATTTATAGAAAATTAAGAGCAGTTCCTATGATATCATAAGAGTGTCGTAAACTTAACCAGATAAACAGCAAACTCCTATTGAAACACAAGGTGAACTCCTATTGAAACACAAGGTGAAAATAGTCAAAATACAGATTCTTTTCTCTGAATTCAGAGTGGTTGAGAGGTTTCCATGTGCCACATTACTGTGAGCCAGCGCTGACGTGCTTGCACCTTGCAGCCCTTTATGAGAGGGCCGGAAGTCCCTATATTATACAGCATTGTCGTGCAAACACACGTTCCGGTAATGCCTGTATGGCATTGAGCAAAGGACATCGCACTATGAAAACAAATCTTGTTATTCAATGGGCTGATTGATGTGAGTCTATGTTAGGTTGAAGTTTGTACTGAAGTCGGCAAAACATTTCAGTTGTTGGATGCGTTTATTGCCGTGTCTGTCACCATTTAACTTTGTCATTACGACAGTCGACTTTTGTTTGCATCAAACAATATTATCTAAATTCTGATATCAAAGTGCCCGGCCTATGAACAGGGTTAAATTAATGATCCTTTATAATCATCTTATGTCAGTAGGCCCACATAATGGTGTTTCCTACTTTTTGAACATCAGAAGATATGAGCAACATAACTGAATAAAAAAAAGGTGATATTCATTTAAAAGTCTGGTAAATATACGACTAAAGGCCATGGCACATTACACAACTTTCGGTTGCACGACTAAGTGACTATGGATCTGAAATAAACAAGCTTGTTTATTCTGAAGCTATTGTGATTTATTTCAGATCCAAAGCATGTCAGTCGTGCGACCGACAGTCGCATAGTGTGTGGCCGCGGCCTTAAATTTGTCATTACGACTGGCGACTTTTGTTTGCACCATGCAATATTATCTACATTTTGAAATGCCTGGCCTATATGAACATAGTGGTGTTTCCTACTCTCTGATACCATCAGAGGATAGGTGAGCAATATACTCGTAACTGAAAAAAGGGGGCGAGTATTTAAGGGATTGTACATACTTTTTTTAGATAATGAGAAACCTCTATGAAATATGAAAGACCTTGTGATTCTAAAAGGAATTAGTAAAATCTATTTGATGAAAATTGGTTTTGCAAATAAATGGCTGCGATATCCGAAGCAAAGAGATCCTCATAAAAGGTGGGTCCCAATTCTTATTAGGATTGCTTTGTTTTCCTTTGTTTTTGGATATGCCATTTCAAAACCAATTCATTACGTAAATTTTGAATTCCTCTTAGTATTGTATGCTCTTTATTTTTTAACATTTCACAAAGTGGTCTCTAAGTATCTCGCAAAAAGTTAAAAAGTTGAATCCTCATCTCAACCAACACTACATCCCTTTAAAAGTCGGGTAAATGTACGACTGACGTGTTTATCAGACCAATAAAACATGAATCTTTGAACTTCCCTATTGATCGTCCTGTTTGTATAACAGTCTTCCGTTTGCTAAAGCAGCCAAATCGAAAGGGCGTACATTTTATGCGTAGTGCATGTGTCAAGAAAAAAAAAATCCAATGTTACAGTTATACGTTTATCACTCGGGCCATCAAGCTTCGTGATACAATAAACGCATTTCTATGCCCTTCTCTTTAATGATTTTAAACAAGCGTCATACGTCCGTGTTAGTTTTACGCAAAATCGATTAACACGTTCCCTAATAAACTTGGCTCATGGTTTAGAGACTGTTGTCAGCAAATTTGTCCACTATTGATTGTTGAAAACCCCTCAAAAGGGGGGGGGGGCGTGATTACGCCCCCTTTTTGAGCTAATTTAATTCCCTTCAATTCAAGTTTATTTCATATCTTCTAAAAGAAATACAAAGAACAGCATAAACAAAAAAAAAAGAATATATATTTCTCTCTTTCTTTAATCTCCTTTATGGGAGATATAAGGAATAATAACTTGTTTATACAATGTAATTATTTTGTTTAAAAAAAAATCCCATAATTTTAGAAAAAAAAATAAGAAGTTTGGTCCAGCACCAAGGCTGATACTTTCTCGACAAGGTCAAAAAATACTCGTGTATTAAAAAAAAAAAATAAATAACAAAAAATAAAATGTTACAAAATATTGAACATCGTCTGCAGCATATTGGCAACGAGATCACCGTTTGCAAAGTTTATTTCTAATCTTATCTCTGTATTCTGCCATGTGTAATCACATTAAAATAGATTACCAGCGTCACCTTCAGTTTACCTACTTACCACCCTCGTCGGAGAGAAGATAGGCGACAATGTACATTATGGCTGTCACACGATTTACTATCATCACCTGTGAATGGGTCAAAGGTCGAAAGATGAACACAAATCGTTTGGCGTGGAGTGGTAGGCATACTGCGATTACATCATAATTTTCCCTTTCAAATACCGTAGTTTCCACATGCACACGTTAACGATATAATGTATATACATTTAATGTGATGGAGGCGTAACTTTTAAAGAAGTTATACAAATGTATCTTTCTTTTATTTTACCGATTTACTTCATACAAGAAACCTTAAAAAAGAGCATAGTCCTTAATATGCCGATAGGCCTAACTGATGTGAGAGAGTTGATTTCTCGAAAACGATATCTCCGTCAGGATGCTAAGCGTATTAAAGGACTTAAACGTGTACATCTTCGGAGTGTATATGAAAATACAGACCTCAACACTAGTCACCCACAGGTTATTATTGTGTAGCAGGTCATACAGCTAGGTGATCCAAATACGAATAACAAAAACAGAGGAAAACCAAACACGTTTATGAGGTGACTTACAAAACTTTCTTAAAGACGCGTTAATTTCTTTTTTTTTTTTTGAGCAGATTTCGTGGGGAAAAACCCCAATAACGTAACGCTGACCGAGATTGAGAAAATCAAGCTGCTCCACACTCATCTTGATCTTTTACCATACATGTAATCTACAATAAACTAAGCGATTTTGAGATGTAGCAGACCCTTCTTTGTATACGTATACGAGGAAAACTTCCGGCAGTATAGGCCTATTTGAAAATCGCTTGGAAGCCCCTTATTTTGGTTGACATCATTTATGAAATGCAGAAAACTATGTCTTATACACGGAGGGAAATATCGAGGAAGATCCGTGTTAAGATATCATACGTTATTGGGATCCAGCGGTGTTTTCGCCCCCGTCTCTTCAGTGAGAAAGTTAGCCACTGCTTTGCGGAGTTGCCACAGGCAGGGCCTGTCCGTGTACGGTAGCATCCATGGCTCCCACTGCAAGAACTCCCGTTTGTTTAGCTGGTTGTTTAGGGATGATGTAAGAAGACCGAGGTGAAAGATGGGTTACTACGGTAATAAACCAGGCCTAGACTTTTCCAAAAGATCCATTAAGGTTCCGGTGAAGTTAGAGGCCTCGCAACTATTAGTATATTTTGTTGCATGCCATTGCTCTATCATAATTATTCATAGTAAATGTATATAAGTGTACTCAACTTTACGTAAAAATTCACAATTGCCATCCCGCAGTTATATTTTAGCTCAGGCTTCAAGAGCAGTCAGCGGACTAAAACTTTTCTTTGGCGTTAGTTTACTTTTAATATCTACGATAACGAGTAGATTATCATCTGTGTATTATGATAACACGCTTATTTGATATCAATGACTTTGGCCTAATAAAGAGTGGACTCTAAACAAATACAGTTGGACCGAATCAGGGGCCTGTGTCATAAAGATTGAGCGTAAGTTGCAAATTGCGTGTCATAAACAACTTTGGATTCCAAGTCTAAATCTAAAAACGTGTAATCTACTGAAAGGTACACCTGATTTTCTTGAAATCAAGCGTGTCTTTATGAAACAAGACTTACGCTCAATATTGAACTTATGCTCCATTCACCGAGTTACGCTCAATATATCGAGCGTAAGATCACTAGTCACAGCTCTTTATTAAACGGGCCCCAGGAATTAACAGTAGGCCTTAGTATAATATATCATCACACACATTTTTCCTATCACGATAATTATCCTAATAATAATTACAATCTTAATTATTCAATCAAGTCACGATAGATGAAAAATAGACTGAAACAAAACACTACTCAAAGAAACATAGGCCCGGGTGAATGGAGGGATCTGTTTGAGTTATCTCTTGCGTCTCAGATCTAGAAGTATAGGGCCTACATGAATAGGTAAAGTCCGTAAAGAGAACGCATCGTGATGCGATATATATATATATATATATATATATATATATATATATATATTTTTTTTTTTTTTTTCATATCCGTTGCGTAACTCCTTCGGTTACTAAACCACGGTTGTTGATAAAAATTATGACAAGAATAAAAAGATTAAGCATACCTTCTCAACAATGATCGGTGCCAGACAGGTGTTCTGTGCTGTGCTCAAATTCACGAGGCCCTGTTGTAAAAGGAGAAGAAAACATGTGCGGAAAGTATACTTATTAAAAGAACACTTTGGACTCCCACAAATTGCCTTCATGACCTGCACCTTTGCTTTACCGTCAGTGAATGATTGTTATCAATCCCTCCCAACCTAGTGCCTACAGCAGTTTCAGCGATAAAAAGATTGACAGTTATTATCATTATTATCATTCATATATACACCATCACATTTATAATGATGGGTACATCAGCTCAGTCAGATGAGAACAGTCCTTTACGAATATGGAATAGCGCCACTATATTCAAACACGGAAAGCAGATTTTCAAATATTTGATCGGCAAAAAAAAAAAAAAAAAAAAATCACGAACATGTCTTTTTGCATGTTTAAAAACTTTAATAAACAACTTAATTATTTTATCTAACGTGTCGTATTTTCTGTAATATCAATTTTATCTGATATTCTACAGGGGTTACCCTCCTCCGCTCGATACGCTAATTCTCTTGTAGGCTTCACCTCCCCTCCCCCCCCCCCCCCCCAAGCTCCCATCGCATCCCCAACCGCCGGCCCCATGCCCCATCCCCGGAAAATCCCACTTACGTACGGCTCTGCTGATCAGGGATGACTTGATCAGTGGCGGATCCAGAGGGGGGCGCAACCGGCGCACGCCCCCCCCTTATTTTTCGTTAACAAACAATAAAATTAAAAAGAAAAAATGAAATGAAACCCGGAAGTGGCACAAGAAATATTAGTTGCGCCCCCCCCCCCCCCCTTTACAGAATTCCTGGATCCGCCCCTGCTTGATAACATATTATACACAGTCACGTCCACTCAAAGCACAACAAATGTGTAACAAAAACATTCATAAAACGCCTGGATTTTATAACCCTTAACCATAATATGCTACATGGAGATGAGGAGGATCAGGGGACACGGCCCAGAAAGGTGAATGCATGTTCCCCTGATCCAAGGTCGCCAGGTCCGATACGCGGTACCTACACTGCTGTGCAGGTGCCTACCTATAATGTAATACCAGTGCAATGTTTATAACACAAACAAGCAGGACAAACCTGAGGGTTCTCCGTGGGATGATACGGATTTCTCATAGCTTTCCCCATCTGATTCATATGCACGGGGTTTGCTTTAATCACTTGGACGAAACGCTCTCCACGCTTCGATAAGTGTGCTCCAATGCGACTAGCCATCTTGCTCCACACCGCGGTCTTGAAAATTTGCTGGCTGACTATGGTGGCTCCAGGGCCACGCACACCTACCTAGGGTCAGGGAGGTAGCTTCGCGTCCGCACGCTGTGTAAACTGTGCGTGCAATGAAAACAAGTCAGTGCAACCATGGAGTTTGGTAGCTCCATGGTGCAACCATCTTCAATGCCATGAACGCACATACCACGGGGAAACATGATCTTCGCAACACAGCGAAAGTGAATGTAGTGCGACGTACAATGAACGAATGAATGAATGAAGTACCCTGTACATGTACATGTAGTGTGCCCCCGGTGGCGTGTGCACGACGTGTGACCCATACTGCCTGATCCATACCTACAGTGCCTTTATTGTAGACCTCTATGATACAACATGCAGTATGTCTTCTATGGTGGCCTTAAAAACAATTCCTATGGAAAGCGATTATAAAACTCATCCGATATATTACAAGTATTGCACTGTAAGGTCCCCATGACCGTTTGCACTTGCACAGCAGCAACAACTTTTACTTATTTGTTAAAGCTGCCGTAAACAGTAACACCGGTTTATCATGTTTATTAACTTAATTTATGCAGGTTTGCTTACTTTCAGTTTGAATGTATGATAAACACATGATAATACATTTGCAGAATATTCATAAAATTATGTTCCATATCTATAGGCCCTATAAATATGAATTTAAAAGTATAGATCGACCTAACTTAATGACAACTATACGTTTTGTGATCATGTCCTTATTGATATAATAAGAAAAACAGAACATTTGAACATAATCTACTATAAACATGTCATAATATGAAAAAGGAATATGTTCGGCTACAAAAAAAAAAAAAAAAAAAAAATCGATAGGGGCCTGTGAGGAAACAAAACCTCTGGTCCCGAGGACTTCGTTATAACGAGTCAACGGGAGTCTACTGTATCGGGTGACGACTAATATCCATATCTTTGTAGGGTCTCTTTCATAGTAATAATGGTGATGATAATAATAATAATAATAACAATAACAATAATGATGGTAATAATAATAATAGTAATGATAATAATAATAATAATGATGATAATAATAATAATAACAATAATAATGATAATAATAATAACAATAACAATAATGATGATACAATAATAATAGTAATGATAATAATAATACCTTAACACTGCGCATTTTCCATAAACGTATGCCTTACATGTTCAAATGCGCTTTACCATTGGATTATTAACATTAATGAAACAAGTGAGTTCTTAGATGAAAAAATTTTAGTGGAGATGAAAAACGAAAAAACATATGTTATGATGATTTACCTGTAATTTCCACTTACTATGCTCTACATTGTTTCATATATCAAAAATATTATATAGAATCATGAATCGGAATGACGGGAGTATAGAATTCAGACCGGAGTGAAGGCTGCCTCAGTATTCCTCTCAGTTATACTCCATTGAAGAACTTAAGAGAGATAAAAATTAGTTCTGTTGATCTCAGATCTGAGCGAGAAAAATTAATACCATGTCATCGCTTACCTGCTAAGCCCTATTAGGTGTACTGCGCTGACGACGGCAATGTATTTTTACTGGTCCCACGAACTTGAATTGATTTTTTTTTTTTTTTATGAGAATGGTATATTGACCAACCAGGAAGGTTTTCACGTGGTGAAACAATCCAACAAACGCCATAACATAGTAATTGCTGTATCTATATACACAACCGTGGTAGCTCTTTCTTTGCACATTGGACCCTAGCCTCCGTACAAGACGTTCAGTTGGAAGCACTATATATATATATATATGAAGAGTTTGTTTGCAAAAACCGATAAGTCCATTTTTAAAGATTTTGAGTTATGCTCTCTGTCATAAAGTGCAAAATAATACCTTTTAAATGATATATTGGTCACTACATATAAAGATACATTTTTGAAGTTATGGTCAAAAGAAGCACAAATTTTCTTATTATTCTCTTTATTTTTCTTGACCTTTAATCGCAAATATCTCCATTTGGCAAATATGGACTTATCGGTTTTTGCAAACAAACTCTTCATATATATATATTTGAAAAATTTTATCGCAAAACGATCTAACTCTATTCTTGTTAAGTTGAGATATCTGTGATTTAAGCTGTTAAAAAAGGAAAATGATAGAAAATACAGACATTTTTAATCATATCTTCTCTGTCTGATGATAGACGTCATTTTATATGTTTAGGAATGGTGCTTATCCCTTTTTTAATCAAATTTTTCATTTATCAACTTATTTGTTTTTCAAACTTACAAACAGGTCCAACACTGAGAGCATGGTTATCCCCCTACTAAGAAAAATAAAAATACTGACCGTGTTAACAATTGCTACACGATAGCTTCAGATAGATATGAATATATCATGTAGGCTGGGTGATATGTTTGCACTCACTCCCGCGTGACTGAGTTCTGCAGTTCATAAAAATGCTCTGTCGCATCATTCATTCTGGATTGAAGCGTAAGTCAAGGTTTTCCTTTGATATTAAGTGGTCAAATTCTTTCTGTGCAGAACTTCGGAACGCTCAGTAAAGATTGTTGTCTTAAGACATATGATATCATATATTACTTTCGTCTGCAATCGAACATTGAGTAGTCTCTAGTGATTAACAAGTGATATGATAGGTACAAATCACCTGACATCTTTTGCAGGACAACTTCCGTAATTAAAAAAATAAGAAGATAGATCTCAATACACTGTATTTGCTGATTCTGATTGGTCAATCGGATTGAGGCTTCGCTTCGTGCGTCCCTTGCCTCAGAACTTCTTCTCGTTTACACTTATAATTATTAGTACTTCCTGAGCTAAAACATGCGATTACCAGACGGAATTATAGATTTTGTCATCGCACTTTTTCAAAATCAAATGCATGCACAGAACAAAAACTTCAAAGGGCAAAGGACAATATTGGACTTAAGTTAAGCTATAAGCCCCACCCTCTTTCGTTAGTTTGGGGACTGGACATGATTTAGCCAACGTAAAAACATTGAAAGGTACCATGAGGAAAGTTCAGGTTTGGCATCTCCCGGGTGCAAAACATGTCATGTCCATTTTTTTAAAGATCACCATAAGTATGAACTTCTTAAAACTGCTACGTCATCCCATGGGGACCTATATATTCTGACTTTAATCAGTTAATGGTGACGAAGAAAAAGGTCATATTGGACATTGATAAGGGATTTTAGACTTATGCAGTTCCATCTGTTTTTACAATATGGTGATATTATTCTCAACTACTATGATAGAGTGATGACCTAATCTCGTTAGTCTCTTTTCAAAACTTTATAAGCGAAAGTCTTCACAAGATTTTGTTTGGTAGAATGAAATCGGTCGGGGAAAGAGATTACGCAGAAAAAAACCCTGCACCACCCGAGAGAAAGGAAAGGTAAATTGTACCAATATCGACGTGAGCTAATTACGAAACCCCTTATGTACGAAAAAGAATCAGATACCAGAAACCGTTTTGTATTATGTTATTCATGTCAGTTTTAGTAAATCAGCGAAAAAATAGATAATGCTGATAATAACAATAATTATATTTTTTAAAACGTTGAATGTAAATGATGAGTTAAATATATCATTGTATATTGACTATATAGCCCCTCCCCTTATAAAGCGCACACATACAAACACAAGAACCAAATTTTTGTTATAAAAAAACATTCTCTCGTCCTGATAAAGAAATATATCGACGAAATATCATTATCCTCCATGCTTCCAGGGGAAGCAACTATGAAGTGCTGTCTCGACAGCTTAGAAAAGGAAAATATTTTTGTGTCATCGCTTTTGTATCGATGGTCTTTATTTATTCATTCTATTTCATTCTTTTCTACGACTGTAACATCTTGAATTAGTTCACAACTCCTACAGCTGGCGGTCTGTGGGATTTGTGTTGTTAAACTGATGTACTGTATTCATGGTAGAATAATGCAAGAGTGCATAATTGTTCATGCTCACATAAATGAGTTTTATAGCTCTCTTTAGAAAAAAAATGCGTGAATAAGAGGTAGCCTATATATCATTGACACAACATTGTATAGGCCTTATATAATAGTGTGTGTGTGTATTTATACACATATATTTGCATATATATGTATATTATATATATATATATATATATATATATATATATATATATATACATACATGAGATATGAGAAAGAAAGGAGAAATCGGTGCGTAGCTTTGACGTCATTATTCCTCTTGTTCCTCCTTTTCGGCATGGAACGCCAACGCCTTAACCGCTCGGCCACGGAGACGTCATAGTGATTCAGGCAGACCCAAGCTCGAATACCCGACGGACCAACCTTTCAGCTCTTTAGGCGCATGTTCATTTTTGGGGCAGAGAGTTCTGAATATATATATATATATATATATATATATATATATATATATATCATATAATTGAAACAAAGAGAAGGAAAAACTTAGCAGAAACATATGATAATAGTGAAAACTTTGAGCAAAAAAACAAAAAACAAAATGGGTTTCCATCGAGGTATATAATAAATACATTGTATAATATATATATAATGTATATATATATTATATATATCATACAATTCGTCGCCGGTCACACGAACCGACGAATCCCTCAGGCTTGCGTAAGAATGACAATTCGAGAAAAACGCGTTTGAAGTTAGCCCATTTTTGACTTATGGTTGCTACACTTTTATGTCTATAATTTCCAATTATTTTTGTAGTACACCAGACTTCAATTCTTGCTCTAACTTGTGAAGTTTTTATCGAATTGTATCGTTAACAAATAAGCGGGAAATCATCAAAGAGCTGCATGCATGTATTTTCGGTCTGCAAAGAACGTTGTCATTTTCCATGTGTGTCCATATGTAGATGTACATTGAGCGTTGTCATTGTCAACACATGTATTACATAGTACGCGCACTATGCGCGCGGTCAATGAACTGTTGAATCTCAAAAACAACACGCAAGTCAATGCGCACTGATTCGTCGGTTCGGTGACCGCGCGTACTAGTACGCGCGGTCACCGAACCGTCGAATCGCCTGATTGTTTAACATACGCGTCTATGGGGGAAACAAATAATTTTCACAAATGGAATTACATACTTCTACAAAAGTGATAACTACGTAAAAATTACACCGAATTACACACTGAGAATTTCAGAATATGTAGTATGGAATGTCTACTATCGAAATGATTGAAAATCTCAAAATCGAAAATTTGACCCAAAATCGAGTGATTCGTCGGTTCGTGTGACCGGCGACGAATTGAAACAAAGAGAAGGAAAAACTTTGCAGAAACATATGATAATAGTGAAAACTTTGAGCAAAAAAACAAAAAACAAAATGGGTTTCCATCGGGGTATATAATAATTACATTGTATAATATATATATATATATATATATATATATATATATATATTTAAATTCTTCAAAATAAGTTCTGCAATTAAAGTTTGATATATCATAGTTCTCTTATATCCGCATTATAAAATTATAAAATTATAAAATTGCCATTTTAGGTTTTAATCTCATTTAAATTCTTTAAAATAAGTTCTGCAATTAAAGTTTGATATATCATATTTCTCTTATATCTGCATTATCTTCATTAAATATGACATCATAAGAAAACCCGATTAATTATCTTTAAAATAACACCTCACTTGCTGTATGATTGGGTGTTCTTGGAATGTGCAAAAGAGTGTGGGGACAGATCAAAAGTGAAAAGTCGCAACAATTCTACTATTGATAATGTACAGTTTTGATGAAAAAAGGCCACAAATAAGCAATGCTTAAATGAGAGCACTTTCAAAAACTCCCATTTCCTAGACATTAGATGACTTTTTGGTCAACCTTCATTTCTAATTTTGATCTGCAGATACTATGGCAGTTTTTTAATTCATGGATGAAGCCTGGAATCTAATGATAATCTCACAATGCATTCTTTTCAAGCACATTCCTTCCCTGAAACGACAAAGCAACTGGGAATTATTCTGTTTGACATAACACGTTTGCTCTATTTTGCAACATTTCACATTTGACCTTTCCTCATACTCAGTCATACTGTGCATTTCAGGAATACATAATGTAAAAAAAATTAAGCTGTTGTAAAGAAAATTAATCAGGCTTTCTTATGATGTCACATTTGAAAAAAAAATGATGTAGTTTTTCAGAGAAATATGATATATACATCAAAATGGACTTGCAGGACTTTTTTGAGGAGTTTGTATATATTCCAAGATGACATAATGATTATGTACATTATACAATGTATATATATATGTTCATGAACAAATGAATGTTTCCAAAAATAAGCAGAACACACACAAACTCACGTTATCTAATACGCAGCTAGTGAGCTTTAATTCTCTACATGATGATAATTCGAGCGTTATGCAGGTTGCCCTAATTCATTCAAATTGATATTTATTGTACGCTGCAAGTTGCTAAAACGAACGTGTTTCTTTGTCTCATTTTAATACGTGGCTATACAACTCCTATCATATTATTATTATTCTCCACCCCCCCCCCCTCCCCGAAAAGTAGCAAGTTTACACGTACAGACATGCAGATTTTTTTTTCTCTCTCTCTCATTAACCTCCGGAGTACACAGTGCTATAAGCTTATTGTATTAATAGTAATGGTACTGTCTTATCTTGATTCAAATCAATTCAGTTCAATTCAATTTCATTTTCAATTTCCCCCTTTTTTCCAATCTTATATCTAGTACAGCCTATGGAGGCAAGTCAGCTATTGGAAGGAATACAATACTGATGACAACACATTTCATTTTAGAAAGAATGATTCACGTAGCAATGATAACCATGATAATTTAAACTGATAGAATCATAACATTAGAATTATAATAACTCTAACTCTAAGAGTTGATACAGACGTTGGCATAGACCTGATAGCGCCCTCTGTGGTAGTATGAACGTGTTGCCTCCCAAGTTACGGAACATGCATAACAAGTTCATATATCGTACAGTGCACGACTCGTAACACAAATAGAATACATCTATACCCGGTACCCAAAATGCCAACACGTCATGTCATGAATACGGATATCTGTTTTCTCTATAATATTTTGGTAGTTCCCTTTGGAAGCCCATTAACATCCACCTTTGGGAATGTATTATTCTAAAAGATGGATGGAAGAAGGAGCAAATTATATTGAAGGAGACTTCCAGATGGTTTTCATTTACATTTGAACAACTATAAATCTGTTATACTGGGTATAACAGGCCTACAGAGTTTCAGAAGATACAGTGATTGGGATACGGAATAAGAATGTTTTCAAAATTCATAACACATCACAATGAATATGACTGGTGACTGACAGCTTCACTAAAGTATGCGTGAGTTGGGGCTCAAGAAAGAAGAATACAAGACGAAACTTTTATAATCGTCTGGATTTCCGCTTTAATAAACTGGAAACGATAAAAGTTACACTAGCCCTCAATAATGACATTTTGCTTATCTATTAAACCATCGTTGCTTAAATAGATCAGTTTCACAGTCAAAGGTAGGCTTGCTACTATGTGTGTGCGTGCTTAAAAGCATGTCACATTATTTTTTTTTAACCAGTTGAGTAAGTGACGTCATTATTGCCTTTTTTGCCGTTGTATTTATCGGGTGCAGTAGCTTAATCGAAGAAGGGTTAATGTTGCTTGTTTGTCCGAAGTCTTCCGGGCTGCGTGTTTTTTTTAGACGGCACAGATTGGGGACCCTATCCCTAAACCTAACCCTAATCCTAATCCTAACCCTAACCATCAAACCCTAACCCTAACCATCAAACCCTAACCCTAACCCTAACCCTGACCCCAACCCTAACCCTAACCATAACCATAACCATAAACCCTAACCCAACGTTTTTCCCATAGGTTTAACACGCGCCATGCCCCAATCTGTGCCGTCTTTAAAAAAAAAAATCGCTTCCGGGCTGTCCCTATGTCTTCCGGACTTTCCCGAAGTTTACCGGGCGGTCGCGAAGTCTTCCGGACTGTGGCGAAGCATTTCGGACTGTCCCGAAGTCTTGCGCACTCATCATCTAGACTTTTATGATGGCTTTCCCGAGGTTGGATCCTTTGAAGAGACCCATGAAGGCCTTGGGTGTGTTCTCGAAACCTTGAGTCACGTGTTCCCTGTACTTGATCTTGCCCTTAAAAGAAAGTCATGAAAAATGTTCGGTTGTTTCCATAATATAGATAAAGGTGAGACCAAAGAGGTTCGAGAGACCAAGGAGGTTCGAGAAATGGAGTTACAACTGACTATGATTATTCAATCAGCTGTCAGTTCTCTATGGATGGACAAGAGAATTCCACAGGTGCATTTGTGCCTTTGATGTTCGATGCTTGAAGCCGCCATCTTTCTGAGCAATCTGAAGATTCATTTTTAACGCTAACATAATATCGGGTATATGCTGCTCGTTTCAACATCAAATTCAATGAAATTTCACCTCATGATAAAGCATATAAAACAAAAGTAAATTCCGTTCGAAAATATGTGCAAAAGTGTAAATCTGAGCTGTATTTTGTGAAAGTGTTTGAAATTTTACCCTCATGGAAAGCCGGTTTTATCACTTTTCTCCTTATTTCCGCCAAATGAAACTAATATGGTATCATCTTCAAGTATAGTTCTTTATGAATTAATATGTCAGATTAGCGTACAGACACGTACAGTCGAGTAGTTTTGATATCTATTTCAGCAATATTTGAGCGATTTCTATTCGCGCACCCCCGTGCCTTTACCATTGTCTACTGCCCTTCGTTTGTAAGAAGGTATAGCGAAAAGTAATTACCATCACAAAGACATTATCTTCCTTGGAAAGTGGCTGGTGATTATGCAATGAGACACAAGTCAATTGTCTTCGCATCTGAGCGGCAAATCCAGTTTGACACATACTTCAAATATATTTGAGTGGCGGCTTCGAGTATGGGATCAAAGCGAATAAGACTGTTGTGACTCCATTTCTCGAACCTCCTTGGTGAGACTAAGAAAGACACACACACATACTCAGGAGGGGGAGGGAGAGACAATAGCGTTGCACAGTACGTCGCTGAATCCACGAACCGGCACACGCGCACCGCCGGTGCGCGAAGTACATTTCGAGTAAATCGAATTTAAAGATTTCTGTTTTTTCAAACTATTAGTAAGATATGTTAATGGAATTGATATTCAATAAATTTCACTGTGACGTATGAGAAGAATCTGCTCTTTCTTGCTATACATAAAACTACTCCCAGTGATGTAAAACTTGCACACAGCAAGGCTATAAAGTTGTGTGTCGTTTTGTGAAAACTCCATACTACGTCCAAAAAAATCCACGAACCGGCACACAGCGCTTAGTGTCGCGCAGAGCGTTCAGGATTCTCCGCAAAATAAATCCACGAACCGGCACACAGCGCTTAGTGTCGCACATGGCGTTCATGATTCTCCGCAAAATAAATCCACGAACCGGCACAATGCGCTTGTGCCGCACATAGCGTTCAGGATTCTCCGCAAAATAAATTGGTTATAGCTCGTTATTCCGAAGGTTCGTTATGACGAAGGTTCTTTAGTCCGAAGGTTCGTTATTCCGATGATTCGTTATTCCGAAGGTTCGTTAATCCGAAAATGTGATGAGGTTTGTTATTCCGAAGGTTCATTAATCTGAAAATGAAATAAGGTTCGTTATTCCGAGGGTTCGTTATTCCAAAAATGAAACAAACTCGTTATTCCGAAGGTTCGTTACGGACACTATACCCTATCATTTCGGATTAAAACCTTCGGAATAACGAACCCTATTTCATTTTCGGATTAACGAACCTTCGGAATAACGCCGCAAATGTTCGGATTATGGAACCCTATTTCATTTTCGGATTAATGAACGTCTAGGTATAGGGAATTAGTGCGTTTCGGATTAACGAACCTTCGGAATCACGAACCTTCGGAATAGCGAACCTTCGGAATAACGAACAGAACCCAATATATTCACAAAACGGCACATGGCTTTCAAATTTATTTCTGGTTAAGGTTATTTCACTAAGAAAAGTTTAAAATATACAATTAGCTCTTCTAGTAATCCTAGCACTGTGCTCTTGGCATTGTTGATCTAATATCCGTGGATAAAAGTATTGTAGAATAGTTGTTCTCATTTAGATCATGGAGCTTCATGTTTACATCTTTACTTCTTCTTTTTTGTATTTTTCATTACGTATTCTCAATATTCATTTAAACAGAAAGGCAGCCTTTTACATTTTATGTTCTTCATGCACTTGCTTGTTTACGAAAACGAACAAATTCCCGACTCAGTTTAATAGGTATGAAGACGTACATAAATATCCAATTAGAATTCACACAAATTCCTCGTACTCCCCTCCTCTCTCCATCACTCCTCTTTCAATCATCATCATCATCATCCTCTACACTTGTCTTCTTCGAGAAATAATGACATTTGCAAACTCTCTCAAGTCCGGTATTATATTCAATCATTCATTAAAAGAAGAAATACACATTCCTTTTTTAACAAATGAAATTTATCTTTATTAGATTATATTCAACATTTAATTCGTGCAGAACTGCAAAAAAAAATGTAGGAAAAATAATTGTTTGAATATATACATTCATTACTATAATTATATTGTATTGTTTCCAAGTATCATATAAGTTGTACATTTCATTAAACGGATTTCCACATTTCATTTTCAGTCAAATTCAAAGTTCATTACTATGGTATTCCGTAACGACAAATATATAAGCAAAACTGTTGTTAAATAAGAAGCTGTTAAAATGAGATTTCATATTATCTCGTGGATAGACAGTAGTTCATTCAATCATAATTTAAAGTAACTATATTTCCCGTAATGAAAGAAATCTTAACGCTATTCATATGTTCTAATGAACAAGACAATTTCGAGGAACCCATATCACAATGAAATAGAAATATATTACATTGTACCTTTACACAATATTCCTTTACCTTTATACAATAAAATATTGCTTAGTATTTCTTATATCCACTTCTGGCCAAAAAATGAAGGAATCATTTTTTTTTTTTTATCATCAAATTAAATACTAGTCATCTCTACTTTTTTGGAACCGATTATAAAATTCATTGTTCTCGCAGCTTTCAGCTCTCTGGCAGAAAGAAATTTCATGTTCATTCCGAATCGGCATGATATTAATCTCGTTTCCTACTCCAAAATCAGTTACTAGATATTCCCTGTATACACGAATTAATGATAAGTTTTACTTCTTAAACTTTCTGTCGTTTAAGTATGATTTATTTTGATTGCAGAAAGAAAGTCTAACCTCTTCAAAGTAAAAATTTCTTCAAACAGTACAAAGATATTGTTAAACACTTTACAAAGTTATCTACACAAGTAATGTTCTTTAAAAAGATTTCATACAGATGAATTTTACATGTTTTTATATTTCTGTGGTTCTTTACGTCACAAATATTTCTGTATATAATTTTCTGCACATGTTTCTGTATTAAAAATAATATTGACACCTTGAAACTAGGTGACTGTTTTTTTTTTTTTTCTGGCACTGTACCTGTTTACAAGTAGACTGTTAACATATCAGACCTACATTTCCTCATTTTTCCTTTGAAAAATGAAATCCACAACAATATTCAATATAAAAAGACATAGGTAATGATGGCCATGCTATAAGTCCTGATGTGGACACAGACTGCAGGAATATGGCTGTGTTCTGTAGTACATTGATCATCCAATAAAACATTTTCTGTCAAAGTTTATTAGTCATTCTCGAGGTGAAGAGAGAGCAAGCAGAGAAAATGTAAGCATCCAACTGCTTATAACCCTCTTTGCAGTCTCCTAATACCTTTCTAACTCGCACAACTTGACTTGAAGCTTGGTCCTGACAATTAGTTTACGTCTGCTGTGGGTGCCCCAGGTGCTGGGGTAGGCAGGATTAAAAAATACTGAGAATCGTTAATGGGGTTGGCCTAATGGCGGCCTGGCTAAAGGAGACAAAATGAATAGTATGATAGGTGAGCTGGTTCATAAACAAAGTAAAAGAAAATACATTTTATATCGCTTTTGATACTTATGTAGTTTTTGTTGTGAAAAGCACTGTTAAGCCAAAGAGAATGGAAGCATATTACAGTGGACATTGAGGATGGCATCATTGTGACAAAGCTGTGTGGAGAGACCCATGGATTGATGGTTATCACGAGTAATGCCAATGAATAAAGTGACAGTGTAAGATACAGTACATATGATTAATGTCCCTTAATGTCCCCTTGATTCTTTCACATACAATATTTGGAAAATTTGAGACTCCATTGATAAACACATAGCAGTACGTTCAGTTCATTGTTTCTTCATTTGACATGTTGATCATTAATTAGTTTGTGGATTGTCAGTCAAACAGATACAGAGATAACAAGCTATGCCAAACTCTGCTGCAAGAGAAGTGTTCAAATTAAAAAACAACAACATATTAACACAAACTTCACTGGTTCTACGAAGCTTGCACTAGCTTCAAGTCAAAATTCATATTCAGTACAAAATGTTGATATTAACTTTTGAACACACACTAATTGAGAAAACTACTTTAAATAAGAGACACACCAGAGAGAAACCTTTGTTCGAAAGGCAGGGACTTATTTGTTATGTTGAATAAAAAAGCAACAACATACATATTTGCTTGTCATGTCTCTACCATATGGAATAATCTACCCCAGAATTTAAAATAATTTCCAAATGTTAACAAATCTGCCTTGGGAATGCCTTGGGAATGCCTTCATTACAGTCTAAACATGAAACAAGGTATTATTGTTATTTACAATTGTATGTTTTTGTGTAGTCATTTTTATCTTTGAGCACATAGGGACATAATACAGAATGTTCTATGTGCTATATATAAGCACTGCTGATTGTTGTTATTATAACTTTTATTATCATTTATATAATTATTATGGATAGTATTATTATTATCATCACTATTATAACCATAATTATTAGTAGTTGTATCAATATTATCATTCTTATTATTGTTATTATTAAAATGATGTCATATTTCATAATCACACTACCCCCCCCCCCATTTCTGCACACACACAACCCAAAGTCATTAATAAGACATTACGCAGAACATCGAGATAATGTTCTGCCAGAACCTGACTGCCCATTCATCAGGCACACACATTTGTGAAAAGTTCGCTGAGTGCTGTCTGGAGCAACTCTGTGATTGTAGTGAAATATTGCTATGATCTCCTTCCATAATGATCCCTGGCTTGGACTTTGGTGCAGATGTTCAGCTCAGCCACCCTAGTCATTTGAAGCTATTCCTGGTTTCTCTTGGCTTTTTCCACTTCGACATATCCAGTAGACAGCTGTCATCAGCTTCTCTCCCTATGCAAAGATGAACAATTGTTTTTCACAGACAATGATACTTCTATATTGCAGAGGGGAATGATGACATTTGAGACGACAGTCATAACATACTACTTAATCAATTTTCCACATTTGTAAAACTATATTGATTTGCCTGAGAAAATAATTATATAATAATGTTCCTTTCATATCAACACTTTGGTAATGTTTTGCTCAAAAGTGCTTATGCAATTCTGTTGAATTATAAGTTTAAAGCAATGTGATGATGTACATAAGAAGACTATACTAGGATAACTTCTAATTGTCCAATGACACTGGATTTTCTGAGTAATATCTATGACAAAATAAAACCTAATACTACATGAATAGGTGTTGCACTGATTGCTGTTTATATCTTGCTCACCTTTAGCTCTGTGCACAATGTAACCTTTGAGTGCAGTAAGAAGAGGATGCTTAGCCAGACGAAATGGTGAATGACCACATTATTGACTAGAATCAGGAGCAGACCTGAAGTAAAGAATAAGACAAAGAATAAAGAAAGCAGAACATCACAAGTGAAAATCAGTGACATAGTCAACCCCATGTAAGTAAAGTCTCAGACTCTTACAACATTGGAGTGTACAAAGCAAAAAAAAAAAAAAACCCAACATTAATATGAGTGAAGCTATAAATTTTCATTTTCATTGTCTTTGCCAAGTATTTGTCATACAGTACGTGCCATTGACTTTTGCAAACTTGATGGTATCTCATATCAGCACAGAGAGCTGCTCATTCCCCATCTCCATTGTTCCCCCCCCCCCCCCAAAAAAAAAAACCACACACACTCAGCAAACGTCAAAAAACAAACACAACTGCAGTTATAACAGTAATGAAAGATAAATGACACTGAAGAAATGCATATCGGTACCATATCAAGATCAGATTGAGAGACAGCATTGCCTTTATACCAAAATGCAGCATGACTGCAGGTAATTAGATGTCAAAATGTCGGATTCCATGTTATGTCAGTGCTTCACGTCCATCAAAACTACAAGTACAGTTGTAATTTAAAAAAAAAAGTAAGATACACAATCATTTCATTATGTGAAAAGTCAAATTATTTGTCGTATGCCTGCACTGTGTACTAGTATTACACACTGGTTTGTCTAAATCCTTGTCAGAGAGTAATGTAACTTACGGTTCTTGTTCAAGCTTGTGATGATGGTAGAAATCTACAGGAATGCAGTTTGGAGTACAATTTCGTAAAGCAGCCCATCATCGAAGAACATCACTCATTTCAGTCCAGTCTGCAAGTTGTTGCGTTGTCCACACAAATGCCTCAATATCTGTTTGGAATGGAAGATGAATGCTAGATGTCAATCACATGAAACTCCATCCCTACTTACAATTCTGTAAGATCATTAATATGAGCCACAAATTTGCACAACATCACACTGCCCCCTTACCCACTTCCTTTTCAGGTCTACATTATATGGCTTATTAGAATCTGCAGTTTGGGAACATCACTCTGGTCTAATTTTACAATTTGCACACTTCTGAATCCTCGTACCTCCCCGCCCCCCCCCCCCCCCCAAAAAAAAACCCACTGTGTTTCAAAGAACCATAGATTGTAGAAAATCAAAACAAGCAAATATCACAAACTAAGGCAAAATTACTTGCCATGTACATATTTATAATGTTTACATTTAGGCCTATAGCATGATAGAACAATTTATGAATTCAGGTGCTGAGTATTAACATTGCGTAACAAATATGTTTTTGCTTGCTGTCTATCCAAATCAAATTTGCTGGTATGAATATTCACGACAACTTTATCAAACCTTATTGTTGTTCTTAACGCCTCAATTTAGACAATGAGGTGGGAGGAGGACCTTCCTCATTTAGATTTTAGCACAAGTAGCTGTAAATCATTTTTTTCCCATTGAGACCTCAAGGGTAGTCAGCGAAATATGTCACAGTAACCTGGACAGGTAACGGTATTCAATTAGCACTGTAACACAGTCAACTAGACGCCTATCTAAATTAGATCTAGAAGAACTGTAGATAATTCCTGGAATATTCAGAGGATCTATAAGAGAGCTAAATTACCTGGGAAGAAGTAGGCTGTAGCATTACCAACTTGAGCTCGCGTATTACAGGCAACAATAAAATTGTACAATATATCACCATTTTAGTGCCTTACAGATTCGATGCAAATGTGAGACGAGTTCATTTGACTCTTTAGTTCGAACCGCTTTCCCTATTCTTCACTTACACCGAACAATAGCTGTGGGACTGCAAACGTAGAGTACGAAGGTAGGACAGAGCCAAACTAAGTCATTGTGACCTGTTAGAGTACATATTTACACTCTTTTGATATTCTAATTCCTTATTCACAAATCTACATTCAATAAAATGAAAAATTCGAATAATTTAACTGTCAATACAGAGCGATATGTATCTTTACCGATTTCATCTGTCTGGTTTCCGTTGCTCAGGGCGCAGCCATTTTGGACGAGCGCGTACGAGGACGTTTGACAGATCAGTGAATTCGATGACGTCCGGCGTGTACGCACGCGAAGTGCCACTTCGTGAAAATCTAGACGGACCAGTCGGAGTTTTCACGAAGTGGCACAGTCGTTATTATTACGTAATTACTCGAGATTGAGGTTCAAAAATTTGTCAGGTTGTAGAACTCGGTATATACTATCATAATATGCAAAAATCACAAAATCGAAAATTTACTCGATTTTGGCCGGTTGTGCCGGTTCGTGGATTCAGCGACGAGTAAGAATCCTTGATTTATATATCGTTCGCAATACCTTTAAGCACAATATTATTTCTTTTTCTTCCATAGAATATAAGATTACATACAAAAATTGCAGTAATGACTTCGAGTATACAATATCTGACTATAAGATATAATGAAAACCAGAGGCTATGAACATGCATATTATACTCCTTGATAGGTTTTCAATGTTCAACATAAAGAATTAACTGAGATGACATAACAGCGTATCATATTGCTTATGAAAGTAATGACCGACAATATTTTACCAAGCAAACTCCTTCAACAGATATTGACTTCTCTGACCGATAATCCCGTATTATCTGGTCCCGCAAATGATAATAATAGCAAAAGTATATAATGACGATAATAATAATAATATTGTAAAGCGATAGTAATGATGATGTAATGATGATAATAATAACAAAAACAACAATAAAAACAGCAATAATAATAATGATAACAATAATGATAATGATAATAATGATAATAATAATAAAAATAATAATAATAAAATTGGTATGGCTAATCCTATTCCAATTTTTTTTTTTTTTTTTTGCCAGGCAAGTGAGTGACAAAGGAAGCATCATATGGGAAGTAAACCACATATTTAACATCCTTTTTTTTATGATTTTCGTTTGATATACTAGTGTTTCTCTAATGGATTCGTGACCTACCTCGCTCAGCCAATTGATGAGAGCATCGAGAGCATCTTGGTATTCGTCCTTGTGGTCGTAGATAAAAAAGCCCTGGATTGTGAGCTGCTTTAGAACCGCTATCAACTGGAAAGATGGCACTATGGAAAATAAAATTTTCAACCAGGACATGCCGGAGGTGTTATTGCAAAGATACGACGTCAGGTAAATTAGTTCTGGTGTGTGGCTGGCCAGTTACGTTCTCGCTAGTGCATGTGAATGATCCACTCGTACCCTCTGTATGTTATTTTGTGATTTTTTAAATATATGTTGGCAGCGGTGGCCATACATAGGTAGAGAGCAAAAATACCGCCTTTCTGATTTAAGAAGGACTAACATTTTAGTTCATCTTTGTAAAAAAAAAATACCCCTATACAGGAGTGATATTATTGTGTTATTATTGAAAGGTATATGTCAACAGACGAAATAGGCAGATGTATTGCATTCTATATGTCGCAAGCATAGATTAGTATCAGCATTATCTAGTCACATGAGATTATTTGAGAGAAGGTGACTTGAAAACAGGAAAGTGCAGACCCTTTTCAAAGCCTATATCTTTTAATACTCACAAATATAGCCCCGCATGACTAGTTTATATATGATATCATCGAGATAAGATATTTTGTTTCATCTATCCTTACAAAGAGAAACCTATGTGACTTCTTTCGTTTGTCTACAGTTAAGAAGTATTGTTTTGTGTACCCGACGCAAAGACTTACGGCTTATTTGTTTAATATAGACTTAAAAGTGCATGTCAATGATGGCATGAGTCGTGAGTGGCAATATTATATTGACGAACACCCATTCTCAATTCACCAAAATTTGATTTGAAGAATTTGTGATTCTTATACACCTTTGGACTGTGTTTTGTGGGCATTAATCTTCTTCAAACGTGAGGAATTATGAAAACAAGAACCTTGCTTTTGCTGTTTGAATCTATTCAGCTCATGTTTATGATTTTGAGTGAGAAGAGCATTCTAGATTATGTCGAGGAACTCCAGAAAGCTAAGATAAACATAAAAAAGAAAAGAAAGAGATAATTGCAGATTAAAGAAAAAATAATATACACCATGCAATTAATTGAAGCTTAGATCAGTTCTACCCGACAATTTCATCTTTTATTAGTTACATTTCACTTTTTACAGCACCTAAATTCATTTAAATAATCACCCCAACTCAGACTGACCTTTGGGCTGATCGGCTAAGTTGTACGAGCTGATGGAGCCACAAACGCATATTCGGCCTTTGACGTTCATGTTGTTCATGACTACGGAGGACAATTCACCTCCGACCTGAAAAGAAGTAAGCCAATTAAAAAAAAATGGTAATGGTGAGCATATATTATATTGCTGAGAACTATAGTGTTCTAATGTTAAACAGTTTGGTAAACCTACGCGAACCCCCCTTTCAATGCCTTTCCTTCCTTAAAAAAAAAACAACGACTAAAACACTTACACTGCTATTTTAACTGCTATTCAGTAAGCATGCACAAAAGTCTGTTACACTTCCCGATAATACCTACATACGTCACATTAATTATGTCAGTTTTGCGAGAACATCTTCACATGTATACCGAGTGTATGACTTTGCAGTACAGGCACTTCATAACACAATTTGAAGAAAAAAAATCTTAGTTATAAATGATTTGGATGAGGACAAGTAGTTGTAATCTGCACACACTGCAGTGATTCATATTTCATTCTTTTTAAACTCAACTCTTTGTTGATATGAAGGCTAATCATGATTCTGTGCAATTAAGAAAGACTAGCTATTGCGTTAAATATGTATTAAAATCTGTGGTTCACAAATCAGCAAACTCTTGAGTTTAATGTTTGCACACAGTTTGAACTGTGTAAAGGACGGTTCGAGGTTATTCATACAAGAACTTATACACCGTCCGTATTAGCGGATACAGTCTGTAGGCCTGTATATCTAAGAGCATGATATCATACACTTTATACCTCAATTATTTCCAAAGATTATCAATATTCCTTAACATCGAAGACTAAGAAACACAAAATAACGACATGCAGAATTAAAACGAGGCAAGGAATGATATAATGATTATGATACCCAACACTTGCCCAAATTAAGAAATGTAGACCCAGGTTCACCTATTACAACTTCCACCTCCCTCAAAAACGACAGAAATTCAAGAGTACGCATGTATCGATCCCATGACATCCTTTGCAAATTTTCCATTTCATTTAGCCAATTCTCAAACATTCAAAGCTAATACTGGGGACTAATCCGTTTCTTGAAACCAAGACTCATTCAGTGGAGTTTACGTTCAAAACATTCAAAAGAAAATAGCAAAGCACAAAGTTTTTTCCATAGATATACAGAAGAATTGATATATTGACCATATTATTATTCTTAATGCACTTTTTGATACGCTGTCGAGTCGCAATCAATGATCCTTACAACTCAGACTTTTTTTTTTTATAGTTTCCTTTGTAGGTTTCTAGGGACACCGAGTTTTGGAAGGAACCTGGGGGTGTTTGGGACCTGGGGTGTTTCATAAAGCTGTTCGTAAAGTTACGAAGGACTTGCGAACGACTGGTGATCAGTTCTTGTGCTGAATTACTAAAATTCTGATGAGTATAGCACATCAGGACTGATCACCAGTCGTTCGTAAGCCCTTCGTAACTTTACGAACAGCTTTATGAAACAGGGCCCTGGACACCCATACCGCCTAAAAGAGAAATCAAACAATGAGTTTCAACAAAAGAGAAACCTAAGGAAATTCACGACTGCGTGAACATGACAGTGTCGAGAGTTCAACACGAAAATTGCAATGTCATGATTCACTATTTGTGTAGTATTTGTGAATTCATTTTTCTCTGTTTTTGATCGCAACGAATCTATATTATGTCTATGACTGAAAAATGCAAGTCATCGTGGTATTTAGGGCAAAGACAGATTATACGTCCAAGGTCAGATAATCATGTGGCAGTTTCTTTGTCAATAAGAGTACTTTTGACCTGCGTTCCTACCGGTTGTCACGATAAGGCTTTGGCATTATAAACAGTCCTTGCTGCAAAGAACTGCGACAAAGTTGTGGTTAAAAAAAAATCAATTGTATGCATGTTATTGAATCTACATGAAAAAATGCTGCGTAATATTATGCACTGTATGTTTTATAAGCATGGCGTATTCTGCACAGTCATCTGCACAAGGTAAACATGAAACTATTCTCAAAGGCACGTCTCGCATGTACAAGAAATAATACGTATTCAGAAAACTCAGTGCCACCAGTTAGGCCCTTCAATTCTACATGATATCCCTTACATACTCGCGTAGTACAAAGAAGCCATATCACAATGAATGTGAGCTATCCGTAATAGGTTGTGAACTATACTCCCTACCAGTAAATGTCTGACTATGATTTAGGAAGAATAATCATGAACCACATGCTTTTGTTGTTGTCGTCAGTTTTAAAATAAACATATAGCTTGTTGTATATAGATTCAGGATCTTTAACTCTCATTTTGAACCATTACGTGAAACCAAAAAAAAAAAAAAAACCAAAAAAAAAACCAAAAAAAAAAACTGCATCTTCATCTCTTAAACTTCCAAGATCACACCGAAAGAATTTTTATCTGAACTAGCGTACTGTTGTTTTTGTATTGACTGTTTATTATTTTGTTTCTTTTTAAAAATAATTCTCGATATGTGAATAGCTTCCCAATGCACCCAACATCTAGCCCGAAGAGTTTTGACATATTATCCCCATTATCATCATCTCGAAGTAGATACCAATATCGATTGAATAACGTGTCGCACGAGCTTACATTGTCAAAGTAACAGTCGACGCCATTTGGCGCGGCTTCCTTGATAGCCTTGTCCAAATCTTTGATGGTCTTGTAGTTGAGGGCGATGTCATATCCCAGATCTTTCAGATAATTCAGCTTTTCTTGGGACCCTGCGAAGCCGATGACTTTGCAGCCCTGGAAGAGAAGTGACAGAGAATTTAAGACTTTGCAGGAAAATTAGGGCGAATTTCGAGTTAACGTTTGAATTCCAGTTTGTTGGAGGATTACACTGCAAGTACAGTATCCTCAAGCCCTTTATGTGGCGTAGGACTTTGGATAATAATATTATGCACGAGGAATGGCTTTCTGCGCTCGGGACAAACAAAGGGGCAAAGAAGATATCCTATCCAGATATAATGCGTGTGTTTTTTTTTCGAATGAAAATAGAAAACTCAGAGAAGTCGGCCTAGATCAGTGAAACATTGGAAAATTTTGTTCTTGGTATAATATATACTCAGATTGTACGTGTTTGCATGTCCTTCTTAATGGATGAATTTTATCGGTGCCAAAATATAATAATAATTACAATTTGAGAAGAATGAAAACCAAGGAAATTTTTCGTGCAAAAATACACACTAAGAAAAAGAGGTTCAAATTTGCACCCTATTTGTACCTATACCAGCACCGTGGTGTGCACATTAAATTTTACACCTTTTATTTTGTTAGTAGAAAATTTAAATCTCTTAATATTTATAATTATTCGTAACTACAAAGATGCAGAAATACACATTAGAGTGTAAGTTTGATCTTACCAGTAAAACCTTGGTGCTCGTGGTCCAAATGTTTAATTCACAATGTATTAATGCTCTTGGTGCATATTTGCACCCTTGATTAGCACAAAACTGCGGGTGCAAATTCGCACCCCTGCGTTTTCCAAAATTCAGCGTATTGCACCTTTAAGGGTGCAAATTGCTTATTGCGGTGCAAAGTTGCACCCACGAATATAGGGTGGTTGAGGGACAATTTTGGGGGTCAAATTGGAACCCGTATTTCTTAGTGTATATGGTGAGATGTTCAACACCTAAACGTCACAGAGAGTTGTCAGTTTGTCATTTTGTCTTACTCTGTAAACTTTTTTTTCAGTTCATATTTTTTGTGTGAGTGTGTGTGTCTGAATTTTCCTTGAAAAAAATTTCACTCATCTAGGCACTACTTTTCTGATTTTCCGTTTTCCTACAAAGCAATATAACATCAGATGGACCTTTTCTTTAAGTTAAAGGTACGTTAGAGGCTTCATTTCACCAGTTGCGTGCTGGTTAACTGTTAATGATATTTTAATTGGCCACCGATATATAAACAATAATGTCCCCAACCACATATCGGCGGTTATTTGCTATACGGTATAATTATGTAATGCTATTATTAACTGTACCCTGATGCATTGACAGTGTCTCATCTTGTACGTAAAATTGCCTTTCATTTTAGCCCTGTATTATTAAAAAAAAAAAAAAACATTTGCAGAATTTTTAAAGAGACTGTTTACCAATGAATTTAGGATTGATTCTTGAATTGGCAAATAATTTAGAAATGATCAAGTCTCTCTCCCTCTCTCTCTCTCTCTTTCCCTTTCTCTCTTTGTCTCTCTAGCATGAGCGAATTTCTGTAAATAATTTTCCGACTTTTCCTGGGTTTAGTTCTATCTAATCTTTCCTCATAATAACATTTACAGTATAAAAAAAAATCAGGGAAGCAATTTATTCAGTACAATAAAAAAAAAATCAGGGAAGCAATTTATTCAGTACAATAAAAAATGGTCAATAACGAAAGGAATATAATGATTAGAAATAGTGGCGATACAATCAATTTCACAATCAATTTGGTATGACCATTAATGAACATAAACCTTCACTTTACTCCAATTCCTGGTTAAATAAAATGACCGTATCACAGTAATTAGCCCTGAGGACAATTACCCCCCCCCCCCCCCCACCCCTCCCGGCTAAATACTCATGGTTATGATGTAATTAGAGTAAAGATTAGTGCTAGGGTTAGGTATAGGGATAGAGATGGGGTTAGGGTTACGATTAGGTTAAGGTTAAGGATTACGGTCAGGGAAAGGGGAAGGGTCCTGCATGGATAATTGCCCAAGGGGTAACTGCCCTGCACCCGAAATTGACATTACGTAATAGGGTGGTGGTTCTGACCATGATCTTGGCGATTTGACCGACTACTGCCCCCACTGCTCCGGCCGCACCACTGACCACCACCGTCTCTCCCTTTCCCGGTTTGGGCTTGCAGATACCAAGGAACGCCAGGTAAGCAGTTTTCCTGTGATATTATTTTGATACAATAATTATTTAACGGGCAATAGATACATGAACATTACATAAAAGCTACAATCGGCATTCGCACAATACCACTTGGAACAGGATGAGGCGTGTAAAAAGTCTTTAATGGATCTTTTGGATTCTCAATAGGGAACTAGTTGAACGATTAATGAGTTATACCCTTGACCTGCAAAGAGTAGACTGTTGGTTTAATCCTGCCCATATGCAGTTCTTGCTTTCGTGGACAAGACGATTTACTTATACACTATGTTCCCCAAAGTTACAATGGGATTTCCACATTGATAACTTTCAACTGATTTAACTGTCTGAATGATATTTCAGGGTCTAAAAATATAAAATCTTCCCTATATTGGGCAGAAACCTCCATTCAATTTGGTTAAAAATGGTCACAGAGAAATGTGGTCACAGAGAAATGTGGATCGTTAGCATGTCATAGGTATGTTTCATCTGTAGTTCGATGCCCTTGGAACTACATGTTAAAGGGCTCGTATAGTTTTGGTTGAGACCTAACTTCAAGTTTTTAACATTTTTGGGTGAGATAATGAGAAACCTCTTATGATATATATGAAAGAGCATGTAATTCCAAGAGGAATTCAATGTTTATTTGATGAAAATTGGTTATGAAATGGCTGAGATACTCAAAACAGAGCAATACGAATAAAATGTGGGACCCACATTTTATTATGATCATTTTGTTTTTCTTTGTGTTTGGATGTCTCAGCCATTCCAAAACCAATTTTCATCAAATAAACTTTGAATTCCTCTTAGAATGGCGTGCTCTGTACCATATCATAAGTGGTTTCTTGGTATCTGGCAAAAAGTTAAAAGCCAAATCCTGAGCTCCACCAATACTGTACCATCCCTTTAATGTAACACAGTGGACAGATCTTGGAGGGAAAGGATTCCTGACATGCTCTACAAAGATCCTCATTTTTCTTTGACCGGTGAAGCAAATCGTTTTTGCAAGAGTTGGGTAATAATTATAGTTTCATACCCTGAAATTGCGTTTGGATTAAATCACTATTTTTAAAGTTATCGTGGCGGATGGTCCCGTTGTATCTGGTTGTTTATTTGTTTTTGCTTTTTTTTGGGGGGGGGGGGGGGGGGCATACGGCATGATATGTCATACTTGCAATTTTTTGCCTAGGTGCATGGGTAGTACCCTTAGTAAGGTATGACAGGGTCCTCTCTGAGAACACCAGTGGCGCTATACAGAGACGTGCTACACTGTACGGATAAGATAAAATGTGTATTGATATAACTGAGTCATTCTATACAGGGAATCACCTTTCAAACGTACTCTTTGCGCAGTTGTGTCTTTCGCCATGCCATTACTATTACACCAATCGACTGGGGGTTCTTTACTTCTGCTACATTAATTGATTCGAAAACTGAACAGGGAATACGTGCTAAGCAACGAACGCTTACCCTGGCATTCCAAGCGTGCCTAGCGCCAGCGACTTCGGCCATTTCGGATCGGGGTAATCGGCGACAATTGTTACGTCACATCCTTTAACAACAGACCCGGATGTCCATCCAGCATCAGCCTGGACAATGGAACCGATGGGCACCTTCGGGTCTTTGCTCTTGACCACTCTGACAGAAGATTTAGGGAAGGTAATTGATTTTTTCTAATGTCTATTATTATCTTTACAATTGTTTGTATCATTATCATCATTATTAAAAACTGTTGCTTTTATTATTTATTTATTTGGCATCTCAACACAAAACACAAACAGAAAATCGCATTAGGCCTACATGACGCGTAGACTGTGGTGATTCTAGGTGCATATACCGCTGGTTGCCAAGGGAGGAAAAGGCAAACCTAATGATACCATACGAAGAATAAATCAAATTAAATTAAATCAAATCAAACCAAGTCACCAAATCACCAGTGTAGTATGCACCCAGAATCCGCCATATTATGATATCAAAATAGTTATCGTAACATATAAGAATCAGCTATATCATAACATCGTAACATCATGATATAGTATAATAAAATAATAATAATAATAAACACTTTTGTTACTTTGTTTTTATGCTTCTGAGTGTAATGATACACGATAAAGTGTAACAATATTATATGTAAGAGTTATATGTAAGTGTTATACAGCTGAGGCACAACCAGACTCCATAGCGGCATTCCTAGTTTATAGTAATAATTCCATGTAACACAGGCACTTTGTTGTTCGTCTGTTCAAAATTATATCTGTGGATCTTATTAGTCGCCTTTTGATTCATAGGATTTGCAGTTTATATAGGTTTGCCCTGTCTTCGGCGTCATATTTGAAATTAAATTTGTAGGCCTATATGATAATAGGCTTATATTCAGTCTGTAAATTTTATGTGTTTCTTAAGCATCCTTAATGGCAACAAAAAATGCCTACAGGCAATAGTAAATGTCTTTACTTTTGGGCGTTGGAAGGTAAAAATAGAGGTGTTCACTCAGGCGCACAGTTTCCATTTTTATTAAACTACCAAGTTGATAGCCAATTGAATTACCTTTCCCATATGGTATATAATACATCAACTCTTAGCCAAATATCCTATAAGAAATATAAACTTGAAAAAAAAGTTTTTACTTTCTTTTTGCTGAATGTATAGATATCTATTATTATGTAAATGTATGTTTATGATATAATATTATACTATATATCATATTACATATTACATATAATGTATTTCATATCATATGTTAAATAATGAATATTACATATTATAAATTATACATATAATAAAGACGAGTAGCAGAGGAAAGCAACTAATCTAACAGAACTTAATACGTACTTTGCCACTTGTTCTCCGATCATCAAATCTCCCACTTTGATGGGCAAAATCCTGTGGACAAAAACAGAAAACTTCAATGTTTTAAACTGAAAAAAAAAACAAACAAACGCTTACTGTGTAGAATTTCTTTACACGATTTGTGTATTGCCACATAGAATTCATGTGTATAGTGGATAAGGGATTACAGTTTACAAACACACGGGGATGAACTTGATGCCATTTCGTGACAGGAGTATATATACTGAGACACTTCGGGAAGTGATTAATGAAACGACTTTGGCCAGTGTCGTTGGGTTGAACCCACCAGAAGGAACATTTTGTGTATTTCCTTCCGCAATCTTCGTATTCTCATTATAATCGGCATTTAATCCCACTTACGGTTTGGCTTCCATTTTTTTTTTTAGGTTCAACAGACGAGCTAAATCAGTTCAATGGCTGACAAAAATCGAGCTGTGTCTGTTTAATTCAATAAAGTGATGAAATGTGCTTGAGAGCAACTTTTAAAAACCATTTGATTAATCACGATGCGAACTTAACATGATTATTTGTTGTTCTATCCCTAATTTACATTTTAGAACTGTTTTCAAGCGTTAAAACTGGTTTATTGTTTCATCTACAAATGGTAAATAACGCCTATAATGGTCTCACCTCATGTAAGGGTCTACAGTAAGGTAGAGTGCCTGAAGCTCCACCTCTGTAATCAATATATGTATATAAAAAATTGATAATAAGTCAGATTCAAAATTAAAACAAATACAATTAACTTATATACAAAACAAACACTATGGTATGGTGCAATGTGACGAATAGAACATGAAGATTTGTTATAACCAATCACTACTACTCTGTTGTTTCGAAAAGGCACTTATATACCAAGATGAAGTTTTTGCATAAATGATAATTTTTCATTTAGGACTAAACTAAACTAGAAGAAATGACAAAGTTTAACATAAGACAATATAATCATCTACATGATTGAATAAACCTGTGTTCACTAGCAGTTCACTTCATGATTACAAAAAGGGGGAATCAAGCCGTATTTATTATTATTATTTTTTTTTTTTTTTACTTTTGATAGCAATGTCAGGAAAAAAAATAATGTTCAGGTCTTTGTGTGTTTGAAAATTATCAGAATAAGTTTAATGATAGGGATAAATGGTTATGTTGCTATGTATAAAGATCTCGAGTTTCTATTCCAGAGCTTTCACGGAATGTGCCGAGACCATGGCAATTTCTAAGTTCTAGCGAAATGTTGTAAGTGATATTTCTGCGTTGGTTTGATGCATGGGAACTGAATAAAACGTTTACAGTAAGAGGACGAAAGTACACACACTTTAACATAAAAGAAATAGAAGAAGAAGAAGAAGAAGAAGAAGAAGAAGAGGAAGAAGAACAAAAAAGGAGGAGGAGGAGGAGGAGGAGAAGCATCGCAGTAACATCATACAGAAATTAAAAAAAAATATTCCACAAATTGTGCAGTCTTACTACGACTTCACTATATACGTACCGCCATCCTGTAATGCCGGGAGGTTATAAGTCACAAGTTTGAAGTTAGATTCAGTCACTTGTCCCGCGAACTCCTTGGCAAGAACAAATTTTTTGGCCGAGGCAGGAGCCATTTTATTAACGTCGGCTGTGTCTGCGGCTGTGTCTGATGCTGTGGCGCAAAATCGTCAGTCCAGGTGTCTAGAGCGCTGGAGCTTTCTCTTTATATATCACTGTCATGCGAGGAAACGCATGGACGTGAGGCTGAAAAGAACCACTGGCGGATCCAGGCGGGAGCGCACCGGGCGCGCGCCCCCTTTATTTACTTATTTTTTTAAACAAAAGAAATAAAATAAATGGAGCGAGGCGTGCGCCCTCTTTAATGTTGTAAAGGTGACCCCCCCCCCCCCCCCTTTTACGGAATTCCTGGATCCGCCCCTGTGAGCAGTGCAGTTTGCTCTTCCCTCATGCTTATTATTCATGTGAGTTCTGCATGCCAACAAAAACGTGATGTTTCAGTGATGTTTATCACGTAGTCTGCTTCTTTCATAGGGAAGCCGGAGGGGGGGGGGGGGGGGGGGGGAGGGTGGAAGGTGTTTCTGAGTTGGGGTGCGACCTCTCCGCTGATCATGCTTATTTGCTTCATATAGCTGATCTCTCATTTTGGGAGTACAGTATGTGAAAGATGGCTACATTTGCCTATATTATAAAAGGAAAGTTTCATGACAGTTAGACATGGTTACTCAATTTATTTCTTTTTTTTTTGTATAAAATCATCAATATTTTGATTATAGTAACCAAGTATACTCATCATTATGTTTTTAATCAGCGCATCTTAGAATGTTCAGTTTTTCTGCTGTTGATTAAACTTTAATATTATAAGCTTAGTGACTAAAATCTATGCTCCAACCCTGCTAGAAAAGAACACTGTGTCCCCAAAGTGTGAGAAACATAGTGTGAACACAGGGTGAAATCTCTTGGCAGTGTTAAATTCGAACGTTTTAACAGTGTGAATACAATATGAATCATCAATTCACTGCTTGAAACAAAGCATTACTGTGTGAACACTCTGTGAAAACCTCACCAGTCACCACAGTGTGAAATCATCTTCACACGGTTAGATTCGAGTGTTTTCACATAGTCGAATATGGAACACACTGTGAACACATTGTGGGACACTGTGCTCTTTCCAGTTGGATATTAACCCTCTCATTGAATTCTACCTCGCTGTTCTCAACCTCAGAGCTGGGTTTCAAATTACCACGGCGTGTAGAATACTGTACTCCTTCTATCATTATGGCGTAACAAAAGGCTAGCTGTGGATATGGGTGGGTACACTCTAGATTTCATTTTGTGTTATGAACTATGTCATGAATATGCATTTATACAAAGGAGGTGTGGCCTGTTTGGCCCATTGTAAAAAGTCAAGATGGCTCATTTTCGAGTGACGCTGGGACCATGCCGTCCGAGGAATTCAGAGGGAGGAGTAAAGTTGTTATAACTTTAAGTTTTCGTGTGATGGTGATATGATTCCGTGTCACGAATTTCCCTCATTCCGTAATAACTAGAACAGGACATAATTGACTCTGATAAACATGGCTGAACACCAGCACTGACAAAGCTGCTGAGTGATTTAGGGTATCAACACGAAATGTGAATTCTGAATAAACAATTGGTTCTTATTTGAGAGGTTAGTTTGTAGAGGTTAATTTGCACTGGTGTAAAAATTAACACGAAAATAATATAATTGTAGAGATAAGGATCGTCAAACACAATATTGATATCACTTTTGGAGGAAATTTCGAAGCGTGGGAGGGGAATCTGATATGCTTTATTTGTTTCATCTTCACCCTCGATATGGACGGTGATTTTTCAAAAGGGGAGCAAATATTAGTACAAGTATATAGTGCTGATTGTTCGAGCAATGATTATGCGTTTTCAGTGTAAGCTCAGCTCCCACCCCACTCCACCTCAGTCACACTATTCAGCTCCAAAATATTTTATAGAGTCACGCATGTTCGTATCTTGGCTTTGGTTGAATATTTCTTAAATTGCTTATTCATTTCTATATCGCTTCTGTATTCTCTCCACTTCCATATTATGTACAATTGTACAACTACTATATAGCTCTCTTTTTATGTCCCTCTGCATCTCAGAATAGGCCTCTAGATCAATGACGCATATTTCAAGTTGGTTTTGCATATTTATCATTATTATTATTATCGTTATTATTATAATAAGGGAGTTCACGGTTAGTGCATGTCTCATTTGACCCCTACACCACAGACTTTGAAATAAAATGGACATAATGTTGTGATCAAGAATTCCTTTTTGAAGCATGTCATCTTGTATTAAATCATTGTTGAAAAAGTGCATGGAGAGATTATGCTAAACAGTGTTGATGAATGACTTACACCTGTACGTTCTAATTTAGTCTGAAACACATACATTGTACTGACATAATTCAGATTCTCATAGTTGCTCGCGACTTCTTTACGTTTTTACGTTTTACCTGCGCAAATCACAACCGTGAAATCCCTTGTTATTATCAGTATTATTATTATTATTATTATTATTATTATTATCATCATCATCACTATTATCATTTATAATCATATTATCCGTATCTTACCACAGTAGAGTTCAATACACACTAAACGCACCTTGTTTTATGAAAACTGCACCGCAGTTAAATAAAGTAAAAAAAAAACACAAAACAAAACAATTGTGACACCATGTTCATGAAGATGCGGCTACAAGATTCAATAATAATAATAATAATAATAATAATAACAACAACAACAACAAAAACCCACGCATGTTTGTGAGTATGGCGCTAAGATGACGAAGAATTTGTTAACACGTTCACCACTCCATGTTTATGGTGCCACACGGTGAAATGTAAAAACACCGTCCTCTCTATGTCCAGGAAGCAGTCTTCTCTCCAGATGGGTTTCTATCCTAACTCATATTTAAGAACTATTTTAAAGCACTAATTCTTCCGCAAATGGTAAATTTGTCTTTAAGAACAGAAGAGCACTACTGCCCGATTTTTTTTTGTGTGTGTTCAGAATAAATCCATCCTAATTGTTTTGCTATTCGTGACCACTGGTAGTTCAGGTATCTTCAAAAATGAATCTCATTTTCAGCAGCACATCAGCTTTAAGCCACTTGAATCAATGTCATGATTGAACCATTGCGGTATCTGTGATTTAATATGTGGATAGGTTGCGGTATGTAGCAGTAACTGTTGTTCCATGGTCACGTAGCCGACTGAGTCAGCGCAAAAAGTATGTTGACATTGGTGGTTGAGGATATTATGGATCGGTGATCGGAGAGGATAATGACGTCAGCATATAGATTCGTGAAAATTTATCTACGTGCATTCCAGTTGAACGATGTTTGGGTCGAAATTTACACAACGAATATAAAATACAGAGAATTTAAATCAAACAATACCTTGATGTGCTGTTGTGATGCTTGTGCTTATTCAAAAATTAGAAGTCATCTTGCTTCTGTATGACAAAAAGTTGTAATCAGATAATTTGACGAAAATGTTGCCATTTAACCAAAAACTTAGTACTGTATCTCGTGATTCTTAGCTATGGATGAATGTCATGGCTTCCATTTTAAAGGACAAGTCCACCTTCATATATACACGTGGATTGAGTAAATGCAGCAATATTTGTACAACACATCAGTGAAAGTTTGGGAAAAATCGGAGAATCCGTTCAAAAGTTATTCATGAATTTTTAAAGTATCTGCACAGTCACTGCTGGATGAGAAGACTACTATTGAGTGTATGATGTCACATGCGTATATGTACAACATTATAAGGAAAATATAATGAGAATTATTCCCCTTGCCTTCTGAAAGAGGAAAGTCAAGTGTTCTTTTACTATGCGAAAAAAAGTGAAAATATCTTGAATTTTCCTTATATTTTCTTTATAGTTGTGCACATGTGACATCACAATCTGTAGTAGTCTTCTCATCCAGCAGTGACTCAGCAGAAACTTAAAAAATGCATAACTTTTAAACGGATTTTCAAATTTTCTCTAAACTCTTGCTGATGTGTTCTATTAATATTGCTGCATTCACTCAATCCACATGTCTATGAAGGTGAACTTGTGGTTTAAGCAGTGAAAACTCTGAAGAGCGGTTACCCGGGGAACTGGGACAACTGTACAATACTGTTTCAAGGTTGATACATATTATAGTCGTCCTCGTGTTCATCATCATTGCTACATCACTATCATTATCACTATAATTGGTCATTCCTATACCTTGATAGAAGATAGAGCAGATTCCAGACTACAGATATATTAGATATAGAGAACGGTTGCTGTTGTTGCTGCTGTTGTTATTGTTCTATACCCAGTCTATATCTCACTCGTTCAGATGTGCTTCCAAAATTACAATTTGTATTTTTATAGTTGTATGCCCTTTTGCCTCTCGACGGATTTCTTCGAGCTTCACATTTCTCTTCTTGGAGTAAACTGGACACTGCCATCCAACAAAATAAGCAAATGCTATACATTATGTCAAACTTGCCCAACTGATTTTAATAAATATACAAATAAACGACGTAGGCAGCAAGCATTTTGGCGCAATCTGAATGGATTACCATGTCTGTTTCTATCCTCCATTTTCCTGCCTTTTCCTGTAACCTTCCTTTGCTGTTTAGTTTTGTATTTACTTTCAAAGTATATTTCTTTCACCAGTTCCAGAATATGAAACCGATGATATCTATTCGTTTTACACAATGAGTCCTGTTTGTGTTTTGCTTTGTTTTGGTGTTTTGTTTTGAAATTGTTGTTTTATATACTCTTTGTTCTTGTTTATGATAATGAGGTATATAACCTTGCTTTAGAGAAAAACAGGGGTAAACATTATAAGAGAGCTGATACATGTGATACATATAAAAACAATCTTACACCAGACATTATCTTAAAGCACACAAACATACGCACATACACACACGCACACACACACACACACACACGCACACACACATGAATTAAGTTGTTAGATAATCTTAGTTTTTCAGATTCTACAGTCTGCATAAAAGAGCTGCGAACATTGCATAAAGAAACAAAGTAATATAACGGATATCAATATATATATTCATATACCGGTAACTCATCAATAACATATAACTATAAAGTAGACGATGAATCCAAAATAACACACACACCCGACAGCTGCCCGACCTTGTCTTAACACACTCAATAACAAACAGACTATGTTTACGACAAACATACGCACACACACATGAATTTAGTTGTTTGATATTAGTTTATCAGATTGAATAATTATATGCTGCGAACATTACATAAAGAAAAATAAAGTGATATAACAGACATCAATATGTATATTGACCATAATTATGATACAAGGTTTAAAAATGATATGAATTATAAATCAATAAGAATCAGATCTGAAACAGGTAAACACGCCTTGTCATATGCAGGCAGTATAATTTGGAGAGGATTTCCTCATTATGTCAAAAAGATAAACACCCGTAATGTTTTTCGGATATCATTGAGAAAGTGTCTGTTATCAATATAATAACGATCCCCTATGAAAACATGTAAATAATTATGTACAAATAACAATTCGTCTGTAAATATTGTAAATACGTTATAATATAATCTATATCATTGAAAGAACTGGCCTCAACTAGCTTGCACGCTATTGCCAGTTTTTTTTTTTTTTGCCAAACTATATCTTAACTATTAATTGTTGTGACTTTGTTGAAGATGTTTGTTTGTTGGTAAATAAATCTCATTTCATTTCATTTCATTTCATATATTAATCTACTCAATAACATATAACTATAGTGATGAATCAAAAACAACACACACCTGACTTTGCCTTGATCCACTCACTGACAAACTGACTATAATAATGCACAGGCAAGGCATAAAGCCTACATCATTTAAAGGGATCATACAGTTTTGGTTGAGACCTAATTTCATGTTTCTAATATGTTTTGGTGAAATAATGAGAAACCTCATATGAAATATGAAAGAGCATGTAATTCTATGAGGAATTGAACGTTTATTTGATAAAAATTGGTTTTGAAATGGCTGAGATATCAAAAAAGAGCGAATCTAATAAAGTGTGGGACCCACACTTTATTACAATCGCTTTGTTTTACTTTGTTTTTGGATGTTTCAGTCATTCCAAACCCGATTTTCATCAAATAAACTTTGAATTCCTCTTAAAATGGTATGATCTGTACTATATCATAAGTGTTTTCTTGCAAAACGTTAAAAGCCCAATTCTCATCTCCACCAATACTGTACCATCCCTTTAAAGGCTCAAGAATACACATAATCGACACATACACTTGTATTTCATTTAAAAATCGAGATGCGATTGCTGTATGATATCTTTGTACAAACCTTTATTTTTTACGGACTGTGGTATCGATTCACATGTTACGTTTTTTCAAACAGTTGCATCATATTTTCCTGGCATCACGATCATTTCCATCAGCTGATAGAGAAATACACTGTTTGAATCATTGACAAATACAGCAAAGTATTTGGTCCAAACGAAATATTTTTATATTCATTTTACTAACGAGAAGACTTATTTCATTTTCCCACAAAATACAGCAATGCCTGTTAAGGTTTCCTAAAGTTATGGGAATTCGAAGCAGACATTATATAAAACTTTGAATACTCATTTCAACTTAACATTTGCCTTCAAATATTTTACAATCAAAGATGGCAAGAAAAACAAATTACACAGATCTTCTTTCGCTTATGTTTGATAAGAATAAGTCTTACCGGTAAGTATATTACGTTTGGAAGACGTATTGAGAACAATGATGTTTACTAAAATATCAATACAGTGTAATACTGTAAATGTCTGGCGTCTAAAATATCACTTATGATAATGACGTTATCCTGAACACACGTGTGCTAATAACTATTTTGTTGTAACTTATGTTTGATAGAGCATTACTCACATCTACTCCAATTAATTCAGAAGTGCAAGATGTAGTAGCGAAGCTATCCCTGCCAGGCGCAGCATACATGTACTTTAGGTATGTAGCAGACTGTACTAGCAACAGTTTTATAGTATGATTCATGTCTTAGCATTTCATTACCAAATAAGACGCATCAAAAGAGTTGTTATGCTGCAATGCTGAAAGTTGTGCACTTCATTGACGGTAAAGAGGTCTCAAAAGACATTACAGACACTTCTACGGGAATGTGGAAACGTGAGTAAGATCAATTTCCATTCAGATAACCTACATAATGCCTACCTTGACATTAATGACTATTTTGACATCTGTGAATAACAACCAAAGACTATCGAATCGTCACCGTTCCTCAATTTGTGTAAAATATTTCCAAGCTCTAACAAAGTGCTATAATGTTGAAGAAAAAAAAAGACTCTAAAAAAAGAAGAATGGCAGCTAAAAAAAACTATTTACACAAGTGTACTATGAGAGACAAAATAAAAGCTTTTTCCTAAATGGTCGAAAGACAGCATAAAGTTATCATTTAAAACATCTTTGACAATATTTTCTATCGAACGAGGATAGGAGAATCAGGCATCTAGATTCCTATTTCATACTAAGTAAAAAGAAAACTAACAACATTTTGTCGAATACATATATTCAACGACACATTGACGTCAGCTTTAAGATGTGACGATATTTCGAAGCGGCGTTCCAGCGAGCCGCGCAGGTTCACACCTTGACTATAGCTTTCCCAAAGTTGGACCCTGTGAAGAGTTCCATGAAGGCCTTGGGCGTATTCTCGAAGCCTTCGGTCACGTGTTCCTTGTACTTTATCTTCCCCTATACGTCAGAGATGAAACAAAAAAGGCATGAAAACGTCTCATTCGGTAATTTGCAGGTATTTCAGATTCGCCTCCAACCTGAACATACAAAACAACACAATAGCAGAACAGTTTCTTGTGTGTCTTTAAAACAAGCTTACTGTACATGGATAGTGCACGAGTAGAGTTCATGGCATGTCAACTTTTTTTTTTATTACACGCTACCCATATGCCCTCAAGAAAATAATACATGAAACATGTAAGTTTTACCTCAGCTTTTAGCAGATACCTTTGAAGATCACTTATGATACACTGCATTGGACCTAAAACGTTAACTTCTAATGATCACACAGTTTTCATATTTGCATAACCAAGATATCGCTTATTGTCTGGGGCAAACTATTTGATGTATAGGTGGTATAGGGTCCAAATTTTTCCTTCTTTCTTTTCCTTCTTTAAAACAATAACATATTGCTTCTCTGACTCATTTCCATGAGGTTGCCGTCTGTTAACTTGTTAAGTTTAACAAGAGAGCACATAACTTTCCTTAAAGAGAGAGAGAGAAAAAAAAAATCATGATTAAGCTGGGAATGATAAAATCGGTCAAAAAAAGTTGGAATTACATTTTCTCAGAACTAAACAGCGATAATGACTGAGAAGACAACAGTGATAAGGGTTACTCTACAGATAGGGCAGACATATTTATGTAAGTGTAATAACCTAGTGTGGATTTGCGCATGAGCAGAAAAAGGGGTTTTGAGTACCAACGGGCTTGACGGACATGCTGGTTTTTAAATTCACTGGGATAAGCATCTGTGATGTAATGATTATTCATGTAATCCATATAAATGCTGCTTGACACCACATCCACATGACAGAAAAAGTGATATTTATCAAAATGTCATTGGAAAAAGACATTTATACATTCAGTGAAAATAATGAAATGGATTCTTTCTCAAGTATTAGTGGACGGATCATTCTGTTCATCTGGTCTACGCAAGTTCATTCTTTGTTTGAACAGGATTCAAAGTTCAAAGTTATTTTCATTTCCTTCAAATAAACGTTGAAAATTATATATTATGTATAAGCTGAACATATTTGTACTTATCATTACAAAAACGTAAGTTAACAAAGTACATGGGATTGTGATAATCTGTAGCAACATGAAGAAAACACAATTGATGAATTCCATGAAATTTATGGAATTCATCAACTTAACAATTTAATTGTTATGTTAAGTTTGTAAAGTTTATGCATTATGTCGCTCGCACCCACAACCGTTATGGTGACCGTGCTTTCTCCGTTTGTGCCCTCCCCCTTCTTTGGAACAACCTCCCTACTCATATTCAGTCATCCACCTCCATTGACATTTTCAAAAAGAAGCTTAAAACCTATTTATTTAACGAACAGAACTGATGGTTATGTGTAGATTGTTATTTGTATTCGTAGTTGATTTATATGCTTGTTTTTTTTTTGTTTTTTTTTCTTCGACACATGTTTGTATTGAACGTTATATAAATATTTCATATCATCATTATTATCATAAATATGTCTGTATGTAAAACCTTACCCTGCATTGTCTCCACTTTGAATTGACCAATGATGAGACCAAAAAAAAAATGAAATCAAAAGTGCACGTGTATTAATTTTTGAAGAGAATGTCTCTGTAAAGATTTTGGCAGCATTGTCTCCATTTTGAATTGAATAATGACGGGAAACACACACACAGACACAGATACGCGTCTACGGTGAAAACTGAGGACCTGTTTTACCCATCAGAATTTTACCGCATAACCGAGGACCTGTGTGTCAGTAGGACTCTTGTTAACCGAGGACTCATTCGTATATTACCATCCAACCGAGGACTTATTACACATTGGAAAAATGCTAATCGAGGACCTACAAACATGTACCCCTATATGCAAAAGCATGAAAAAAGCAGACCGTTTGGATTGGTATGCATACCGAGGACGGTCCTCGGTTCTCTGTGTGTCCTCGGTTTAAATGTAAAATTCGTACGTGTGTCCTCGTTTTACACCATTACACACACACACACACACACACACAATGAAAGCAGAAGATACCTGTTGCACCCATGGAATGAGAGCCTTGAGGGCCTCGTCAGAACGCTGCACGTGATCGAAGATGACGAAGCCAACGATCGTCAGGCGTTTGAGAATCACGTTCATCTGAACAGGCGGCACTTTTAAAACAAAATGTGCATGTCAATATTTATTGCTCCTCAAGACAGAGCCACGGGAAAAAGTTTATTCAATAATGATACTGGAGAAAACAGAATAATCACATCATCAAAATTATCATCTATCTAGAGAACAGATTATATCATGTCAGTGTGGAAAAAAAATGTAAGTCGGGAACAACTAAAACTCTATTTATTAGCTACAATGAAGTTGAATTTGCCTCAAAAATATTTTGTTGAATATCCCTTACTTTTGTGAAAGAGTGTGAAGTAAAACTGAAAGAAAAGCGCTGCTGTAGTTATGGGCACTAGACGGAAACAGTTCCGACACATTATTAAAAGACTTATGGGTAAGCCTCGTGTACATTGGTCATTTGATTATTGCAAACGACACGAGTTAGTATTCACCGTTTACATTCTGTTCTGAAAGCTTCTCCCCCTAAAGATTGTGTGCAGCACTAGCTGCATGATAATACTTGCATTTCCTATTCATTTTTGTCTGGGTGCCCGCTCAGGCCACTTAAATCTATAAATATGAAATTTCGGATGCCCTGAAAACAATATGTAGTGGCCGGAAATAAAGCAAAAATAACAATCCATTTTGAACCTTAGTTGCCCGATCGAGCCATCGATAGATAAATAAACATGATAAAGGGGGCCCGACACCAATTTTTAGTGGCTCCAGGCCATCGGGCACCGGTAATATCGAGCCCTGATATGTCACAACTGCTTTACAGATGGCAATTGATACCCTTTTTTTCGCTTTGTTTTCACTTGATTTTTATGATATTGGAGTTTGTTGCTGTGGGGACAATACTGCGTACAAGACGGAACGTGGCAAAGTTAATGAACTGCTTTTAAAGTTGCATTGGATGATACCTAGTACGGGGTCCTTGGCATTGTATACACTGATTGAGCCGCAGCAGCATATGCGTCCTTTTTCATTCATGTTGTCCATGACCTTGCTGGATATAATTCCTCCGACCTATTAGAATACAGAATAGATGTAAGAAAAATATCGGTGAGAGTTTACTGGTTAGCATACGTTAATCCGAAGTTCTGTTACTTTGAATGTTCGTTAATCTGAAAATAAATTGAGGCCCGTTATTCAATACACTGAAGCGAAAAGAAAAATAAAAAAAGGTCCGCTATTCCGAAGGTTTATCAGTACGCACATTTTTCATCTTTTTTATATTTTACTTTCTGTTTTTTTTTAATAATGAAACTTATTTCAATTCTAGATAACGAACCTTCAGAATAAATAAAAATAAGAAAGAAAGAGTCCGGTTTGTTGATTTTATAATGTATGTACATGTAACATCATTCGTTATTCAAATTTTGGTGTGTAAAGATTACTACATGCAGACATGGGAGGATGTAAACAAAAACAAGTCTTTATAGCCTCAGACTTCAATTACAGACTTACGTTCAATATGTGATTAACCCTTTGTGTGCCTCGTTTATTTCCTGTATATTGGTTTGTCTATGGAACTCGTGCACATTAAATTGACTCATTGCACTGAAAGGGTTAATTAGCAATAAAAAAGCTTAACTTTTAGGGAAAAATCAAATCAGGTCATCCGTGGAACCTTGTGTTTGCACGTGCCATAAAAAAATGCATAAATAAATTGAAACTGAAATTAAATACTGGGTGCGTTTATCAACTCACTTCTGGCGCAGAATTAGAGTTTTAAAAAAATTTCAGGGAGATTAAGGCAGTTGATAAAACCAAAACTGTTTGATTATATGGAGTTAGAAGCGCGTTTTTGAAACGCTGAAAGAATGTGCGATCGCAAACATTTCTGTAGGGTTGATAAACGCAAAGTCGTTTTGAAACGCGTTAATACCTCACGCCATCACTGCCGAGCACAATTTGCGCTTTTCGGGTCAATCTGCGCAATGGAGTTGCGCAGTGACAAAGCTTCCCAATCGACTCACTCCTGACGCCGTTGATAAACGTACTAACTCGATAAACGCGGTCTGAAAGGCATTTGAAATCGCGTTTGATCGGGTATTCAAACGCGTCAAACATAGGAAAGCTATTGAACGCAGCCTTTGTCCTTGCTGCGTATTCTGAATATCTGATCAGAAAAAGGAGCCCCTCACAACCTCCCCCTCCCCCCCCCCCCCCCGCCCAGACGTCGTCTCGTCTTCACACAATAAGGAGAAGTAAATGAAGAGTGATACGATATTGTCTCGATAATGTTATGGCTTCATTACAGGCATTTCGTAATTGGGGGCTTTTTACATGTTTTACCAATTTAAGAAGTGCAAAATCCGACGCGATCCTCAATGATGATGATGATGATGATGATAATAATAATAATAATAATGATAATAATAATAATAATAATAATAAATATTAATAATAATCATTATAATACGAAGAAGAACCTACAATCTCTTGAGTGGCCCTACTGTGTGACGTCCAAGTGATTGACTGAAGTTTGGTGAAAACGTTTTTCATTTTAATATTCTGAATTGTGTTTGAAAATGTTTCATATCTGTAATTCCGTACGCGCTATGAGCTTCATAGGAAGAGCGTATTAAACATTCATTGTATTGTGTATATTTATGTTAACAATGTAATAAAATCGGTGTTAGATTTAACACCATTAGGTGTTAACCCTATTCTAACTGGGGGGGGGGGTCAATTTGACCCCCCCCCCTCGACGTTTCGCGCCACGATTTCGCAACGCGCAAAGATTTTGCCGCATTGTTTCACGACTTTTTTCATTTAAGTCTCCCGCATATTTTGAGACCAAATTTGCGACGTCCGGGTACACCGTTTTGAAGTTACGTAATGTTTTGCATATGCATGTCAACCAAAAAACAGCTCAAATTCAAGATAACGTGTGCAAATCCAATGCAAATTGTGTTTTTTGGTTAAATTGATATAGATTAGATTATTTCAACTTTTAACCATTGAAATTAATCAATTCTAGTGTAGATAAGCCTGAAAAAGTGCCTGCAACAAATTTTGGCAAAAAAAAAAATAGAAAACAAAAGGTCGAAAAAACGATAAAATACATAAGAAATTAACAAAACAATAAAAAACAAAAGAAATTGATTTCGATTGCGCTATTTTTTTACACTAAAATTGTTTGATGTGTCTTGAGGAATTCTGACACAAAAATTTAGCAATCCTCCAGTCTTTTTAATTGAGTTATAGGTGAAAATATGATTTCATGCACAAATTTGCATAATTAATTTATCAAAAATAGAAAGGCAATATTTTTCTACTGTATGACCGTGTAATCTTGCAGTTGACATCCAGCTCTATCTTCAGGCAAAATTTCGCGGCGATTGCGCGATCGGCGGCCGAGATCTGAAGGGGGGGGGGGGGGGGGGTCAAATTGACCCCCACTCAGTAAAAACTTGGTCTCAAATAGCCCAGTTAGAATAGGGTTAAATCTAACGCCGATCAAGTGTCAATAGAGGACCACACCCACAGGTGTAGAAAGTATGTTGTTATGGTGTTTACCTGGCGCCTTGTGGAGTTAATTTGACACTGTATCTGGTGATATTTTTTGACACTGCACTGGTGTTAATATCAATGGTATAACACCCGTCCAGTTTCAATAGTAGACCAATCCAACAGGTGTTACTGTGGTGTAAATTTGTTTACACTTTTTTTTTTCCAAAAATCAAGTACTTTATCGGAAAATTCTTAATCGTTTTGTTGAAGTTCAAAATCAACAAGAAGAACATTTTATTCAAAAAACAATTTCAGATTTTGAAATGACACCTGGAGGTGTTAATCAAACACCAGAAATGAGCACCGGAAATTTAACACCAGCTCGGTGTTTCATACTTAACACCAGACTTTTAGCAGTGTAATACTTACATTGTCAAAGTAGCAATCGATGCCCTTTGGAGCTGCCTCCTTTAACGCCTTGTCCCAGTCAGTGACGTTCTTGTAGTTGAGGACAACATCATAGCCAAGATCCTTCAGATACTTTAACTTCTGCTCAGAGCCGGCAAAGCCAATGGTTTTACAACCCTGTTTCGAAAGAGACGTATGATAGGAAATCAGGAAATAGAGAATATTTATTCAAGCGCACATAATATAGGAAAAACAGATGTAAAACACGAATGTATATTTTTTGAAATGAGGTAATATCGTATCTCGCATAAATGGAAATTCACTCCCATCTTTGAATCAAAAGGCTCGCAATTATTCGAGAGGTATTCAGCATTGAGATTTGTTTTTTAATGAGGCAAAGCGAGCAGCAGTGGCTTATAATGATGTTAACGCATCATGAAAAAAAATGATTATGTAACTGTCAAAAAGATGCACATCAACGGAGACAAAGAAAACGGGTCCTGTTAACAACTTCCGTAAAAAAAAAGGAACTTCATTCTTGCGTACAGAAGTACTCACTCACTTAGTCCAGATTTAAGAAACTCAGATTTTGAACCATAGTTAATGTCACAAAACAGGCAACTGTCAGCAGGTCTATTGTTTTCGGGGACACGATATTGCTCCTGCGACTGCTTCAGTCTTATTTTTCTCCAAGGGCATTAGGGCTAGGATAAGGATTGTGATAGGGTTTTAGGTTTAGTTTGATGTGAGGATTGGGATTAGGGTTAGGGTTAGGTTTATGCTTGTGAGCACAATATGTTTGGCTTAGCGTGCAGATATTTCATGGGAGCAATATTATTGTCACAGGAGCAAATGTCGCGGAACTATTGTTTCCATGTTGTTATGAACATTGTCAGATAATCTCAAACAAGCTGTACTAATTGTTAGTTTTGATATATAGTCGGCTATGGAAACACCCTTGAGACTCGGTCTCAAATTTCACTAGTCCATTGGCCGGAGGAGTTTTTTTACCTTGATCTTGGCGATTTGACCGACCACTGCACCGACCGCTCCGGCCGCACCACTGACCACCACAGTCTCTCCCTCTTTCGGCTTGCAGATATCAAGGAAAGCCAGGTAGGCCGTCTTCCTGCCACGGTTGAAAAAAAAGGAGAGATATTTTAAACAACACGGCACGCAAACACGATAGGGATGATCCTACATGACATTGATTATCCTATACATAATTATGATAATGTAATGCAAAATAATATTTATGTACATTGTCGTCACGTGCGCATTAAGTATATGAAAGAACAGTATAATATAAAGAGAAAGAAATGACTCGCATTAGATCGAGTTAAAGGTCTCTAATTGGTAGTCTAAGCTCTGTGTTCTGTCCCGAACTTTTAGAGCGGTCGAAATATAGAGGCAAGCGGGAGACCTTCTCATTTCTGTAATATAAACATAATTCTTGTGACTCAAGGAATAAACACTCATTCTTACTTAAGTCCTCTGTTGCCCAAACATGAAAGAGATGGATAATCATCAACCATTGATATACGTCCCATCCTGTCACAAGCCTTAACGTGCTTTGTTTCCCTTAAAGGAGACCTCCGGATGATTTTCAGATTCTTACATTTTAACAACTATAAATTAGTTATACTAAGGACAGAGTTTCAGAATTTGTGAGAATTTGGATAGAGAATTAGAAGAATTTCAAAATTTAGAACAAATTGCAATGAACAAGGATGATGACATGGCAGAGTCACCATAAGAATGCATGAGTTGGGGCTCAAGGAAGCAGAACAAAAGAGGAAGGCATGCATAGATTATACACAGGTGAACTCGCAAGCAAGCGGTATTGTAATGGAATTACACTGCTACATGTCTGAAATATGTGAACCTGCTATGTCATCATCCTTGTTCAGTGTAATTTGTTTCAGGTTTTTCAAAGTATTGTTTCTCTGCTCAAGAACCACAATAAGTTCCACAAATCTATACATGGAGATGTCGATTTATGTACTACATGATGTGAAATTATGAAAATCGTCCGGAGTGTCCCTTTAAAATGTTGTCAATGAGTAAACTACTCAGTAATAATCAAATCCACCTGCTCAAGGGAAAGATGTTAAAGACTTCCTAATTTTGCTCGAACTCACCCCGGCATACCCAGGGTGCCAAGCGCCAGCGACTTGGGCCATTTGGGATCGGGGTAGTCGGCGACGATTGTTACGTCACTTCCTTTAACAACGGACCCCGATGTCCATCCAGCGTTAGCCTGGACAATGGAACCGACGGGCACCTTCGGGTCTTTGCTCTTGACCACTCTGTGGAGACGTAAGAAAGGCAAGAAACAAACCAAAACTGAACGAACATTCCCTGGTCATACACACACACACACACACACACACACACAAGCCAGAAACGAACAACTATTGCAAATTTCCTGAAAAACGTAATTTTGATAACCCACGATTCATTCCAATGCTGGTCTGGGAACCATAAAAGAATAACAAAAGAACTTATTGTTTTTTATTTCAAATATGACATTTTCATTTAAATGCTGACATTATCATTTCCATGCGGGTCTGGAAACCATAAAGAATAACAAAAGAACGTATTTCTTTTATTTCAAATATGGCATTTTTGTTTAAATGCTGACATTATTGAAGATGTATAAGCCTTATTATGAGCCCTGATTGCATAATTCTGTAAGAAGTCTTTTTTAAGCCTGTCGAGTAAACACATGGATATTAAACTTTCAACTCTTCTACTTGTCTTTCAAGTTAGGGGATCTTTTATACTTGCATCAAAGCACAGAGTCTTCTTGTATAAACTTATCATGATACAGCATATCCGAATGAAATCGAAAGAGTGGTAAAGTTTTCAGGTTGCTTTCGACATTGCAATCGGACAATATGCGCACAAGAACAATTGAATAATTCTGTCGAAGAAAACGCGTCAAACATGTTTCTGCAAGTCGCATTATAAAGATAAAGATGTAGTTAAATTCATCTCACAGAGGAACTTTGGATACATTCATTTCGCTTTCTTTGCGCGAATAGTAACGTTAATTGCTGTACTGTAACTGAAGTGTACATGAATGGTTCGTTGATAAGTGAACAAATCAAACACGTGAATAGTGCAATTTTTTACTGTTGTTTTGTTTTTCTCTACAAATACTTACTTTGCCACTTGCTCACCAATCATAGGGTTTCCGACTTCAATTGGAAAAACTCTGCAAAATAAACAAACAAATTAAAAAATACGTGTTAGATTCTTCAAGGCAAGTCATAAATGCCGGCCACTAATAATTAAGAGCGGAAATTGCTCAAAATTTCAGAATTGTACTCTTTTGAGCGAATCCCAATGTCATTTTACAATATTTTGGCCGATACATTTATTCGCACACAACGCAATCATGCAGTTTTTCCTGTGTAGGACCAACCATACCAAGAAGGTACATTGATTGCGCTCCTAAATTGAACATGTTACTTTCACTACTTCCCATCCGAGACAAGTCAGAAGGGTCCTATTGTTTTAAAACTGACATCAAACACAGGTCAGACAATCAAACATAGATCTGTGAAAACTCGATTCTGATTTGGCGATACCTGACATATTCAATTTTCTGACATAATATTATGTTTGATTGCATCTTTTTAGTCAACAGGGCCCTGGTCGAGCTTCGATAAGTCACCTTATCACCAAATCGCAGTTTTGCAAGGTGGACAAGGTCCTAAGTGAGTATTAGCTACTTTACCAAGTTGCATTGTCCCCTTCGTGTCCTCAACACGGCAGTTTGCCCCGTAGTTTGTGCTTTCCTAAAGTCTATGACTATTACAAAGGCCCGCTTTTTCAGTGAGTCCGCGTCTATATCGCGCTGCCTTCCTTCATATACTCTGCGAACACGAGTATGTCTCGGCGTTGAGATAAAAATCTTATACTATCTGTAGAACAATGGGCTCTTCTGTAAATCCGGTGTAATAGACTGAAGGAAGACTTTCCCGCTATACTTTCAAAAGAAGAAAGCATTAGATCAATAAGTGCATGCGCACAATAGAATCCCATTGCTGAATGCTATAAATGTCTTTTGGTCAGGGGGGATAAAGGGGGGGGGGGGGAGGTGTTGATACAGACAGTCACTCGACGCAATGGCGAGAGGTTTTAGAGATGGAAGAAAAAAATAATTCATGAAGAAGAGAGAAAGGGGGAGAGCGGTCACAAGCTGAACACACGCACACACACAGACACACACACTATTTGTCTGTCTGTCTCTCTTTCTCTCTCTCTCTGTATATTATACATTGAAACAAAGAGAGGGGAAATCCCGATGAAAACCTATTTTCTTTGCTCAGAATGTTCACATTTAATGCATATATATATACATATATATATATAGATAAAGACAGAGTGGGAGAGATAGAATCATATATAATGTATAAATATTATGTCATATATACATTATTCACACAGTTACTGTATGTGTTCCCATATGATCTTTAATGTATTGCTTGAGACCATTGCGAGTACTCTCTTTGTTGTTATTTTTGTTATTTCTATTTTTTTTTTTAGGAGGGAGGGTGAAAAAAACATGCAAGTCATGGTTATATACGATTAAAGTTACACATCCGGTGCCAAAAGGGAACACTGGATAAAAAAGCCTATTGTGAATAAAAAATTCCGATACACTAGTATCGAATTGACCCCGAAAAGCTCCATGCAGTGTTGTGTGTGTCTCTGCGTATCGTGTATGCTTAGTCTACCTGCACCTCGTCAACGTATACAAAAGCACACCGCATGCGCTCATACAAGTTTGATGCTTTTTGGCACTATTTTACATACAGTATCAGAAATTGAACATTTCTTTTGTAGAAATTCGTGGGTAGTTTAAGGGACAAGTGTCGGACATGAAGAATGTAACAATAAACATGTAGTAATTATGAACATAAAGAATTTATTCACGAAATATGAACAGTTAATAGCAAGAGTGGGTAGAGCTAGTCATATACAAAGATAAACAATATAATCCGTTTAGATAATGAAACTTAAGTCATGTCTGCACGTAGTACGCATATGACTCAACACCAATATCTAAACGTGAGTCAATCACACAAAATCGTTTGCTAAATTACATGTATTCTCTCTCGCTCCCCCGACCAATATGGAAAGCAGAATAAACAAAGTGTTTCTGTTTAGGTTAGGGTCAAAGGTCAGGCAAACAGTTCATGCGCAGACGCTCCAGACACAACAACAGCCTGCACTCTAGACAGACGAAGATTTTTTTTTTCTTCCGTGAAGTTCAAAATTCTAGTTCAAGCAAAGATCCTACACACTATTGGTTCACGCAAATACTTGGCGTGTTCTATGATCACTATTTATAGCGTCAGCCAACTCACTGTGTTCTGCGATGGGATGTTGGCCCCTGCGCAAAGACTATATTCATGATATCTTCGCGAACTTCGGTTCTGATTTAATTAACTCATTGAACACTGCAGTTTGTTTAGCGTTGATCTACATGATGTAGAGATCGTGTAATTAGCAGAGATACTTGACTGGAAGAAAAACAAAACAAAACAAAAAACTATTTATATTTTGCCCGTTGTATGTATTCAGCTCTAACAATTTGCTTGATCTATAACTCCTTTGAATTCTCATTCCTGGGGAAAAAGATATGGTGGTCATCATTTGTAATCATACAGAGGTGATTTTGTGTGGTTTCTCCAGAAAGACGACATATCCCCGGAAAGAACTAAACTCCATGGAATTATCAGTACTGGAAGGAAAGAATTGATAGTCATTATCATTCTAGCTTAATTGTGTGTGTGTGTGTGTGTGTGTGTGTGCGTGTGTGTGTGTGTGTGTGTGTGTGTGTGTGTGTTTTCTATACAGACAGTGTAGTCATACTCGACAAGGATGAACATAGTGAGATTCAAGATAATTATGATGATTGGCCTTATTATTAAATGCGTCTCTTGGTATCACCTGAAACTTGATGTAATTCCTCGCGATCTGGTGACAGTCAAATTATTTTGACAACGAAATATTCTCGATGCTTTGCGCAAGATTTTTTCTGCAGGTATACATCGACCAGCAAAAGTGAAAGGGAATTAAAGAGACCTGTCCTCATGTATAGCATTGTGTCTGTTTTCTTTTTATCAAATACTAACTTGCTTTTGTTCAATTTCATTTACGATCACAGACGGAAAGATTGTGCGAAAAGGGACATTGCTACAAGCATGCAACCCAAAAACTGCTACCTGTAGTGTTAATAAAAAGAAGAACCAAACTTCTTCAGGATGTTTCAGACAAAGGCCTAATTATTATTCGATAGATACAAAATACAATAAGAAACATCGTTTCTCACCTCATGTAAGGGTCAACGGTTAAAAACAGGGCTTCGAGCTGCACCTCTGAAATGAATATACATAACCATATGACTGATTAATGGAAAAAAATACACGAAATTTTTGTTCGATATCACATTAACGACGCAACTGAAGACATGGAAATTGTACAAGTATCATGCAACTGCTGCCAATACCTATATTAAAGAGTGGACAGCGCCATCGTTAACAACGAAACGCCCGTGCACGCCTTGACAGCTATGAACAAATCAATTCTTTCCTACAATGTGTGATCTGGGCCCTGTTTCATAAAGCTGTTCGTAAAGTTACGAACAACTTACGAGCGACTGGTGATCAGTTCTGATGTGCTATACCTATCAGAATTTCAATAATTCAGCACAAGAACTGATCACCAGTCGCTCGTAAGTTGTTCGTAACTTTACGAACAGCTTTATGAAACAGGGCCCTGGAGACTGCATCAATTATATTAATAATATAATTTTATATTGATACCTTTATAGTGCTTTTAATAGATAGAAACTGGGTAAGTTTATATAGGTTCTAATATACTCACCACCATCCTTCAAAGCTGGAAGGGTGTACGTTTCTAGTCGGAAATTAGAGTCATTTGGAGCTCCCTCAAATTTCTTGGCGAGAACGATCCTCTTTGCTGTTGCCATTTCGATACCATGCACAGTCGACACTCTCGATGAATCAAGGTCTTCTGGTCCTACGCACGTGCTAGGATGTGAAGTGAGTGTATTCCAAAATTGTATTACGCTTATAACTTGTCCGCGTACTGCACAGACTGTAAAATACAGATTTAGGTGAGGTTGATCACTGTTGGTATGAAAAGGCGGCCTGACCCGCATCACATCGCATTGAATACCGTCAGTAGAGCGTTGCATGCATCCACACACCTAGTCGCTCTGCTGAAGTCACGTGATATTCTGGGGGATGTGGGGGGGGGGGGGGGGGGAGGTGGGAGGGAATACGCCTGTTTGATTTTAAAGAGATGGTATAGTATTGGTTGAGATGAGGATTAAGTTTTAAACTTTTTTGCGAGGTACTCAGAAACCATATGAAATGTTCAAGAGCACACCATTTTTTTATGCAACGTGTACAACGTTTTTGGTGATAATTTTTTGAGATAATGAGAAAAATCCTATGAAATATGAAAGAGCCTATAATTCTAAGAGAAATTCAAGTTTATTTGATGAAAATCGGTTTTGAAATGGCTGAGATACCCCAAAACAAAGTAAAACAAAGTTACACTAATAGAAGGTGGGTACCACCTTTAATTAGGATCGCTATGTTTTGGATATCTCAGCCATTTCAAAACCATTTTTCATCAAATGAACCTTGAATTCCTCTTAGAATTAAAGGCTCTTTCATATTTCATAGAAGTTTTCTCATTATCTCAAAAAATTATCATCAAAAACTACGTTGCAAACCTGAAGCCCCGTCTCAACCGAAACTATACCAACCCTTTATGAAATTCCATTGCTCTTGTCATTTTCTTCCCCTCCCTCATGTGTTATCTTATGTTTTGGACACATGGGTTTCAATCAATTTCTGAGCTTTTGAACATCAAATATTTTCTCACTTTGTCACAACGAGCGACACTATCATGCTTATTGCAGAACGATCATGACAGATAATGATGTTATTATCAGATAGTACATCCAATGATATCATTCCACATATGTAGCTCTAGTATGCTATACATACAAACTCAAATGTCAACAGTGTACTAGTATTGTCTCTATCTTTTTGTAGTCCTTTAGTTTTGAACATACTAGCTACTTCCGAAAAATGTCGAGAGAAAAATGCTACCTTTAAGTTCTGATATGTTTCAGTTTTATTGCAGGTCGACATTAGAGAATAGAGAGAGAGAGAGAGAGGGAGAGAGAGAGAGAAGAGAGAAGTGTAAGGGAGGAGAGAGAGGTAGAGAGAGAGAGGGGGGGGGGAGATATTAAAAGAGAGAAAGAGGAAGCGGAAAAGAGCAATACATCATTCTTAAGATAAACAATGACATAGCTGTCACGACCAATGTTGACATTTTGAGAAGAAAAATATGTGCCTGGACCGTCAAGAGTGCGTAGAATGATTGTGCAGTTTCTCTCTATTTCTTTTTTTCTTTATTTTCTCGACAAAATGGGACTATTTAACCTCTGAAAACCGTTATTCTCCCATTCTTATCAGCTGGGATGAGCATATATTCTTAGATTCAACATTCTCACAATGTGGATTCTCTCTGAAGAGCAGTCACACAGTTGAATACACAACCATAAAATTCCCCTTATTGATAGTAAAAAGTGTATACCTTCTAGATATACTGGTTGAATTTTTGCATAAGAAATGCATATGAAGTGTTCGGTTTAATTCAATTTTATGGCAGGTAAATCACAAAAGTGATCGGAATTGGCACATGAATGATATTTTGCCAATAGTGAAGGTCAAATAACTCATTTCAAGCAAAACACATCAATAGGCAAATACGTATACGGCTACGTATACTTCAGAATTGATGTTGTATTAACATTCAAAGGTACCGGACCAAAAAAAAAAAAAAAAAAAAAAAATCCTTCCACTTTCATTAGAGGGATGGTAAAGTATTTGTGGAGATGAGGATTGGGCCTTTAACTTTTTGCAAGATACCAATAAACACTTATGAAATAGTACAGAGCATGCCATTCTAAGTGGAATTCTAAGTTTATTTCATGAAAATCGGCTTAGGATTGGCTGAGATATCCAAAAACAAAATTAAACAAATCATGATCGTAATAAAAGATTGGTCCAACCTTTTATGAGGAATGCTCTGTTTTTTGATATCTCAGCCATTTCAAAATTAATTTTCATCAAATAAACGTTGAATTCCTCTTGGATTTTTACGTGCCCTTTCACATTTCATTTAAAGAGGTTTCTAATGATATCAACAAAAATGTTAGAAACCTAAAGTTTGGTCTCAACCAAAACTATAAAAACCCTTTAATCCAACTTGCACATTGAAATTAACACAATTTGTTTATATCCATTCCGGGATAGAAGTTTGTTTGTTTGTTTGTTTGTTTGTTTGTTTGTTTGTTGTTGTTTTTCACTTTAATAGCCAATGTTATTCGACTTCGCGATGTCCACTTTAGCGAGGTGACTGTGTATGCGTTTCAGTTTAGGAATAGGAGTTTAGGAAAAATACAAGAGCGACTTTATAAATTTGACAATGGACGTCAACAATTAGAATGTAATTCACACCTTGTTAAAGTCAAGTTGGTAGGGTGAAACAGCACAACAAAAAGGAATCATTAGGAGCTATTGAACACTGAAATGGAAATAAAGTGGGAAAGTTATGGAATCTTGGAAGAAACCCATTCTTCTTAGTATATATTGAGAATAAAAAAGAAAAGAAAAACATGTTGTCAGTTTTTTTAAAGCAATTAAAATTGTAATCTAAAATAGTGTCTCCAAATTCACACACAACATGCATCATTTTAACTTTGACATGGAATTTCAAGTCATTGCATGAAAACTCTCAGAAGCAAGTGGGTTTTTTTTTTTCCTTACCATCAAACGTGTATTTAGCACCTTTTGGAAAGGAACTCTTCCATGTTGCAGAGCTGTACAGACATTTATGTATTTTTGTGTTAGTGTGATCATGGTGGTAACTACGAAACATACCAGAAAATAAAAATGACTCAGGAAGCATCAGAAGCAAAATGTCTCTCATGCTTCGCATAAAATATACATTTTATTTTCTAAAAATGATGTTTCTTTTTCATCTCGATTCATTCCTCTTGCAGGGCACTACAAGGAATCTTGAATCGCAGTTTGCAGGAATTAGTTGAAAATCTGTCTTTATAGATCGCAATGGTAAAATCAAGGCAATATTATTCATTCAAATTTCACACTCAATTACTAGTACAGCACCAAACTACAGAAAGTAAGGAAAGTGATGAAGGTTGTCGATAAAAACGATTAAAAATCACCAAAATTGACCCACGATTCGTCAGGTATTTCACCTTTGACGAGAAAAGTTCAGCCTACAAGTTGCGGTGACATAGTTAATAAGTTGAATGTCTGAAGAATGATCTCCCTGCAATTCAAAGCGATGCCTAACAAAGTGCATATTTTAAGCCTGAACTGATAACAAATAGCTGAAAAAAACCGAGAAGATGTCACATTTAATCTTACAAATGCCTTCTTTTTGTAGCCCTAAGGTTATGCATTACGTCTATTTACGTTTCGCTTTACGTTTATAGAAAAAAAAAAAGAAAAAATACCATTGCACTGTCCACACAGCTCATTTTTAATCTGACGTGCATAATTTTTACTTCCAACTAAAGATATTTTTCACTGAGACAACTTAGCCTCCTAACAAATCAGGATCAAATAATTAGACACAAAACCCTGTATACTCCACATGAAGCACCAAACTCATGTTGATTTTTGTCTTACCTATACACGTTTAAAAAATAAAAATTAAGAAATTGTTTCACAATTAGAACTGCTCTTGGTGCATTTTGTAAGACAGCAAATAATAAAATAGAGTTAGGAAATGATATATACACGTTTAAGAAAATAGAGTTTAGGAAAATTGCGTCATGCACAGTTAGAATTAATACATACATTACCGAATTATTCGGAATTGATACAAAGCGCATTATCAAAATTGTAGGTGACCCTGCACCACAAATCCAACTACAAGTCACCAGACATGGATCTTTATTTAAGGGCAGATTCTGAAAAAGCTGACTTTACGCTTTAAAATGATATATATCTCAATTCAAATGGACTCTCCAAACCTATTTAGATATTGGAAAGAAAGCTTCCACTCTGGAAAAGTGTGAACTGAGAAAAGAGATCCTGAAGTACACAGGGTCTATTCAAGCTCTCAATTTTTCCTATAAGCTGTGCTACCTATGCGATGAATGTGACAAAAAAAAGGATGTAAACCACAGTGGCAACAACAACGAAGAGATTGCCAGATTAAGCTGAAATTGAGCATGCTCTATCAACATATTCTGTCCAAAGTAGTGGTGTTATCCTTCCAAATGTTATTGCACTTAAAAGTGAACAGTGTGCGAAGGATTTTCAAGAAATGAAAAGGGGTCCCTAAGATATACTCTATCTCGCTACTCTACCTAAAAAGGATTGATAGAAAAATTTTGAAAACCCACCTTCCCATTCATTTTATGATCCCAAACTCAACGATAATGTGGGAGAAGAATATCTCTTTCAGAAAATATACAAAACTAAAAACTAACTTGGTTGACCCGTTTCACCTTTTTTGAGTTCTCGCGTAAAATCAAGGGTGCGACTTTTTGTTTTGTGATGCACGGTCACATACAATGATCATGGTTAACTGTTGGGGATAGTGTACAGAATTATGTGGTAACGAACACTGCCATACCTGTGATATCCTCGTCGCTTAGTAACTCGTCGAGAGGATTCCAGTTTAAGATAAAGTGTTGGTTAAAGACGATGCTTTTGATATCCCCACACTACTAGTTATTTCAGCCCTGACAAACCATAATGAGAAAATCAGCTGAAAATGATGGTAACATGCTTATGTGTAAATATAATCCTTGTCATCATATCTCAACACTCGTATCAGGACAACTCCCCCGAGGACTACTCCCCCGGGGACTACTCCCACCTGAAAACTCCCCGGAGGACCACTCCCCTGGAGGACGTCTCCCCCGGAGGACCACTCCCCTGGAGGACGTCTCCCCCGGAGGACCACTCCCCCGGAGGACTACTCCCCCGGAGGACCACTCCCCCGGAGAACTTCTCCCCAGGAGGACAACTCCCCCGGAGGACCACTCCCCCGGAGGACAACTTCCACCTGACAACTGCCCCGGGGACGTCTCCCGGGGGAAAATTCTTTACTGAACAGAGATTTTTTTGTCCTTTAAATTAAAACTCAATTCATATGTGTACAAACATTATTCTATCGATATAAAAGCCTGCTTAAAATTGGCGTTACCTTTAAGACACGTCCGTCTTTATAGCAAAGTTTTTGAAATCTCAGCACAAAGTTTAACCATTATACACGCTACAGGTAATGTGGAAAAAAGTAGAGGCGCAGGTCCATTTTATTACTGAAAGTTACTGAAGAGTTAAACACATTGGCAGAAATACGCTTTTGAAGGGAAACGGAGTTCATGCCTGAGCATGTACCTGTTTTTCTTCATCATTTTATTTTATTTTATTTTAAGAAGTCCTTTTTTTGATGATTTTCTTTTTCGTTTTGCAATTCATGATTATGATAAGGAATGTGTTAATAGAAGTACCTTTTTAATGTGGTTATGATTTGTATCTTAGATTCTTATGATAGATACTATCATGTGTGTCACTGTCAGTAATGTTAGTTTGCAATTTTCGTTTGTTATGTTGACTGTGAATTTGTCTGAACATCATTTACAATTCTTAATGTCGGAGAAATAATCGACAGAAAAAAAAATTTGAATATTTTGTTCCTGAAGAGACTTGAACGTGTAAAATGGTAATATCTTCCAACAGCGCTGGGAAAGCACACCCGTACGGCCAACACAAATCTCTCAGCCACAAAGATGGGATAATTCGAGTTTACTATTTAAAAAAAAAAATATTGAAAAAGGAGTTTTGTTAAACACTATTCTATTTGATAACGTTTGAACATGGAAAACAACCTTCGGGGGAGTAGTCCTCCGGGGGAGTGGTCCTCCGGGGGAATGGTCCTCCGGGGGAGTGGTCCTCCGGGGGAGACGTCCTCCGGGGGAGTGGTCCTCCGGGGGAGACGTCCTCGGGGGAGTGGTCCTCCGGGGGAGTTGTCAGGTGGGAGTAGTCCCTGGGGGAGTAGTCCTCCGGGGGAGTTGTCCTGATACGAGTAACTATATATAGGTATGTCGTCCCTAAATCATGGCATTATTAAAGAATAATAACAGTGTTTTATACCCTGCAAAGCTTCCAAGTCATTAGACTTCGATTAGTGAGACATGTTATAAAGTATGAAGAGATTTACGGGCACTATGCTCATTTAGCAGGCGAGGCAGAGCCATGCTTTTATCAATAGACCATATCGGGTGAGCACACATCCAAGTTGCAATGTCAACAAAGGTTATAGACTGATAAGTCAGGGAGAATACAAGCACAAAAAAGACAATTCTTTATGACACAAAGCTGAATTTCGTTGCTGATCGGAAACGCCTATACAGATACATAATTATGATACGTACAGCTTAAGAATAATCCTTATTCACAAAAATTATGTCAGTAAATTCTAATTAAGGGTAAACCGACTCAACATGTTTGTCAGCAACATTCAGCATACGCTGTATGTGCACAGAACACATTAGCATAATCTTTAACATAAGCGATTCATAAAAGAGAATGTTTAATTTTTATGTGCGGTAGTTTACTACTAGCAAGAACAAAATCACTATGATTATTAGTATTGCATATCAATCTTAAACTGGCGTGCGCAAAAGTTAAGGCAGAGCCTATCGAGACATTTTTTTTTCTTAATCTATTTTCGAAATAACAATAGTACGTAAAGACAAATAGGAACAACGCAACCAAGAATGCTATATCTTTCAGTCGTCTGGTTTTACATTATAATGGTTTACCTAAACAGTCTCAGTTATCTTGAAAAGGAGAAGAATATATTCAGTGTATTGAAAACGCAATGACTCTGCATGTTTGCTTTCACTCAAATTCGAAAATAACCGTGCCACTCTTATGTATTTGTTAGTACTTACGTTGATAGCGGGGAGATAGTGAGGAAGCCTGTAGCGTCTCCACACAGTACTAGTATGTTCATAAATGTCAATATCACTCTAAGTGCAGACTCATTGTTTGCTATGTGCATATCATTTTTTCGCCTCTCTCTACCACTAAATCCATCCACCAATGCATGCTCTCTTTCTCATGCTACAGCACTTACATTCACCTACCATTATTAAAGAGATTGCATAGTACTGGTTGAGGTGGGGATTCATGTTTTGAACATTCGTAAGTGAGATAATGAGAAACCTCTTATGAAATATGAAAGAGCATGTGATTTTAAGAAGGATTCAACGTTTATTTGATGAAAATTGGTTTTCAAATGGCTAAGATATCCAAAAAAAAAAAAAAAGTGATAATAATAAAAGGCGACAGGCCACGCCTTTTATTAGGATCTCTTTGTTTCACCTTGTCTTGGGATATCTCAGCCATTTCAAAACCGATTTCATCAAATAAACTTTTGATACCCCTTAGAATTGCATGCTCTTTGACATCTCATAGAGTGGTTTCTGAATATCTCGCAAAACGTTAAAAGCTAAATCCTCCCCTCAACCAGAACTGTACAGTGTACACACCCTTTAATCTACATGATCGTGTGGCTGCGAAGCAGCGTTATTTCCCAGGGTTCGGGTTCTTTCCTTGCACATACGCGTGCGCACAACGCATCATAGGGCTTTGGAAAAAAAAAAAAAAATCTCGCTCCAATATTCTGCGACGAATCCCTATTATCTGGATCTTGGCTCAATGACAAAGTACAATGTTTCATATTTCGGTAAACCGCATATAATACTATATACCGCAACTGCCATTGAGCTATTCCTCGCGTTATTACTGTTAGTGCAAGGAAGCTACCATTAATTCTGACTGAGCGAGACACTAATTTTACTTTCTCTTGCAATTATTGATTAATAAATCCATGGTATATTATTTCTGCATTCCTTACATCAACCAGAATGCAACACCAAATGAAATGAACAAAGATATGTAGTAATATTTGAATCTAATACCGATGGTAATCGTATCTTTCTTCTGTCGAAGATGCGACTGTCAACCGTTTTTTTTTTTTTTTTAATACCAATTACTAACCAAGCTGCAAATCTACAGGATCTTAGATAGATGGAATATTGCATGTAATCACTATTCATCTCTTTCTCTCCCCTTCTATCTCACAGTATAGATGAACAATATCTAAATTGGGATTGCCTGAGCACGACCGGGATCAAAAACTGTCACATAATCTTGAAAATTTATGTAGGGTCAGCCTATATATTTACAGCAAGCGATTTTCTACAGCCCATTTATCTTTTATTTTCCAATGGAACTTACAGAGCTATTGTTCACAGGGCCATGTCATACAAATTGCTATGTTCAGTTATCCAAAGTTTGTTTTTATTGTAATTTACAACAAATACTGTTAATGACATGTATTGATAAGAATCATCATCACATGCTCCAACGGTATATATTTCATACACATGTCATATTCGTGTGGGTCTTTTTTTTTATGACTCACATCTTACAAGCAGAGAATCTCTCATTTTCATCCCTATTTATTTTTTTTTTCGATTGCTAAGTACTATATACTATTATACTATCGTTACATAATTGGTATTATACTGTATGAATTGTACTTCTTAAGAATTGTTTAACAATATAAATTGATAACGTTTACTTTGTATCACATATTTCCTTTTGTTTGATGGAAATATAACTGTGTTTAGCTAAATTGAATTGAATTGAATTAATCAAAAAAAATACTTATTTGATACTGACCATGCTGACCATGCATTTTTCTCTGCCTGTGATTATGTGAACGTTTTGACTATTTCAAATGTCATAATTAGTGTCGAGTAGGCCTTATGGTTACAATAAAAAGGTTGTCGAATGAACTCGGAGGATATAGTATACGACGGGACACTGATTTTGCCACGTAATGCATTTTCTTAAAGCATTTCTGACATGCGCAATTGACTGATGCGCACGTAGGGGATCACCCAATTCGTATTTTTGTTCTGTCACGTGTCAACACACGACTGCAAGTGCAGAGTCATCGTTTGCTACGTGCCTAGTATATCAACTTTGGCTTCTCTCGAAACTGCGCCACAATCGCATGTCTCGGGCGGCTGTGAAAAAGGTTAATCTTTTTCTGTGATTGTGATCCTGATTTAAAGATTACGGTCATGATTGCGATTGTGATTAGGGTTGCTCTATAATTATGGTTATGGTTATGATTATGATTATAATAATGATTATGAGTTATAGTGTGAGTATGAGTGTAAGTTTAGGTAATGAGTGTGAGTATGAGTATGGGTTGAGTATAGTGTGAGTGTTAGCGTGAGTATGTGTATAAGTATGTGAATATGAGTGTTAGCAGTGAGGAATATCGGAGGAGTAATAAAACTAAATAATTGGTCATTCCATATGCCCTACTACTAAGATGTTTCAACAGTGTTTTAAGCTGGTACCTTTTGTTGCTACAAAATATGTGGTGTGAAAAATAACCGAAAATATAGGCTGAAACAGGCTCTTTGTTTGCTTCAGCTATGACGTTTGATTCTAATTTTGTCGCTTAAACTGCATCAATCATTAGAGTAGATACATTGTGGGTTATTATTATCATTACTTTTACTCTTATTATGAATGATTTCTTCTTCTATCTGCATGTCATGTACATCCAACTTTAAAATTGCGCGCACGGTATTAAAGTGCTTTTTTCCTTTCTTTCCTTCTCTTTGTGTAGGGAAACTTTTTTTCTGTTTAATCCTGTAGGGCCTTTCAGTTCGATAATTTTAATCTTTGTTACATTATTACCCTTTCTGTAATGCCTCTCATTTTTCATGCCACTCTCTCTTTTTTTTTGGGGGGGGGGGATTAATTATGCGTTGATATGGGCTCAATGATGCATTGAATTGAGCAGAGCACAAAATGCATCTTATACCACTTAATTCAAAATACAACTTTTTTTTTTTGAAAAAAGAAAGCAAATATACCTACATTCTCGCAATGACCCATTTTCTATGCACATCAAAAATGTACACCCATTTTTTTTTTGCATCGCTGACAATCTCCCCTAAATTGTATCGATGGTTAACAGTCCTCAATCTACACACACTACGCCATCTGTGTCCTACCGTATAGTAGTCCTATATGCTTCAGATCACTAATAAGGCATTAAAAACCATTGTAAAAACCTTTAGGAGAATTTAAAAGTTCTCCTTTGGAACGAATTCCCCTTAATATACTTCGTATATATATATATATATATATATATATATATATCTATATATATAATGTTTTAATGTCAAGATGTCTCTGTATAAAAGCATTTTGTATGTAAAACAGGAAAATATTTGTTGCTTTGTTAGACTCGAGGATAGCAAATAGCGATAATAATAATAATAATGGAGTCTTGTAATGCGCCATGTCTGTCACACAGTGACACTCCTGACGCAGAAAGGTAAGACCTCCTCTCACATTGCTTCATTCAGGAAAAGATCCCAATTGAAAAAAAAACAAACACAGTTACTGAAATAAAAACGTCTTGAGTTCCCTCTTGAACAGAGGGAAAGAGGTCTCCATTCTCAGTTTCAAAGGGAGTGAGTTCCAGAAAGAAGAGCCCGATTGGGTGAAAGCTCTGTTGCCCCAAGAATGATGAGTACGGAGAACTCGAAGGGTGTGAGCAGTGGATGAACGAATGAACGATTTATGTCAATAAATGATTCTGCCAAAAATGTTGTTTGGTTTGTTCTTACGATATCTCTTAATGCCTTGACCTTCTATATACGCTCAAAAGGGGATCACCCAATGCATATTTTGGTTCTCAAAGGTCAAGATGTCTGCGAATGCAATGTCATTGTTTGCTACGTACCTGGTATATCAACCTTAGGTCCATTGCCCGACATCTCCTGAATCTTCAACCAGTATAATAGGCTATTACTGTACGGAGTGACTGGGGTGCGTTTTAACGCCATTTGAGGTCATCTTCGTGCAAATGTATAGGCTCGAAATTGTACTTTTATGACTAGTTATGCCCTGAATATTTCTGCAGAATGTGCCATTTTGACGATATTATCATGCTTTGAATAGAGGCTGTCGAAGGTGATATTACAAGCATATACATGAGCTGATGTCCCAAATCAATCCATCACTAATCCCTTTTTTTATCTTAATGAAATCGCCATAGTGGGCAGTCTGTTAATTGTATGCACTTTACTGCCAAAATGTAATTTTTATTCTCCATGTTTTCAGTGGAGTTACAACTGTGGCAGTCTACGCAAATGGGCAGTTAACCATAAAGCATATCTGACAACGCGCTGAGATAAGTTTTATGTCAACTATTAGTTATAAAGTGATATTTCAATAGCTTATCTTGCTCCCAGCGACAAAACACTGGCTTACTTTGTGACAGAATATTCTTACTTCGTCAGGAAATTTTCCCTCGTATTCTCGCTTTCTGGTCCCTCACGATGAATATGTCATGATCGTGAAACTGCGATGACTGTTATACTGATTACACTCGTAAGATTTTTAATTATGTTCGAATGTATTGATAGTACACCTTATTGTTTTTCCAAAAAAAAATATATATATAAACCGATTTTTTTTCATTTGTAATATTATATTCAATACTGAAAATTCTGAATGAACTGAATTGAAATGGAGATAAATTGAATAATGTAGAAATAGATGAAGTGAAATTTAATGAACGGCAGATTTGTTTTCTCCCTCGGGATTGATTGAACTGCCATCTACTTGGTGTCTCACGTGTATGTGCAGTATGTCTATACATTATCAGAGAGTGTGCGACTCCATTCTGAGGGTGGGTTGACCAATGATAATATTGTCGACGTGTACACCGCGGAATGGATATGAGTCTGACGTCATACTGTGCGCTTTCTATTGTGTGTGTCATTTCTTCGCCTGCGCTTTAAAGCCACGATTACTACCTCAAGTCATCTCGGACCAATGCTCATTTGCGAAAAGCGTGCTCGTCCAATCAAGGAGTGTTACCCGTTGACGAGGGATATATAAAAAACCTGTTGCTTTTGGGAGGAATCACATTTTTGGTTCAGCAGCATCATCAGCAACAAACAGCCAACCATCATAAGAAAGAAAAGATGTCTGGCAAAGCTCGGAGGATCGTTCTCGCCAAGGCGTTCGAAGGGAATGTGACCGGATCCAATTTTCGGCTAGAGTCGTACCACCTGCCAGCCCTAAAGGATGGTGGTAAGACGTGTTTCTATATTCCTCATAATCCCGTTAGCTCACGCGCTGTCCATTATCTGAAATTTAATGTGCATTGTGAGGTCAATGTAAAATATATTTGTACGTCCTGGCGTCATAAGACATCGTTATATTCTTATAAAACTGTTTTTGGTTGTTGTTTTTTTTTTATTTTTACTAATAAAAAAAGTTGCGACCATGGTGATTTTGTTTATCCATTAGTAGGTGAGTGATATTAATTTCTAATACAGCAAATCTTGAACAATAGCCTATGTACAGTCGTATCACAATCCTCTTCCGATAAAGTTTTATGTTGGCTTACCCTATGTTCATATCTTAATGGCAGTCAAAATGTGTCATCAATATTATTAGTATACCATTGCCACTTAAAACGCAGTATTTCAAATATTTTCAACCTCTTGCTGTTTCTTTTCCAATCAAGTTTATGTTTATCGTTAACTGCGCAATGCGCATTTTCGGACTTACGCAAAAATCCTATCAGGGATACGAAGAGATAAAGTCCTGAAGGAAAATATGAATAAATGGATGAAACCATGCAGTAATGCTCTTTTTAACCAAATATATATATATATATATATATATATATATATATACAGTGTGTCTCTAAAAAAAGTAAACCCAACTTCAACGGCAAATTTTTAGAAAACTGTAAAATATTTACACATTATTTTTTCATGGTTAGATAGTCCAATAAGTCCTCTGTCCAATGATACCACGTAGGTTATGTAACTCTCATGCATGACTGAGCATGATTCAACTTAGTAAATGGGTGTGAAATCATCACTGTGGCAAGTTCCGTGATCAGCATACTTTCTCACATTGTACCAGATGGCTCTTTGTGTTGGAGGCTGCCTGTCGGGGAACTGCACCCGAAAAGCCTCTTGAACTTCCACGAAACTTCTTGTTTCCTGGTATCGAGTTACCAGGAATACTCTCTGCTCAATTGTCAACTGTACCATGTTTGGAAAGCATGTTAAGTGTGCCTGTGTCAGGAACAACCTTTGCTCACAAAAAATTTAACTTCAAATATGCCCTGAATGCATGACAATAGCAAGAAATAACTTGCCACAGTGATGATTTCGCACCCATTCACTAAGTTGAATCGTGCTCAGTCATGCATGAGAGTTACATAACCTACGTGGTATCATTGGACAGAGGACTTATTGGACTATCTAACCATGAGAAAATAATGTGCAAATATTTTATAGTTTTCTGAAAATTTGCTGTTGAAGTTTGGTTTACTTTTTTTAGAGACACCCTGTATATATATATATATATATATATATATATATATAATTCCTATAATTCCTTACTTCCTCCTGAATGAAAAGAAGAAATACATTATGATCTTGGGTTGCAAGGGATTTTTAATTCAAAGACATGGCAGAGGTTATCATCACAATAATGGCATTGTTCAACTATTATCCTAGTATCAGCCAAATAAAACTGGTCTTTGTACTTCGCACTAATAATGACTATAAAAGTCAACAATAAGACTCGTGTTAATAACATGCTTGCATGATTTTTCGCCAGCGATTTATTTATACATAATCCAATTTGTATGGAAATTACCCTTGCGTACATATGACATGGGTTTACGCATTTCTGTTGTGTCATTGGCTAGATTAAAGTGCATAATTTCCAAATATACATATGAAATGAATTGAGTAAGTAGTCCGCGTGTTGGTGCAATAATATCAAAAGTAAAACAGAAACCAAGTTTATGCTGTCATCATCAACAACAGGTGTCCCGAAGTAAATTTTTGGTGATGACAGCATAAATTGATTTCTGTTTTACATATATATATATATATATATATGTATATATATATATATATATATATATATATATACATATATATATCACATATATATATGATAAGTGTTTGTGTGTATGTATATAGAATGTTACATGAATATATATTCTATGTAGGCCTATATATATTACTACATTTACTTTAATAAGCCTAATATTTAAAGATTTGAGAATGGTAGCAATTTTATATATAATCTTGTACACTTTAATACACAACCATTAATGCTGCATGCTAATTTGCATTTTATAGTCGTATATCAATTTCTTATTCTTGATACTATGTCTGTGTTTCAGAGGTACAGTTGGAGGCTCTTTACCTTTCTGTAGACCCTTACATGAGGTTAGTATTTTTTAAGCAACTGTGGTGCCTTTCGATTTCGATCAGTTCTCATTACAATTAACTTTTATTTTATTGTTGTGTAATATTACAATTAATGTATTCAATTTCTGCAATATTTCTATGTTTCTGTTGAAAATGGAAAAAGTAATTGAATGAATGAATGAATGAATGATAGAATGAATACTTACTAATAGGCCTATATTATATGTGAATATTCCTTTGATTCAATCTCTTTGACAAGGTACACAAAATTGTGCTATTATTCTCAGTGCAACATCGATATAGTATGAGAAGTAAGATATGAATTAGATTGAATTGAATCACTAATGAAACGTTTCAAAGCGTCAGCATTTTACTTATCCATGGTCCACTCTAAAATAATTTCAAAATGTGTATGAAATGATATTACTGTTTCTATTGCCATCGCAATATTGTTTTAAAGAAGCAATAAGGAACGAGAAACAAAGTGGCACATGATATTTTCTCTCGGTGTCTAATCAACTCAAAATTTGTGTATTTTTGTGTTAGCCAATTTTTAATCAATCTGTAATTATACTTCCTCACATGGATAAACATTGATCATTTGGAGAAATATCTATTTCAACTGCTTCAAAGAATTATTATGTATATCAAAAATCCAGACTGTTTTGGCTTTTTAGTTGCCCTCTTCATTCGAAAAATCAAATTCCTTTTCTGCATACTGGTGTTGAGACAAAACAACTCTGGTTAGGGTGAAGATGTCATTTTGTAGCAAAGCTTATGAAATCGTCGCTCTCTATATTTTCATCCTCCTTTCGTTTCTCGACACCAACCATTCTTTCTCTTTCGCAGGGTTTGGCCAATCAAAGTGGACGATGTAATGGTTGGAGAACAGGTTGCCAAGTAAGTTTTCCGCAAAAGAATATCATCGTTTCTTAATGATATTCCCGTAACCATTCGGGGACGGACTTTTGATTTAAAATTGCACGATAATGAGCAACGTGAAAACTTTGTAAAATCGTTTATTTATATGATTTACTGACGATGTATTGTTTGGAGAACAGGTTGCCAAGTATGTTGGCAAAGAATACCAACGTTTCTTACTAATATCCCCGTAACCATTTGGAGACGGACATTAATGATTTAAGAATGCTTGATATTGAGCAATGTGACAACTTTGTAAAATCGTTTATTTATATAATTTACTGACTGGTTAACTGATGACAAGTTTCAGGTATACCAAAAACAGCTATTTACAGTGCGGTCATTTTGATCACTGAAGCTTGATTAAAATACAGGTGCAAAAGACAACACAAATTTACCAATTTGAATGCTTCACGTTCTGATAACACAAAAGAAATTCATTATTGGAAATGTTCAGGTTCTGATGCCATTTTTGAATGGGAAATATTAGAAACAGGTGGCTTGCAGTATAAAAGTTCCACAAAACATTGTGTAAATGCTCTTCTTTATCCGTAAATATATATATTTATTCTATATTGGGTTCATCTTTGATGTTCGTGCGCATGTAGCAGTCGACGAAATTTCAAGCCAGGAAAAGAAAGAAAAATAGATGAATGAATAGGCAATAGCAAAAATGCTGAGTACAAGGATTGGCATGAAAAGTTAGGCCATTGATTGTAAAAGAGGTATCTTGATATCTCATTGGCCCATTCACGCTGTACAAAGAAATAAGCCAGGCACACTCTATGGGATTACCACGCGATTTCACGTGATGTGCGTGGTAACATGGCGGTGTGGTGACTTCAAAGCGATAGGCCGATAACATATCCAGATATTTTCTATAGAAAATATATTCTAGATAGAGATAAGTGAGCTCGGCAGACTGATAAATTAATCCAACATGTATCTATAGGTCGGACACATTTCATTTCCTTTCATTTCATTTCATTTCATTTCATTTCATTATTTTCATTTATTTATTTTCCACATCAAAAATGATACAAACTTATTATAAGTAATAATAGATTGTATAAGCAGGTGAATAGGTAAGCCTATATCCGGATATAAAGTAACTACAAACAAGCAGATTGTAAGTCTACATGACATAGATATCAAACAACCATAATATATACATGTATCAACAAATCTTATATAGGGATAAGATTCGCACCTGCAGAAAATGATATCCATGCACATAATATACAATATCATTTTGATCTTCATGACATCAATGCGAATATAAATTGTAGGCCTACTTACTGCATAGGTGAGAAAGAAAGTATACATAGAGAAAGATAAAAATAATATAAAAATGTAGAGATGACTGACCTGACAAACAGAGTAAAAAATGTACATCTTACTGGTAGACTTGGAAAATGAGATGGTTTATGTACAAGGAGAATATAAGACATAATAACTGGTCGAAAAGATACAATTAATATGATTGTCTATTCTGATAGGTTTTAATTGTCACTGTTGACATTGCTTTTTGAGTCTCGGGAGTGGTGACTCTCCCTCGTTCTCCGTTGCCAATTTCGAGATGATGTATACTCAAATCTTGCACTTGTCACTGCAGCAATAATGGCGAAAAAAAAAAAAACGACGGAAAGAATCACTCACGTAAGTCAGATACATGTCAAATTTCGTCGTCTCTCAGTCTGAGTGCATGTTTGCTCTCGTCTCACCTACAGGGTTGTCAAGAGCAAAGATCCAAAGGTCCCCGAGGGTTCCATCGTCCAGGCCCAGACGGGTTGGACATCCGGGTCTATTGCCAAAGGGAGTGACGTCATAATCGTGGCGGACTACCCGGATCCTGAATGGCCAAAGTCGCTGGCACTTGGCACTCTGGGAATGCCAGGGTAAGTGAATAATTGATTGATTTGTATTTTTTTTTTCCACTTTGAGTTCACAAAAGTATGAAATCATTACTATACAATAATACTTTGTCCATATTTTGTACATGGAAGAATTTAAACAATGATATTATGTACTGACAACATCACTTGAAAAGCTTGTAGTCCAAAGAACCAATGCGGGAGAGACAATGAAATCAAAAGCACAGCTTGTGTTACTTATAGTCCCCCCGAAAAAAAAAAATCAAGTGACATCATTATGAGACACATATAACAATAAACTGAATATGTATTAGAATGGCATAACTGGTGAAGGTCTTCATTTTGGTTTGTCAGCAGAAACACAATTTAATTTGCAATATATATATATATATATATATATATATATATATATATATATATATTTGTTTTTGTTTAGTGTGTTTGATTACTGGTTAGTCGGGAATCTTCTCCGTCTCAACGTTTACTTTAAATATCTCAAAACAGGAAGACCGCCTATCTGGCTTTCCTGGACATCTGCAAGCCACAGCCCGGAGAGACGGTGGTGGTCAGTGGTGCGGCCGGAGCAGTGGGAGCAGTAGTCGGTCAGATCGCCAAGATCAAGGTCAGTAATGAAACTGGTGAAAGAAACTTTTTTTAATTTTTTTTTTTACTTCATTTTCCGTTAAAGCGTCACCGCAGCTGTTAGAGCGCTACATCATACTTCCCGCGCGATGATGATGGGCTAAAATCTAATATTATATAGCAACACCGTTCTCTTAAATCTCAGAACATAACGGTAAGCTGGATATTTCAACAGCTGTTGATGAACATATCAATCCTATCTAAATGGATTTTTCTGAACTTAAACAATGTCAACAGAATGGTGAAATATTTCCTCTAATCCTCTATTTTAATTAATGATTACTCTCAAATTCGACTGTTTCAGCTATAGGAGCTATAGGAGTCGACTATGGACATTCGAGCCATGATCTTTACCTGTTTAACCAACTCTGCCGGAAATACACGTGATATTTTTTTTTTTATTCTAAAATCTAAAACTGTCTTCGATTCCTCATTTCAAAGGGCTGTAAAGTCATCGGCTTCGCAGGTTCTGAAGCAAAACTGAAGTACCTGAAGGATCTGGGGTATGACATCGCCCTCAACTACAAGACAATCAAAGACTTGGACAAGGCTATCAAGGAAGCCGCTCCAAATGGCGTCGATTGTTACTATGACAACGTGAGTATCAAACGTTCATGCTCTTACATATCTCGGTGTAGCTTGCCCCCCCCCCCCCCCCCAAAAAAAAAAAAAAAAAAACCACACACACACACACACACACACACACACACACAAAGACATACAAAGAATATTGCTGAATGAGAGTTTCCAGATGAAGATAACCAACTGCAAAACATTGCTGTGTGATGAAAATACTTATAAACGTTTATTTCTTTCTCTTTATGATGCTTATGATGATTTTAATTATGAGAAAGGAGAACAAGACGGTACAGAAGAAGTATACTGTCTGCCGTTTTGATGAATAAACTACTTCACACAAATTTCCACTGATTATAGCATCCTGAAATTTATTATTTATACTTCGGTTATTAACGCTATGAATTTTACGATTTTCTTCGTCATCATCACAAATAGACTCTTCTGTAATTCTCAGGGCTCAGTTAATTTTGCGGAAAGTTTTGTTGCAATTTTGAATTCACATCTAGGGTATACACTCTCAGTACATTGGGTTGTAGTTAACACAGGTGATAATATGTCTCACTGAATTTTTCGCTCTAGAATCAAATGAATGGAAAACACGACCCTTAAAATGCATCAGAGAAATTCAACGAAAAGCATGTGATTGATTAATGAAATTCGCGAATCTATTAGTTTTTTTTTTAATAGAAATAGACTTTTTGCTGCTATAAAGGAGCAGGCCTGATTTTCATGAACGCACATCGCGCCTTTAAAATTCGGATTTCGTGATTTTTTCGGCAAAGTCCCTTGTGACCATGTAAATACGGTGATAATACAGGGGTATTGACAGATTTTATGTTAATGTGGGTAAATACCCTTCACGGTTTCAGCAAGTCCAACGCCAAATTCACTCGCATTATAATAAATCGCTGGACTTTAGCCCCCGGCTTTGGTTGGTTCGTGCGCGTCCTTTGCTTGGGCATACAATGTACGTTGATAATTCGTTCAGGAAGTGCGTAGGCGTCCGTCGCTTCCTATATATAGGTCCTACGCTCCACCGTGACTCAGCGACTTTTCAAATCGCTCTCGCATTTAGTTATGATTATGCTGATAATATGCGACTGGCTGAACTTTGAACGACTGCATAACTTGTGACTTTGTTTTCTATATAAATGTGCACACTGTAATAATAGTATGATGACGGTGCAGACTTCAGTCAGCATGCACTCTACCATTCTGCATGATTTCCACATGGCTGTAGGCAACTATGCTCATATCCACCACTGTCCATTGGAGCTTGAACGTTGAATATCACATCATTTCTATATTACAGAAACTATTACTGTGTAGTGATTGTGGACTTTGGGTTCTAGGTCTTTGCAGGTATATGCGGGTCAAATCAGTGTATAACACATGTGATATGAAATACTTATATAATATTGACTGGCCCTGAGGGAGGTACCAGAAAATATTGCCCAAACTGAAAGCATATTGCCCGAGTCGAAGACGAGGGCAATATGTTTTCAGTGCGGGCAATATTTATCTGGTACCTCCCGAAAGAAAGGCCAGTCAATATCATAATTATTACCTATCCCCCTAGGTAAATTAAGAAAACATGTAAATACGGCTATACACTACAGTATACATGATACAGATCAAGCCACATTTGACTACCTGTAGACCATCAACATGTTGAATAATTGCAAAATTGTTCATCAGTGTATATCATTCAACTCCAACTTCAAAGATACATGTAGTTGTAACAGGCAAACTTCAAACTTCTGAACGTTCTTACACTTTATTTTTACTTCTCTTTTAAAAGTTTGAGAGTTGTAAAACTGATGGTCACTGTGCAATTACTGATCACAAATGGACTAGTCACATTGCCTAGTGCTGCTGTATGTGGTCGACCTTGTATGAGTTGATTTATCAGCGTTCTTTTGCGGTGCGTGTAACTGACACCCTGGACGTCCTGGAATGTTTTCTTTTCGTGGTCGATCGGAATGTTTACGTTTAGAGCAGGGAGGTGGGGAGAGAGATTCCACTCTTTCTCTTCCCACCTCCCCAAACCGGAAGATTGCGCTGTTTGCACTCTAATGTTACTGTTCCCAGGGAGGTGAGATTCCTCTCACCTCCCTGCTGTTCCGCAGCGACGTGGCGAAAAGCATATTGCCCGCTGACCTTTTAACCCTGCAAAATATCAACTGCTGACCTTTAACCCTGCATTGCCTCGCAAAACTCCCTCGTATAGGTAATAATGTACTATATATTCGCGGCATGAAATTTTCGCGAACTGCTAGTGGTATTCAATGCACTTGTGTAGACAAGAACTTTCGCGAGTGCATTTTAATTTCGCGAATTTCGTGAGCGACAATGTTTGCGAAATTAAGATGCACGCGAACATTCCTCGTTTTAAAGTAATTCGAATTAAGGTGATAAGAAGGGGGAAATAGGTAAATTTAAGCCTACGAGAGACAGAAAGGGGGAGGGGAGAGAGAAGAGAAATGGACAGACCAACAACAACAACAACAAAGATGAAAATAAGAGACAATTAGAAAGGTATGTTGAAGTAGAAGTGTTCATATCTTCTTATTCAAGAGCACAAAACAAGTGTATGTTTTTGCTGCTATGAAAGTATACATTCATCATAACAAGGTGCGCAAAACAAGATCCAATAAAATACAATAGTAAAAATTGATATCATCTCTTCAAATATAACTAACAATTTTTGACCCTAAAAAAAAATTAAAACCCTAAACCTAACATAGGCCTATATGCAAAGATGTAGACCCCTATAATTCTACGCACTCACGAACACGCACATCCTTACACACGCACGAACACACACACGAACACACACACACACACACACACACACACACACCCATGCAAAACTGTCGTTACGCTCCTCCCGAGGACAAATAAAATGTTTCTTTGGTACCCTAGCTGTCCTCAGTCGCTTGCGAGTTGATAGCCGCCGATAGGTTTCATGTTTTACTTACTTACATACAAATCCTGATGCTTTCTTTATACAGGTAGGAGGAGAGTTTTCCAGCACTGTTATCTACAACATGAACGTCCGAGGACGGGTTTGTGTGTGTGGTTCCATCAGCGCCTACAACTCCGCTGCTCCACCGAAAGGTTCGTTTGCGGAGTTTTAGGATTCTAAAGGAGTGTCATAGATTAGAATTGAGAGACTAATCACAGGGAGGGATGGGCTTAAAGGTCTTATATAACTCCTTTTTGCAAACCTCATGAGATTTTGCATAATATTTGAAGAGCAATGTTTCCCAATGTAGTGTATAAAAATGTTACGGTAATATACCACACCGTTTTAAAAAAGAAGAACAAATCAGAATGGAGAAGAAATGAAATCTTACCCCGTGTCAATTGAGATAACGCACTTTCGTTAAATCCAGTTCAGTAGCCTACATGTTTGGTACTTCTTTGGTCAAGATGTTTTTCCTACGATGTCCCGGCCTGTCGGCCCAGATGTATAATTTGGTACTTTGCACCGCTAGGGTAATGATAATGGTAAAGCCCTCCGGTATAGAGAAGTGAAAACGCTAAAGAGGATACCCTCTTAAGGAAAGCCTGATCAGTCTACTCCTCCTTAAAAAAAGGTTGTAGAAAAACTGCTGAAACGCACTTTATCATTATTCATGCTGTGATTCCAAACTAAAGAATAATGTAGGAGGATAGCTCTTTCAGAAAATACGAACAACTCAACATTGACTCGGTTGACCCATTCCACTTTTTCTGATTCTTCACATAAAATCAAGGGGTCTGACTTTTTGTCGGTTTTGTGATGCACGGTCACATATGATTGAGAGACTAGTCACAAGGAAGGTGGACTTAAAGGTCGTATACCCTTTTACAAACCTCATGAGATTTTGCAAAGTTGAAGAGTAATTTTTTCCCATGTAGTGTATAGAAATTTTACGGTAATACACCACGCAGGTAAAAAAAGAAGAAAAAGAAAGGAAATCTTTTGCCCCACGTCAATCGAGGATACGCACTTCCGTTAAAACCAGGGGTGCTGTTCGTTATTCCGAAGGTTCCCGCTATTCCGAAGGTTCGTTATTCCGAAGGGTCGTTAATCCGAAACACGCAAATTCCTTATACCTACAGGTTCGTTAATCCGAAAATTTGTGGCGTTTTTCCGAATGTTCGTTATTCCGAAAATTGGTTAGTTCGAAAATGAAATTCGGAACAATGAACCTTCGGAATAACGAATCTTATAGGAATAAAGAGCCTTCGGAATAACGACCCTTCGGAATAACGAGCTGTAACCAAATCCAGTCCAGTACGTGCTTAATACTTCTTTGGACAAGATGTTTTTACCTACGATATCCCGGCCTATCGGCCCAGATGTAAAATTTGGTACCTGGCACTGCTAGGGTAATGATAATGGTAGAGCCCTCCGGTAGACAAGTGAAAACAGTAAACATGCTAAAGAGGCTATACCCTGGATAAAGAAGACTATAATTAATATTGTATTCCTGCCTTGCAAAACCAACAAAGATAGTCGTCAGACATGGATTTTTTAGTAAAAAGCTGATTCTGAAAGAGAAGATTTTAAGCTTCAAAATTATATATATGTCAGTTCAAATGAATTCTTCTTACCCATTTGAATATTGTAAAAAAAAAACACACACACACAAACTTTCAAAAATGTGAACTGAGAAAAGAGACACTATAAGTAGAGGGTTTATTCAAGCAACTAAGTCGTACTGGCTGTGCGATCAATGGGACAAAAAAAAATGTGAATATAAATTACCAGAGTAACAACGATAAGGGGATTATCAGATTACGGTGAAATTGATCATACTTGATTAACACATTCTGTCAATGATTAATGCCAACTTTAAAAGCAGCAGCATCATCGGTTCTAAAGTTAAATTACGGTTGACAATAAAGAGCACGCACAGTCTGTATCTTTTTTTTTTTTAAAGAAATGAAAAGGGGAATCTACAAGACAGACCTAGACCTCGTTTGCAGTGCGGGGCCGGGCTCGGCCGCGGCCGAGCCCGGCCTCAATTGCAAGGCCAATTTTGGCCTCGCATTTGGCCTTTGGCGCGTTTACACTGCAGCGGGGCTGGGCTCGGCCGCGGCTCGGTCGCGGCCGAGCCTGGCACTGTAAACGGAGTCTGAATCACACTATTGTAAGCACAAAAATAAGTGTTCGAGAAAAAGTGCTAAAAGACATTTTTCTGTTCGTTTTCTGATCCCAAACTTTAACATAATGTAAGCAAAGAATTGCTCTTTCAAAAACTATGTAAAACTCAAGACTGGCTAGATTGATCCATTTCACCTATTTTCAGTCCTCACACGAAATCAGCGCGTGCGACTTTTCGTTGCTTTTGTTATACTTATTGCACGGTCACAATATAGATTACATGTATTATGACACTATCGGAGCGTGCTGAAAATTTCGGCTTAAATCACTAAACATTCATCCGCCTCTGATGTTGTTGTCATCATCCATAGCTACTTCCCTCCAACTCGCCATCAATAAGAGCAGACTGACCATCACTGGATTCCTGATCTTTGACCACTACGACCGCTACGACGAGGCCCTTCAGGCCCTGATCGAGTGGGTCAAGGAGGTAGGTCCATAGGACACTTTACTAGCCTATGATCACCATTGATGAGACGATATCGATGGCGATGATCATGATGATGATGGCGGTGGTGATGATGACGATGGTGATGATTATGATAATCGTCGGTAATCATTTTCATGATTTTTTTAATACATGTTAGGCATAATATAATTATGATAATGATATTGAGCATAATTATGATGATGATGACTATTATATAATCATTATCAATATCATTAGCATTACTATCATGTTATGGGTAGAAGCAGTAGTAGTATGTGGTAGTAGTAGTAGTAGTAGTAGTAGTAGTAGTACACCGTAGAAGTAGTAATAAAAGGGTGATCACGTGAAATGAAATGATGCTGTTTAAGTGTGAGCATGTTCCCTTCAGCCATGTTAGCAAAACCAGATAATTGCTTATAATCTGCTGCGCACTCAGGGTTCGTGATAATAACGATGAAAGTAGAGGGGAACTGGCATCTTTTACGTACCCCTATAGTTCCTTCTTACAGAACTTATTTCTGATGTATATTATCTTGTTTCTAATGTATATATGTTTATTATATAATTCCTGATTTATTCTGTGTTATGTTTTGCTGGAAGAAGAATGAGAATGAAAGTTATTAGACTGAACAGAACTATAGAAAGATTACTTATCTTTTTTTTTTCATGCATCATTTATCCTACCTATTTTTCATTTATCTATCCTTATTTTAATCTTTCTTTTGTATTCATCTTTGTGACAGGGTAAGATCAAGTATAAGGAGCACGTGACCCAGGGCTTCGAAAACATGCCTAAGGCCTTCATGGAACTCTTCTCTGGTTCCAACTTCGGGAAAGCCGTTGTCAAGGTGTAACCACGCCCTCATGCGTCCGCTCGGCAGTTAACTGCTGAGTATTAACCACACCACGGACTTCTCATTAGTAGAAGCGAGATGAGGTGACGTCACAAGCACACGTTGATAAAAAACAACAACAAAACAGAGGACTCGTGTCACACTATCTCGTTCTGAATTGAAGTTTTCCCGGCGATAACATATAACATCAAATACGATGGGTACACAAAATGCAGCGTTCGTAATTTATGTCTGTGCTGAAGTGCAAAATAGGCCTAATAGCGCGCCCACTACCAGCTCTTGGGAGGCATTTCTTCGATGCTATTAGTATCAAACGCGTCAAACTGATTTGAAATTTGAGTATCAGGCTTGTCCAGGATACCTATGGTGCTTGCACGATAACCCATGCGACCTCTTCTCTTCCTTTATCTCGGGTATTTTCATGTTAAGACCAGTCAAGAATTCTCCCAAAGGTCGCCGTTAGGACTTCATGAAAAAGAACGCCATGATGTGACAGGGTCCACTATATGCATAGAGCGCATACCTTTTAGGGGGCTCATTAGCATTCTCATGACGTCAACAATACATCCCACGACTTCGCTGTATAGACATGCTTATGGTTCTGTGTGAGATTGCGCATACCATGGCACAAAGCAAAAGTCGAGTACGTACACATGAAGCCAGCAAACAGCGCCCCGGTTCTGTTTGGTGCGGACAGTGTTTGTAACTATGGGATCAACCTCCTCCAGTTACTTGTAAGATTTCCGTGGTCATGGCAACAAGCCAACTACTTTGGATTTTCATTGAATAATGATGGAATACAAAACGAGTGTTACATTAGTATAAATAGGCATTAATTCAAAAGAATTCATTCAGTGGTGAAATTTCTTTTTTTTTATTTTGTCGAATAGTTTTGATCATCAATTGATTACACATTTCTGAAATTAGACGCATTCAATTCTTCTAATCTCATGTGTTACTCGTCGAACGATGAATCTAACCTATAGTACGATGATCATTACTGTTTTGTGTAGATGTAAGTGAATGTTCCTTGCACACCTTTGCTGTATAAGGTGAACAAATTTAGTACTACTGATACAAAACTGTTATTAGAATTATTACATGGTGATAAAGTGATGTTTGATAATCACTATATCTCGAGGAAGGAAAGAGAGATGGATTTTTGATCGCCTCACTACTTAAGTCTCCCTTACTTCGCATTCCCGGTATTCATGGTAACTAAATTTAGTTACGTCAACTGCTTTACGAAAGGAGACTTTGATCATTTCCAATAATAATTCCGAATAATGCATAATACAATTGAATACATGGAAATGAAAACAGTCTAGGTCAAAATTTAGCCATCAACTATGGAGACCCCATGCGAAGTAATGAAAATATAGATAATCGTTCACTAATGACTGCTTAACATTTTACTTTGTATACAAAACATATCCATAACTGAAAACAACATCAGGATTGTATTTGTTTGTTTGGTTGTTTTATTCAAAACTCTGTCTAATGGACTTGGGTCTTTCTTATATTTAGGCATTTGATTTTTAAACCTTGATGCTATACGACGGTTGTGCTACCTATGTTATCAATATGTAACCATGGTAACACATCATCTTCAGACCAAGATGAGATGAAGGTTCTACTGTTTGTCTCTACAAAATGCGAGAACTGACAAACTCATTAAGAAGCATGTTTCACCTTCTTGCCTTCTCGCATTGCCCATCTCAAAAAGGAGAAAGGGGCCAGAAAGGATTATCAAACATAAAGTTTTGCGAAGAAAGTCGTCTATTTGCAGAGTATACAAACCCATAATAAGAGGCATTCACCACAATTTCACACGCTGAAGTTATTGTAAACTGAATTACGGCAAGAATGACAGAAAATGGAAAGGATGTTAAAGAATGGAGACCCCTTTTCCTCCCCTTTTGGGCAAGTACAATAAATGTGATAAACTGGTACCGTGCGGCAGACGTTTCGGAGTAAAATATATTGAGTGTGCACGTTAATCTGCTACTGGAGAAGTATCAGTGCCTATGGCGGTGTACCTTTTGAACCATTCTTACTGGGCTTTTTATTTTATTGTCATTTTGAAAAAAGAAAAATCACTCTTATTCCTGCAGTCACACTCAATCTTAAATCGTCCCTCCCCTTCAACTATTTCATTCTCTATCCCTCTTCTCTTTGTCTCTCTATACAATCAACACGAAATTGTGATGATTTTCAATTACTTTGGTGTAGTTACTATTACAGTGTAGTTATCGATATACAGTGCATGCTGTAATACTTTGTTGGAATTTAGATGAAAATGATATGAAATAATTGATTTTGGCCATTGCGATTACGCATTTTCGCTCAGCCATCAACAAAAACAGAGGTAAAGATTGTTTCTGTAGGACGTGTGACTACTTTCGAAAGTGCGGCTTTATTTTCGTAATGCTATCACTTATCAAGAAAAGAAGGTATATTATCAAGATGGTTATATACTTTTGTAATGTATGTTATATGCTTCGGAATCATGGCTAGTAAAATGATGAAGACAAGAATCGGTTTTTTTTAGCGTTGCCTGTAATGTTTCATTCGTTCTTTTCTTTTTTACCCTTTTCGGCAAAAAGTATAATGTTTTCTAGATAGTAATTCTAGTCCATTGATAGGTAGCACAGCTAACATCTATATGATTGTATACATGACGGTTGCATATATATATATATATATATATATATATATACACAGTATTGCCAGCAAAGCTTGCACAGAGACGCGGCTGTGATGTTGGGTAGCACCCCTTTAACTAAGCTTTCGGGCTAATTGCCCTTCTACAGAATCTACAATGACAAGAAAAACATATAAACAAAATCAACCTTGGTGCAAAATCCTACTGAACTTAACTATAGTTAATTCTACACATTCAAAAATGTACTAAACATAACAATAAATACAAATCGTACAAAATTACAAAACATTTTCAACAATTCCAAATAACAAACAAACATGATATTACTAAATAAACTCACAAAACGGAATTTACTCTGTTACTGCTCGGTACGGTCTTATACGTTGTAATGTTGTCAGTGTGAAGATTGTATAGCCAGGTGTATAATATGTGTATGTGTGTATATGGGGGGGGGGTGTTCTATATCTAAGGCTCGTTCTATTCAATCTCTTATAAACTAAAAATACCATTTTAAACCATCCAACAACATAAAAAACTTCCAAAATTTAATTACAATTTCTACACATTAACACACTTCTTAATATACGTACATACACATCTACATACATAAAATTCATACACATAAATCTATTTGCCCACATACCTACTTACGTACCCCCACATTACTGTGATAACAATTCAACCTTTACAATGATACATTATTATACAATTGATACATTGCATATCATATATCAACATACATTTGCTTAAACCACTACTAACATTCTCAGTTCCTATCTATCTGAATTATATTTTAAACATATCAAACAATAAAATGTTTATTCCAGTGACATTTGAATTATATTGTGAAGTATTGAGTAGATGTTGATGTAAGTGTATTACAAAGATGTAGTTTAGAGTCTTTAGATAAGTCTTTGCCTTCTCTGTATGACTGTGAGTAACAAGACTTGAAATAACGTCCAATCTGTGGAACCAATTAAACATTATTACGCTATAACTTGTCATGTTCATTTACTACGGGGGAACAAGAGGGTTACAGTATCTGTTAAAGATCATGTATTTTGCAAGCTGTTCCCAGAAGTAAGGCTGTCCCTCAAGGTCTCGCGGCCACATAAGGTATGCCCGGTTATCACTGAGGAACAGACGGATCAGGAACGGCAGATCAGCGTCCGGTATTTCTTCCCGAAACACCAGCACGATTTTTTCCATCTGCACCTCATTAACGTGGTCCATGGCGAGCCTGAATTTGAGAAGGAACATGTGGTCCCTGAGAGCATTCGCGCTGATGAGAAAGATCACCTTGAAGCTGTTTTCCACAAGAAGATTGACGGAATCCAGGTAGTACATCCCAAGCTGGAGGGCCTCATCTCCGATGGCAAGTCGGCCATATTCTGGCAGGTTCTCTTCCATCCCACGTATGAAGATCCTATCCGTCCACTCCTCGTCTTCATCGTGTGTGACAATGTACATATCATATTTGAAATCTTCTCTTTGCTCCCGTGGAATAATTTCCCGGTAACCAATGAAGTGGATCTTGCACAGAAAGAGCCCGTACCTGATTTTCCAGCGATTGTAGTAGATCACGATCAGACCAAGTGTAACAAACGCAGCGCTGGCTACCAATGAAAAGTAGAGTACATACTGTGGGCCACACTCTCTAATTGGATTAAATTCAATCAAAAGCTTTCCTGCAGCAGATTTGAATGAACCTTCGTGAGAACACCTGGTTGCGAGACTATATTCAAGCTTGATAGACCTCTGAGCTACCCACTTAGGTAGCCATTTAAGGGAACAGTTGCATGCCCACTGATTTTCTTCCAATTCAAGTTCCGAAATAGTATGCAGTATAGGCTCGAATGTTGTGAATTGCAGCGTGACGAGCATGTTGAATGAGAGATTCAATCGGGTTAGATTCACAAGGTGTCGAAACAGATCGGCTTTCAAGAAATTTAGACTATTGGAAGCTAATGATAGTTCTCTCAATTGAATTGTATCTTTGAAAATATCGCCGGGAATGTAGCGTAGCTCATTGCCAGCCAGATTAAGAATCTGTAGACTGAAAAGCCCATCAAGCACTGGAAGTATCGAAGACATTATCGCGCATCCATTAAGGTATAACTCTTGCAAAATTGGTAGATTTTGAAAGAAATCGGTGGGCATATAAAACATGTCGGTACCAGCAAGGTTCAATACGCGTAAATCACGTAATCCTTCAAAAGAGGACATATTGTTCTTGTCATCCCAAAGGTCAAAAACATGTATGCCAGTTTCATCAAAGTTTATTTCCTGCAGAAGAGGTGTGTAGTTTTTAAATGTTCCAGGGGCAACCATGGCTGGAGGAATATCCCTTGTACCCCGAAAGTCTAAGATTCTCAGAGAAGGCACATTCAGTTGAAATGCAACTGAGATAGAGCACTCAGTCAAACTCAGATATTTCAACGAGATTAGATCCGAGAGAACCACGTGCGATAATGGGTCCAGATTGTTGTTCGATAAATCTAAAAACTCTAGATTCTTCAAACCATTGAATGCGCGAGTCCCTATTCGCGCAAAGGTGTTCAGTCCCAGGTAAAGTGTGGTGAGATTTGCCTTCCACACATGATTGTCCAAATTTATAGAAGAAATTCTATTGCCTACCAGGGACAGCACTTGCAGCGAGGACATACCCGAAAAGTGGCTAGGTTCTATCGCTTCCAGCCAGTTGGCGTTAAGGGCCAGGTTATACACATCGTTCAGATTTTCGAATCCTCTTGGAATAAGTTGTCTAAGTTCATTGATACCGAGGTCAAGCTTACGAAGGTATTTTCCCTGTAATGCACCGAATAGTCCAGGTCGTAAGGAAGTGAGACCTATGTCTCTAATATACAGGTATGTTATTGATGACGACGACTTTACACCCTCGAACAGGTGCTGAAGCTCTTTCTCTGGTAGCAGTATTGCGCTCATATCCAGGCCTTGGACTCTGAGAGATGAAATACTGGCTGGGCTAACGAAGCGTATCGGGTTGTAGGAGAGGTCTAGAAGATCTACGTTGCAGTCCATGACAAAAGATTTTTCTGAAAGCTCAGTAAAATTATTGTCCGGAAGTGAAACGATGTGAAATGCCACATTGTGGCAATCCGTCCAGTTGATATTCCTCAAAGCGTTGTCTCTTAAACCAATCGTGGCCGGTACAATCATCGCCTTGAAGACATCATCCGAAACATGAGCAAGGTTAGTAGCATTTAGCTGAATGTTTGTAAGGGCAGCGTTGGCAAACATGTCCCCTCGTAGTACCGGTAGATGTCCGTTATCCGACAAATCGAGACTTCGCAGAAATGACAACTTCAAGAACGTGTCACTGTCAATGAAAGAAATATCATTTGACCGAATGATCAGAACTTCTAATTGCTTGTAGGGTGAGAACGATGTTTTGTACAAAGTCGTGATCTTGTTGATGCTCAAATCGAGAATCTCAGTGTCAACGGGTAGATCCCTCGGCACCGAAGTCAGGTCCATAGCTCGACACATCACGGAGTGAATGTCTCGCTCAAAGAGACATTTCCTAGGTGCAACTCCTTCTGACGTCGTCTGCATTGTAGGCATTGATACGAGGCAGTGTATTAGAATGAGCAGCACGACATATGTCTTGTCTGAGTAAGGCATGCCTACTGCCATTGTCCCCGTTCTCTGTACCAAGAACAAAAAAAAAAAACAACAAACAAACACTGACATGTATTCAATCATAGGAGGTTATGATGTTATGCACAAAACAATGTTAATCGACGTATCAGTAATAAGGTCATAACTATTTAAACACAATGGCCCGAATTCTCAAAGCTGGAATAACTATTCCGCAGAATAGTTATTCCGGGGAATAGGTTATTCCACCTTTGAGAATAGATTCCGGGGAATAAATCGCGTCATTTTACGTCACGAGGGCCTGATTTGCATAAGAGGCGTAATAAATCGGCGGAATAAGCGGTGTAATCAAGTTATTCCACCTTTGAGAATTCGGGCCAATAAGACAGTGTAGTCAATGGGATTCAGCTGCGAGATATATTTTTCAAATATCTTCAGAAGACAGTTCAAGTATACCCACACCCCTTGAGTCTGATTTTGTAGCTTAGCGCTGCGGTATCCTGCAATGTACAGTTTTTCCCAGGCAATCTGTTGATCATCAACACTCATTGCAAATTCGTAATTCACAAAACAAAGACCTTTGAGTCAGATAGTATATTATACAATGTCAAAACTGAAAAATCCCATCTGTGCTTCATCATTATGCCCACATTCCTAACACTTCCAGTTTCATGAATTTCAATTTAGAAACATGAACAAATCAAAGACAACAAAATGATTTTATTTTTCTAGAAAGCGTTTAATACATTTTTGTTTGCTTCCAAAACGTGCTACATCCAATCTAACAACCTTTTCCCCCACTGACCAATCAACGAACAGCATTGTGACGTATCATTGACTGATCCCGTGTGAAGTGTGTGTACCATGTGCGCATACACATGTATAATATTGTACAGTCTTGCTCAATGTAAAGTTGGTCAAGACGCGTTGCAACAGCAGCAGAAAGTGCGTTGCCATGGTAACAGCGAATGACATCCTCAAAGAACGGTGGAATATCTGCAGATCGAACTACTTCTCTTCTATAAAGGGTGAAATGCGGAAAACATGTTGAGTTCAAAGTTAAGCTGTGCAAGATACAGTTCAAAGATAAGCTGTGCAAGATGCAGTTTGGAAGTACGTTGTCATGATATTTAAGATCACATTTAGCCTCAAAACCAAGGGAGTGCAAATCAAACTACTTCTGCAGTTTTCAAGCGATTAAAATAAAATCTGGCACCCATCTCGAGATGCAAAGATTTGCAAGACACAGCTTTCAACAGCTTCAGAAAGGTACAACACAGTATATAGCCCCCAAATCAGGCATAATACTTGAAAATCGAACTACTCCGGTTTTCAAACCATTCAAATGAACTTTGGCACACGTGTTGAGTTTAAAAAGCAACCATGCAAAACACATTTTTCAGCAGAAGGGCAATGCCATGGTAACACACATTGCTAGTTTAGCCACTGATTTATTTTGAGGTGATTTTTATTTTCTTCTGTCATAAATCAACTAGGTCGAACGTGTATAAATAAGATTAGCTGTGGAACCATGTAGCGTTAACTCGGCCCCGTCTTGGTATAGCAGAGAGCATAGCGGACCAAACTTCTAACACCACCATTGGCCCTAACTCTCAAATCCATGCGTGAGGTAGGGCGTGTGATGGACGTGCGAGATATTGATTATGACAATGAAATCAAAATTCAAATGTAGCCTTAAATACAGTTTACTGTTTGAGTATATAGCATTAAAAAAATCCGATTTGACAATGAGTTCATTAACGAGGGAATTGCCTGCAGGAAAGAACACATGTGTCCCATCTCGCATAGTCTGTTCACACGTGAAAATGCTCAAATTTAACAGTGTGAAGATTTTTTTTTCACACACTATGGTGTGTTTTTTCACAGGGCATTCACATAAAAGTATTAATGTTCTGTTTCACACTGTCAAGAGAGGATTTACAATGTGTTCACACGGTTAAAACGTTCGAATTTAATAGTGTAAAAAGATTTCACACTGTGTTCACAATGTGTTCACCCGTGTTTCGCATTGTTTTTCACATTGTGGGACACTGTTCTTTTCAGCAAGACATTTTCTTTTTTTTTAACGACGCCCTGATGAGGTAAGTTCCTAAATGCAAAGAATATTTATCTTACCTGCGCCAATCTACATGAAAGTCTACAAACGAGCTCAGAGAAACCATCGGCAATAGCTTTGGTGGCGATCTGGCGACCTGTAGTCGAGTGCAGGCATGATCTTCCGATGCACAGTCGTAAAATGATATAAATAATACTTCTCATAATATATAATTCTTTTCGATACGTACCTGCACGTAAACCACACACCCCCTACAAACCGTAATAAATGAAACACAGTGATGCACTTAAAATGGGTGTTATAGTATTTGTGATCAGGAATGGGCTTTTAACTTTTTACGAGATACCAAGAAATCACTTATTAAATAATACAGACCATACAATTCTATAGAAATTCAAAGTTTATTAGATGAAATCAGTTTTGGAATGGCTAAGACATAAAAAAAAAAAAACTACAACACTCAAAAGCGATCATTATAAAAGATGAGTCCTACCTTTTATAAGGGTTCCTCTGTTTTGGATATTTCCGCCATTTCAAAACCAATTTTGACAAGTAAACGTTGAATCCCTCTTGGAATTACATGCTTCTTTATGTATCATAACAGGTTTCTCATTATCTCACCAAAACAAAAGGTAAAAACTAAGTTAGGTTTCAACCAAAACTTAATGCACCAACCCTTTAAACACCTGAAAAAGATAAGTCAGTCAATTAGCGGAGGGTGACAACTCCAGGCGTGAGTATAGATGCTTGTCTGGGTGAATATTGATTGCTAAAAGTATTCTAAAGCAGTGGACTGCATGATTTAATATTGTCGCAGGTTTTGAAACACTTGAGAATGTATAAATGAATCAAGTTAGTTTCGACAGTTTGATGTGCTCAGACTGTAAATTGTCGGAGATGAATATACAACTATTAAAGTTGTCTTCGATGAAGGGAGGAAGCATATCTTCTATGCAACTACAGCTGTAAGGCGACGGATACTACAGTGACAACTAATCTGCACATGCTGTACATTCATTGTTTTTATATTATTAAAATGATACACTTTTCTTTTTGGTATCTCATTATGTTAAAAGTTAAAGGTGCATGGTCCCGGTGTTTTAGTCAAATGCGTACGTTGGCGCACGGCGCAAGTTTCCTATAGAGACCTACGCTATTGACTCCTCTTTAGCGCTTACGCTTTGGCCCACTTTCCCGAGTGACAGCTTTAGCAAACTTCTTTTGTGATGTCATAATAACAAGCACATATATGCACGCACCCTGGCATTACTACAGATTGCGCGATACGCAGAGAAGACAACAAAGGCAACATTACTTAGCAACACCTACGCACTTTACTCTTGATGACAGCTAAACTTCGGTAATCTTCGTATCAATGCTAATGGTGATCGGCAGTATCATCAACAGCGCCCTCTACACTACCGGGACTATCTACCTTTAATATAAAGTTGTATATTATGCGTGCTATCTCAAAGTCCGTATCGTGTGTGCACAAACCTACTTTAATAGCATGCACAACACAGCGTTACACCGACCGAGGCATACATCTATAAATCACCAGACACATATACGACGTTTTGATTGGTTAAAGTGAACTTATCGGCTTTTCCAACCACCCCCCCCCCCCTTCCACACACACTTATGGCTATTTAAAAAACGGGAAAAATCGGGAGGAAACTACCTGAAGATATCTCATGACTTTCGAAGCGGGTTTCTCTAGAAGATTTTGAAGATTCGTGAAGGGGCAGGGAAAGGGTGGGTACAGTAAAATTTGACCACAATAAGATGCCTTCAAGTTGAAAGGACGGTAGGAGCATTATTGCAAAAAAAATAGGATTTCATATGCTATTATCAAACAGGAAAACATGAGTAAGAGAACTGATAACGAAAACTGAGGAACAATTTGAGAAAGATTTAAAGTACTTTAAAGCAATTGCAACACATTTTACGAATCTTCTGTTCTTAAATAATTGTCAAAATGAAACCAAATATCACTACTTCAGCTTTTAGATGCATTTCCCTCTTCTTATATTGTCAAGAAACGAGATGTAGGCTTAGTACGGACAGGTAGACAAACAACTAGTAAAATGCATTCGCGCCTTCGGCACCCTTCTGGGCAGATGGGAAAAACGATCGTCACCATGGTTACTCTAGCTCGAACATTTCAAATTAAAAGCGTCACGCTTCCTTGTGTTACGCGCTTACGAGGGAAAACAAAATTAATGAACTTGATAAACGACATTGATATATCCAGTGGCACAGGCAATTCATTAGTTTTATACATGCATGTAATTGCCTATACCCTATGATTTTAATATCTAATGACTTAATCAGTAAAGGGAAAAAAAGACATCAGCGTCTCAGTTCATTGGAAAGCAGCGCTGCGACAAAATTAATCTAGCACGTATACACACAGTAAGTAGTTTTCCTATTTCCTCGCCCGTCTGGTATAGGTTCAAATTTAAATGTCATTAGTAAACACATAATAATGCTCGGCTCTGGGCGAGGAACACTATCCTGTCAATCATTTCACATGAAAGTCGGAACTATTAAAGGGTGGATCCATGAATTTAGCAAAAGGGGAGGGGGGGGGGGGGGGAGGCGCAAAGCGAGGCAGCGTAGAGGCCGAGCCCGAGCGAGCAGGCGAACAAAGGAGAGGGGAAGGTATGGGGTGTCCCCCTCCCTCACGGTAGGGATTTTTTATATATATATATTTATGTTGGTCATCCTGCGATCTCATGCATACTTTTGGAAAACTTTTTTTTTCACGATTTTATATCTCTTTCTAATTCTGGAAATATTAAAGAGAAATCAAAGGGGTGGGAGCCCGGTGCGCCCCTGGATCCGCCACTGCTACCCCACTTTGTGTATCAACAAAATATAATTGCAGTATCTTGACAAAATATTGATCCATGGCAACAGGCAAACACTGAAGAAGCGTAACAACAGGATATCAATTAACAGGAATTGATCTACCCGTCAGTAAAGGGGTTCTGTGAGATTTTAACGTGTATCAGTCGTTCCCACGTTGAGCCTGAACGCCCACGTATCTAACAAGCAAAGTTTTGTGTTAAAAAAAAAAAAGAAATCACACGTTTTTGTCTCTATTCTATGCAGCTATCTTTTCAACTTCAAAATCGGTCTTGGAAATCGTATCCACTCATTCTATAAGAGACTATCACTTGCAAGATGTAACGATTTGATAAGCTATCTCATGGAACCTCCATAAGCCATTTCCCAAATAGGCTCATGTGGACTTTTCGGAAAAGGACCTTTCTGTTGCTATTTTTTTTTTTTTAGATGTTTAGGATCTTTAACCGTTTCAAAGAAACATAATTCATAAGCTTACCCGAGGTATAACAATTCATTGAAATTGAGGGCGGTGAGTTGGCTCAGTCGGTAGCGCGTCTGCCTCACGATCACGCGGCCCGGGTTCGAACCCGAGTCTGGACTGAGCAATGTTGTGTGTAAACATACCGTCCCCTCTAGCAAGAGGCAAAACACTCTGTCCCTCGGATAGGACATAAAATGGAGGTCCCGTGTATGAGAGAGTCATAGCTCATGCACGCAAAAGATCCCGCTTCATTCATTCATCGCAAAGAGCAGGGTGTCTAACCCGGTGAAGTGGTCCCATTCCACATCCAACTGGACCCCATGGAAGACCAGCTTAGTTTAGCTGAATATGGGCTATCCAGCCATCTTCACAGATGGAAAATGAACAACATGTAGAAACAAATGATGAACTCGAGAAGAGCAGGTGACAAGAATGGCATGTAAATTCACACTTGGGAAATCAAAAATTTCTTTGTTTTGCATTGAATGTAAGAAGAAACTTTTTTTTTTTGTCAGTATTGCCAAATAACAGGCTTTCTGTCAGGTGGGAAGCACCGTTTATAAAGACTATAGGTCCTAAATGATAATTACACCACAGATGATTATCTAAATGAAGTTACAAACCAACATGGCTCTCACTGGTACTAATAACCATTTTCTGCATGTGCGAAGTGAAATTATAAGAAATGGTCGCATTGTTATGACTGGTCACATGACTGTGCAGTTCTGCGTGTTCTTCGAAATAGTCTTCATGACCATTTTTCCGTCTTCATTTTGCGAGTTAGCCATTGAGATTAGAGGAAGTCAGCACTCTCATGAACGTTCAGAGAGATATCATATATTTTTGAGGGACAACTTACAAGATGGTTTGTAAACATTACAACATGACATTGATAGCAATCTGGATGGGTTTTTAAGATGCTCTGTGGTAAGCCATCATTTGAACAGGTGTAATTTCTTGTCATTTTTCCTTCTTCTTTGACATTCATTAAACAGGTTTTTTTTTTTTTTTTGGGGGGGGGGGGGGCATGACAGCTTTTGCTAAAACGAAATGTTCTTAATGGCTATCAAAGCAATTATTTTTCTTCCTATCTATTTACTTTTTCTTTGCCTACGAAACGAGCGTTCTGCCCTCCAAGGTTACTATTAATGAAATTTTGTCATTACAGTATTTTTCTTGCTTAGCGATGCATGGGTTTTCATATGAAAATTATTTAGGTTCAATTTCATACTTTGATCGACTGCGGTTTCACAGAGGGGATTTTTTTTTTTCTCAGTTGCATTTGTTTTTAATAGTTTGAAAAATTTGCTTTTGTTTGAAACACCTTACCCATCTAAAAATTGTGATCTGGTGCGTTTTTGCATTGAATAATCATCATGCAATCCACTTACGTGGCGTCACCGTTCCGCAATTCATTTAGAATCAGTTTGTGACAACTAGAGGACGGAAATCTGCAATTTGAAACAGGAGTCGGGCATCCAGTCTGTTTCGAGCCTCACAGTTTATTGGTGGCTTGCGTCCCGCGTAACTTTGCTGGTTTAGTGATAGTACAGTACATCGATGGCTTTAAAGCACTCTGCCGTTTTGAATTTGTGTCTGGTGAGCTGACGGTTGTTTCATCAAGTCACATAATTCCCTTCCTTGGCTGTACAGTGGGCAACGTATTTGTTTGGTCTTGTTTTGTTTTGTTTTTGGTCTTCACGCAGTTTCATAGAGGGAATCGGAAAGGGGTCATCTAACAATCTCGACACCCACGAGTCCTCTCGCCCACGACCTAGACATTGGAAAAAGTATTAAAGTCAACAAGTCATACAATCCACGTGCTAGAAACCGAGTAGAACAGGCCCACTAGCTATAGACACTAAGTAAAACAGGTCCATGAGGTAGACCCTAGGCAAAAGAAGAAAAAAAAAAGGTTCAAAAGCACGAAACAAGGCAAATTAGCCCAACGAGTTCGACACTAGGCAAAAAGGCTCACGGACCCTACGTACATTACACGAGCGTTATGTAATGTCCAGCTCGTTTGCTCTATTTTGCTTAGCAATGCTTAGTGTCGAGTTTGTAGGCCATTTTCTTTGCCTAGTGTCAAGTTCATGGGCCTAACTTGGGTAGTGTCTAGCTAGTGGACCGTGGACCTATTTTAGTTGACGTCGAGCCAGTGGGCTTTTTCACTTTACAACGTCTGGCTCGTGGGCTGTATGACTCGTGGATTGTATGACTCGTGGGTTGAATGACTCGTGGGCTGTTTGAGTCGTGACGTGCATCCACCAGAGCGAGAACATCACAAATCCGAAAACCAGGAATTTCCACCTTCGACCACACAGCTTCCACAACTTTTCACCATAGTTTCAAAGTTTCACGACGAGCATTAACAAGGCAGTGACAGATGATCCTAAAGTCTTTCAGAGGCTAACAATGATGGGACAAGCTAAAACCGTAAGTCTTACTAATGTGTAGGTCTGTTGTCGGTTTTTATTTTTCGTTGTTGGTGTCTTGCTTTGTTTTTCCTTTATCAAAATTTGATCAAAAGTTGATGGCGGTGAAAAATGTTCATAATCTACATTAAAAAAAAAAAAAACTCTAGAAGAGGGAAACTGCATCTAAAAACAATAAGTTGTGCTAAACAACAAGAACAACAACAACGGAAATTAGTCTCTAGTATACTCGGGTATAGGTGTCTGTGGGGAAAGTTGTAGTATAAGAAAATCAGCTCGTCCTCACCGTCTTAAGCATCCTTTAGACAATCAACAGTGACTAAGAATAGAAGATTCGTTCCGCATAATGTATTTGCTTTGAAATGCGGAGACTTCGAAATATTCTATCATCACCCAGATTCACGATACACCACAATTCTATACGAATATTACATTTCTGCTGGCTTGCAGATCGCTTTTCGACATGGAAACGGCAGTGCCTGGGTTGAACGTGCAATGTTTCTGGTGATACTCATTGGTAAGATTTGTGAGATTTTTGGTGAAATATTCAATTTCTTCTTATGGGGAAAAAATATCGTATAAGAATGGAGAAATAGAGAAATTGTTACCGTATAGCACTGTGACCCGATGAATGCTTGAAAGGATGGTTTTGCAACAAAAGAAGAAAGATGAGTGTAAAGTTGTGATAAGGGCGCATGTATCCTTCTGCTGAAAATTACGTCTTAGCGGGAGTAATTTTGAGAGAGTGTGCTGCAGCAGAGGATTTGAAGGGATCTGGTTCGTAGACCGTTTTGCTCGTGGGCTGTGTGAATCGTCTGTATAATCTGTGAACTCTGCGACTCGTGGGCTGTATTACTCGTGGGCGTTGAGCTCGTGACGTGCACCCGAGAACTGTAGTTAATGTTTAGAAGAGACTAATAGGTATACATCACTCTCTTCTTTGATCACTGATTTTCAGAACTTGATTGGGATTTGATATATTCTTGTTTGTACACTAATCGTACATCTTTCATTTCATTTCCAACAAACATATAAGGTACCAGTTAAAAATGTGATAAAATCAAAATATAATTTGCATAAATATTTGCATATAACATTTGCATATACATACCGAATCGGTATTTTTCATAGCGACATCAATGACAGCAACCACGGGCGAGGCCTCATCCGTCACTCAGGGACCACGCCCCGCTGGCGTGGTATTAACGACGGATGTTGTCGATTTCGGTAAATTACTCGACCCCTGCAAAAGCATTCCCGGATCCGACGGGAGGTATATCGAAACATTCCCATTCAAGGTACCTAACTTGGCCGGTTTGGCTGGAGTACGGAGCCAAGTGGCATGTTATCCGTTGTCTGCCCGTTTACCTACGCAGGGTAAGATATCAACGCTCAAAATATTTAATATTTTGTCCATCCTAAATTCTGACTGCATGCATTCTTGACATTTTCTCACATCAACGTTGATTTCAAGTTTCCTTGTTTTTCTATAATACTGTAGTTAAAGGACAAGTTCACCTTCATAGACATGTGGGTTGAGTGAATGCAGCAATATTAGTAGAACACATCAGTGAGAGTGTGAGGAAAATCAGACATTCCGTTCAAAAGTTATGAATTTTTGAAGTTTCTGCTCAGTCACGGCTGGATGAGAAGACTACTATAGCTTGTGATGTCACATGTGTACAACGATATAAAGAAAGAATAAAGAAAATTCAACATATTTCCATTTTTCTCGCATAACAAAAGAACACTCGACTTCCCTCTTTTAGAAGGCAGGGGGAATAATATTATCCTTAACATACGTAAGTAACAAGTCGAAGAAATTTGGACTTTTTTCAAAAAGTAAGGTTTTGTGAAATTCTCTTTTTATATTCCTTATATCGTTGTACGCATGAGACACCATACACTGTAGTAGTCTTTTCATCCAGCAGTGACTGCGCAGGTACTTAACGAATTCATAACTTTTGAACGGATTGTCCGATTTTCCTCAAACATTCACTGATGTGTTCTACTAGTATCGCTGCATTCTCTCAATCCTTATGTATATGATGGTGGACTTGTCCTTTAATAGTAACATGGTGCATATAACATTCGCATATACATACAAAATCAATATCTTTCATAGCGACATCAACAACATCAATGACAGCAAGCACTGTTTCATTTCCGACAAACATAATAAAGGTACCAATAAAAAATGTAATAACATTCAAATATGTTTTGCATAAATATTTGCATATAACATTTGCAGGTAAATACAAAATCGATATCTTTCATAGCAACATCAATGACAGCAAGCACGGGCGAGGCCTCATCCGCCACCCAAGGACCACGCCCCGCTGACATGGCAACAACGATGGATGTTGTCGATTTCGGTAAATTGATCGACCCCTGCAAAAGCATTCCCGGATCCTACGGGAGGTCTATCGAAACATTCCCATTCAAGGTACCTAACTTGGCCGGTTTGGCTGGAGTACGGAGCCAAGTGGCATGTTATCCGTTGTCTGCCCGTTTACCTGCGCAGGGTAAGATATCAGCTCTCAAAATATCTAACATTTTGTCCATCCTAAATTCTGACAGCATGCATTCTTGAGATTTTCTCAAATCAACGTTGAATTAAGCTCTCTTTAGCAGTCAGTCCGCAGCACGTATGCTAATGAGCCGATCCGGCAAGATTTGTTCAGCACTCTCGTTGACGATCTTTGCGTTCGAAAGGTGTCTCGTCGTGCGAGATTTTGCGAGACTTTGATAGGGCTATGGTTTTCACAGTGTAGCGACTTGTACATACATTCGTCATGGCTACAAGTCACGGTAAATTGTTCTCCAGACTTTGATCTTTATTTTGATACTAAATTTGCGTATAGCATCGGATCTTATCATGACTATATAATCAGTTGAATTTGCATAAATTTTACCTGCTTTTCACGGAAGATTTTGTCGTCTAAAGTTCTTTTTTGGTTCCTGACCGGATTAAGAAACTGTTGTTTCTGATTTTGGCTTTTTCGTAGAGAGGAAACTTAGATCCTCATCATATATTGGAGTCAAGGAGACGCAAGCATGATTTATACTAGTTTTTCCGTTTTGAAATGTCTGTAAAATTCACTCCTAAGCCGGAAGTATGCTCCACATAAAGTGTACAGTGGCGCGAAAGAGCTCTCTCATTGGACAGTGCTTGCATTCAGCGCTTGAACTACACCCGTGCCAAGAAACCGCAAGTGGCATGAAACCGTTATGTAGCAGTGTAATGACGTAATACAAGCGCTGAATGCAAGCGCTGTCCAATGAGAGAGCTTACTCTTGAGATTGCACGGTTTCAAGCTGATCAGCACTGACATCGATGTATATTTTACTGGTTCCTGACCGGATTAAGCAACAAATTGTCAGGATATTTACATGGATACAAAGATTAGGAGATGGACTACCAAATAAAGCATTTTCATTGAGACGCAAGGTGAATTTGGTATTTTTTGAACGTCTTGAACGTGTACTGCACGAATTACTTTCTTCATCATTTTTCAAGCTCAAATTACGCTATGATATTTTTCATTTACAATAATTTGAGTAAGATGTGACGATATATTACATATTTTCCTTGAATTTGATGCCAAATTTGTGAACATAAGGTGTATTTTTGTTGCCGAAAGACCAAGGACAAAATCCCCTTACGCAGCTCATTACGTATGCAAGCCTAGAGCGGGCTTGCATACGAGTTGAATAAATACGAGCGAATTATCGGGTGCTGCGGACTGACTGTTAGTTTTTATGGGCGTTGCCACTGAGAGCTACCAGTATTATCATCTCATGCTTAATATGCTGTTTTTGTTACAGTAGCAGTTTTACGACGCCGTGGGAGACCCAATGACTGTGAAGTGAAGTGTACGGAATAACATGTACTTTAAAACATAGCAGCCGATAACCTGAATTGTTGTTCACATCACAATTGTATAAAAGTAAAGGCTAAAAATGTGAATTTATAAATATACAAACCTGGATAAGGTATACAAGCTAAAGCTTAAAACTGTCCAAAAACTTTGAAACCAAAATGCAAAAATGGAACATGAATAAGATTCAAAATCATATAACATGAAAAAAAAATCATGTAATAATATTCTTTAATGAACAAACGAAAGTGTAAATAAGAAGTATATTATATTTCATCTCTGTGATACTTGCTAGATCTTGTGTTCCATTAAAGAAGGAAGTCTATCATTGGGAGTAAGAAGAACGAAGAAGGGAGAGAAAAATAGATAGAGAAGGGAAGAAGAAAGGAAAAGAGACGAGAAGGAGAGAGAATGGAAATGATCGACAAAAACAGGAAGATAAATAAAAAGAGTGAGCAGGAAGAAAGATCGAGGGGGAGATGGAGAGAGAGAGTGTGAGACAAAGAGACAAATTAAAATGGGAAATAGCCTTATATCCGTGAGTAACTATAGGTGCAAATGACATTTGATATCATATAGGTTCTTTACCTTTCTATTTTTCTATTTTGGTAGTCGATGAGTGCGCAAGTAACCCCTGCTTCAATGGCACCTGCAAGGATGGTGTCGACCGGTACTCGTGCAACTGTAGCGGGACTGGTTACAAGGGAACCAATTGTGAAATATGTGAGAGTCTATAATATGCTCATGTCCCTCTCTCTTTCTATCCCCCCATCTCTCTCTCTCTCTCTCTCTCTCTCTCTTTCCCTCTCTCCCTCTCTCGCCATCCATCCACCACATACCGTCCTCCCACCTTCCCAGATCACTTTTACAAATCAAAATCATCACAAAACAGCGCAAATCTCGTACCACTGTGCACTCACTGCACTGCTATTCATTGTAATGATAGTGAATCATATGGCGACATAGAGATGTTCCATTAAGGACGGACTGATTTTGCGACAACACAAATTTCCCATAGACACCTGCCCGAGTGTGCTGGGGACTCGTCCTCATCTTTTCAAGATTCTTATTTTGTGCTCTTTAGTCTTATTTTGTGTAGTAATTTATATTGGGCCATCTGCAAGTTCTGCTTTGTTTATGTAGATTGTCCTCTTTGTTCCCAGTTTCATATATTATATATATTCTTCAAACCAAATTCAAACTGTTCCTTATCGCACGTACCGTTTACCGTCAGGTTGACACTGCTCTATGTTTAAATGCTTTCTTTATACAATTGTACCCCACTAATGTAGATTGCGTGCAAGCAGCAATAGAAGTCGAACCAAGTGAATTTGGGGAAAATTTCAATTTTTCTTAATTTTCAACTGACATGTTTATGTGAAATGCATAGTATTGTAACTCATATGTTTCTGAAAGAGGTATGTCGATCGAATGTTTTGTATAATTTCCTGTATATCATTGTCCTGCTGTGACGTCACAACCTGTTCTAGTCTTCTCATCAGGTCAGCGAAACTTTAAATATTGCCATGACTTTTAAAGGGATTGTCAGATTTTCCTCTAACGTCACGGATGTGTTCTACTAATGTTGCTGTATTCACTCAAGCTGCATACATTATTGTTGGAAACTTCCCTTTAAAGTACATTGCGTACTATGCTATGTGCGGGATTGATAGCAGAAAGATACTTTCACAACAGTTAGACTTTGAATAGCCCTAAATCTCTCAAGTTGTCTGTCATAAAGGGAATTGATAAACCTATATGAGTTTGAGTAAAGAATGGGTGTGTGTATGCATTTCAGCCTAACAATGTGTATTCCTTGGAAGGACATTCCGGCAAAATAAGATGAATACACGCAGAAATAATAAAATATCTGTAAGGTACTGTAACTAAATCCAAGATGCTTTTAATGTCATCGGCTCTGTTTCTTTTCGTTACTTTTTTTTCAGTCGTAGACGAATGCGCAAGCAACCCCTGCGTCCATGGCACCTGCAAGGATGATGTCGACCGTTACTCGTGCGACTGTCGCGGGACTGGTTACAAGGGAACCAATTGTGAAAAATGTGAGAGTCTATAATATGACTCTCACTTTCTATCCCTCCCCGCCCTCCCCCCCCCCCCACACCTCGCTGTCCCGCTCTCGCCACCCCTCCACCTCCTCTCATCTTTTACAGATCACTTTTACAGATTATCATCATCACAGAACAACGCAAACCTCATAGCATTGTGCACCCACTGTACTGCTATTCAATACAATGACAGTGAATGGCGACTAGAGATGTACCTTTAGATTCTTATTTCATGCTTTTTTTAAGTCTTACTTTATGCCGTAGGTTTATCTGAGGCCATCTTCCATGTCAAGTTCTGCCAAGATGGTTCTCTGCATTCCCAATGTCATATCATTTTGTAAATCCTTTCAATCAAATCGAAGTGTTCTTTATCGTAAGGTTTATCTTCAATTTGGCTTTGCTGCACATTTTTCTTCCCACGATCATGATGATATGACTTCTTCATACGGTCGTGTACCCCATAAAATATGCATTAATCATTTTGTTAATGCGTTGGAACAATTCATGTAATTTATGACATATTGTCAAATTTTGTAATATTGTCAGGATTGTATTGAAAAGGAATATAGAACTGAGCTGTACTTACCTGAATTGAGCTGAGTCTCTCTCTCTCTCTTGCTGTCTTTTTGTTTCTCTCTCCCGTTCCCCTCTATTTCACTTACTTCTGTTTACTTTATAACATTTCTACAAATTAGATTTTAGCATATACGTGTATTTGAACCTATTACGAGCGAAGGCGTAATGACATTTACGCATTTTAATGCCAAACAAAAGTATTCCAAGGAGCCGTATATCCGTATATTGATATGCATCTGTTTGAGTGTGTATGTTTTGATAAAATAAAGTATGACATTGTGAGCATAATATCACGTACTGATGCATATGTATTCTCCTAGGTCTTTAGATTCTCTTCACATAAAGGATGGTACAGTATTGGTGGAGATGGGAATCGGGCTTTCAATTTTTTTTTGCAAGAAACCAAGAAAACACTTATGAAATAGTACAGGGCATGCCATTTTAAGAGGAATTCAAAGTTTATTCGATAAAAATCGGGTTTGGAATGACTGAAACATAAAAAAAAAACAAGTAAAACAATGCTTGTATTATAGAATTTGCTCTGTTTTTGGAAATCTCAGCCATTTCAAAATCAATTTTCATCAAATAAACGTTGAATTCTTCATGGAATTACATGCTCTTTCATATTCCATTAGAGGTTTCTCATTATCTCACCCAAAAAAAATGTTAGAAACCTGAAATTAGGTCTCAACCAAAACTATACTATCCCTTTAACGTTACCAAACATACCAAATGTTGTAGTCTTTTCATCCAGCGATGGCGGCAGAGAAACTTTTCAAGAGCCATCGATTTCCATGTGCCCTATGTTTATCTTTTTGACTCCTGAGCGATTAAACACTTACTCAAACATGATGCTATTGATTACCTCTAAAGAAAATTCCATAAATGTATTTCGAATCACGCTTGCGAGCAGATAAAAAATGTCGCATCAAGCCTTGTTGTAATCGTGAGAGTGACCGCCCTGATGGCCGAACCTGCCCATGCCGTGTCGGATTCTTCGACACCGACTGCCAAAGAAGTGAGTTTCTGACAAATTAATGATCTGAAGAATACATTATACTTAAACCGTTGTAGATCACAGTCCATCTCCTTTGGTCTTCTGTTCTTTCCTAATACTGTAAAACGAGGAATTTTCGCGTGCATTTTAATTTCAAGAATTTCGCGAGCGCCAAGATTCGCGAAATTAAAATGCACGCGAAAGTTCTTGTCTACACTATATGCATTGAATGCCAGTGGCAGTTCGCGAAAATTTCATGCCGCAAAAAAGACCGTCGGCTCCAATTCGCGAAAAATTCTTGCCGCGAATATATCATGTTTTACAGTAATCGTTCCGTATAATGTCAACATTGCATAATAATGTGCAGATTTGCAGTCGAAACTAATACGCAGTTAGAAACGCTTGTCGAAATAGTGATTTCTGGTACTAATAGCCCTGTTTTAACAGACCTTATACCGCGGCAACGTCGCGACAACGTCCAGAGAACAAAATTCTTCACGTCGTACAATAAAATAGCAAGAGATTAAAAAAAAAACCCACAAAAAACAAAAGTTACCGCGACAACGTCCCAGCAAGCTTTTGCGAGGTCCGTTTTAATAGGCACAGTTAAAGGGACATTCCAGACGATTTTCATAATTTCACATCATGTAGTACATAAATCAACAACTCCACGTATAGATTTGTGGAATTTATTGTGGTGCTTGAGCAGAGAAACAATACTTTTAAAAACCTTACACAAATTACACTGAAGAAGGATGATGACATAGGAGGTTCACATATTTCAGAAATGTAGCAGTGTAATTCCATTACAATACTGCTTCCTTGCGAGTTCACCTGTGTATAATCTATGCATGCCTTCTTCTTTTGTTCTGCTTCCTTGAGCCCCAACTCATGCATTCTTATGGTGACTCTGCCATGTCATCATCCTTGTTCATTGCAATTTGTTCTAAATTTTGAAAATATTCATATTCTTCATCCCAATTATCATGAATTCTGAAAATCTACGCTCAGTATAACTAATTAATAGTTGTTCAAATGTAAAAATCTGAAAATCATCCTGAGGTCTCCTTTAAAGAAGAAGAAGAAAAAAAAAAAGAGGAAAAGGAAGAAGAGACGTTGACTTGATAAAATACCTATCCGGACGTTGTTGCGGTAACTCTACCTTGAAGAGTTCTGTCAAAATGGGGCTTATTAGAGAGCAAAAGATTTCTCTGCAAACGATTTTTTTTACTTACCCTTCTCCCCTTGTAAATAATCTCTCTTATGAAATAATGTTCCCATCTCTTCCTCCCCATCCCTCCACCTCTTTTTCTTTCTTGTTTTCTCTATCTCTATTCCTCTCTTCCCCTCTCGAATCTTGCAGGACTCCCTTCGCTGTTCGTCACGGAGCACACCAATCGTCAAATCATGGTGTTCGATCTAGATAGCTTTGAGTTCGAGGAGTTCCTAGCTCTGGATGACGTTCCTCTGGCAACTGCCTTCGATAGCGTGGAGATGAAGCTGTACTGGGCCTACCTGTCGGCGGACCGTCGAGTCTGGCGGTGCGATATCGTTACAAAGAAGAAAGAGGCAGTCTCAAATGGCACGGAGTCCTATGGGGGTAAGGACAACTAAAACTTTAAGATTTTCAGAAAGGTAACCTCGCTTTGTGTTATTTCTTCATAATAAACAAATATATATTTATTGAATTTTACAATTTTATTCGTCCAACCAGGTCGTAGTTCGAGACTGAGTAACGTTAAAATGATATCAAAAGTTCATATTGATAATTATTTATTTACATAGTAACTTTAACGTGAAAAGAAATTAAATAGCTGTTGTCGTTACGTCACCTCTGTGTAACCTACATTTTACAAACTATGTTTATTTGTTTGGTTGCTTGCTTGCTTGTTTGTTTTAAGGTTTCTCTATATGATAATCTACACATTAATCGTATGAAATTGATATTTACACAATGTACATCACGTCTTCATCACTTCAGTTCCCATTTCAAAGTATTATTACTCCAAGGTTAAACAATTATATTCTTTTCAGTTTACTTTGTTTTGCTTACGCGACCTTATTCTCTGTTACAAAGGAAAGTGAAATGTCTATGTCCTTTTCGAAAATGAAATAAAATTTCACTTAAGCTGAATTGAATATCTTCTTTATCTATTTATATTCTTCGAATGCTGTTCTTAGAAACCTTGATGAGAAGGGCAGGAAAGCATCGAACTACCTAGTGGGCTTAAGTTATTTTTTTTTCAAAGATGTTATTTTTTTATTCTTTGTTAGGATTCTGTATAATAACGTTGTCCTGTGTTTGCGATTGGGTTATAGTCAAACACGAGGTTGGGATATTCATTTGTTTTCCAGTTGTGCAAAAAAAAGCGCCGGATTGCGCAAGTGGTACACGAGAGAAAGGAAGAGAGAGAGAGGGAGAGGGAGAGAGAGAGAGAGAGAGAGAGGGAGAGCCGGGGGGCTCGAACCCTTATAGCTGTGCTCAGCGCTGAGACTTGGGATCGGCCCTTCTTACCGGCATCTCATAGGTAACGTCGTAACGATGTAACCACACAGCATAGCCGACGAAATGGGAGAAGCCATAATGGCATATATCGCCTGAGCCACGTGCTTGCGATTGCATGACACAGATTGGATCCATGGATGTCAGCCAGATCGGAGTTCCCGACTGAGCATGAGCAGAAAAAGGTCATTTGTACTAGGGAAAAGAAACAAGAATCTCTCCGTTGAACCCATGCTACGTGCAGCAGAGCTCTATCCCAGGAGTTTATGGTTTGCTTCGACAAAAGACAGTTTGCATTTTTGTCTAAGTATGCATCATTCCTCAGGCGTTTTCACATCAGCCCGATGTTTCGAAATAGCGCGCTATTTTGCTGACTTTTTTTGCGAGAAATATCTCGAGCTTGGATTTTTATCGGGCTGATGTGAAAACGTCTAATCAAAACAAATCGAGCGAGCATAAGTTCGCAGTCGCGTTCAGTATTTTCGGCAGCGAATACTTTCTAGGTGTTACAAAAAAAAAATTCCCCACTTTTGATCCTTAATAGTTCGAAATCTATACATCAGGGGGGTGTTTTATCAAGTTAGTCAGCGCTGACAAGTTGTCAGTCTCTGACAATTATAATAAACAGTCAGTGACCAGAGCATCTCATCCAATCAAACCCAAGGATTTTGCTGAAATTGTCATCACTGACTAAATTGATGAAACACCACCAGGTAACACTGTCGTTGATATGGGTAATAGCTGAATAGTGTACAATTTAGTTGGAGGTGATTTGAATATTAGAGCATGAATAGGTTTCGTTATATCCATTATTGATTTTAAAGACAAGTTACAGATTTTGGTCAAATTTGAATCCTCTGTACAAAATTGAACTTTACACAAGAACCAATGATGTGTATGTGAGTGTGTGCTTACAATGACCCTGATCAATAGACATGAATACCACGAATACCACCTTTTCAGAGCTATGCTGACTAGGCTTCTGGACTCTTGCTCCAAGGAACATGGATGCTTTATTAATAATTCATGATGGATTGCCCTGGGCACTGCGAGGAGGTGGCGAGGCTGAATTTTAGTCCATGGGCCAAGACCCGAAAAAATGGGTTATTGGTACCACCTGAGGTGGCAAAACCATTTTGGTGTCATTTTGTTTGTTGGACATAGATATGCTTATCAAGCTATGATAGCATTTCCAAATGAGTAGCTTATAAATAAATTAATTTTAACCAATTTGGTCTCGTTTTTATATCCCTATACTTCTTAATCGAAACTAACCGCTATACAAAGAAGAGCACTGCCTTCTGTATGTCCACAGGTGTTCTGTTGAAAACGCAGTGCGCTTAGTCTTTATTCAAGGCAGCGAGGGGAATATCAAAAGGGTTACGATGTCCACAGCTGCCACGCGGTGCGCTTAGTCTTTACCTAGAACAATGCACCGTTATCGTATCTAAAGTTCCTTCTTTTGTCTCTTTGACCTTCATTGTCCTGTCAATGTGTTCTTAATTTCTGCTACAATACTGCGTAATTGTTTCCGTGTCTGTGTGTGTGTGTTTTTTCTTTTTCCTGATTGACAACAATATTCTGGTAAACACTGCTAAAAAAGAAAAAACAAAACAAAACAATGTATCGTTATCATACTTAAAGTTCCTAATAAAAGGGATTACCTATACTGTTTTTATTCTACCCTGTCAACAAATACATCAGTTTTAAACAAAAATCACTCTGTTCATTTACAACATTATTTATTATAATGTATTGTAGTGTACCGGTAAATTGTTTTTCAATTCAATTCAATTCAATATGGTTTATTGTGCAAGTATAAAGAAATAAAATAACAATCCAGCAGCTCGAAGGCTGATACGGTTGCTTTACATTAGAATCATTTAAAAAAATGAAATGACATTGATAGGATAAGCATGCGTGAAATATGTAAAAAGAAAAGACATAATACACATCAGACCGGGGCATCAGAAAATGGGATAGGTGAGAGTATTGAACAACAGGTAAAGAGACACAGTATGTATGGTAGGGGTCCAACCCACCGACCGGGTCCATAACGACCGATCGCGCATTATAATGGCATTGCGCGTACAGAAAGAAAATGTACGCATGGGACTACGCGCAACGGTGTTCGATTCTTCACTGCGCTACGCTACCGAGTAAAATGTGGCGAAAACAACTAGGTCTAAGTATTCCCTCTAAATTACCGAAATTTAGCAAAATCGAATAAGGTTTATCGTGTAACTACATATAACTAGGCCTACCTTTGCTGACTCGTTGTTAGATGTAGAGTATCCTCCCGTAATAAATTTGACGATTTTGACCGCAAAATTGTCACCGCCGCTTGTACGATCGTGCACCCACGTTACACACATACACATGACATAAACATTTTGTCGCCCGCTACGACCGTACGAGTTGATGCAGAAACGAGAAATGAATGTGAAAAAACAAACCGACTCATCTAATTTATTTCAATTACGATGAAAAGTTTCCTGATGAAAATCAAGTCAAATTCATCAAACAGTCCTTCAAAAGTAATATCGAAGGATTCAAAATATATTCAAATATTATTGGGGAAAAAAATTACGACTAGAAAAAAACAGCAGCTTGTCGAAAAAACGCGTTTAAGTACGCTTTATACGTATTGTCAATAGAGGGCGGGGTGGTCGGTCGATATGAGCCCGGCAACTGAGTGCGGAAAAAATGACACCCCACGCTTTCGAAGCCGCCATAGAGCGCGTACCTCAGATCGCATTTTCAGTGCGCGCTTGTGAATCCGGAGTATTTTCTCCACACGTGAGTAAAATTTTAGGCAAATTGTGAGATTTTTCACGTTTCTATTGATAGAAAAACGTTAGGTGTCCGATATTATGAACACCCAACCATACTTGTATAGAGAATAACAAATATGGCAAGATGGAGACGAGCGGGCAAGGAAGTAAAATGTTAAAGTGGGTGAAAAATTTCAATGCACCGAAGCATGAGAACTACAAATAAAGATTGTGATATCGACACAACATCAAGCGGAAATACATATTAGTTATCATACAAAATCCGTGAATTATTTTCAAAAAAAAGGATAGAAAAGGGAAATACATTCAAATAGTGGAAAAAAGGCGACAAAATTTGGATATAAAATTGAAAAAGGAAAACCTAAAAATTATTGCCGGTTGACATATCAAAATTTCAATACCATTCAAAACGTAAGATGTGTTTCCCATGGTTAATGAACGGGGAAAATAACCGATTGAGGTGGCATGAAATATGACAGATGACATCACAAATGCATACAGAATCATACCATAAAACAACAAAAAAAGTTAAATTAACCAACAAATATTTCATATTATATCGTATCACACATACAAATTTCTTCCCTTGACCACGTTGAATTTAGAAACATCCAACTATTTCAGTCCTTCAAAACGTCACTATTCAAACATTGTTATTTATGCAACCATCTTTTCAAATTATACATAAAACAACTCAAAATATAAATAACCCTACACATTAACCTTCTCAAGGTCATCCACAGACGGCGCCACCAACCCCAACACACACAAAAAAATGCATATCAAATACATTAAAATCATAATTTCCCTCTGCAATTTCATATTACTATATGTATTTCACATATCACTGTCATAGTTTGCTATACATATCAGATAAAACAACTCGAACTCCAGATGATCTCTTCCTCGGACTTTCCCTATGGGGGCGCTATTCATTACAAATCACGCACACACACACACACACACACACACAAATGCATTAGAGCCATGATATCTGACAAACACCACAGGCAAAACTCCCATAAGAATTCAAATTAATACATTACAAAAATATTTTTAAATCATTTCTTCATATAATTATATCAATCATCTAATACCTGTGTTCTGTTTTTGTTTTTGATGAAAAAAAAAAGAAGAAGCAATGAAAAAAACCGAGTCATTCACAAACAAAACTACTTCACACTATCCAGCAGCAAAATTATTACAGCCAAAAAGCCAAGTTTCATCTAAAACCATTATACATGAACTGAAACCGGGGAAGGGAAAAAAAAAAACATCTCGGTCATTCTATTAAGAAAAAAAAAACCAAAGAAAAAGGGCATCTCGGTCATTCCATATAATTATCAAAAACGAATGCGGGCTAAGCGAGTATTAACACCAGTGAGCAACAGCACAGTGAATTAAAAATTGTAGCACAGTATACCCGAAGCACGCTTCGTGTATTGCCTATAATTAGCACTTCATGACCAACATACTCAGTACACTCTTTATACACATTGTTTGGGGTATCATGAATATCCAGTTATCAGTAATCAAGTATAAACATCAAAACCGAGCAGACAGCGATCACGTAAAATAACAAATCAGAGTAAACGTCATTAGCTTCTGTTGTAATTGCCAGAAGTGTGAGATATGGAATTATATTGATATCCGACAGTATGAGACTCATTCAAATTCACGTAACATTACAGATTGGAGTTAAGTAATGCAGCAAGATGAGGTATAGATGACTGTTTATACCTCTGAGTTCTACAGAAAGGTAAGTTCAAGTGTTCAGCGTTTCTCAGAGGCAAGTTGTAGCGAGAGACAGATCTACGAGTGGGTGGGAGCATGTTGTATATCTATTGTTGTGTGAAAATGATTTGCTTCAGAACGGTCTCATATTCAAGTAATGTGCAGATTAATGCTCCGTCACTGACCATGGACGCTAACCTGGAAGCATTAAACTGCACATTACTTGAATATGAGACCATTCAGAAGCAAATCATTTTCACACAACAATAGATATACAATGAACTCTTAAATGAATCCCATAAGGATTGCCACAATCATCTCCCAGCATTTCCACTGATTCACACTGATCAGTTACTAGCCTTCCCCTTTAAGAAGGGCAGCGCCGAAGCGACATATTAATTCCTGCCTCCTGTCCTTCAAGGTAGGAATGTCAAAGTGATTCAACTGTTGGCTGTAGGAAGTGGTGTTTGGGTACGTAATACACTGGAGGGAGCGTTTTTGTACCCTTTCGATAGCTTCGCTCTGGGCTGCAGTTATGCTAGATCCCCACACAGGCACCCCGGATTCTAGCAATGGCCTTATGTACATTTTGTAGATGAGGACGAGGTCGGAGACAATGTATACACCATTCCTTCGCAAGGTGCAGAGTATGTACAGACGTCTAGAAGCACGCGAGACCATTTGGCTGACCTGGTCATCCCACTTGAGATCGGAACGGATGGTGATACCCAGCAGGGTCTGTGATGACACTTTCTCCAAGGAGACATTTCCGATGGTTATGTTAAGCGGGTGCGGGGCACTCCTGAGGAAGGAAACCTGTAGAACTTTACATTTCTCCGGTTTGGGTGTGACGTCATTGGCTTGACACCACTCGCTGAGCGAATCCACATGTGTCTGCAAGGAGCTCTGTTGTGACTTGTGGAGTACTTTGAGTTCTACCGGTCAAGAAACTGCATACAGTGGGTATGATGGAGACATTGGCGCCTAAATGGATGAGTTTTTCGATGACCTTCGTATGGTTGACGAGGTCAAAGGCCTTCTTGAAATCCACGGTACAAATGTTGGCATAATGACCATGTTTGTCGAGATTTCGATGAATTGTGTCAAGCATGTGAACGAGGTAGTGGTTGATAGAACTTCCTCTCATATTCCCGTATTGTGAGGGATCGATGTTTGGTTTATGAGGTCAGCTGTCAACCACTCCGCAATGAAGCTTTCAAACACCCTTGCCAGAACACACGTGACAGATATCGGGCGGAGTTGATCATATGTAGTTGCTTTGGGAGTTTTCGGCACAGCACACACAGAGGCATTCTTCCATCTCCTGGGAAAGTATCCCTTATCCAAGCACACATTGAATATTGTCGTAAGTGGACCAGATATCTCCAGGGCAAACTCTTTCAGGAGACGCGTAGGTACATCTCTGGGATGTGATGCCTTCGATGCATGAAGATGTTTCAGGCGTTTGTACACGTCATACTGCTTGATCTTAGGAGTAGGAGTTGGTGCTGGGAGGTACGACGTGAGAGCCTGAGGGTCTAACGGGGGCAACTGCGTGCAGACGTCTGTGAAGTAGGTGTTCAAATCGTCCGCCATTTCACGAGGTGTCATGTTGTTGTTGTTTTCAGATAAAGGGATATACACAGTATTATAAGCTTTGGATATTCCCTTCGCCGTCTTGAATAAAGACTAAGCGCTGTGGACATCATAACCTTTGGATATTCCCTTCGCTGCCTTGAATAAAAACTAAGCGCACCACGTTTACAACAGAACACCTGTGAACATACTGAAGACAGTGCTCTTCTTATGTATAGCGGTTAGTCTCGATTCAGAAGTATAGGGATATAACAACGAGACCAAATTGGTTAAAAATTCATTTATTATGACTAAGCTACTCATTTAGAAATGCTATCATAGCTTGATAAGTATATCTATGCCCGACAAACAAAATGACACCAAAAAGGTTTTGCCACCTCAGGTGGTACCAATATCTGGCCTGGCCCATGGACTATTTATGGTAAAGGGTAAAAGGCATGCACTTAAAAAAACACACACACACACATTAGCACACGTTTTCATGTGCTTGCATATACGTTGCATTTCAGGATGAGTAAAGACTATTATAGCTGTAATAGTGGAATTTCTCATGAATATGTAATAGAGCATTCCAATCATGGCCATTGTTCAGGATCTTTGTCAGGGTGTTAACCACACACTCCCATACACACCAATTGACCACTGTGCGAAATTACAATTTTGTACCGGGAGTCGAAAACAGAGCAAAATCTGAAACCGAACTTAGAAATAAATCTTGCATTTAATGAAACTGATTTATGCGCTCATTTTTTAATTACCGCCAACAAAATTGTACACTATTCCGCGATTGCGCATATCAATGTCAGTGTTACTCTCTAAAAAATCGAGTGAAAATATTCACTCTAAAAAGAGTGAATACAAAAAAGAGTGAATTTCGAGTGAAATTGGAGTGAATTTTGAGTGAAAATGTTCATTTTCACTCATTTTGGAGTGACGTAAGGGATCTATCCAGAATCTTCGAGTGATTCCTGACGTCACTCCAAAATGAGTGAAAATGAGCATTTTCACTCAAAATTCACTCCAATTTCACTCGAAATTCACTCGTTTTTGTATTCACTCTTTTTAGAGTGAAAATTTTCACTCGATTTTTTTTTAGAGAGTATCTGATATATAGTTTTTGATCAAAAGTGGGAAATGTTTTTTGTAACACCTTTAGTATTTAGTGTGTAGAGAACAGGACATGCGAACAAAAAAAAAAAAAAAAAAAGGAAAGTTGTACTCCTTTGACTGTAAAAATGCTCCTAAACACGAGGTAATAATACGCAGCAGCCAAACACTTAATCCAAACGATTTCCCTTTCAGGTACTAAACCTAAAACAAAATTATTTCCTTTTTTTTTCGCCTTTACTTTTTTTTTTTTAGTTCCCAAAGCAATGGCCGTCACCCGGGGCTCAAGGATGATGTATGTCCTCTACGACGGGGTCATCACGCAGGTACCGATTGGCATGCCGGGATGGGAGATCGATATTCACACCCTTAACAACGATACAAGTAGAGGCGCTGCTATTGCAGTTGATGAAAATGAAGGGTACGCTGACCAGATTTAATGTATCAACTAGTACATTCAGTCATCTGTCGATTCGTTCTGTCATACATTCCTTCCACTACTCAGGCATTGTTGTATGATTTGGGAAAATGTTCTCCAGTCCTCTTTTCATTCCTTTGATTACCACTCTAGGACATTACTTATACGTTCCCCTTGATAATTACAAACTGTATGTTCAATGAAGTAAATATTATTGGAAATGTACAAAAATGTCAACAATTCAAGTTACGGAATTGCAAAACTTCACATAGTACCAAAATTGGTGGGATCATGATATCAATATTTCACTTTTCTTCTGCTGACAAACGCAAAAGTCTTTTTTTTTTTCTTCATACAACATCAAAGAAGAAACGTGGATGCGTCGCCTTAAGGTTTGCGTTTGAGCAAAATCTTGTGGCTCTGCAGTTACGAGATTGTCAACCTAAACATAACTTCTGAGGTTTTATATGCGCACAAACCAATAGGAGAGTCGTGGGTTACTAGTATCATCTGATTTTAATTCACACGTTCTTTTGCGACCGATATCACTCTTCTGTAAAAACATAGAAAATGAACTTCCTTTTTCCAGTCTGACTTTGATAACTGTCAAACACGATTTTGTTTGTCTAATGCCTATCTGTGTAGACCCACTGAAACTTGTTGGAAGCTAACTTGAACTTAAACAAGACAGCTATTCATGCTCATCTCAGGGTTAATGCTCTATCATCGAGCCGCAGGGGGTGTCCACTCGTAGTCACCATCGGGTGGACAGAACTTGTTTGAAACTTGTAGATAACTATATGGCAACAATGCATGTATAAAATCTGAATGCATTACAGAACAGGTCTATTGCTCAAGTGCATCTCTCTCAAGTAATTTTGTCCTTCTCTCTCTATCTATTTCTCAGGATCCTGTTCTGGACTGAGGTTAACTCGAGCAATATAAACTGTATTTTCCTGAACAGCGAGTGGCCCTGCGAGACGATCTTCACATACACCATGTCTCCTATTTTCGGTCTTAAAGTAGATCACATCAGTGAGTATTAAAAAGAACTCGTCCGCTGCTATAAATGCATGACATTATTTCTATTGATAAAAAGGTTTGAGTTAGTAATTGTTATTTATGATTTGATGTGATTTAATTTTGATAAGATATCAATTGGGACTATGTAGTAACAGGGAATAGATACATCCCGTGTAAGGGCTATTCTCCCCCCCCCCCCCCCCCCCCGCGTGAGCATTACCCCCTGCCATAGAAATACTGGTTACAAATGCTAATGTTAGAGTAAAGATTAGGGTAAAGGTTAAGCTTAGGCTTAGAGTTTCTGTTACGGCTAGGATTAGGTTCAGGATTAGGACTAGGGTTAGGGTATGGGGAAGGACAAGGGGTAATTGCCCAGGGGTAATTGCCCTAGACCCGGGGCGTGGGGGGGGGGGGGGGGGGACACAGGGGAGCTTGGGTCTAATGATGTATTTTAAAGTCCTTTATATCAATTTTAAACATAATAATTGAAGAATTATCAGTACCATGCAATGTACAAACAACACATCTGCTGCAGATCCCGTGTCAAACGATTCACTTTTATTAACGTTCTTGCAGGAAACCTGCTCTTGATGAGCTCCTACGATCGGCAGGGCGAACCGGCGTACATGGACTTGAGCAGTATCTTTGATAATAACAACGGAAGCGCGAGCGGTGAGAGTGATCCCCTCGTGACCCTCCTGACCTGTGGGGAAATGGGAGCGGAAAACCAAGAAATCCTGGGCGTTGCCTCACTCAACGATACTTTCTGTTGGATGCAGAATGACGGCATCTTTGTGGTCACAAACTACACTTCTCAGTCATTCCAGGAGTGTAATTTTTACCCCATTCCGCCAATGGAAATGAATGTCACTCAACAAGCATTGAGACTGCAGAGAATGGCGATGGGTAATATTCATTGACTTCTCAGTCAGCTATGCCAGCACCTACTCTGATAGTAAAGTTATAGATGAATGATTATTACCATCGCGTATAATATGCTCTCTTATAAGCCCGCAAAAAAAGTGAATCCATTGATACTTATTGATTTCAGAGCTCAGAGGACGAATTCTAATCACAACTTATAATTCATTGTGTGTTGATGTTCTGATGATGTGTGGCGTTTTAGCCGAAAATAAACACAATACTCTAAGCATCTTTTAACTGTCTCGAAGGTAAAGAGAGTTTTGGTAGTTGGGTAACACTTGGTCTCGCCTTTCTCTCGAACGAACGAAAAAAAAAAACAAATAGGAGAAAAGAAAGAAGGTAACAAATCAGAAATCGGAAGCTTGATGGAACGAATTTCCATATGTTAACATAATCTTAAAATACATGTAGCTGTAGTCTGCAAAATATTTTAGAATGAGAATGTTGTTACAATTATGAGAATATGACGTTAGCAAAGTTCCTTCATTATCATGTGGAAAAATAGCATATGCGTGTATTTCTATAAAAGCTATTAAAAAGCTTTAAAAAGGTACACTGTTTTACTAAGACGACATCCTTATAATCTCCATCGGAGACTAATAGATACTTACAACCAAAGTGCAAATATCAATTTTAGAATTTTGCTCCTACGTTGTAAAACTTTGTCGTAATTGTGACTTAACGTTACACGTTTTCCTTTTAGCATAACCGTAAATATCAATGCGTATGGATTCGTTATAAGAAAAAAAAAACACAATCTTACTCAACATTTTGAATCATACTTGCTATGTCACGCACAGTACAGCAGAGCATCATGCCTTACACTGTTAATGTGACACTATATTATGTTTGATGTACGTTATGACTTTTATTATCGTTATCATTATCGTTACATCATAACTATTATCACTATCATATTGTTGTGCGTATCATTATTTACATCATCATCGCAGATGAATTAAAATCTTCGTGTTAACATTGCCGTCATTATCTTGATTAGAATAATCGTGGTATCTGAATCGGCAAAATTCAAGTACCTGTATCTCACTAATGTATAATAATTATGATAATAACGTAATCTGCAAAATACTAAGATTCATGTGAAGAGGCTGTATGGAAGATATGGAAATGGCTCTCATCGTTTACGATATACGGGCATTTTGTTTCCAATCCCCTCGACAAGATCAAAACCCCATACACTATACGGGTGCATGTCTTGAGCTCGACACCCACGAGGCACACAGCCCACGAACCATACTGCCCATAAGTTTTAAAGCCCACTCGCTACACGCTATCAAAGTGACCAAGGTCAATGAGTTCGACATCAACTATCAAATTAGGCCTAACAGCTAGACACCTGCCCCCCCAAAAAAAAAAAAAATAAATAAATAAAAAAAATATATATATATATATATAAGCACATGCATGACATGAGCTTCATATTGCATCACGGTATAGTATCGAGCTTGTTGGCCTTGCCTCGTTTCAAGCTCATGGGCCTAATTTGCCTAGCGTTGAGCTCACTTGTTTTTGTTTTTGTTTTTTTCCTTTTTTTATCACATACGGCCTACATGTAATGCATTTCACCTATATCCACGCGTTGAATATACGAATGTGGCCATTGGGTGTGGGCTTCTTACGTGGAGTGTGGTCAGTGACAGAATAAACGATTTACGATGTTTTCGGACATAGAGCAACAGCAAGATTTTTCATTTTTCCAACGTTATGCTCTGATTTAGTCTTTCACAAATCGTCTGAAATTGAATTAAAAGAGAGAAAAAAGATATCAACAACACCTACTATGCAATGGTGCGAAAGTGTTTCAAAAAAGTAAACAAAAAGGAGACTTGGAGATGTCAGCGCATAATAAGTTTCCACTAGCGTGCAGAAAAGTTTCAAATAGAAATATCAATAAAATATCAATAAAAAAATAATCAAATCATCTGAGTGAAAAAAAAAACTAGTTATGACAAAGAATACATGTTCTATTTTTGATTGATCATGTTGATCTATTTTAGATTGATCATTCTGAGTAATATTTTTCATACAAAACGTAATATACATGTACATATATATGTAATATAATACATGCACAAAGACCTACTAGTATATAAACTCGTTTATATATAGGGCCTATATGTATGTGTGTGTGTGTATTATGTTGTACATGCGTTTCGAGACTTAAAGGGTAATGAAACACAAACATACGGCATGAGAATTGAGCGACTTCAGCAATACAGTAGAAGACGTCAGGGAAAGTTTGAGGAAAATCGGACAATTTGTTGAAAAGTTAAGAATTTTAAAGTTTTGGTACCACATTTTGTGACGTCACATATGGAAAACGGAAAATGAAATATAAAGAAAATTTTATAATTTTTAAAATAAAGAATAGATACTATCCCCTCGACTTCTTCTAATATAATTACGAAAGAGGTATAACGTTAAGTGCTCGTTATTTTACTTGATATAATCAGAAGATTTGAATTCTCTTTGCACTGTTTTCCTTACCTGATGTCATAAAATGTTGTACAGTACTGTGCACTCCTGTTATAACACACATGTTAAAGATAGGCCATCCCTTTTGCACTCCTTCCCAAATAGCACGGAACATGATATATTCCACCTGAATGACAAGACTATTGTAAAACTATAACATTTGTGATATTTTGAATGTTGTTAGCCGTTAAGATTCTAATAATGCATCAAACGCTCACCATATCGTATTCTGTGCACTAGGCACAGCTGCATACATTAATCCTCCTGCTGTTGTAATATGATACTTATCCTTCGAACACAAGATATGCATGTTAAAGCTGTCAGAAAAGAATTCATTAGCTTCTCTTACTTTGTTATCGATGGCAACAACGCACCACTTACATGAACTACGTTTGTACATGTGCAACTCATTGCATCACACAGGTCTGTAAAACTAGACTAGTAGTTCAGATTTGAAATTTTTTTCGTAGTACGAAAAAATTATTCCAATCTTAACGGTCAATTCAACTAAACAAATAAAGACTTTTGAGTTCAAAATTTCCAGAAAGTTTCCAAATAGTGTTTTCTTCAATATCTAAGTGTTCTCACCAATTTTCAAAAAATTGCATGCAAAAGGGATTGGCTGTCTTTAATAACGATATTCCCTTTACAACAAAGAAAAACTCGGGCCCCAAAATTACCATTTATCTTTGTACCCCCATTTTAACTCTTCTAACAAAAATTTCATATAACAAAACAAAACTACATGACTATTGTTCCGAGGACTCCTTTACAACGGGGAGTTGCCTGTTGTTTTATCAAGTGATGGAAGATCTCAGGTTTCATTTCCCTTTAAAGGGGATGACTAGTAACTGATGAGTGGGAATCAGTGGGAATGCGGGGGATGATTGTTCCAATCCTTGTGGGATTCATTACATGTATTATATATCTATTGTGTGAACATGATTTGCTTCAGAATGGTTTCATATTGAAGTAATGTGCAGTTTAATGTTTCCAGGTTAGCATGCCTGTACAGTGTCGTTAACGATCGCCCCGACACTGTACAGGCACGCTAACCTGGAAACATTGATTCCCACTAATCAGTTACTAGCCATCCCCATTAAAGTCTACCAGGATTTGCACGTTAAGTCATGCAGAACCTTTGTAAGTTGACATCTGGAACCACCTTTCCAGTACAGTTTGTACTCTTACGAGTACTAACATACAGCTTAACAGTCTGTTTACAGTTAACTTCGTCTAAGTCGACCTCGAACAAGTCAAAAATTTTGGCAAAGAACATTTCGGCCCTACTGTACGGATATATTACATGTCGTTTCTATTGTGTCAGTCGGAATTCACGGTAGTCGAGAAAATTTTCATCAGTCCCTCTGGATTCGACTATTGGAGTAGGTAAGGTTAACTACTACTGTAGTAAGTATATTTAAAGACACATTCACACAGAGGCACGGGAACTCAAACACACAGATAGCGGCGTAGGGTCCTACACACTAACACACATACATGCACACACACACGCACACATCTTTTTGGATGATATTCTTTGTTTTTTTACATATCACCATCAGATTCAACGTGAAACAAATACATAAAAAAAAATATACAGCAGCAAGTGCTCTACTCAGTTGTGCTGCTTATGAATCTTCTTTTTTACATGCAGAGAAACATCTTCTTTTTTTTTTTTACAGGTTCACGCCAACAAATAATAAAAACACTTATTCAAAAACAGGTGTGCATAAGTCTTATGATGTACACATACACACATAGGGCCACCACGCACACAATAGCAAATATCAACAGGAAAATGAAAATCATTTAGTTGGCTGCATTAAACAGACAGATATGAGGAAAAGAAAACATCAGACAAATAGTTTAGTTTTCAGCTGTGTTTCACACTGATCTTTCAGACCAACTTTAATTGGCACAAAAAAAAAAAAAAAATGTACAGACAAATCCTTGTAGAGTACCAGTGGATTTCACTCCATGATTTATCGTCCACAAAAAAACAAACAAACATATGAACAAGACTGTAACAAAACAAAACAATTACTGGACAAACATAACTAGAATTCTTCACTTTTTTTCTTTAATATAATGAATGACATTCGAAATAATTTCAAAGCAATATATACTAACCCCCTTCCAGCACATAACGAGATACAAAAGTTTGTGGCAAATTATTTGCATAATATGTGGCAGAGACAAACATATTCCTGAGAAAAGGCACAAAAAAATGCACTGTTAAACAGCAGCTAGGAATAGCTAAATATATTATAAGGTTTGCCGTGCACTAGCAACATCAATCACAAAACCTCAAAAAAATGAATGCAATCACAAGAAAGCTATGCTGTCCATAACTAAATCAATCTTTAATATCTGTTATCTCCCTTACCAAAAATATTTTGTCTGACAAAATGTCTGGTAGGTCGATGAGTGCTCTGAACTGGAAAACAATAGGGAAGATTAAATAAAAAAAAAGCTGTCTTGATGTTAGAGTGTAATATACAAAAAACAAAAACATACATTCATATTTTCTAGAAATATTTTATCAAAAACAATATGCAACAAAGATGATTTTTAAATATATTATATAAAAAACAATTTATGCCACATGCAGTAAATTACAAATACCTTTGTAAGGACAAATGACCTTGAAACAAGGAATAACTTGAACAAATCATTAATAGGGCACTGAAAGAAAGCCCTCCTCCCCAATTTCATATTCCAAAAGAAATACACACACACACAAAAGAACTGACAACTGGCATGACACTCTGGATATGTTTTTTTAATAAATTGAGAAGGAAAAAAATAAGCAAGTGAAGAGAGAAGGAAAGTGAAATTTGAGAGTGCAAGAGTCATGCTTGTAAGTCCATTGCATGTTGGCAAATAGTCATTATTTTTGTCTGTTATTTTGCACACTTGTACATCTCCATACAAATGATTACATGCATTCTCAATGACTGAGGTCATGTTTCTATAGACATTGCACCGTTTGTTCAACTCTTTCCCCACTCGGCACTTTCATAGGACATTGTGGCAGTTGTTGGACCACAATGGTTTCCAGTTCTTAATCCAAATCTGCATATAGGAAGAAATAGTCAATTCTGTGTTCATTGCATGAATGAAATAAAATGGTGGAGCTCAGTGGAGCACAAGGAGGCACAAATTATTGAAAATAAGATTACCAAGGCGGGGATGTGATATGATACAAAGAGGCATTGTGGAAGAGCAGGGGAGGAGGACAAATTAGATTATCGAGACATGATGAGAAAATAAGAAACATTGTGCCACTAAATTCATCTACGTAATCACAACAAAATTAGGGAAGACGAAGAAAATTACACAAAGAGAGAGAGAAAAAAGAGAGACTGTGGGGTGGTGGGTGTGGTCGGGAGGAGACTACCACCGGTGGAGGACCAAACAGGAGGGGCGTAGTTAAACCCTCTTGGGAGTTCTCATCACTCGCAGGTGGGCTCGGGGACGTTGCTCCTCATTGCTTCCCTCAGACCGCTCTCACACATATCGTCCTCTGTATTGATCCTCACCGAACCACCTGCACCAAGATGTGGTGGGGGGGGGGGACGGGGCAGGGGATGAAAGAAAAAAATGGCTCATAATGAGAATACATGTTCTATCGATGCATCAGTATACAGAGTTATTCGCTGGTGTGAGTGCATTAGTGGAGATGCAACGAATTCAAGAGAGTAAGCTGCATCTCCACTAACGTGGCAAACTTAAAACTGTGCATTACTTGTTTTATGAGACAGGTCTATGAACCTCTATGGATGAATACCAGTCAGCTAGCCTACATGTAGAACTTGCTCAAAAGCCAAGATGTCTGAAGAAGTGTTCCAAACATTGCACACTGAACACGATCCACAAACTTAGAATTTTTTTTCTAGCAAATAAGTAATTGAGCGCATGCTTGTAATCGAGTGCACCCTGCTAAAGTATGTACAAGTTGGAATGTTGTGCCATCATTCAGCATGTAATTGTGCTTTTCTGCTGCATACTTTTTGCATGCCCATGCATGTTATATGCAAAAAATAAGAGTGCACATGTGACTAATTTCAGCATTTCTGATTGGCTACATTCTTGAATTCTTTAATTCATTCTATAATACTCAGACTTTTCATGAAATGTCAAAGTCGACATGAACAGTGAACAACCCACTAAGGGCTCAATTCATATCTTGCATACATTCTCTCACTGACAATCTACAGGTACCACACTCCCATGCAGGCAAGATAATACTTTTCACAAAAGTTTATACCTATTGTATAACAACAAACATTCACAGACGAGACTTTCGCGAATTGCAGCTGACACACAATACGTTCATATCTACTGTTGACGTGTAGGACCACAGAATGACTTTTACAGAAGCTTACAAAAAACAAGAGATCCAGGGGGTCTCGCGATCACCCGAGTATCACAAGTTCACCTTCCACACCATCATTCTCCCAGTCTATTACCTGAGAACATTACAAACTCAGGGCCAGGTGGGTGGGGGGGGGGGGGGGGGCAGCTTTGAGAGCTTCTACTTGGGCATGATGTCCATTTGCATATTTCATCACACTGGTAAAAATACCTGCCAAGTAAACTGTACATCCATTTAGAAAATTTGACTATGCAGTTTCTTGGGAGAAAAATGAAAATTAATGAATTTTGGGTATGTACAATCCAAACCAAGAGCTGCTCAATATATTGATCCCACAAAGCTCTCTATTTGTCTTACCTCTAAACTGTAACGAATCAGAAATTTTTAATGTGTGTGGATTAATCCGAGTTTTAATAGCTTTCCACCAGTGAATCCTTTACATGATTTTAAGTTCCATTCAAGCTTTGAATTGCTGTATCTTTTACTTTGTTTTAATGTGTCTTATTTTTTTCCTCAGTTTCTTTTTTTTGGGGGGGTTTATTTACAGAGACTTCTCTGCTGCTTTTTCTGTTAAAAAAAACAAAAAACAAGATAATATCATGACAGAAGTGCCCTTTTAATAGATCACGCTTGTGGAGCAGTTCAAAACTTTCATTAGACCATACTGCCCTACTTTGGCAAAAGGAAGCAAGTGACATACCATCCGAATTTGAGTTATCAATGTTTTCATAATTCACATAATGAGCTCTTCTTCCAGGCCAAATTTCATGCAGAAACACTCATCCAACTAAGAGATATGTTAGATAAGACATCATGATAGTCCATTGACGTCAATGTAAATGACACATTTTGCTCTTTTACGAGAAATGTCTCTTTTGTCACTAGCTTCCTTTTGCCAAAGTAGGGCAGCATATGATTCTTACCGATGTTCACGACTTTCAGGATGCGAGAGAAGACGTCATGCTTCGGGAAAGGATCGACTGCCACTGCCATCATCAGCTGGTCGTACTCGATGTCGGCAGCGGCTTCGTACTCGCTTTCCTGGAGCCTGAAGAACTCCACGGACTTGACGCCGTGGTGGGGGATGGTGTAGAACTTGATGAATCCTGCCGATCCTACATTTAGGTAGATATGTGTAGACAAGATACAAGATGGCATGAAACGCATAATTCATAACAGAGGCAAGACTAACTTTTTGATGTTTTATCACTCTGATCTGGAACATGCATAGCCTTTCGTAAGGCATCCTGGCTTAAGTTTCTTTTTCCAAGCTAGCTTGTGATGGTTGAGAACAATGAGACATTGGATACGTGCACAACAGAGTGCCGTCCGCCATTTTAATGATACAGCTGAACCTCTCTTATCCGGCCTCCCTTTATCCGGATCTCTCTATTATACGGACGCAATCTCGCCGTGATTTTTTTTTTTTTTTTAAATAATTACGGGAGGAAAGGGGGATTCCCAACTCCTTGAGAACTCCTACACAAACACACATGAATTACATATTACTTCCAACATTAACATACACCTCTATTTTGGGGTCTGTTACTGAGTGTAACAATGAAAAGGTTGCAGTATACACATTACTACATGTGGTACTACAATGGGCTACATCAGTACATGTGTATGTATATGTACATGTATAAAGCATTGAGACTCCCGTATCCGGCCAAATCCCTTATCCGGATGAGCCCCGGTCCTGACTTATCCGGATGAGCCCCGATCCCGACTTGTCCGGATACGAGAGGTTCAACTGTACATGTATGTCAAAGCTTTTATTGCTTCTAAACTACATTATCATGTCCATTGCATTGAGAACTGTACAGCACTTGCTGCAGCAGGTATAGACTAGTAGGTATATCATTATTCATACACATGCACCTGCAAGGCGACTGGCTATGTGCAGGAGATAGCACCATATCGTCATACTTTACAGCGATTGCACTGAGTGAGGTATCATTCCTCACAGTATCAAACCAGAAAAAGATTGCATGCTCGTTGTCCTTCTGCGGACATTGTAAAATATGCTTTTTAGATGATAATAGTTGTGATACATGTTTTTTGAGTCAGGTACCCATCAGACACATGTACATGTAGTAATAATAAATTCCTTACCAAATGGTAACCTTTGACAGCACAGACATAGCTTTGGAGAGTTTCATCGCAAAACAGGTTATCTCCCATTTTTAAAGATTTTACATAAGGTTTGATCGCAAAACACATTATGTGCCATTTTCAAACATTTTAACCCTATTCTAACTGGGCTATTTGAGACCACGTTTTTACTGAGGGGGGGTCAATTTGAACCCCCCTTCAGATCTCGGCCGCCGATCGCACGATCGCCGCGAAATTTTGCCTGAGGATAGAGCTGGATGTTAACTACAAGATTACATCATCATACAATAGAAAAATATTGCCTTTCTATTTTTAATAAATTAATTATGCAAATTTGTGCATGAAATCATATTTTCACCAATAACTCCATTAAAAAGACTGAAGGATTGCTAAATTTTTGTGTCAGAATTCCTCAAGACACATCAAACAATTTTCGTGTAAAAAAATAGCTCAATTGAAGTTAATTTCTTTTGTTTTTTATTGTTTTGTTAATTTCTTATGTATTTTATTGTTTTTTCAACCTTTTGTTTTCTATTGTTTTTTTGCCAAAACTTGTTGCAGGCACTTTTTCAGGCTTATCTACACTAGAATTGATTAATTTCAGTGGTTAAAAGTTGAAATAATCTAATTTATATCAATTTAACCAAAAAACACAATTTGCATTGGATTTGCACACGATATCATGAATTTGAGCTGTTTTTTGGTTGACATGCATATGCAAAACATTACGTAACTTCAAAACGGTGTACCCGGATGTCGCAAATTTGGTCTCAAAATATGCGGGAGACTTCAATGAAAAAAGTCGTGACACGACGCGTCAATAGCTTTGCGCGTTGCGAAATCGTGGCGCGAAACGTCGAGGGGGGGGTCAATTTGACCCCCCCCCCCCCAGTTAGAATAGGGTTAAAGTAAGTCAATCATCAAATAGAGCAAAATAAAAGCTTTCCAGTGATAACTCGCTTGTAACATAACAAGTAATATTCCTGTAAATACAATAAAAATATCCCTTATTTTCTTATCATTTTCTCGATTTTCAGCAAATATCTTTAATCACCAAGAACGGAGTTAACCCGTTTTGCTATCAAACCCTTCATTGATTTATTGGAGTGCATTAAGTTGTTACCCTCAAGGCGAAAGAAGTCCACTGAGTGATACTCCTGAACCACACACAAGTAGAGGAAGTTCCCCTCCGAGAAGATGTCCACGTCTCCTGGTTGGACCACAGGTACAGTGAAGGTAAGGTGAAAGGTTTCGTCCACTGCATTCCACGTAAACACCTGCAAATTGGCAAAATAAACAAAGCACACACAGAAAAATTCATCTTTAACTCATTGAGGATGAATTGATTTTGCTGCAACACACATTTACCATAGACACCTGCCAAGTACAATGTATACTCCGGACTTGTCCTCAACGGGTTAAGCTAAAATCAATATTTGTCACGGTTTTCGTGTGCATCTGGTACTGGTTTGATGATCAATCAACAGCATGGGTGATCAGAAGATGGATGGTAGTAGATTTCTACGGCTTGAAAGATGCATGTAAGTATTATGCTCAATTTAACGAGGAAAAGGTAAGTTTAATAGGACTCATCGTCAGGGGGGCGTTTCATGAAGGAACTTGTCGGATAAAATGTCCGACAAGTCAATTATATCCGACAAGTTCAGAGAAATCAGCCAATAAGACTAAAGAATTTCTCAAAACTTGTCGGATATAATTGACTTGTCAGATATTTTATCCGACAAGTTCCTTCATGAAATGCCCCCCAGAACTCCGCGTAAACGGGCTGTTAACGATCGCCCCGACACTGTACAGGCATGCTAACCTGAAAACATTGAACTGCACATTACTTGAATATGAGACCATTCTGAAGCAAATAATTTTCACACAATAGATATACATGTATAATGTACTCTTAAATGAATCCACAAGGATTGGAACAATCATCCCCCAGCATTCCCGCTGATTCCCACTGATCAGGTACTAGCTATTCCCTTTAAACCTCAATCAGAATCTTTCTTGGCTATGGGTGGGGGAGGTGCATATGAATAACCCATCAAATCTTTGAGGAATTTTGTAGAATCAGCAGTTTACCATCTGTAAACTGGCAACTCTGATTACAGTGCATCATCAATGCATTTCATACTCGAGGCAGGCCAGAAAGATGAAATCCTTCCATCAAGTTGTCTTTATTTTGACCGATTGACAAATTGCCCTACATTGACATAAATTGATGGAGGGCAACCTGTCAATCAGATCATAAAGGAGTTAGCAAAAGCTATCAATAAATGTGCAAAGTCTGAAAGAAATTTTCAAGAAAACATGATATTTTAAGACAGAAATGGGAATTAGATTTTTCCATGTGTTGCCAATTTAACGATCAATGATAAAATAAGAGGTAAAGAAGCCTTGAAGAATTCTTCAACTGAAATAGACTAAATGCATATGACTGACAAAGGTACATATAAATAAAGAGGTTAATTTATTCTACGCACATCTCAAAGAAATAGCAATGATTGTTTAACATTATATCAAAAAGACCTAAAAAAGTCATTTTTTAGACTTGCTAGCTTCAGGCAATTTAAAATGATACAAGCTATCATTACATCAAGTTAGACAAATCATTGGCTGCAGTGCTCACCCGAACTTGAACTTCAAAAGTAGCATCGACATCAGTGACACTGATGTGGTCCGCCAGAGCAAATCCATGGGTGTTGTCATAGTGATAACCTGTGACCTCACGAGCATGCTCAGACTCGATTTCTTGGTGGAAGACAAATTCCTGAATGACAACCCATTAAAAAACAGAAGGAATCAAAATTGAATGTAAGAAAATGTACATGTACGTCTTAACTTCAAAAGGGAAGAAGTGTAAAAAAAAAAAATGTCCTGCGATATGTCACAAAGGATTGTTAATACATTTGAATATGTTCATATTGTAATAGAGGGTCATAATGTTGATCCAAAAGGGAAAAAATGTAAAAAAAAAAAATACTCTCCTGTGATGTCGCAAATGATTTTACGTTTGTACGATAATAGAGGGTCATAACTTATTTAAGTGACTACAAGTATTATTGATCAAACTGTTGATAAAATTGTACAGGTAGCAAGTCCAGTCAGGGGTAGTCCATGGATATAAGGCCTCCTCTACGTTGAATGTAGACTATGCGTGCCCAAAGGAGATGTTATTAGTTACCCCCTGCTTGTTCACGGAATACGGGCAAATATCTACAGTCTGGTGCCATATTCCATGAGGCCGGAGGCCGAATCGAATATGGCACCAGACCGCTGGTAGATATTTCCTGTATTTCATAACAAGGAGGGGGCAACGATTTTATCTTTTTAACTTTTTATGTGCCACGTTCGCACGTCCCACTCAGTTGACGGCGTGCCAACTTCGCATATTCTGCTCAAACGCACAAATCCGCTTAAACCGATTGATAAATCGCCTAATCCCACGGTACAATGAAAGCTTTTCTCGTGCTTTTGTTCCTTTTACATACAGCTTGCATTCTGTGTGGTGATTGACTATCAAGCAATGTCCCCAACTAGATTTGCATGTAAATTCTAAGTTTCTGTCACTAGTTTCATGTGCAAAAGCCATGCCTTTACAGTAATGTAGCAACTGGTCATTCAAAAGAAAAAATAGAAATATATTTGTCATTCAATTTATATCAAAGCAAAGCTTGCCATTCCTCTTCAAATTTTCTCACTATTACGTCCAGTTTAACAGAAATTTGTAGAAGTTATATAGATTGGAAAAACAGAATTCTTTCTCAAGGCATGACTACTTTTGTGTCTCAGAATAATGTGGCACACAGGGGGTCAGTTTCCACCATGGCACATAAGAGTTAAGTGTAGATCTACATTAATTCTGTAGTGTAATCTCATTGGTAAAGTTACACAGGCTAACCTTCTTCTCGCTGATTTCCTCTCTCATGAATGATGTTGAAATCGCCGGCTGTCAGCCATGTTGACTTACGTCCCGCGAGCTGATTATGCGCGCATACGTACGTGTGTAGCCAGCTAGCTGATCATTATCATGACATCATATCATGGAATACGGAAAATATTCAGTGGTGGATTTAGCGCATGCGCACAAGAAGACCTTATTCACAAAATATGGGAAGTATTCAGTGGTAAGTCTGAGTAACACAGGTTATATGGGATTTTATCAATTACGTGATTGACCAATGAGATTACAGAATTCATGATCACTAAAAGATAAAAGTCCAGACCATGTTGGTTAAAGGTTAAGTCAGGCGTAGCAATGCGCCTCCATCCAACAGGAAGCTCATTGTGACAGGAGAGGATTTAAAGGCAAAGTTCACGTTCATATGCGGTTGGATAGAGTGAATGCAGCAACATTGGCAGAGCACATCATTGAAAGTTTGAGGAAAAGTGGGCAATTTGTTCAAAAGTTAGGAATTTTTATATTTTCTGCGCCTTCACTGATGGATAAGAAGACTACTACATTATGATGTCACATGTACATGTACACTACAAAGTAAGGAAAACAGACATAGAATTCCACAAAATGTCATTTATTGAATTAAGTACACATTTGTTTGACTTGTTACTGATGTATGTTAAGGGTAATATTCCTCCCGTTTTCTTGAAGAGGCAAGTCGGGTGCTCCTTTATCATGCCATTAAAATGATATTATGTTGAATTTGCCTTTTATTTTTTTTTAATAATTGCATGCATGAATTTTCATTTTTCATTTTAACAACTATTCACATTTTGTATATTTGACTATACACTTAACATTGATCACACTGATTCAATTTTTGCACTGGTTGTTTCTATCAATAACTCACATTTAACCCTATTCTAACTGGGCTATTTGAGACCAAGTTTTTACTGGGGGGATGGGGGGTCAATTTGACCCCCCCTTCAGATCTCGGCCGCCGATCCCGCGATTGCCGCAAAATTTTGCCTGAACATAGAGCCGGATGTCAACTACAAGATTACATGGTCATACAATAGAAAAATTTTGATTTCATATTTTTTAATAAATTAATTATGCAAATTAACGCATGAAATCATATTTTCACCTACAACTCCATCAAAAAGACTGAAGGATTATTAAATTTTTGTGTCAGAGTTCCTCAAGACACATCAAACAATTTTCTAGTAAAAAAATAGCGCAATCAAAATCATTTTCTTTTGTTTTTTATTGTTTTGTTAATTTCTTATGTATTTTATTGTTTTTTCGATCTTTTGTTTTCTATTGTTTTTTTGCCAAAATTTGTTTGAGGCACTTTTTCAAGCTTATCTACATTAGAATTGATTTATTTCAATGGTTAAAAGTTGAAATAATCTAATTTATATCATTTAAACAAAAAAACACAGTTTGCATTGGATTTGCACACGAAATCATGAATTTGAGCGTTTTTTCGGGTTGACATGCATATGCAAAACATTGCATAACTTTAGAACCGTGTACCCGGACGTCGCAAATTTGGTCTCAAAATATGCGGGAGACTCGAATGAAAAAAGTCATGAAACGACGCGGCAAAATCTTTGCGCGTTGCGGAATCATGGCGCGAAACATTGAGGGGGGGGGTCAATTTGACCCCCCCCAGTTAGAATAGGGTTAAGAACTATTTTGAAGGAGTAAAGCTGGGCTTTTGTTTCATCTGCAAATGATAGACAATGCCTTTAACGTGAAATTATCCCATGATGAATTCAAAATTGTCCTCATTATGTTTACGTACCTCATTGTCCTCATCGTAGATATACACCTTGGAGATCTCCAAGAGGTAGAGGCTGAACACGAGGAAAGTCTTGTCCTCGATTTGGATGGACTCAACTGAAGAGGTCACTAAGGGCAGGGAGTGGAGAGAACACTTTGAAATTTATCTATATGATTGAATAAAACTTTGAAATAGAAGAGACAAAAATATGAGGGGGAAATGTTTGTCTAAGAGAAGCTACAATGTATGTGTAGATAATCTTTATATTCACGTCACATTTGTCCTTTTGCCTAGTTTGATTTCTTAAATATTTCTGCAAACTGGAGGTATTAAGATTCGAAACATTCAACTTGAAGACATTATTCATAACTTAAAAAGATATGAATACACAGCACTGTGGATATAAAGGGTCCCTTTTACAAATATTTCATGAAATTAGTCTGCCATTTCATAAATTTCAACAGCAAAAAACAGCCAAAGCTGCAAATACTCTTCATCCGTATTCACAATGCAAGTCGACAAATTTTAGAATAACACAGTGACTATGAATTTCATCTACAGTTACCTCATATCAAGAAAGTCTAAACGATCAATTGATGTGTTGTCCTTTCTCTCACACCACTTAAGAGAGATCATTTTGCAGACTCTACATTAATCTTTCATGGGTGTAACTTAAAGTTTTAAATATTCTATCTCAGATCTTATGATTCCATAAATGATGCATCAAGATTTGATTGTGGATACTATTGTCCAACCTGCCTCAGCAGCCGCCTGCTATATAATACCACTTGGAAAAAAAATACTCTGACAGAAAAGATATGCCAAAGATGTCACTATCAGCAGATACTGGTCTACATTTACATAACAACCATTTTTTTTTTTCTGACTCTTGCGTGGTCCCTACAGACAGGTTTAACTGTATTAGCCAGGGGATGCTTTACAGGGGCTAAAATAAATACTGCAAAGAAGGTAAACATACCCATCAAATTCTAACAACAGACACGATAATTACAAATAGTACATGACCATACATGTATATTCAGATGCATCCTTAAGTAATGACATAAAGTACTGCAATACCTCCCGTGGAAAGGTCTTGCATAACCTCAAAGTCCCCTGTGCCATCATTGTAGACATAGATGGTGGCTATGCTTCCATCGTACGTGGTGAAGACCAAGCAGTCCTTTTCGCCTACAGTGAAGGCATCGATGTCGGACGTCGCGTCCATGGCTTCGCCGGCCGACCCGACGAGAGTGAAGGAGCCATCAACGAACTTGTAGATGGCGTTACTGGATGAGGTGTCTGGTGAGTAAAATGAGGACAATTACTGAACCAAGTATTAAAGGGATCGTACAGTTTTGGTTGAGACCTAATTTCAGGTTTCTAACATTTTTTGTGAGATAATGAGAAACCTCCTATGAAATATGAAAGAGCATGTAATTCCATGAGGAATTCAACGTTTATTTGATGAAAATTGGTTTTGAAATGGCTGAGATATCCAAAACAGAGCGATTCTAATAAGTGTGGGACCCACACTTTATTATGATCGCTTTGTTTTACTTTAATTTTGGATGTTTCAGTCATTCCAAACCCGATTTTCATAAAATAAACTTTGAATTCCTCTTAAAACGGTATGCTTTGTACTATTTCCTAAGTGTTTTCTTGGTATCTCGCAAAAAGTTAAAAACCCAATTCTCATCTCCGCCAATACTGTACTTTCCCTTTAACTGCCTGAAAACAGTAGGCCTACTCAATGATATTATGCATGAAGACTTTAACGTAATACAATATTACGTATACTGCGTGTAGATAGACATGGAGGCCCATCTTATATCTACTTATCCTATTCCCGACCAGGGGGTGGGGGTGGGGAGGCATTTTGGTAAATGTGTAACTTTGTATAATTACTCTTCCCTCCAAGTTTGATTGAAATTGAAGGTTTCAGTTTGAGAGTTATTCAAGTTTCTATATCATTACAGACGGACGACGGATGGACAGACACCGCAGGCAATCCCTTTGTCTCCCTGCACGTCCGGTGGGCTCGACAAAGTTCAAGCAATCAAGCTACATGTATATGCAAATATGAGAAACAACATTCTCACTGATAATTTTCAAATAGTTTAAATTGTTACAGAAAAAAGAATAACAGATTTTAAAAAATATATACGTATGTCATCTGACCACAGCAATGCTGATGTTCTGAATGAAAAACCAAACAAGAAAACTGCCAACTTTGGTAAAATATCAGTTATGGTCTCATTTTGGCCCACTCTGTAACCAGTTGAGAACAAACTGATTTTGTCACAACACGCATTTCCCATAGACACCTGCCCAAGTATACTCGAGACTCGTCCTCAACAGGTTAAGGGTTTTAAGCTGGGCGGTCATAAAAGCTGAAGTCAAGATCTTTGTTTTACCAACCATGACATGGAACGTGTCCAGAGTTTGCTACGATGAGGTAGTCCTCTCCTCCGAGGACGAAGTGTTTCCAGGCAACGGCACCGTTGGTGTTCAGTCGCTCTTCGGGATGACAACAGCAGCAAAAACATAACTAGATATATCGCTACGGCTACTGATATGCCTCCGCCACAATGCATGGTTCTCCTAATAGGTCTATAGTACAATGTCTTGACAATGTGTGATGACAGTTTCACACAATTGGCAAAATATCAAAATGACAGGTTTGACACAAATGTGCTGAATGTTCACTTTCCTAGAACTAGGTTTAATTGGATGAATGATTAAAATGTCAGAGTGCAGGTATTTGGGGAACTGATGATTTTTACTTGACTTTTGACCCTTTTATAAGTTTATGCATTGAGTAATTTTCAAGGTATTGAGAAAAAGTATAATTTCAGTATCAAATGGGAAAATAGCGTATCTAAACCTGGCCTTTGACCTTTGACCTCACAGTTCCACAGAAAATCACTGTTAGGTTGAACATGCATAAATATGTAAGTTTCATGATGATACCTTGAGTTACTTTCGAGATATGGAGGAAAAAGTGCAATTTAGCACTTTCACTTGAAATTTTGACCTTTGACCTTTTGGCAAGAAACTTCCCCCAAAATATATATTGGGTAATACATGCAATACATTAAGTTAAAAAAAAAAAAAAAAACCTTCAGGCATATTGCATTTTAAGGAAAGTAGTGAAATTTTGAGGAGTTGACCTTGACCTTTGACCCCCTGACCTTTGACCCATGACCCCCAACTTCCCTAGATAATCACTGCCCATTGGTACAAACATATATACTAAGTTCCATGAAGATACCTTGAACCATTTGCGAGATATGGAGAAAAACATGAAATTTCCATTTTTTTTTCACAAAATAATCTGTGACCTTTGACCTTTGACCCTGTGACCCTAAAATCCACACAAAGTATTATCCCCCAAGGATATACCCTCATACCAAGTTTGATGTAAAACCACCGCACGGTTCTTGAGATATTGACAAAAACAAAACGGGACGGACGGACGTACGGACGGACGTACGGACGGACGGACGTACGGACGGACGGACGTACGGACGGACGGACGGACGGACGACCCGAAAACATAATGCCTCCGGCCACTTCGTAGCGGAGGCATAAAAATAGACATTTGATTATAAATCGTTTACATTGTACAACACTCACTTGTTTTTAAAAGAATTGCAGCGAGGGAGGAATGTTTTTGGCTTTAGAATGATAAGGGAATATACAATGTACATGTACAGCAGAACTAGAAATTCTATACACAGTGCAATCCTGGTATAATTGTACAATGATACGGTTTTCTGTACTAGGGATAGCCTCTTCAATAGTGTTGCCACAGCTCAACCAGAGGGCCCTGTTAAGTTACATCTTCAGTACTTCTTTTAATACTAAATGCATGATGGGAAAACTAATGAATCTTTGCATACTTTTTTATTGAAATGTGGAGGCGACTTTCACAGCATTCTGAAATGGTAAAATTTCACAGGTGCATTTGGCAAAAATTCAAGTGATACCCCAAATAGCCTTTTAAGTGATCTGAATGATTTTATACTAAGCATTAAGTAGAAAACATACTGAAACATGTCAGAAAAAGTAATTACCACTAAATTTTTTTTTAACTTAAAAATAGATCACGTGTTTGTAGTTTTCCTTTGTCCACACTTCTGTAACTAAAATACTTCAAAATCATGACAACAAAATGAACTCTTTCTGTGCCACTTTCGCACGCCCGACTCGGTCAGTAATATGCCAAGTTCACATATTCTGCTCAAACGTACAGACCCGCCCAAGCCCATTAATAAATCGCCAAATATGAAAGTACATGTGTACAACGAAAGTGTTTCTTGAGCTTCCACTCCTGTCACAGGCACAGCTGTAGCTTGAATTGTATTTTATGTGGTGAATTACTATCAAGCTGTGTTCGCTACTGGATCTGCAAGTAAATTCTAAGTTTCTATCCCTGTCTTGCGTGCAAAAGTCATGCCTCTATGATAGTGTAGCTACTACATGTACCTGGTCATTTGAAAGAAAAAACAATTATACATAGATTTGTCATACAATTTACATCAAAGCAAAGCTTGGAATTTTCTCTACAACTTTGCTCTAACATGTCGAGGGTAAAAAAAATCTCTAAGGGTAAAATGATTTGAATAACAAAATGCTTTCTCTAGGCATGCCTATGTTGCTGACTCAGAGTAATTCATGTGGCACACAGGAGGTTTACACTTTGGCACATAAAAAGTTAAAATCCCCAGTGTACTCAAAAGTTCAATGAATTTGTGATTTCAATAGACATTGATGCAAAGATTTGAAACTTACCAAGCTCCTCAAACTGCGACGTTTCTGTGATCCAGCGATAGATAATGCTGGTCGTACACACATCCCTGTGGTCATCAGCGTAAATTGCGGCGGCAAGATAGGTTGTCCCGTCCATTGAAAAGGTCTCAAACTTTTGAATATGCTTTTGAATGACTTGTTCCTCTTCTACGTAGTCAATGGCATCAAGAAAATCTGAAAAAAGGAAGAAAATTATTTTGATCTACATTGTAAGAACACAAGACACATTTGAATGAACTATGGTGTCACTAGACACCATATCTGGTGAATTTTAATCCACTGAATGGAACTGTTGTAAAGCAAGATATTACCCACTTAACAGAGATATGAATGAACAATGTCCTAGACAGTGGCTGCGGTTTCTGTGGTTCAGTAAAGAATATTGTGAACATTCAAGGGAGCCTGTTAAAATTATCTGATCTACATTGTAAGAACACAAGACATATTTGAATGAACTATGGTGTCAATAGACACCATATCTGGTGAATTTTATTCCACTGAATGGAACTGTTGTAAAGCAAGATATTACCCACTTACTTAATCCAACATGCTCTTATCTTTAACAGGCTCTCTTGAATGTTCACAATATTCTTTTACTGAACCACAGAAACCGCAGCCAATGTCTAGGACATTTCTTATTCATATCTCTCTATATTGTTAAATTGTTTTTCTTACATTTAATATAAGCTACATGTATATCTGATCATGCACAGAAAACTCAAAATGGCTTATTTGAGTTAGTAAATTATTCTTTTAGCTCACTGTTGACAACTTCGGCAATAGCCTCGGTTCGCTCGCACTGAGTCTCAGCGAAACAGGCCAGGTCATAGATCTGGTCCTCATAGCCGATGTGCCTCGACGCTTCTTCTGCAGCCAGTTCGGAGAGGTCTACCCCGTCGAAGAGGTACGCCGTCGTCACGTCCGCCTTGAACGTCGCCATGTCGTTGAACGTGAGGCTGCCCGTAACGGTGTTGCTGCCGGATAGGGTGATGCGCTTTGAGTCGATCTCAGCCAAGTCGATCGTCTCCACGAGACCTGACAGTAAAGAGAAGAATTCGGGAATTAGACTTGTGAGTTGATTGGCAATGATTGGCAAATTGAATTATATATAACTTGCTGAATTTGGACCATCCTATCAAAACCCATTTGAAAAAGTGAAAGAAGTAAGAGAGAGTTAAGAGGTGCCATTTCATGGAGAAGGGAGAGAATTTAAAGAAACAGCTGTAAGACTCACTCAGGCGTGCTGTGTAGAAATATCAATGAAAACATTTTCCCTTTCCCAGTGAAAGCAGCACGTGGCAGACAAAACAACGACCAGAAAAACTGCTTAACATCTCTAATCCGATTTGGTTTTAAGCCACCAAATTTTGACGGTAGATGGAGAAAAGCTTTGGCCCTACTATCCAAGGAAAGACAAACTTTCAAAACTATGAGTCGGTCACCAAGACAACACATTCTGGTCCATTACAAGGAATTCTATCTATGACTTCTCATTGATTTTTTTAACTGGGCGGTCACAGATGTATTACCTCCAACTGTGATGCTGCCAGTCACTGTGGCCTCGCTATTGAAGATGTGGTAGGCCGTGACGGTTTGCTCTGTGCCCAGCGTGAAGCCCTCATCAATGTCCTTCCCGTCCACCAGGCCGTCCACCTGCAGGTCGCCGTTGATCGTCGTGTCGCGGCTGAATGTCTTCTTGCCGGTCATCTTGGATGGCGAGTCGAAGAAGAGGGTGTCAGCGTGGGCTTCGGATATCTCGACATCGTTGACAGAGCCTGCATGCACAATTAATGAGGGATTGAGAAATGGAGGGAGACAAGATGGGAGAGGAGGGTGAGGCGGGGATAGGAGGTGGGGGTGAGGGCAGGGTGAATGACTGCAGGAGACCAGGGGAGCAGTGGTGTAAAGTGGATGGGTAACATGGTACAAGATAACAAGGTCTATGTGAAATATTATATTGTAAACAAGGCAAATGATGCTCTATACAGGCGACTCCCTTTATGACAGAGTCCTTGGGACCAGTTTTCTCTTGCTACATAAATTGAAATTTTGTTATAGCCAAACAGATAATAGATGATCATTTTGGGTTCCGAATTTTATTTCATTATCTTTATTATATACAAACTTGTTGTAACCTGTATTCGGTACAGTAAGAGAGCAGTGTACCGTCATTGACAAGATAGTTTGAGCAATCAGCTACATTGCATCAAGCACATTAACCTGTTTCAGAAATGTTTCTTTTTTTCTCTAATGTATCAATGAACAATTCATTCACCACCTCCCTCCAATTGAGCTTCTTACATGTACAGTGTAGGTGTGGGAATCCACTATGTTAGCATTCCTCACTTCTTGCTAGTCATGACAAGTCCCCAGTAAAATTTGTGGTTGCCAATGCAACCTTCTGCAAACAAAGCATGCATAGAACTTGAAATATTACAAAAACAGTCTAGTTTCACATGCTACAGGGTGTAGAATGAGAAAGGTTATATATGTACCCCGCACAAGACGGTCGATCATGGCAATATAACAGATACATATACAGATACAGTAATATGGATGGGGCTGCGAAACGCAAAGTCTGTCTCCATGGCAACTAACCTGTCAGAAGGATATTTGCGTTTGTTTGCACGTCACATGTGTCGAACGTTTTTGCTCCAGTGATCGTCTGGGCCCCTTGAAATTTAAAAATTAAATAAAATTTACAAAATTAAATGAACACAAACATTGATATGACACTAAAATGCACATGGATGGGTGATTGCTTCACACAAATTTTCATATGGTAAGATGTTTTGTGATACCACTGACCTACACATTTGCATCAAATGTGATAACTCGAACATAAAATCACTGCCCCCAGTGGTAAACAGTACTTAAAAGGTAGAAATTCACAACATTTATATATCCACCAACTACTAGACTCATTATGGACAAAAAGATCAAAATTATGGCTATGAATCAACAACTCAAGAAACATTACTGGATGGGCATAGGATGCTGGTGAAAGTGTGCAGGATTAGCTTTGGTCAAGTTTATCCTCACCACTGCGAGTGACCAAGTTTCCCGCAATGTCCACACCGTCCACCAGACCAGTGACCGCAACGTTGCCCTCCACTGCCACATTACCGGTGAATGTCTTTTCACCTATTGACATAAATTTTCCACAGAATTAGAATAGATTGATAAATAATGTTCTCGTCTCTGCCTTCTGCTACATACATACTCTTGATAAGCTTCCAACTGATAATCACATGTTACTTCTAATTGATGTGACTGTATATCACAAAACAAAAACAGAAAACAAAAAAAATGTTGCATGCCCTGATTTTAAATAAGGACTCAAAATAGGTGAAACAGGTCAAACTGGTCAATCTTGAGTTTTTCATATTTTCTGAAAGAGCTATACTTCTTCTACATTATTCTAAACTTTGGAATCATAAGTCATATGTAAAGTTGCATTTTTAGCAGTTTTTTCAAGAACACTGGTTTTGAAGTTACAATAGTGTGATGGTACGTACGTCTTAGAGGCCCCTTTTGAACTTTTGAGAGAATGATGCTACTTCTTTAAAAGTTGGTATTTGTAAAAGATAGAGTGTGCTTATAGAGCATGATCGATTTAAGGTTAAGCTGATAATCCCTTCCTTGTTGTTGATATGGTGTTTTGCATCCTGTTTTTGTGCCATTCATAGCACAGCTTTAATAAACCCTATATTTCAGAGCCTCTTTTCTCAATACACACTATTCCAGAGTGCATGCATTCTTTCCAATATTTAGATAGGTGAGGAGAACCCATTTCAATTGCGTTATACCTGCTCTTTCAGAATCTGCCCTGACCTAAAAATGCATGTCTAGCGACTCTTTGTTGGTTTAGTGATGCAGGGTCACAATTCATCTACCAAGATATGCCTGTTCACACAGGCATATTTTCATAAAATGACACAACCCCCAATGATTTCACTTTGTTCCTATCTACTTAAGATTAATTTGCTGAAGGGGAAGGGGGGACACAGATAGAGAAAATCCTCAGTGAATATTCATACAGTGGACTTCCATTGTTACAAAGTCCTTGGGACGGGCAGTTTTATTTCGTTATAAATATAAGAATTTGTTACATTGAAATTTCTTTATAATCAAATAAACAATGAAAAACAGAGCTGATATTGATGCGGTCTGAATCTTTACTTCATTAGTAACCGGAATTGCGTTATAACCGTGTTCGATGTAACGGGAGTGCACTGTATGACATATATATGCAATGCAAATATGTGTCGACTTGCATTGATTTTATTGTAACCACCAATTATGTGGCCAGTATTTCTATTAAGTATGTGTCACATGCTTTATAATTTTTCTACTACTTTTCTTCAGATCACTTGGATACGCCCACAAAAAAAAAACAACACCTTTCAAACCAAGATTCTGTTTATGACATCATTTGTCAATCACTGCTAAAGTGATCCTGCTCGAGTATGTATACCCATGATTTTTTATCATGGCTACTACTAAAACACTGATCACTTCAGTTCTTATTTACTTCGATGTAGGGCAATTTGTCAATCAGTTGCACTGCTAAAGTATATTAACAAAGACATTTGAATGCACCTTTCCCCTAGACTGAGCATAACTTCCATGTTTCCATACAATGTCTTTTGATAATCATATTACTGTAAAATGAGGAATGTTCACATGCATTTTAATTTTGCAAATTTCATGAGAGCCAAGATTTGCAAAATTAAAAGTTGTTGTCTACACTATATGTATTGAAAGTTAGAGGCCGCAAAAAAGGCCATCGGCTGCAATTTGCAAAAATTTCATGCTGTGAAAATATCATGTTTTATAGTATTACTGTATACTGGGAAGGTGCATTCCAATATGTTAAGTTCATCATATCAGCACTTATTCATGAGCAGCGACTATCAGGTAAATCAAACATTAGATGTCATTGACAGAATCTTGGTTTGAAAAGTTCAAATTGGGTGTAAACAAGTAACCTCAGGAAAATAGAAAATTATCATGAAATATATGGCATATATTATTCAGGATATTAATTTGGTCTCACAAGTGATGTTGAGGGTATGATAAATCAACACAAGTCCACATGCACTTGCCTTGCATAATGTTGATGGAAGCTTGGACAATTGCTTTAGAATTTTACCCATTAACCCGTTAGGACGAGTCCCGAGTATACTCGGACAGGTGTCAAACCGTCCTCAATGAGTTAAAATCTTGAGCTTCACAGGATTTCACGATACCTCCACCAATCACCATTTTCAACGGAATTTTGCAATAATTGATAATGCCAAACTAGTAAAACAATAGAAATCAAATATAGAAATCGCACAATTATGAAATCATAACAACATTTGACTTCTAGCTCTCATATAGAGAAGTGAGAATGATATTAGCCTCAACCGAAGTGTCAGGTCATACAGTGTAGGAACAGAGAAAAAAAAATACAACAAAATATAGAAAGCGTGAAACCCCCGATGTCTTCAACATTATGTATCATTCCACATCTGTGACATTAATTCAAACACTATGTATTTTCCCAAATCCTGAGGGACAATTTTATTTTTTTTTCCATTTGGACATCCCTTAACAGCTCTTTTACCTGTGATAACCCTGTTGCCTTGGAGTCTTACAGCGTCGGTGAAGAAGTCGGAGAGATCCGTTGTGTAGGCGGAGTCAGCAGCTATGTTACCAAGGACACTCACGTCAACATCTCCCTGCATTGTCCCGACAACTTTGTGTGCCCCAGTGATTGTCTGACGGCCATCAAAATAGGAAAAAGAGAGAAATATTCGCTCTTAGCCATCGATTCCAAAGAATATATTCCAGTACAAAATTTCTGCATGTATGTATGGCACAATTAACTGGCTGCAATATATGCAAAGAAAGACTCAAATCAAAACTTACAGCTCATCATTTCTAGCTTATTAAAACTTACATTTCAATTTTACCCTACAAGACCCAAAGTAGTCCACTGCACCATGTAATGATTTTCATCCTCATCAAATTGGTAACCCTGAATTTTACTGCATATCTCACACTGGATAAAATCACACGGTACTGGATGAATAGAAGAAATCAGATCAAAAACAAACAAAACAGTGTGTGTTTACCCATTTACACAAAATTTACAGTTTGAAATGAAGAACAGTAACTTGCAGTTTAGTTTTGCTCAAAAATTTTTTCTCAATGGCAACTATCATAATTGCTTGAAACTGTACACAGAAACTTTTTGTTATACTTGTTCAAGAACTATTATTTTTACTATCAACACAATAATGCATCATACCACGAAGCTACATGCCATGAGCAGGTTTGACATTCATTCAACATTTCAAATAAATAAGTTGTGCTACTTTAGGTCAAACAATAAATTGAAGTTCAACTTGCCTTTGAGAAAAATACAACAAGTACTACAAATCACAACATGTGCAGTGAATACTTCTTATCAATATATTAAGTCGTCGGGATATTTCTTTCTTCACTTTTGGTATGGGTATTAAAGATAACCCCCCCCCCCAATACCTGAGTGGTATCCTTTCTTAAGACAGTTGCAGCCCAAGCCTGGAAGTTGAGATCATGGATGGTCCCAGTGACACTGAGGGTGCCACTGAAGGTCAAAGGAAGTTCAAAGGTCACCGAGTTTGGCAAGGTGAAGGGTTCGTCCACAAACTTGGCAAGGTCCTTTAGGGCGGACAGGTCAACGGTGTCGACAGTCTCCCCATCACGGACAGTGATGTCTCCAGTAACAGACACACCTGGGACAGCATTGTTTTTTTGTTTTTTGTTGTTTGTTTTTGTTTTTTAAGGGAAATGAGCATTGCAGTGTTGGTTATTTTGATTCCAATATCACAGAATAAAAGAATACCCATTGTTCATACTTGTTTGTTTGTTTTATCTATACATGGGTTAAAATATTTGCACTCAGCCGTATGATGTACAGAAAACAATGGTACCGTACAATCAAGGCATAAGGTAATACATACACAATATATCATTACAATGAAACAAAAAGATGAGAAAAAAAATACACAACACTCTTTGGCAGAATCAAATACAAAAGCAGTAAACTGCAGAGAGAAAAAAATCTCAGAAAAAGAAAAATCAAGACAAAATTAGAAGAAACTCATAAATCAAACTTGAAAATATATGCCCCATTGAGGTCAAATTGACAACAGCGTCCATCCAACTCGACGAAAACTTGAAAGTTGTGCACAAATTGCAAGTAAAATTGGCAAATTTTCCGAGCACAGAAATTCGCATGTGAGCAAGATGGCGGCGACAAATGAAATGTGAGTGGCGCTTGCACTTGCGGAATCTCATGTATGGCGTAACCTCTCACGAAATTACGATATAAAACTTGAGAATATATGCCCTTCCAAGCCAGTTTTGAAGCTTCCCTGAAGGAAGGAACACTGTTAACCCATATCGGGCCATCTACGGGATATTTCGTAGTTCGTCTGAACGGCGCACAGGCCACATACGGAATATCCCGTAGTGAATAAAAAGACGTAGGAATGACGTCATTCACTTCAGCTGAGTACTATGACTGTACCATACACTGAATGGCAGCATGTTATATATCATATTTAAGAGATTGTTTTCCTCTTTTAAATGATGTATAACTTGTCTATGTTTCTTTCATTGCTTGCTAATAAAAAGCGATTGTTTGGAGAGTTGTCTGTTTGTCGGCGTGTGTGCGCAAACGGTGCTGGGCCACTTGGGTGTTTGTTTACACAAGTTTGCTGGCCCGATATGGGTTAAGCTACATCTCATCGAAACACTAAAAAAGAGAAGGGTTGTATGATAACCTGCCTGTGTGTGTGCTAACTCTTTTCCTTCTTCTACTCTGCTTTTATTTACTTTAGTTTCAAATGATATTGCTACAAAATATATTTGTGTGCTTGCAGAGAGCGACTCTTTTCTTTTTTTTCTACGGAAACTTTTGAAATGATGAATTGGATTGATTGATTTTAGTTCCACTTGTATTATAATCCTGATTACTATGGCATACCATCGTTGAATTCCAGATGTGAGGACACCGTCTGAACCCTGTCTTTTCTCATGGTGTCGCTGCTCAGTGCTGCAATGTCCACATCATTGATCTCTCCATCCACATTGAGCTCTCCATTGATTGTGACATCATCGTAGAAGCTGTATGCTCCTGGATTTTATTGTTGTTGGAGAGGGATTATTAGGAGATGGGAGATTTTAAAAAAAATAGTATACTTGTATCAGATAATATTTCAGAATGTTACCTGAACCCATTGAAGACTAGTCTCTAGTATACTTCGGCCGTCAGATGGTAAAACGGTCTATCTCGAAAATTGCTGTTCTGAGAAAAATGACTTTAAAGTTAAGAGGTTTGAGCTTTTTTAGGAGATGGGTATAATGCATTTTTAGCAATGGGATAAGAAGAAGCATATTAAACACTGATAACTGTAGAATTTTGTGCTTATTTGGGGTTTTAATTATAAAATAAATGAGATTTTTGTGCAGATAGACTGTTTAACCACAGCACATGTATACACTCCCACTACACATCATAAGATGGTAATAGACCACAAACACTATGTAAACTGGTCTAACTCGAAGACAGACCATTTTATCATCTGACAGCGATGATTTTAAAAATCTCAGTTAAGAAGGTTATATGGTTTATGTAAAAGATAGCTCGTTTTACCTCCAAACGATATTACCGACAATGGGCTAACTCAAAGATAGACTGTTTTACCATCAAATCTGAAGGAAAAATACAAAAAAGTACCAAGATAGCGGAAATCATCTGTAAAACAAGACATGATGGGATTTTCTCGATAGCACCATTGGAAAGAGCACCCTCACATGTCCCGTAAAGTGAATTTACCTCAAAAAGTCAAATTTTCGAGTTAGACCGTTTTACCATCTGACGGCCGACTTGGGCAGGTATTGATGGGAAAGGCGTGTCGTAGCAAAATCAACCAGTCCTTAACAGGTTAATTTACAGAGGTGAACTGTCTCTCAGAATAGATTCACTTTGCAGTGACCAGAGTTGAAGACATATTAATGATATCTTGTTTCCCTGGTGAGAAAAGATGCCAAATTTGGAAAGACGACTTAGAGAGAGAGTAAAGAAATTTGACGCTTTGTTTTCTGTAAAATGATCTGTTAGAAATGAATATACAAATCAGTTCGTCTCTTTAAAACATTAAGAAAGACAGAAATAACAAATATTCCTGGAGGCACCATAATCATTTGCACAAATTATGGTTCCTTCACCTCATCTAGATGATAAAAATTTAGTCAAAATCCATTCAATGTTCAAGAATAAGACGAAAATATGAAACTCTTCATGTACAACACACGACTGACAGTGAACCATTGCAACAGCTCACTTTTGAGCAGTTCAGCTCAGGCGAGCTAACATGTCACAAGAACAAAAAGTTTGACCTGAATAAACACAGAAAAGAAATACTATGCACTCAACAATGCATTTTTTTTAAGCTTTCACTTTTGAGCAGTTCAGCACAGGCGAGCTAACATGTCACAAGAACAGAAAGTTTGGAATTTTTCATGACAGAACAACCATGACGACTGAGAGAGAAAGAGAAAGAGAGAGAGAGAGAGAGAGAGATGGTTTGGATATATATTATATGAAGAGTTTGTTTGCAAAAACCGATAAGTCCATATTTGTCAAATGGAGATACTTGCGATTAAAGGTCAAGAAAAATAAAGGGAATAATAAGAAAATTTTTTGCTTCTTTTGACCATAACTTCAAAAATATACCTTTATATGTAGTGACCAATGTATCATTTAAAAGGTATTATTTTGTACTTTATGACAGAGACCGTACTTCAAAATCTTCAAAAATGGACTTATCGGTTTTTGCAAACAAACTCTTCATATGTTTGAATCATGACATATTGTAATATCTTCATCTATTCTCAAACATACCAGTAATGTCCTGGGCATCGATGACCACCAAAACCTCCTCGCTGATGTCAATGTCATTGACCTCGCCACTGACCACCACACTCTGGGAGACCGTGAATCCATCCTCGAACTCCTGGAAGGGTCAAAGGTCATTTGCAACATATGGCTTGTCATATATTTAAACACAAATAGAACAAGCAAGTAAGAACAAACTTTTTATAAAGTGCCTTGGACAAGATGTTCTGATCTGGTTGTACAACTAAATCAAAACAAATGCAATCATACTACACACATAAACATATGATATGATTACAAACATGATGAAATACAAAATGTAAATTTGCCCACGTGAGGGTCACACAGAAGATATTAAAAATGTACATTGACATCATCATCCAAGTAATTGTAATTCTTTTTCTGATGGGTAGCCATGCAATACACAAAATTATGTTCAAATTTAATCTAATAGTCATCAGCTTTGATTTTTTTTTTTTTACTTTAGAAAGGGTTATCTTTTAGTTCCACAGGTACATGTCATGTATACTTACCAAGCAGAACTCTGAGCTAAATTTTAATAGGAGCATCTTCTATCCACCCCAACCCAGCATTCTCCCCTCCCCCCCCCCCCCCCCCCCTTATTGATGCCTCCACAACGCTACACACCCACCTTGGTACCAGTGATCGTTTGGGGTCCGTCATTAGTCCAAACGATGTCGTCGTTCAACTCCTCCAGGTAGATGAGGCTGAGGAGTCCGGAGATTGAGAGATCATTCTGGACACTGAGGTCACTCTTGAAGGTCTAGGAGAGGAGAACAACATTGTGTCAAGAACCTTAAGCTACATTGTGCTCTAGAATGCTCTATATAACTTCTCCAGTGGCTGAATAACTTTTTCAGTGTATGGTTTGAGACAATTGGGCAGACCCTAAAGATCTTGAAAGATGTACTTATCATGTACGTATCATGAAGTTTGAGGAAAATTGAACAATTCGTTATAAATTTTTGAAGCTTTTCAGTGGCGCTATCACTGGATGAGAAGACTACAACTGCACTAGAGCTTGTGGTGTCACATGCATAGAACAATATAAAGAAAGCAGAAAGAAAATTCACATATTTTCACTTTTCTGGCATAATAAAAGAGCACTTGACTTCCCTCTTTCAGAAGGCAGGGGGAATAATACCACCCTTAACATAAACACCAGTATTACAAGTCGAGGGAATGTACACTTTTTTCAAAAAAAATGAAATTCTCTTTAAATTTTCCTTTTATCATTCTATGCAGTGACATCATAAACTGAAGTAGTCTTCTCATCCAGCAGTGACTGCTGCACAAAAACTAAAAAAAAAAATCATCAAACTTTTGACTGGATTGTCTGATTTTCCCCAAACTTTCACTGATAGTTCTATTAATAATGCTGCATGTACTCAATCCACATCTACATTAAGGTGAGTCTGTCCTTTAAAACATCGCTAGTCCCACTCTGGTGGATGTCACACAGATCATGCAGCCGAGAGAAAGTCCATAAAGGGCATGGAATGTCTAAATCCACAGAGTGAGGAAAACAGACATCAAAAAGATCATGCAGTGGCAACACTATGATGACCAGATGATAATGTTGGTGATGATGGCCATTATGATGATCAAAAATCCACGATTGGTGATGATGGTTGGTGATAATCGATATGGTAAGGACGACGATAATAATGACGAAGATAATGATGATGATGATGATGGTGGTGGTAATGATGATGGTGACGAAGATGATGATGATGGTGGTGGTAATGATGATGGTGACGAAGATGATGATGGTGGTGGTAATGATGATGGTGACGAAGATGATGATGATGACGATGACAATGACGAAGATGATGACGATGATGATGACAATGATAATCATGGTAGTGATAGTAAGATTTGACACTGATCATGATAACAATAATGGTAATGGTGCCTGATGGCAACGATGGTGATGATATGATGATGACAATGATGACAACAATGACGACGACAATGATGAAGACTATGATGATGATGACAAAGATGATGTCCCGGCCAGCCCACCTTAGTCTGTGTGATGGTCTGAGTTCCATCATTCAAGTAGATGGCATTTGTCTTCATTGGGTCAATGTTTACTCCATCTAGGGAACCATCAAGAGTAGCTGTTCCACTGACAGTGGTTGTGCCTATGAACAGACATCAAGAATATTTGGCTTCATGAATTGAAAAATTTAAGCAATATGAATGTGTATACCTTTATCCATAATGTGCTTTACTGGCTGATACAACAGTAGACTGTTTCTGTAATGATTCAAATTCTATGCACCACTTGTTCACAGAAGACTGCCTCAACAACCACATAGTTTGCGGGAGGCTTGCCCTACTTAGCAACAACCAATGAATGCCACTCAATACTGTAATTCCTACCTAAGAAAGTCAATTGGTGGAAGCTGTTGAAAATGATTCATTACAAGGCTGTAGCAGGAGAAACATCCCTAACATTTGTAATACATTACACACACACACACAAAAAAAAGAATGTTTGCAGCAGTGCGAAGCCCCCATTTTACCAGAACCTTTAAAACCAGTTACCATGACAATGCCTTGGCAATCTTCTCCATTTTTTTACCCTGCCTATTAAAACAGGCCCCGCAAAATGTTGCTTGGACATTGTCGCAGTAACTTTTGCCAAACTCTGTCCTAGCCAGCTAGGGTACAATGTAGTTACCCCGACAACCCTTCTGTTAAAACACTCTCATGGTAAACATTTCTTTTTTTATGCACTCAACACGCATGCGCAATAGTTGAACAGAACAACACACTGCTTGCCTATCACGTGCATAGACGTTTGCAGTGGTGACTGCTCACTTACCAGTAAATGTCTTTGCACCGGTAACAGTCTGGTCACCCGTGATATAGAGAATCCTGCTGGCTAGTAGCGGGAGGTCCACTTCGTTGGTCTCATCCTCATTCTCAATGTTGCCGGTCACGCTCAGCTGGTCAGAGAACGTCACGCCCCCTGTCACAGTCTGACAACATGGAAAATACACAAAACACATTTTTATTTTTGTCAATGCCAAATCTCATCTTCTAGATGTGCTGTCAAGCACAAACACAAGTATGTATTATCCACCCTATCCATCAAGACACATTTTTTACTTTTGTGTGATCTGAACTTTTACCGTATCTGTTACACAATCATTTCAGCCCTTTTTTGTGCAAATGTAACACTTTCTTACAGTTGTAGAGTTTTAAATGCACAGTCATTACTATAAACTCATTACTGATTGATTCTTATATAAACAGGCATCGCATTTGAGGATGGCATCCCTGCTTTAGATTAAAATCATAAAAAATTTTTAAAGTTCGCTCTCATTTCAAAAACTTTCCAATCTTTTTCCAATATAAGACATACATTGTACATAGAAAGTCAGTAGTGTCTATTAACTGATGACAAATTACTCCATGAAAATGTGTGAAAACTACAAATTGCATATTAACTTTCACATTGACAAGTCATATTTTGACAAAACGTCTACATGTATAATTATTTGTGTTCATCTGATTTCACTCTATTAGAGCTATCAGTGTTAAAATGAAGAAAATGTTGAGGAAAAACTTGTATTCTTTAATATCACTTTTGCACAGATGGTCACCTGATCGGTGGACAGAGTGACCCTGTCATTGACAAAGTCTGTCCATGTTTGACCATTTAGAGTTGTGGTTCCAATGTTTCCAGTCACGGCCACATCTCCAGTAGCTGTAACACAGGTGAAGACCTTTGCTCCTGTGAGAAATGAGGAACAACAATACAAAAATACAGTACAATGTATGTACAAAAATATCTATGTTTCGTACAATAGGAAAACCTACCACCAGTGACAACCTGGTGTGGTAGTGTCTCTGCCCGGAAAGCAGTAGATGACAGGTTAGATTCCCGCTGGTTCCATTTTTCCGACATGTTTAATTTACAGATCAGCAGTTGCGATCTGAATAAATTCACTTTGTAGAGGGAGACAAATTGAAGAAACTCACACCTGAACATTCATCCCTCTGAATATCTTTCTTTCGTTTAGGAAAACTTACTGTTTATACTTTGCATCAACTTTAGATAGCTTCCTTAAATATAACTCATTCAATGAATCCACAATTTAGATTAGTTGAAATCCTTGGCAAATATAATGTAGTAAAATATAAATATAAATATACACTGCCTACGATTCCAGGAACACACCCAAAGGGGACATTTTGTTACTATGGGATGTTTTAGCACTATGGGGTAGTTTGGGTACTACAGTATCAGGCTGCAAGCAATAGTTGAATTCTATGCCCCTTGGGATCTTACCTCCATGGTATGACCCTCACAGCAAAGACAGAGAGAGAGAGAAAAAAAAAATCTTAATAAGACATATCCAACACATAATCGTGTATGTGATAGAAGAAAATAATTCAGATCCAGATAAATGAATAGTATTGATAGGAAATCAAACGATGAAATCAACAATCACCTGTAATTACTTGCTGCCCACTCAGCATCACAATATCCTCTGACAGGTCAATGGTGTTTGTGTCTCCCCCGATGCTCAAGGCACCTCCAACGCTGGTGCTTCCTGCAAAAGTCTTTTAAAAAAATCAGAAGAACAATCAATAGACAAACACCAACAGGAAATAATTTGTTCTCTATTACAAATCAACTTATCGATGACATAACAAAAACTGCGAGTGGATTTGTGAGAAGTTGTTGTGGCACTAGACCACAAGACCATGACAACCAATCGCAAGGTCCATGGTTCAAGTCCCTGGCAGCATGAACCTCAATACAAGGTCCTTCACTGCCAAAAGATCAGTGTTAGATTTAACACCATGGGTGTTAAATCTAACACCAACCAAGTGTCAATAGAGTACCACACCGAGAGGTGTAGAAAGTAGCCTACATTGGGATGGTGTTGAAAAGTGTTCACCTGGTACTTTGTGGTGTTAATTTGACACTGTACCTGGTGATATTTTTTGACACTGCGCTGCTGTTAATTCAACAATGACATTTCATGGTGCTGATTTAATTATGCTGGTGCTAATGTCAATGGTATAACACCAGCCCAGTGTCAATATAGGAGACCTCATCAACTGGTGTTACTGCGGTGCAAATGCGTTCAAAATCAGAAAGTTTAAAAAATCAGCTTACAAGAAGAAAGTGACACCCACAGGTGTTAATTTAGCATCACAAATGAGCACCAGAAATTTAACACGAGCTTGGTGTTTCATATTTAACAACTCTCTGGAATGACAAGAATAAGATACATTATTAGCTTAAAATACTGACTAAATAGACTAAAAAGACACAGAGGTAAAAAAAAAAAAATCAGTTAACTCCTTGTGTGCGACGTTCCCTCCTGTCAATCAAGTCAACGACTTGTGATCTTTGCATATTAATTGCTCAGCCGCACGATCATGCACAAACACAATTTGTTATGAGGACTGCATTTGCAAGATAAACAGCCATAGCTTTGTCCTAAAATTTACATCACACCAAAGCTTGCAATTTTCTTTGCAACTGCAGTGCACGTCTAATATAGACGCTTTTATAAAAAGTTGCTGTGCTTTCAAGAACGGAATGCTTTCCAAAAGCGCTTATGTGATGCAGCTAGTCTTAGAATAATGTGGCAAACTACAGGTTTACAAGGTGGCACAAAAAGATCCCATTGAGGAGCAGAAGTATGTAGGGAGAAACCTTGTCTCCGCCCAAAGTCTCATCTCTAGTCGTTAATGCAGCCGAGGACCATAGAGTTTCGATGGTCACTCCGTCCACAGTCCCTCCAACATCCATATGGGCGGAGGCCTGGAAACCATCTGTAAATGTTTTGGCTCCTGTCATAAAACCAACAAAAACAAGAATCATACACACGTGTATCTCGTTTGAGCACAAGAGTAGTTATCGCAAGGTCCTAGTCATCCCTCTGCAAAGCATTACATGGGAAAGAACTCTGTCAATCAGATGCGGTCTACTGGTTTCCATTGCTATTCTCTCTCAATGTCCACCAGATTGTGATTTCTTCACTCCACATATTTTTAGTCAGTTTTCATGTCTATCACTTTTTGTATGGACGGCCAAGCATGTAACAATCATTTTGCCATAGACATAGTATACCTCTTGTGGTATATACAATGTGTTGTTCAGGCAATATTTTCAGATATTACATGGTCTACAGAAAGACTGGTCTCTGATTGGTCACAGTGCAATCACTTGACTTTAATGCAGCATGGATTGAAATTATCATTGCAGCGTGACATCAGGAAATCCATCCAATACAAAAATCTAAGCAGCTGGCAATGTATGGGGCTAGAATGATAAGATGTGTATTCACTTGTAGATCATATGATATAACAACATTGCCTCATCTTTGATTGTAATATAACACTGGACAGTCTCTGAGGAGTTGCATTTGTCCACAGCAACAACATCCTCAGCACTGCATGCTTTGGGAAAATATGTGACCCGCTACAACAAAAAGGTCCTAAAGTCGTGCACGGTCGAAGCCGTGAAAATCGAGTTTGAAGTTAGAGCATCAAAATTGGTCAAAACTTACGATTTTCTGAATTTGACATATTATTGGAGTCTAACATGTCTTCTATCATCTGTCGAAAGTTTGAAGCAAAATGATCAAAGGAAAGATAAAAAATAGCGTTTTTCTGAGCCATGTTTTTTGGCGTTTCAACGAAGCAGAAACTGGTTCGAAAATTTGGATTGAGCGCCAGAGATAGGCTCCGCCCCTAACAACGACAAGAGTGATCTCATTGGTCAGTTTGCTGCTTGCTGCTAACCGAAGCATGAAGCTCGCACACTGCCCAGTCAACTGGCGCGTGTGGGCGGGGTGCGCTATGCTTCTCACATCCTGGTCACTGACTGGTTGGTGAGGAGACCGCCGACACTTGTGTGCTTGAATGAACTCTTCGGGGGTTGCTAGGGCTTACCTTCTATTGTCCAGAGGTGAAAACTGACTTGCATGTCCCTTGAACGCGATTGCGTCGAAAGGAAGACTCTTAGGACGCTTTTCTCGAAACAGTGATTTTCCAGACATCTTGACATGCTCTCTTTTAAACATCGATATCTCCGCAGCCGATTGTTTTTATAAAATGTGTTATATATATTTTTAAAGCAGAAAGATTAGGGGATTATGTCATGCAATTTTCAAATAATCGACCTCGCCCGACTTTAGGATCATTTTGTTGTAGCGGGTCACATATGATCTCTTGGGCCTAATACATGTACATGATTGTATAACTCCTGCGGGGATGTCTAGTGTAATATTACACCTCTAGAAAGGCAACGTACTGTATAATATCTCCTTCCATGCTAGTGAATATAATGTTGGATACGACGGGATATCACTGGACATACCTGAGACAGTTTGGGCGGTAGAGAGATCCAAGAAATCTGAGCTGAGGTCGTGCGTGTTCACGGAACCGGTGAAGGTGATGTGACCAGTCGAGACACTGACAGAATCAGTGAATGTTTTGGCTGCTGTTATGACTTGTTCTAGGTGAATGGGGGCAAAGGAGAACAGAAAATATGGGGCTCATTGGTAGAAGACCTACTAAATTTAGACATGCTTTGAAGTTTTCAAGAATGTCATACCTTCAACCAAACATTACAGCAAAACTGCATGGACATACAGAGTAGGTGAGAATTCATTCATTATTCTTCCAGCCCATGTGTGGTGTTTGTAGTAAACCTTCAAAGCCTCACTCAAGACACATATTTTGCACCAGCCATTCAATTGCCAACTCTCTTGGATGAGTCTACGCCTTTGAATATTTCTACAACAGACATGTGGCGCTGTACAAATGCTGTGGATTATTATTGTCATCATTATTATTAGCAGCAGCAGCAGCAGCATCAAGTCATTCTGCACTAAAGCCCTGACTGCTACACTGATTTTGTGGTTGCCACTTGCATGTGTTTCTAGGTATTATGACTTGATCTGAAGGAAAAGCAAAAATCTACATGTATTTGTCTGCCTTTCTTCCAGTCACAGAAATTTTCCTAAAAAATCATAGCTATATCATACTCGTTTTCAAATCATACCTGTATTTTCATTCTTGTAGACGGCATCAGCCTCGAAGACGCTCAAGTCCTTTCCATTGACATTCCCTTGGATGTTGACATTTCTGTTCGATGTGAGTGGGTTGCTAAAAGTGATGTCCCCTGCAAGTGGAATATATCATGTGATGAGAGATTGTGTACAGGACTGGATGATGTCGATGACAACAGAAAAATCTATAAAACAGTGCACAAGCAGGTCGGCCTTGAGATGGCAAAACAACATACTTACATCCAACATCATTTCCAGTAAATCAAATTTGAAGTTTTGCAAACCCACAGCTCTTTTTCTGTTTTTGTTAAACACTTCATATTATCCTAGAAGGACCAACAGTATCAGTAATACAGTGAATGCAAATTGATCTTTTTATTTATTTTTTTTTATCTTTAGAATAATTTGCAGTTAATCAAACATACATTGTTTTGCTGTCTCAACATAACCACGCAAATCCCATTGCTACAGCAAAACTATGTAAGTCTCGATCACTGGCGCACATATTATGTCCACCAATGTCAATATGCGAGCGCTTCTGCAGCCGCACGCAGCACACAGCCTATTCGTAATTACTGCGTAAACATGTAGATGGCAAAACAACGTATTGCATATAGACACGTTGTTTTGCCAAGTCCATGCCTGACGTGTGCTGAGCAGGAGCAAGAGTATCGTCGCTTACGTTGTTTTGCCAATAAAATTTGAACAATTCCCACTGGGAGGGGGTGTCACATCTCAGTAACGGAATGGGTTCTGATTTCAAGATTTGGTATGGGTTAGATTATACTAAAATAAGCCGAGATGTATGACTAAATCAATTTTCATGAATTTTCGGCATACGTTGTTTTGCCATCTCATAGATCATAGTAAGAGATCATAGTAAGATACATGTATATGACATTAACTCTCCACCTTTGGCAGGAGATCTCTCGCTTTGAGACTATTTTGCAAAATCTCCCGCCCTCCAGTCTAACTTTGAATTTCTCCCACACTAGCTGCATGTTTTCCTGTTAAAGATGTACTTAATACCACTTCTTACTATAACTGCAACCATAGAGCTGAATACTGGCCAAAAGGGATGTCACACTTCATGCTAACGATGTGAGCTACGCACATAAAATATTGTGTGCAATTTTGCATGGCAGAGTTTCCAGTTTGCCAAGGGGTCCAATCTCAAGGGTTCCAAGACAATTACCCTTGGACTTACCAAAGACCCTTCCCCTGAAGCTAACCCTAATCCTAATCCTCAACCTACCCCTGATCCTAACCCAAATTCTAAACCTAATCCTTACCCTAATCTTAACTCTAACCCAAGTGTATTTCGCAAGGGCCGGTAATTGTCCTTTAAATATACAAGCACAAGAATCTCCAGTTTTAAAGATGATGGGGTTGGAGTCAGCACCTGATTAAAAAGTAGAGAACTTCCTGACTCGAGCAACCTCGCTATTAGACCACTTCAACTGTCATGTGAGAGACACAATGCCCACCTCACTCACATTCTGTTTACCTTGAACGGACTGCCGGGTGTTGAGGGTCATGACCTTTGGGGCGAGATCAGACACGTCCACTCCGTCGACCTCCCCCGAAGTGTGAATGTCGCCCTCTATGGTGATTCCATCTTCAAACACCTTGTCTGCCCCTATAGTGCAACTTGCTATGGGCAAACACAAGAAGGAAATAATTTACAAATACAGAGAGATTGACCAAAGGAAGATATATTCCTAGATTTATCCAGTGAGATATGTAACAGGTTATACAGGTAAATATGTCATAGGTATGTATGTGCATGTATATATAACATATAATTCATATACATCAAAACATACAATTGTATATGTGACCATGCATCACAAAACAAACAAAAAAAGTCGCACCCCTTGATTTTGCATGAGGACTCAAAAAAGGTGAAATGGTTCAACCAAGTCTCTCTTGAGCTTTTCACATTTTCTGAAAGAGCTTTCCTTCTTCTACATTATTCTTCAGTTTGGGATCTTAGCATGAATGGGAGTGTGTTTTTAGCAGTTTTTCTACAACCCTTTTGGGGGGAAGAGTAGAATGATCAGGTATGTGTGAGAGGCCACTTTTCATGTCTTGAAATCCTTTGCACACTCTTCACTTCCAAGTCTAATAACTTTTGAAAGGATGACGCTACTGGTTTGAAAGTTAGCATTAATCACGGGCAGAATATGTTTATAAAACATGCTCAATTTCAGTTTAATCTGATAATCCCTTCATTGTTGTTGATCCAGTGGTTTACATCCTGTGTTTTGTCCCTTTCATGGCACAGCTAGCACGGCTTGGTAAAGACTAAGCGCTTGAATAGACCGTGTACTTCAGAGCCTCTTTTCTCAGTTCACACTTTTCCGGAGTGTGTGCTTTCTTTCAAGTATTTAGGTAGGTTAGGGGAATCCATTTGAATTGAGTTATACATCATTTTAAAGCTTAGAGTCTGCTCTTTCATAATCTGCCCTTAACTAAAAATCCATGTCTGGCGACTTTTTGTTGGTTTTGTGGTGCAGGGTCACATATTTTGTTTGATGTCTCTTAATCACAACTTCACAGCAGAATCATCGTAAGACATTGTCAATATATGAGAAGGGTTTATGATATCAGAATGCACATGTTCTGTGTTCAAGACCACTACATCAACTTAATGAGTGAATAATGCAATATCAGTGTTTAGGATTTCTTCATACACAAAGGTTTACTCTGATCTATTTCCATATCTGCTGGTTTGTTTTGTTTTGAGTTTTGTGTTTTGTTTTCTCTTTTGGTCAAACTGACTTTTGTAATTACATGGTAAACTCCTCCTATAGACAGTACAGTCAAACCTGCCTTAGCGGCCACCTCTCTATAGTGGCCACCTGTCTATAGCGGCCACTGAAAAATCCCCCCCAGAGAAAAGCAATGTTAAAGACCCTGTGTATAGCGGCCACCTGTCTAACGCGGCCAGCGGCCACAAATTTCGTTTCCCGCGGTAGATTTTAACCTGTCTATAGCGGCCAAAAACCCGATGGAGCCGTAGCCGAGCCGATAATTCAGCGTGTTTTTCTGCTTGTTAGCCGTGCCAGTCATTCCTGGGCAACGTTCAGTGATCGCCACCGTTGCATTCATCACTTATTCAGTCACAATAAGGCACTAGTGACTGCACATGCTACATCATGTACTGTGCAACAATTTCATAAACACCGGCACTGTTCTATGCATGATACACACATGTGCATACGTACACACATACATGTACATGTACATGTAAGTATACATAGATGTATACAACGATGATACATGTTACCTGTCTATAGCGGCCACCTGTCTATAATGGCCACTTTTCCCGTATCCCTTGGGTGGCCGCTATAGACAGGTTTGACTGTACTTTGGTCTAGAAAATGTTTGTTTGTTTTCATTGGTAAATCGGCCTACCACTGAGCATCACCCCCTCATCGATGTCGATCCCGTCAACCAGACCCTCGACCTGAAGAGTTCTGGCCACCCTCAGGCAGTTGGTGAATCGTTTGTGTCCCGTGATCAGCTGACCTATTTGGGGTCAAAAACGGGGAAAAAACAGCAACTTTTGTGTGTGTGTCAAACTTTGAATAGTCTGACCTGTTTTCTGGCCACGTCAGGACTGACACTGTACGTAACTGACTGATTCACCCAGAAATGTGCAATAAAAAAATGTTGTAAATTTTCGACTCATTTTATAAAACAAATATTGCACAGGTAGAAGTTCATGATGTTAATGGAGATGCAGCTCACTCTCAGGTATGTTGTGCAACATGCATATGCATAAAATCATCTCAGTTGGGCGGGGAACTTCCCAACATCCTGTTTTGCGTCCTTGTTGTAGTTGCTTTTCACTCTGAACAAATGCATTCATGCAAATGCATTGAAAAATAAGAAAAATAATAAATGTAAAAAACATTTAAAATATCTAAATTCTTTTTGATGGCAATTTTTTTTCTCTTTCATCTGCTAAGGACACTAGAAGGAATATGTACACAAAAAATGTGCTTTTTGGAGCCTTACTTCAGAAGTAATTTATACAGTATAACACAAAGTCCCATGTCATGCCAAAAATTACATGAATGATAATCAATTTTGGAAAATCAACGCTATAGTTTCGTAGGCTAGGGCACAGGCAATGTGTGTGCTGATTTTCATTGTGACCATGCGGTTGATGGCTGCGATATGGAGCGGGGACGTGGGAGCTCCCCCCCCCCCCCCCATATTCTAGTTAGGGTTCAGCAGGGGATATCTACTGTAGATATGAATGCATTTCTTCAGAGTGAAAAGCAACCGCAACAAGGACGCAAGACAGGATGTTGGGAAGTTCCACGCCCTTTAGAAGCTTCACATAAACGTGAGAAACAATTGTGTTGCTACCGAAAATTCAATCTCATGGTATTCATCAATCCATGGAGCAGAATCAATGATGCTTGTACCCTACAACTTAGAGCAGAGATTCATATATAAAAATATTGAACACGAACAACGTAAGTCTTTAAACATGCCACTGTACCAGAATCAGAAATTTGCAAAGCTCATACTTAAATTAAAAATGCAAATATATGTGTTTCCATTTTTTTTTTTTGTATAAACCCATCCGGAAAAAAAAGAGGGTATTATTTTTGGGGATGGAGAAATATAAATCTTGAAATAGGAAAAAAAATCACAAATTTTTGCCCAGTAATGCGGGTTAAAACAAATCCCATTTCTCATTTGCAAAGAAGACTTAATTCATGCAATTATGGATCCACTGCAAAGCTGAGTACAGCTCTACCTTTGAAATACATGGAAGTGTCTTTGACATGGTCAACTTCAAGTAGCCAGCGCCCAACCGTGTCCGTATTTGTTCCGTCATCGATGTCGACTATGTCACCCGTCCAAGAACCTGGGATCTTGTAGTATATTTCGCCATCACCGGCGTTGTATCCAGCCTGTCAAAAAGAGAAAAGAGTTTGCAAGTGAACCCACAACTATTGGGCTCCTGTAGTTATATCATGGGAGGGAGTGTAATCCAACTGCCAACATCACTGGATGGGCTTGACGAGAGAGAATAGCTCAAAAGTTTTAGAAATATGACATCTACCTACTCCATAATTTGGCTCTTTTCATTCTCAAGTTACAATTCAAGCTACGGTGGCTTATTATTATTATTATTATTATTATTATTATTATTATTATTATTATTATTATTATTATTATTATTATTATTATTATTATTATTATTATTATTATTATTATTATTATTATTATTTATTCGGCTTTCAATCACAAATACATTTTTCGAAATCAGAAAATTGTACATTGGAGTGGTAAGGGGCTTTAGTAATTTCTCAGTGCAAAATTCAGGAAAACTTCTGAACCAGAAGTATTTAGGGTGAAATATTCTGGCCACGTACAATTCAAAAAGAAAATGATAAAAACCTCTTACTATTAACATTCTATGAAACATTAGCAATGATAAGAGCTTCATGTCATAAGATCTTTACTGTTACACCTCATCTGTCCTAAACAATTCCTCTAAAATCAAGTAATCTAGGAAGGAAATCCTTTTTTACAGCTTTACACCACCCAGCAGCATTGCTCTCTAAACTGAAAGTTATTATGTTTCCATGAAATAATTATAAATGTACTTGAGGCAAAAAAAGGTTCATGAGGCAAAAAAAAAAAGAAAAGAAAGATGAACCAAAAGTGAGCATAATAGGCAAAAAAGAAGGGGGGACTAGACAGTTTATCTGTGCAACACACAGAGGAAGATTCCTGCAGGGCAACAGCACACTGGTCACTCACTGGTCACCATCTAGTCAATTTGTCTGTGGGGCACACAAAGGAAAATATTCCAACACTACAACAGCACACTGATCACTCATCCGTCCCCGACTATTCAGCTTATCCTTGCTGCACGCTAAGGGTAATTTCTCCAGGTTAGTCCCACACTAGTCACTCACTGGTCACTATAAACTAGTCAACATGTCCTGTGCTGCACGCAAAGGAAGATTTCTATGAGACAGCAGTACACTGCCCACTCACTTGGTCACTATATAAATAGTCAACTTATCCTTGCAGCACATTAAAGGAAGATTTCTTGAAGTTAGTGTCACACTGGTCACTCATTGATCACTAAACAAGCCAATTCATCTATGCAGCACGAAAAGGAAGATGCCTGCAAGACAACAGCACATTGGTCATTCACTGGTCACCAACTAGTCAACTTGTCCAAGCTGTAGCACTGGACACTCACCATGGCAGGTGTTCCTCCGAGACCCGTCTCTGCTGACCCATCACTAGCTGAACCCGTTGTCCAATTGATGTCTTCGTAGTTGAAGATGGCAAACGAGAGCGTCCCATCAGTGACCAGCACCACTTGGAAAGTGTTCCTCTGCGCACAAAAGACCACAACAAAAACACTCTCTACAAAAATAACTTCCATGACATCTTTTAACTCTTTATGTGCCCCGTTCACATGCCCAACTTGGTCAACAGCGTGCCAACTTTGCATACTTTGCTAAATGCACAAACCTGCCCAGCCTGATTGATAAATTGCCAAATGCCACAGTATACAACAGAAGCCTCATTTGTGATTCCATTCTTGTCACATGGACCTTGCATTGCATGGTAATTGAATATCAAGCAGTGTTCCCTCAGGGTTTTGTGAGTAAATTCAAATTTTGTGTCATGTTGTGATATGCAAAAGTCATGCCTCCCAGACCTAGACAATAATGTACCTACCATCCATTTGAAAGAAAAATACTCATAGGTTTGTCACAATAATTTGCGACAAAGGAAAGTTTGGAATACTACCCAAAACTTTGCTATTGCTGTCAATGGAAGGTTCTATAAGAAACTATATGGATCGGGAAAGTTTGGATTACCACCCACAACTTTGCTCATTGCATGTCAATGGAAATTTCTGTAAGAAATTATATGGGTTTGAAAATTAGAATGCTTTCCTCAAGGCATGCATGCGCTGCAGTCTCAGAATAATGTGGCACTCGGGGAATTTACACAATGTACACTATGGTGCGAAAAAAAGTTATAAAACAACTTTTTCAATTTATTATGTTTTATTTCGATCACCTTTTTACCAGCAATGACAAATTTAACTATATCATCATTTCATTCAATCATATTTCTCTGACTGAAAGAGAAGTGTGGAAAGAGCTGTCGAGGAGTGAATATTTTCTTATCTCCCCAAGCTAGATAAAGTCATTTTATCTGGCTTTCCTGTTGGACAGAAGCAGTGTTGTGCTTGAATTGGCTCTGGAATTTACAAGGAATGAAACCCAACTACACTTTAAACATGTGGATTGAGTGAATGCAACAATATTATGAGTACAAATCAGTAAAAGTTTGTGGAAATTGGATAATCCATTCTAATTCTCAATTATACAAGCCTGCAAATCATATCAATATTGAAGGACCACTCTTAAAGAACAGACAATAATTCTTACGTATCTGAATAATTCTTATCTGCATAGAAGCTACTCAACCACACCAGCTGGATTCCATATTGTGGAATGCTTCAGCAGGTGTTACCTACATGGTCCTCATGTGAAAGCTAAAACATTGTTTTTATACACCTGCGGAAAAGATACTTGAAATATATGACATATATACATTGTATATCATACTGTTAGTACCATAACATTTACAAACTCTACACTGTGAAAGATCCCAAAACAAATGTTGGACTGTATGCACATTTTTCACATGACAATATCTTATCTTTAAGTTTGAATCTTGTACTGTAAAAGCGGATATTTTTGCGCAACTAATTTTTCGCGCCCAGCCCAGTAAGAAGAGTTTGGCATGTTTTTAATTCCACAGAATCAAGAGAGTAAGTACAGGAACGCATGGCAAGCAAAAATATTTGCAAGCTTTTATTTTCGCATATCTGGTTGCGCGAAATGTGCGAAAATTTCCACTTTTACAGTATCTTAAAACTAGTGCATACTGGCCGAGTGGGGAACCTACCGCAGGGCCTGTGGCACCAAAGTACGCCACTTCGTGCCAAGTTGCGATGAGGAGCCAGGTCGAGTCAAAGTGCAGCTGGAGCGTCTTGCAGACGATGCGGTCAGCCTCCTGGAAGATGGGATCCTCGCGGGACGTGCGCGTCTTCTGGCGGTACGAGATGGTGCCGGCGATGTTTGTGTTGACGTCACTCCAGAAGGGGGCGATATAGCTCTGGTCAATGCCCTGGTGAAACTGTACAGGGGTGTAGGTGGTGATTGCCTCACCAAAGGAGATGAGACCGTTGGTATTGACCTGTGTGAGGAGGATAGTGAGGAAAGAGTTGACTACAAGTAACAGTAAGAGTACATGGGACATCAAATGCAGAGGGTGTAGAGCTAGTGTTTGTTTAGAGTGATAAAAGAGATGACCACAATAGCAATAGCAAAAAAAAACAAGGCAAGTGCCAAATTGTGTCTCGCCCAATTGCGTACAAGGAATTATTTTTTTATAACTCCCAGAAGTTAATTGACTTGCTTATGACCTTTGACCTTGTGGTGACCTTCAACACCCCAAGGGACATTTACCATCCAAGTTTGGTCACAAACGGACAAAGGGATCAAAAGTAACGAGCTATAATCGAAATGCGCCATAAAAACTTAACATTGGGCCCTAAAAATTTGTTGACCCCTTTCTGTGACCTTTGACCTTGTGATGACCTTTAACTCCCCAAGGGACATCTGCCGTCCAAGTTTGGTCACAAACGGACATAAGGATCAAAAGTTAGGAGCCACAATCAAAACGCACCCTAAAAACATAACATTGGGCCCTAAAAGTTTGTTGACCCCTGTATGTGACCTTTGACCTTGTGACGACCTTCACCTCCCCAAGGGACATCTTCCATCCAAGTTTGGTCACAAACGGACAAAGGGATCAAAAGTTATGAGCCATAAATGAAATGCGCCCTAAAAACTTAAAATTGGGCCCTAAAAGTTCGTTGACTCCTGTCTGTGACCTTTGACCTTGTGGTAACCTTCAACTTCCCAAGAGACATCTACCATCATCCAAGTTTGATTGCCATTGTAGCAACATGTGCTGAGTTACGTGTGATAAGAGAGTCTTGCAAGTAAACTTTAACGTATGACCTCAAACGACCTTTGTCCTTATCATGTGACCTCTTACAGCACCATAACATGAAGGTTACATACCCCCAGTGCATCCATCACCCAAGTTTGATTGCCATTGTTGCAACATGTGTCGAGTTACGTGTGATAAGAGAGTCTTGCAAGTAAACTTGAACATATGACCTCAAATGACCTTTGACCTTATCCCCAGTGCATCTATGACCCAGGTTAGGTTGTAATCCAAGCAACTACTTGGAATATGTGAAGTTATTTGTCAAAAGAGAGTCTTGCAGGTAAACTTTAACATAGAAAAGAGAGTCTTGCACATACTCTTTAATATATGACCTCAAATGACCTTTGACATCATCACGTGACCTCCGACAAAACCATAACATGAAGATACCCCTAGTGCTTCTATCACCCAAGTGTGGCTGCCATTGCTGTAACAGTTGCCAAGTTATGCATCATAAGAGAGTCTTGCAGGTAAACTTTAACATTTGTGACGGACGACGGACGGACGCCATTTGGATCCCTTAGTCTCGCCTTCACCTCCGGTGGGAGAGACAAAAAATGAAAATTATAATATTGATCATAGTAATAATAATAATAATGATAAGAAGAAGAAGAAAGAATTACAATCATAGTAATGATAACAAAAAAAAAATATGATAATGAAATATTAATGATAATGATAGTCAAAATTCACCCATCTGTTGTCAATAAGATAGAAATGTTGCATTTAAATAAAAAATTAATATGGGGTATTTGTATCCAGAAGCAGCCTTACTCCCCAATGATTCTTGCCAGGTTTGGTCAAAATATCGCTGCCTATTTTCAAAATGAAAATGTTTTGACTTTTTACAGTGTAGGTCCTACCCTAGCCTTCCCTCCACCCCCATGGGTACCACATACTACCTGTTTTCAAGAAAATGGAAAATCACTTGAGCCATTCTGCCCATAATAATGAAATTTGCAACTGATCGACAAGTATTCATGATTATCATCCTATCTGTAATAACATTAAAATCAACGCTGCTAATTCATTTTCAATGTGAAAAATCTAAACGCCTAGATGTACAATGTACATCAAATACCAGTCATTACTATTTATATGTATATATGTAGAGATAACATAAAGGGTGCACACATAATCAGAGTGCCTTGAAATTTTACGAAAAGATGCAAGTTCCGGATGCAAAAATTAAAGACAGATAAAGTGTATGTAGCGCGAATTTAACAAAGATTCATACAATACACATGAGAGAAAATTAAGGGGATAATGCTGAAAATGAAAATTAACTTTAAAGAGATTATTGTTTGTTTTTAATGATGGAGAATGGATGCAAAATTTAAAGACAAATATCAAAATGGATATTAGTCATCAAACAAAGATACATAGGCCTAAACTGCACACAGACAAAAATTCCAGTGATAATGCCAAAGTGAAAACAAAAAACTCACATAGAGTGATGTTTGAGTTGTCCCAAAGAATGGAAACTCTTGTTCAAGGGCAGTCACGTTAGCGGTTTCGTCATCATTGCTGGGCAGGAAAGTGTCCAATCCCTCACCGTAAGGGAAAAGTAGTCCTGTAGAGCACAGACGATTTGTGGTCAGCTTTCATCAAGTTATCGAGCCATAATTCTCCATAAGTATCTCAGTCATATTACTATAGGCCTATGCACTCAAACTAACACCAAAGTCTATTCTTTGGTTACAATGCATTATTCTGATACTCCCAGGCACTGACCACATCTAAAGGTTAGCTACAGATTATTGCTTGTGATGGGAATATACCAATAAAAATCAGCAAAACTAACAGAAGCCAATACACTATGGGACTAACAGAATATCTTGATGGGTATAGCTACAGATTATTGGTTCTCATGGGAAGCCAATAAAAGCCAGCAAAACACAAACCAAATAGGACTATCACGATATCCTGTTGGTTCCAGCAATGCATTCCCTGCAACCAACAGAAACTTAACAAACCAATAGGGACCAAAGCGACTTATGAACCAATAAGGCATATTAGACATCCTGTTGGTTTGAAGTCATTGGCCCGAATTCACGAAGGTGGTACAATCTTTGTCCACGGTTTAAACCATGGACAAAGATTGTAGTTTTGTATGGGGCGCCAAGTGCCACATGGCCTATTTCTTTACAAAATCAGTCATTTCACTGACGAAATGTTCTACATTTCATCAACGAAATGGTAATTTCATCAACGAAATGACAAATTTCGTAGCAAAATTGGCCATGCAAAACTAGGCGCCCCGTACAAAACTATATGGGCCTTGTCCATGGTTGAAACAATGGACAAAGACTGTACCACCTTCCTTTAACTCAGGCCCATGGGTTTGTATTGAATTTCTGATGGTGTTTATAGGTGAACATTTAACTTCTGTACTTCTGAATGGAGTTTCTATCGGTTCCAATAATGACAGCAATCAGAACCAATAAAACCAAAAGAAACTAATGTGAGCTTCCTATTGGAAAAGTGACAGCCCCTAAAAGTAAATGGATCTTTCTATAGCTGCTGTCACAATGGCAAAAGATTGCAAAATTTAAGATTGCAAAGTCTGTGCAATATTTGGTTGTCCATCCACACTGGCAGACAAACTGCTCAATTTAAGTTCTTGAAGTTTGGGTCACCATGCAGTATGCATACACATGAAAGAAGAAAGAGCACCCTGTCTGACAGCTGGTGATTGTGATGTACGTAACAATGAAGACCTTTATATTACAATGACATCTACAAACAGATGGTGAACTGGTCATAAAATAACAAGCTTCCTGATGGTTCAGTATTCTCCCTGGCAAAAGATCAAGAAGTTTGATGGGGGGGGGGGGGGGGGTCCGAGAAAATATCCCTAGTTTGAGTTCGTGGGAAGTTCGGGGGAAGTTTTGCAAGAAGTTATAAAAAAAAAGTGAGTTTGTTTGATGTCACACTGGCAAAACTCTGATATCTTTCAAAAGATCAGTGTGACTATTTTGTTTTGTTTTTTGTTTTGTTTTTTCATTACAGCAGTAAAATTACATCAACAACCCATTTTCTCTCATAGCTACCACCAGCTTGAATCATGTCCCCACCTGATATGTGACTCTCAGTCGGATTTCGGTTTGATTCGGCGGAGTTGATGAGAAGCGTGTCGCTGAAGACTTTGACACCGTCAATGGTTCCACTTGAATGGAGATCGCCCTCAACCGTGACGTCAGCGCTGAATGTCTTGGCCCCAGTAATCTGAAGGATGTGGGGTGGAACAGGGTGGGCCACAACTTCATACTTGAACACATTGCAATTAAGCTCCGAGTGTGAGAATATTGTGGAATTTGTATATGTGCACTGTGTGCACATCATGAACATGATTGCGCACAATATTTAACGAAATGTATTTCCCATTGTGCTGCTTTAATATTATTCAATATTCTGTCTCATGTTTTGTGTACTAATTTTCCGCATAGTTTGTTGTTTCTCAAGTTCTGCACATGCTTCTCACAAGCTGATTACTAATCATTTTTTGCATGTTGCCAATATTTGAGGATGTTGCACAAGAACTTGAGCATGTTGCTATTCTCTTGGGTATGTTGTGCAGAAATTTGAGCATGTGGCAGCGACAAGCTCAAACCTCTCATTGACCACCATAGACAAGTTTATGAGAACGACACAGAAGTATGGATTTGAGTTTGCAAGATTCTTTCACAAATCGTCCAAGGTGATGTGTAGTGGTTTGGGACATCCCATACACTCTGTGGGTTCAGTTCACGGAAGAGCACATTGTGAAAGAATTTTATGATACAATCCACTTCAAAATCTCTTGCAAAAATGACATAATCCCTTGTCTCTCTTTTTTTTTATAGTAATTGTGATGTTATGTTGGTGCTTCACACAGTTTAATATTATGTTCAAATTTTTGTAATAGTTTGGACAATGAATTGAATTGATACTGATTTCACATATTTGCAACTTTAAGGGTTTCAACAGCTCCTTCATTCCCTGAAATAACTGAGTGCATCACCTTTCGAATTGTGTAAAATCATCATCAAGGCCATGACACGGACATACCAATACGGTCCAATTAAATCATTATGCTTCTCCAGGATCACTGCTGATCGAGATGTCAGCAATTGTCTGCAAAGTCATCACCTTTTGACTATTGAACATTCAGCAATTACAATTGTACATGACACACTGATTAGGTACTCAATATTAATCTTGTTAAAGGGAAATGATCTTTAAATGATCTTCTAAAAGAGGTATGTTGCACAGGCCACTTTTGCAGTGTTTTTAATTTTCACAATACTGTGAAGTCTTCTCATAAAGCTCGCAAAAAGATTGCTTACTATTAATCAAATCTAGAGTTTTGTTATTAACTCTGATATACACTAAGTATCTGCAAAACACATTTCTAATACCAGCAAAAACTCAACAAGTAGCTTGCTGTTTGGTGCTCATACTTGCCGCATAACTCAGACTGTCATGCAGTCAAATATTACACAAGCAGGCACCGAACACTCTCATACAAAGGTATAGGTACAAAACCTCTAACAGTATGTCCCCCCAAAAAAATTCCAACCAGATTTTCACATTGAAAACTTTCAATATGATGAAATTGTCTGATTACTACTTCAGGGTTTTGAAATATAACATGTTTTGCAGAAAATCCCATTTAATGTGGTTAAGTGGCCACAGAGAAATGTGGATCTTTGTACAGCATGTCATGGGTCTGATTCTTCCAAATTTAGTACTTGGATGCTCTTGGAATTGAATAATCTGTGAACACATTGGACAGATTTTGGAGGGAAGGAATTCCTGACATGCTCTACAAAACTCTTTATTTCTCTCTGACCACTGAAGCAAATCTGATGGGGTTTTGAGTAAGATATGGGTTATAAGTTATAGTTTCACACCCTGAAATTGTATTTGGATTGATTCACTATTTTTAAAGTTACCACTGCAGAGGGTCCAGTTATGATTTTTTTTATCTGGGATATATGGTATATTTTTAGAGAACTTGAAGAGTTATATAGCGAGGAATTATTCAGGGACTCTGGAATTTTGGTCTATGTTGAGCAACACTTTGATCATCGTAACTTGTGACTTACAGTTGTATCCACATTATGTCGCACTGCTCGGCTGTCGAAATCTGCAAGATCGATCGTGTTTGCAGTTCCGCTGATTGCAACATCGCCAGTCACAGTCACAGGACTGGAAAATGTCACTGACCCTAAAGGAGGAAAGATTAATATTTCACAGCAATAGCTAGAGAATAAGAGTCTTCCCTCTACTGGTTGCAGCTATATTAGGACATCATAACTAATCAAATGTTTTCTACACATACAGTTGTGCCTCCTTGCAAATTAAATAAATTCTCATTGCTGATGATATCTCCTTACAAATCAAAAGATCTAATCCAAAATCTATCAACAAACAGGACCGCTCATACAATGATGGGTAATGGAAGTGTGTGGTGGTCAGTATGACTGACTTGTGTCCCCACAAAATGTAAGTGTTGAGCAAGAGACAAACCATTGGAGAGCTTCAAATACAATTTTATGGCTCAGCTGACATAAGCCAGTTCACATGCAGTTAGCACTACATGGTAGTCTGCAATGACCTCTCCAACCACAGACTTTGCAATACATGGAATACATGTAGTCTTCAAGAAGAGCAGTTGAAAATAGCCATGCAGGAAGTGGTAATTTACATATCAATGCTGCATGAATGGCTTTTGTTAATGTTGCTGAAAAGACTGCACATTCTCCTGTAAATACCAATCTGTACCTGGTTCATTTATAATGCAGTTATCATGAAGCCCTATCTAGGTTTTGAATACCTCAGTTGTACATTCCATTTCAAGAGAAGGTCTGCAATGACCTTTATCTGCACATGCTAAGATTGTAACTGTGAACTGGCTTATAAATGATTAATGAAATATCTCTATTTATATCACATTTATTTCTCTAATAACCTATAATACCTATCAGGAAGTGTTTGCCTCCTAATAATTATATGATACATAATCATCTACTAAGCATTCCAATCAAATCATCAACCAGAAGGTCAAAACACTTAGCACATAGCCATAATTGCAGAAAAAAAAGTGCCAAGTGTCTGAAAGATAGGCTATACACTTCATGACTGAAAACCAATTATATGAGTTGAAAATAATACAGAAAAAAAAAATCATAATCAAAATGAGGTGAATATAGTGATTGACAGTTAATGTGTTTAATAAAAAAAATTTGAAAATAGCTGGGAATTGATAAGCAACGATTGGTCCATACTTAATTATTGAAAATGAAAAATGCCATTTCTAATTCTCTATATATAATAACGACACACAAGTTTTACCTGTAACAGTCTTGGCTCCAGCCTCTCGTACCGTGTCTGCATCCAAGTCTGAAACGTCCACACCATCCACTGTGCTCGTCGTTACAATGTTCCCATTGATGGTCAAGGCGTCAGAGAATGTGATGCTTTCTATGTGAAGAAAAATGAGAATGAAATAGATGAATTGAATTGAATTGAATTGAATTGAATTGAATTGAATTGAATTGAATTGAATTGAATTGAATTGAATTGAATTGAATTGAATTGAACTGAACTGAACTGAACTGAACTAAATTGAATTGAATTGAATTGAATTGAATTGAATTGAATTGAATTGAACTGAATTGAATTGAATTGAATTGAATTGAACTAAATACAATGGATGCACATGAAACAATTGAAGGGGTCGGTGCAATATAGTGCTAACCCACACTTTTGTCAAAATTGAGTTACATGCATTTTCATAATCTTTATCCTTCACTCTAACCTCCGTGAAAATATCATATTTGAATTCAACCAATAAGATGGTAAAAAATGCATGAATTCATGTTTTATTAACGTACAATGTATGCACTTTCCAAACATTCAACAGCGATTATCTCAAAATGACCATTGTGTGGGTTACCACTATATTGCACCGACCCCTTCAATTATGAGAGTATAATACTAAGGTACATGGGTATGTGTGTTAATATACATGGTTGGTTGTTTCAGATTTTTGCATTTGCTTTTACTGATTTTTTTTTTTAATTTTCATCCAGAGGCCACAACTTCTCAAAAGTTAATATCAAAGTAGATTAGATGGGAAAGAAACAGAAAACACCATTTGTGACCGTGCATCACAAACGAACAAAAAGTATGTCGCACGCACTGATTTTATGTCTCAACACTTTTTTTTTTAAAATAGCGTGATTATATAAGTGTGTCTTTAGAGTCCCCTTTTCATTTCTTGAAAACCCTGTACACACTCTTCACTTTCAACTCTAATAACTTTAGGAAGGATGATGCTACTGCTTTGAAAGTAGGTATTAATCATGGACAGAAAGTGTTAATAAAACATGCTTAATTTCAGCTTAATCTAACAATCCCTTCATTGTTGTTACTCCAGTAGTTTACATCCTGTTTTTTGTCCCATTCATTGCACATCCAGCACAGCTTGGTAAAGATTGCGTGCTTGTATAGACCCTGTGCTTCAAAGCCTCTTTTCTCAGTTCACACTTTTGCTGAGTTTGTGCTTTTTTTTTCAATATTTAGATAGGTTAGGAGAGTTAGGAGAGTACATTATAGATTTGAGGTTATACATAATTTTAAAGCTTAAAGTTTGCTTTTTCAGAATATGCTATAAACTAAAAATCCATATGTCTGCGAATTTTTATTGGTTTTGTGATGCAGGGTCACATTTGCATTATTAAGCTTTGGAAGATTTATAGTGGGTATTTGATATATACTAAATTTCTACCGGATATTTTGGCAAGTGGCCTAACAGGTGGAAGAGCTGAAGGAAATGAAAAGTATAATCACGGGAAGATCTGCATATTTATGTTTTCCACACAGACCTCAATTCCATATTCAACATTTGACATGCAGGGATCTACTGAGAGTAACATGATGTCTGACCTTTTACAAAGTTTGAAAGAGGACAAAAATGGAGACACTTAATGAATGTGATAACAGGCATTATGTTTTTTTTAACCCGTTGAGGACGAACTGATTTTGCTACAACACGCATTTCATATAGACACCTGCCCGAGTATACTCGGAACTCGTCCTCAACGGGTTAAGGCACCAAAATACATGTAAGCATATCTGACGAAGTTATGTTTCCCGTAGTCCTTATAAATAGTGGTTGCCGGCACATCCACCCGACAGAAACAATGTCTTGATTAAAGCCTGAAATTTGGCAATTATGATAATAGAAAAAAACAAAAAACGTTTCTTTGGAGTTTTGCTTATTTGTTTCATTTTCAGTCTGACAAGATGGCTTGATAGCCCGTTTTTAGCTGCAGAAGTTGGCCTTCCGTTGAGTTCAGTTGATTTATTGAGGCACTCAATGTAAAACAGTGAAATATAGCTGCTTTCCCAAGATTTCATTTAAGGGCTACTCTGCTCACCTGGTTTACCTAGGCAAGTTCATTCTTTGTTTGAACATGAATTCACAACTTGTAACATCAGGCCAGCTTTACATGCATGATACTTTGAAAATGAGTTAAGTGTGTGACCGACTGAGAAAAAGGATGGAAGAGCATTTGGGATTTGACATGTACATGAGATAATTATGTACCGGCCTATCTATCTATGGCAACTTTCAGAAACAAGAAGTGAATGGGCTTGGGCCGAAACTTACGATCCAGCTGATGGGTCCCAGAGAGAGTGACCACCTCCTCCGACACATCCACCGTATCCAAGGTAACGTCTGCTTGGAAGACCGCATCACTTGATATCGTCACAGCTTGGCTGAAGGTCTTGGCACCTATTTACAATGAAGTGTTGTAGACAAGAAAATGTGAGCTTATATACTGCGCCACGGAAATGAAACTATTGAAAAGTGAAGCAGTGAAATTTGCCCCTGCATGTTTCTTATTTAAACAGGAAAATCTTAACTCTTGATGTGCACAAGCAAATCGCTTAACTTGCAAAGACTGCGAGTCGACATTCTTGATCTAGTTGTACAGTTAGCAAACTCTTCCAGGTGTACCGATATGCCTCAGTCTAAAAGGAAAGCCACAGTAACACAATATAGGGATGAGGGGGTTGTGTAATCTCCATTCGCAAACAATAAGTTTCAAGACGTCTCTGTGGAAATCAGCGAATGAAGCAGTTCAACATGTGAGGCAAGTGGAAACAGAGAGGGTTATAGTGTTACCTTTCTCAAGCTCTTTGAAAGGTGTACTTATTGGTTGATAGGCCTATGTCACATGTACATCACACACCATGCAACTCTCCACTGTATCTTATAGTTTAGGAAGTGTAGAGCCCAAGTTTCTGTGGTGAAAGAAATCTCCCTTGTTGAACCTTGACAAGAAAATTCCTGAAGCAGCTCTTTACATGCTAAACTTGGTGCATTGTCCTGTTCTGAAAAGGACAGCACAAGGAAACTTTTGTATCATGAAACAGGTGTGAATCCAAGCATGGTTGCTAAAATTGTTTCAAATCATACCATGGGTAAAATTAAGACAAATGCTAATCATTTTACAAATTTGCCAAGAAAGTACAGCTATAGAAACGGCCACTCAATTTAAGAGAAATGAATCTACGTATAGCTCTAGGACTTATTTTCAGTGATATGCGATTCAATATTCACATACAATGACAGATTTTATACTGTATGAACTCATGAGTCCCTTGAAGAAATGGAATTGAAGAAATGGAATTGAAACAGTGTTACCACTTATAGTCTGCACTCCAGTCTCCGTTACAGCTTCTCCCATGTCGAAGCTGTTGACCAGTACTCCTTCGGGCAGGACGACATTGGTTGTTGTCGTGTCATCGTTAAACGTGAGCTTCCCGGTTAGCGTTTGCCCAGGAACATTGTTCCTACGTGGAGAGAATGTTGAGGAAGAGGAGAGAAATGATGTAATGAAACTTGGAAATATGGGAACAGTGTACACATCCATCATTACAGGGTTTTCACCATTTTTGGAGTGTCTTGCCTGCTGGAAACAAAACAAGAAAAAAACAAGAAAAAACAACAAACAAACAAACACACACACACACACACACACATACACAGAAATTTAAAACTTTATAACTTTCTGATTTCATATTCAGTTTTGCTGAAATTTGTACCATTACAGTAGATGTCTGATTTTCCTTCATTTAAATAAACCCAAACAAGGTTGTGAATCACACTTTTTTTTCACCAACTTTGTTCACTGACCTTATCGCAGGAATTACTGTCTCTACATCTCTTCCTCTTCTTCTCTAAATATATCTCTGTAAATAATACTTTTAACTCTCTCTCTCTCTCTCTCTCTCTATTTCTCTCTATCTACCATCTCTCTGTAAATATATATATATATATATATATATATTTATATATATACACCATATCTCCCTCTTTCTCTCTTTTCCTCTCTTCATCGTAAGTTCTCTTTCAAGTAGTATCTCAGTCCTCACTTTAGTGTTGTACTGTCCAGGGTAACGACATCAACTCCGTTGACTGTGCTGGCCGAAAGCGTGTTGGCCGAAAGCTCGCCCTCTATCGTCAAGCTGCGGAAAATCTTGTGGCCAGTGATTGTGTCAGCTCCGCTCAGTGAGACGCGATCTGGTGAAGATGGCAAGGTGAGTCAAGAAGGCGAAAAAAGTTCAAAGTAAAAGAATTACAAGCTTTGCTTTTCAGTGGGTTCCCCCATCTCCATCCTCTAGTCTTATACAAGTAATGAGTGTTTATGAGTGCGATGGACAAAATATTTCATGAGGTGAAAGATGAAATGATTCAATGAATTACAGGAATTGCAGGAAAGAAAGACATTTATTATTTGTTTTATACAACGCCTAAAATAGATCCTTGTTGTTTGATGTTTTATCAATTTAGAAAGAAGAGAGAATCTGAGATTGAGAGAGTGCTCATTGAGCGCTTTACGCTAGCGCACTATCACATAATCTTACACACTCCAAATGCAAGTGTCTTGCACGGGTAGTGTGCAGGGCTCATGGCGTGCGTGCAATGGAGCAAATTGTTTGGATCCAAAATTGCATGGTAAATGGAGCCACAATTGCACGGATGATGACGCCATAGTGAAAAAAGTGATCAATGCCAAACAGCCAATCAAATGACAAGGATCTCTTTAGGTATTATATAAATCACTATAATGTCTACCTCTGCAATTCTCATCTAAAGTAAAATGCACCGCCTTTGTTATTTCTTATTTATGTTGATATTTCTTTACTGTCATATGTGCATTATTGTGCATAAATGTTATGTTGAGATGGATAAAAATAAAAACTGAACTTCGACTTGAAAGTATACCATGCAACAAATGGACTGTATTTTAGATATCTTTTAAAGGATTTTAGTATACACATAAAAGAAATTTTGTGAATTGTAACCATGAAAGATACTGATAAATACACCAAAACAATGTCTTGATTTCCATACTTCTAGATTTTCAAGAGTAAGCTTTCTAATGACTAATGTGTCCAACATTACCCTTCAACACACCAAGCAAAGAAATGGCAAGAATAGTGTGTTATCTGACAGACAAAGAGATAAGAAAATCTGCTTGCTGTTCAGATGCAATCAAGCACAATAAAAATGACAATGATATAGGCAAATTCAATAACACTATACACTACAGCAACAAGTTGCGATAGAAATGAATTTTTCAACATTTTTAGACTTCCACTTTTGGATAGGTTAGTGTGGACATTAAACCTTTAACTTTTGAAGGAATATCAATATTCTCTTTTTTCATAGATAAATTAACCTTCAATCTTTCAGCTTTCTCACTAGCAAGTTGCTACCTTCATCAGAATACGACGGAGAACTAATATGAGGTCTTATACTACGGTCTTATAGACGAATGAGCTGTTACATTCATTAACTGCATTTGAGAATATGTAATATATAGGTGCAAAATGTAGAATACAACATTTCATTCATGAAATTACATTGTGTATTCACTACATAGGCTATAACTGGCAAATGAACATAGATGTACTCTTTAAATGGCTTTAATGGAAATATCTACCATTCATCAGAGTTCTTACAGCTGTGAACTATTTAATTATTGTTTCTGAAATTTCTTAGAGAACAAAGGAAAAAAAAAACACACATACATTTGGTGGAATGGTGGTGAGAAAATCATGTATTCAGAGAATTTGCAAAACTCTGGTATTTTTACACTAAAATTTGAATCACATCATTTTTTTTCCATTCATCATAAATGAAATCAAAACAAAGCATCTGAGTAGTTTCTTCTGTTGTTGTTTTTGTTTGTTTGTTTGTTTGTTTATTTCTTTCTTTCTTTGTTTGTTTATTTACTTTTTGCAGTGAGCATCTAATGGTGCAGCAGCTTGTTTGGGCAATATCCACACTCTTTTATTAAGCTGTGTATCTTGCTTACTAAAACCCATGCAGAGTGCATGCATACTCCACTATTCACAAAACAAACTCCCCCTTATACAGAGACCTGTTACTTTTATACATTTTTTCTGTTTAAATTTTTACTTTACTTGCTAGTATACGATAATGAGGAGTTCATTCAGATACTGCTTATCGGAGGGTTGAAGGGGTCAGTTCCGTACCATCGAAGAGTGTCCTCAAAGCAGCCACGTCACGCTGATTTTCTGTCGCCTTCTGCTCCAGTTCGTCGAGAACATCGCCGAGCTTGCGGCCGTCCTCTGTCGTGGCAGGTTGCAAGAAAGGATTAGAAGCATATCCATCAAACAATCATCATTTTCACTCAACAAAAGCAGGATTTTTCTCAATCAAAAAACATCTTTCACAAGCATACAATACAAAGTCCCATTGTGCAAGAATATCTGCCACGTTCTGGCTTATATACGGCAGGTCTCGACATTAACTTTTTATTTATCTACTGGCCCATTCGAGCCATTAAAATCTTTAACCCGTTGAGGACGGTTTGATTTTGCTACAACATGCATTTCCCATAGACACTTGCCCGAGTATACTTGGGACTCGTCCTCAATGGGTTAAATATTATTTCTTGGGGGGGGGGGGGGGGGGGGGCAAAAAAGGACTGTAGTGACCCAAAGTAAGAAACGCTTATAAACATCTGTATTACGTGCCTTATAAATGTATTGTATTATTATTATTATTATTATTATTATTATTAACTAAGACAGAAACATAAAAATCCATTTTGTATCTTAGTTGCCCAATGGACCGGGGCCACTGAAAGAGAGATTTGGTGTCCTGAAACTAATTTCTAGTGGCCCTGGGCTACCACTAATGTAGAGCCATGTGTGAGATATTGAATGTGCTGTGAAAAACTATAGACAGTCATCTTATGCAGTGAGTTAGCAACTTCTCTGCCTTCCTGCCATAACTTCATATACCAAAATATTAGAGAATTTATTCAAACCATACTTCAACTGACAAGAGATATCAAAAGATAAACAGACTTATTGCTGCACAAAAACTTGAATAATGTGATGTGATTAATAATAGTCAAATGTAAATTGAATATCAACAGTCAATAACATACTTATAGTGTAGGCCAGAGAATATTAAATTCCCTGCCCACTGTCATTACAGAAAGCTTATCCTGATACGCCTTTCAAACAAATTCTAACTATCATTTTGTTTTGGGGAGCATCTTTAGACTGGGTCTAGTATACCTGCACTATATCAAATTGTGCATAGGGTATTTAAACATGTATGTGTACAGTGAAAGCTAGGCAGTCTAATGACTTATGTTTAGTCTTTGATTTTTTCCCCTTTTGTGATGTATATAATTGACTAGTGACTCTGTGTTCGTGCTTTCTGTGAAAAATAGTTTTTAAGGGTACTACAAACTGTACTAACCTTAATGAGACATCTTGGTACTTTAAGTTTTCTATTTGCTAATCATATATCAAAATTTTGTAACAAAATTGAAAAAAAAAAATCACAAAGTACTATTAACACATAGAAGCAATTATGCAAATACTCGTTGCTTGAACACCCTACATCTTGTACATGTATTTAATGAAAAAAATAAATCTTACAGATTGATAATTTATACTCACCAACTGAATTATCAGCAATGACATCTGCAAAACAGAAATGATAAAAAAGAAGAGTGTTTTGTACATCCCTGCCCATTCAAGACATTGAAGACAGCTAAAATCTATAAAGAATTCTTTTTTTTTTTCAAGGTAAGAATTTGACTCATTGTAGCTGAACCTATTGAAAATTATCCTGAGGAAGTCTGAGATTAAGGGCAAGAAGAATCCAAAAATAATGTAACAACCTTATTTTCAATTAATGAGAACAGCTACTCATCACTTAATCTTGGGGTAAGTGTCTATCTCCATACAAATTGAACTTTGATGCAGATATTACCATCCTGTCATCAAATTGGCACCTCCGCTACATTTCACTGCATCACTGACAGGAGGGCCTGGTTAGCTCAACTCATTCTGTACAAAATGCTGGGAGAAATCCACACAAGACTTGCACCAATGAGGAGAGAAAAACAGAGACCTTACTCGCTAAACTTTATTGCCAATTTAACAATCAGGTACAGATTTAACAATTACAACGGTCTTGAAAACTGCGTGACTCACAGATATATTCGCATATGCACATAAAAGCCACAAGAGATTTTTTTTTTCTCTCTCTCTTTGACCTTAATCAATATGGAACACTAGCACTGAATAGCAAATATCATACTGAGAAACATACAGCAGCATATGAAAGAAATGAGTTTTCTGGGACCAGGGTCCCATTTCATAAAACTTGTTATCAGTGACAAATGCCACATTTCTGTGGCAAATTAGCACTTAACCAATCAGATGCAAGGATTTTAGCAGCTTATAACAACTAAGACAACTTGTCACTAATAACAAGTTTTATGAAATGGGGCCCAGATGAGCTAAAAAGAATAAAAAATTAAAAACTGTACATTCCATGTATATGGTCTTACCATCTGCATCCACCCGCTCCACCTCTACTGTGCCGTTAAAGATGACACTGCCGTTGAAGGTGATGCCGCCCCCTATCTCCAGCTTCCCATCCTTCAGGGAAATAGCGTCCCTTAATTCTTCGGTCGCATCCACAACTTTCTTTTCGTACTCTTCGAGACGTTTCTGTCCGGGATAACGGAATGAAGTAAAGCTAGAAACTTTGGCAAAGTGGAGCAAACAGCCCTTTTTTCTCCATGGCATGAAATTTTCATAAATTGATGACCATGAAAATATTACAAGCATATTTTACTACATAAGCACTACTTCCAGCATATTGAGTAGGAGCAGTAGAGAAAAATATTTGCTTGCATTTTTCTTTCACGAATAAAGCCTCCCCACGAAACTCGCAAAAGTTTCATGCACACTAATATTTCCAGATTTACCATATTCAATTTAAGACATACCAGTGGGGTGGTTCATAAAGAATTTCAAACAATCTCAAACTTAAGCCGTCGAGGAAGGACTGATTTTCCAACAACACACATTTCTCATATAGACGCTTGCCCGAGTATACTTGGGACTCGATCGTCCTCAATGGGTTAAGATTAACTTAAGATTATGGTATACCATTGGTTTCCATGTGCGATTTACTAATTATTTTCAGAACCAACCTCATATGGCAATCAAAATTTAGAGGAAAATTCATCTGCACTTAATTGCTATATTTTGTACATTGACATGTATATTAATGCATTTATTGCATGACAGAGGTTCCAAAACTTGTATTTGCACTTGCAGCTCAGAGTATCAACAAAGACACACACAGCATACCGTAATTTCTAGTTACCTCCGCCAAGGGGGGAGGTTATGTTTTCGTTACCGTTGGTTTGTTTGTTAGTTAGTAGTTCGTTCGTTCGTTTGTCCGTGTGCAAAATAACTCAAAAAGTAGTTAACGGATTGGGATGAGACTTGCAGGAAAGGTTGAGAATGACACAAGTAACAAACGATTAACTTTTGGTAGAGATCAGATAATTTTGGGGGAATTTATGAAGGATTTTTTATATTTTGGCAGGTAGGGTCAATGAACTTGCGAGTTAAGGCTGCGCGTATTTGAGGTTTGCATGCGTGCACTAAAGTGCGTGCTCTAGTTTCTGCTAGGGCGAGGCGCGCCGTGCAGCTGAGGGTTTATGACATAACAAAGGCTTCTATATCGGGAAATCGGGCAGCTTTCAGCACACAATGCAGTACGTATGGGTGGAAATCACTGATCACTGTGGAAGCTAGAACAAGATCAGTGCGGGTGGGAATGGGCAGCATACTTGGCGGAGGTCTGCGCTCTCAGAGTGCTTCTCTAGTTTATCTTAATTTTAAGATCAACATAAATTCTTAGTGAACCCCCCTCCCCCCCCCCCCCAAAAAAAAAAAAAAAAAAATACATACATATATATATATATATATATAGCTGTATATATGTGCATGCACACAAGTGTTATCACAGAGAGGTGGCTGATGCCATGAGCAGGTTTGGTACAGCTCATTAGGGGGAAAAAAAAGAACAAAATATCTTCACCAGGGCCCCGTTTCATAAAACTTGATATCAGCGACAAGTTGTCATAGTTGTTATAAGCTACTGAAATCCTTGCATGTAATTGGTTACAAAAGAGCAAATTTGTCACACACATGTGGCAGTTGTCACTGACAACAAGTTTTAAGAAACAGGACCCAGATCTTTCCTTCTTCCTGACAGTACAATGACACAAGAGGGCGCACCTCAACCACTTGGAAGGCAGCTTGGAAGGCGGTCTGAACCTGCTGGCCATAGGGACTAGGGACCGGCTGGATTTCCTGATCAAGTTCCAAAAGCAACGTTCGTGGCCTCCCATCGGGCGGGGGACCACCTTCCATCTGGATCACCATGTACATCTGCCCCGCCCAGTCGGAGAAAGGAAAGGTTCTTGTAGCTCCAGTCAACCTTGCATTCAGACCTGCATACCGGGCCTGGTCTAATCCTGCACGCAGATAAAATAATTAAAGATAATAAAAAGTTTTGGTACCTCAAAAGTGTCCTTGAATTTCCTTGTCTTAGTTTGTGTTTCAGGTTAAAGTACCTTTCATATAACTAACACTGTGAGACTTACTCGCCCCAAAGTGCTCTCATGTCTTAGTAATCATGCAATTAACTGCGACCAGCAGCCCCATACGCATAGCGACCAGTAGTCCCATACGCATAGCGTAATCGGGCTTCGCATTGTAGCATTCAGGATCATGACAGATTTAGTATCGCAGGGTAAATGTCAACTTAAAATCCCATAAATTCTTCAATTTGAAGACTTACCAATTAAGTTGAAGTATTGAAAACAGGCTTCGGGCAACGTTTGGTTCTGCCTATAGTCCCTTTCTGTTCGAATTGATGACTGAATGTGACTCGGTCGACAGGACCTCAGGAGAGCTACATACAGTACACTGAATACTACAGCCAGTGCATGCGAACACATCGCATGCACACAAATTTCAAATCCATGAACGGATAAGATGTTTGTGTGCGCATGCGCTGGCCATGGTATCCAGTGTATGTAGCTCTCCCAAGGTCCTCTCGACCGAGTCACATTCAGTCATCAATTCGAACAGAAAGGGACTATTGGCAGAACCAAACGTTGTTCGAAGCCTGTTTTCAATACTTCAACTTAATTGGTAAGTCTTCAAATCGAAGAAATTTTTGGATTTTAAGTTGACATTTACCCGCGATACTAATTCTGTCACGATCCTGAATGCTACAATGCGAAGCCCCATTACGCTATGCGTATGGGGCTGCTGGTCGCAGTTAGCTATGCGTACAATGGGCTGCACGCTGCTGGTCGCAGTCAGTGGTTTCGTACAATATTTATCGACGCTGTACAGCGTCGGCTCTGGTACGAAACCATTATTGCATGATTACTAAGACATGAGAGCACTTTGGGGCGAGTAATTCTCACAGACAACGTACTTTAACTTGAAACACAAACCAAGACAAGGAAATTCAGGGAAGCTTTTGAGGTACCAAAACTTTTTATTATCTTTAACTCTTTATGCACCATGGTGGAAACCCCCTGTGTGCCACATTACTAGTATTCTGAGAAAACAACGTAGTCATGCTTTGAGAAAACATTCTGTTTTCAAGTCTATAAAACTTAATTCTATAGATTTTTGTTGAGCTTGACATGTAGTGAGCAATGTTGTAGAGAAAATGCCTAGCTTTGCTTTGATGAAGATTGTGAGACAAATTATTGTTTTTCTTTGAAGTGACCAGTGTATAGCTACATTCACTGTAAAGGCATGACTTTTGCACATAAAGCAGTGACAGAAATTTAGAATTTACAATCAAATCTATTAGGGAACACCACTTGATAGTAATTAAATCGCCACATAAAATGCAAGATGTTCATGTACGTGAAACGAACCGAAGCACAAGAAAAGCTTTCATTGGACTGGGCCATTTGGTGATTTATCGATCAGCTTGGGCAGGTTTGTGGGTTTGAGCAATTATGTGAAGCTGGCGTGCCGTCGACTTAGTCGGACGTGCGACCATGGCACATAAAGAGTTAAAAGATTTGAAACTCATTTTAAAAAGATCACATCATGATGCTGAGAGCTGGAATGGTGGGGTTGGAATGGGATGAGCGGTTGTTGAAGGTACCATTGTTAGCTTCCTGCCAACTTCAAAACCTTTATACCACCTTTGGTGGAGTTCTTCACAAGGGTAATGTACAGTCAATAAATGATAGATGATGAATGACATTACCAAAGAACCATTCCTGGGCAGTATGGAGATCATAACAACTCACAACTGAGCAAAATAAGCTCATTTGACTTAAAAAAAAAACTAGAAATGTTGCTACGGCGACTGATGCCTCCGCCATAACGCATGATTCTCCCAATAGGTGTATAGTACAATGTCTTCACAATGTGTGATGACAGTTTCACATTACTGGCAAAATATCGAAATAACAGGTTTGTCAGAAATATCTTGAATGTTCACTTTCCACGAACTGGGTTTGCTATAATTGTCTATTAAAGAGTGCAGGTACACATATTTGGGGAATTGAAAATTTTTACTTGACTTCTGACCGACCTTATTAGAAGTTTATGCATTGAGTATAATTTTCAAGGCATGAAGAAAGAGTGTAATTACAGTACAAAATATATCTTTTTTTTGTAATTCAAACCTAACCTTTGACCCTTAACCTTTGACCTTTGACCTTCTGGCTGGAAATTTCCAAGAGAATCTCCATTAAGTAATACATGTACATATATTAAATTTTAAAACTAATAATGCAATCATTGCATATACTATGAGGGAAATAGTAACATTTTGAGGAGTTGACCTTGACCTTTGACCCCCTATTGACCCATGACCCCTAAATTCCCTAGATAATCCCTGCCAGTCAGTACATGCATATGTACTAAGTTCCATGAAGATATATTGAACCATTTGCGAGAAAAGTGATATTGCAACATTTTCACCTAACCTTTGACCTTTTGACCTTATGACATGAAACTCTCTCTGGAGAATCTTTATGCAGCAGTACATGTCTACACTAAGTTTCAAGAAAATAACTGCGGGCATTGCATAGATATGGGGGAAATAGCAACATTTTTAGTATTTGACCTTGACCTTTTGACCTTTGACCTCTTGTCAATGTCACTAAACTCTACTCAACTAATTGTCCCATCATACATCATCCTTGGACCAAGTTTGGTGAAAGCTGCTTCATCCAGTTTTGAGTTATCACGTAAACAGATAAATTTTAGGATTTGACCTTTATCTTTGACCTTTGACCTCTGTCCGATTTCACTGAAAAACTAATCAAGTAATTGTCCCATCATACATCATCCTCCAACAAAGTTTGGTGAAATTTGCTCCATACAGTCTTGAGTTATCACGTAGACGGTTAAATTTCATGATTTGACCTTGACCTTTGACCTTTGACCTTTAGCCGATTTCACCCAAAATCTAATCAAATCATTGCCCCATCATACTTCATACTTGGACCAAGTTTGGTAAAATTCCAGTGAATATTACTCAAGTTATCGCGTAAACGAAAGCGGACGGACATACGGACGGACGGACAACCCGAAAACATAATGCCTCCGGCACCACTTCGTGGCGGAGGCATAAAAATACACAAAAACATAACATAGCTCTGGATTCAATTACCGAAAACATGATCTCTCTTTTTAATTCATTTGCTTTAGAATCTGTTATGGAATGTGCAGTTCTCATTTCAGTTTATATTGCCATTAGTCTTGGATGCATCAAGAGTATGGAGATGGTGGCTTTCATTTGGGCCCCCCCCCCCCACTTTTTTTAACCCGGAAGTATGTAAGTGGCACTAAATAGAAATAGATAGAGATCTTGTGAGCACGGTAAGGTTATGTTTTTCGGTTGAAGACCCTTTTCTTTTTTTTTTTTGCTGGTCAGCTGAAGAAACCCAGAAATGGAAAGGGAGAGATGAGCTGAGGACCTTTTTTTTTGCTTGTTAGCTCATGAAACCCGGAAGTGGGCCCCCCCCCCCCCCTTTTGAAAATGCTCCGGCGGCCCTACAGTACCCAGAAATGCTTGAAATCAAGGAATAAACCATCATCTTGTTGTATTTGAGTGTGAGGTCTCTGCATTAGACAGAGCACAATGCACAAAAAGTCATGTGAATTAGTATCTTCTTTTTCTTTCTTTTTTCTTTGCAGGTTGCAATACCACACTGAATTATGATTCATTCATTCATTCACTCATTTGTCCATTTACTCATTCATTCATTCACTCATTCGTCTATTCACTTACATGTATTCATTCACTCACTCATTCATTCATTCATTCATTCATTCATTCATTCATTCGTCCATTCACTCATTCATTCACTCACTCACTCATTCATGCATTCATTCATTCATTCATTCACTCACTCACTCATTCATTCATTCATTCATTCATTCACTCATTCGTCCATTCACTCATTCATTCATTCACTCACTCACTCATTCACTCACTCACTCACTCATTCATGTATTCATTCATTCATTCATTCATTCATTCATTCATTCATTCATTCATTCATTCATTCATGATTACAAAAGTTATAACAGCTCTCTAGTCTTTGCAACTCCACTTTAAGTATCTGCAACATTCCCCACCTGACATGTAGCCCCCGACGAGCTCGGCGTTTTCTACCGAAAAGACGCTTATCGACTGTTGCCACGGGAGACGGGAGGAGAGTACCACCAAGGGCACGTCTTGGCAGGTGTTCGGCTCGACCGCCAGGGACCACGAGACCGCGTTTGGCGTGGGCAGCGTCTGCGATTCATGGAAGTGGAATCCTGACGTGGGAGAAATGGGGAGAAGTGTTCCTGGTTCAACATCTACCCACATATTAAGAGGGTATACAGTCAAACCAAGGAGATTCAAACACAAAGCTCCTTGGTCAAACGTGCCTTAGAGGCCACCTGCCTTATGCAGCCACTAAAAAAAAAATTCTCCCAGATAAAAGCCACATTAAAGACCCTGTCCATAGTGGCCACCAGTTTATAATGGCCACTACTTCGTCTTCTTTTCGTGGCCGCTTTAGACAGATTTGACTATTACATATTTCTAGAAGGTTTCTAAGTTGTCTCGTGGAATATTTAGTGGTGGGTGGTTTCAATACACTATGGCCCAAATTCTCAAAGTTGGAATAACTATTCCACGGAATAAATCGCATCATTTTACGCCACGAGGGCCTGATTTGCATAAGAGGCGTAATAAATCGGCGGAATAAGCGGTGTAATAAAGTTATTCCACCTTTGAGAATTCGGGCCTATGTACAATTTGCCGTGCATGTGAATATATCTGTGCAATATTGTTTGACTGGCTAAGAGCTGAATGCCCCCAATTTCTTTTGATAGTCATCACTAACCAAATTCAGTTCTGGCATCCAGCAAATTACTGTCATCTATCTGTAAAGTTGTTTTCATGGTTACAGCAATTTTTTTTTTCTTTTTTAATCTCACACGGATAAATTGCTGTCCAACACTATGTAACGGAGTTGATGTGCCAATTAGTTTCTGATAAATGCAATCACTTTCATGAAATGGGCCTAATGGTTGAATTTGAAAAAAAAAAAGACAAAATTTTCTCTCACAAATACCCAATTCTTAACCCGTTGAGGACTGACTGATGTTGATACAACACACATTTTCTATAGACACCTGCCCGAGTATACTCGGGACTCATCCTTAACCCGTTGAGGACTGTTTGATTTTGCTACAACACGCATTTCCCATAGACACCTGCCTGAGTACTACTCAGGACTCGTCCTAAAAGGGCTAATGGGTTAAACATTCACATACCATCCCAGTGGAAGAGAGTAGAGGACTGTCTGTCTGCTCTGGTGAAGACCAAAAAACTCTCATAACCTTGGCTGAAGAAGACCGCATCAACGGCACCATCTGACATAAGCCTTGGGGGGAAACATAGGAAATATCTAATTACCACATCTGCTGCATGTTTCCTGTTTAGTGTCACATATACTGTACTAGTCATACAAATTAATTCTTTATGTGTCAGGGTGTAAACCCCCTGTGTGCCACATTATTTTGAGACACTAACCCAACTATGCCTTTGGAAAATATTCTTCTTCTTTTAAAATCTATGTAACTTTTTACAGATTTTTGTTACCCCTGGACATGTAGTGAGCAATGTTCTAGAAAAATGCCAACCTTTGCCATGACATAAATTGCATGTCAAACCTGTCCAGTTGTAGCTACATTACTATAGCGGCATGATGTTTACACTAAAACAGTGACAAAAACTTAGACTTTACTCGCAAACCCAGTTGGGAACACTGCTTCATAGCATAAAATACAAGCTACAACATGTATGTGTGACAGGAATAGAATTGTGATAAATGCTTTCATTGCACCGTGGCATTTGGCGATTTATTGATCGGTTTGGGCGGGGTTGTGCAATTGAGCAGAATATGCAAACTTAATTGGCATGCCATTGACCGAGTGCGGTGTGCAAACAAGGCACGCAGAGCGTAAAGTATGCAATTTAGCACAAGAATAACTGACCTCTGAAAGGTCACAAACTGGGCCTGTCTAGTATTGTACTGCCAGATGGTGGAGGCATTATTCTTGTTGACCATCAGGATATAGTAGCGTCCAGTGATCTCAAAGGTTTGGACTTTCTGAGCACCATATGTCTGCACCCTCTGCCGTAGGTTGAACTTTTTACCTGCCAAACAAAGAAATACAAATTCATTTTTTTCAGCAAGTAGACATTCCCTGAACTTGTTCCTGACATATCTTAGAGGCATAATTTATCATTTGCAGATGAAACAAAAACCCAGCACTAGTACTTTAAATAGTTCTAAAATGTGAGTTACGGATAAAAACAACAACTGTAAAAATTTGAATACCTATAATCGTTGTAAGTATTGTAACATATGCAAAATATGAACCATAATTACAGTAAAAATGTTCTCAGACTAAACCTGTCTGCAGTTATGGTTTATTGAGGAAAACATTGATATCTCCTTATATTTCTTGCTTTATAATAAAACTTTTATGTGATAGGATGTTTTGTGATTTAACAGACCTACACATATGCATCAAATATGATATCTTGAACAACTTTTAAATCAATGCTCCCAAAGGTAAACAGGACCTTTAAGGATAATATCATAATTCTCCCACCTCTGAAAAGGCAAGTGTTCTGTATGTTAGAAAAAAAAAAGAAAACATGCTGAATTTTCTTCAGATTTTCTTTATATCCTTGTCCATGAGCTGTGGTAGTCTTCTCATCCAGCAATGGCTGCACTAACACTGTGAAAATTCATATATTTTGAAAGTCTTGTCCGATTTTACTCAAAACTTTGCTGATGTGTTATATTTATGTAGCTGCAATCCCTCAGTTCAGGTATAATGTAATTCTGGAAATTATTCTCCTTTAGATAAATATCTTAGTGTTTGAACAATTAAAGAATGATGATTTAAAAGCTTCGGTAATTGGTGTGTGTCAGCGTTTTTTCCCATATATGCCAGGTTAAAGCTTCATCATCTTGTATTTCATTCACACACAACAAATAAAGAACAGATAAACAACAGATAACTCAACAATCACTTTGCTTTCACATGACCTTTGACACCAACCTGTAGCACTCCAGAGGTAGATTGGAGACTTTTCCCCGATTGGGTCCCCGGCATCCCTAGAAAACACCAAGTATGAGTCCAAGCCAATTGAAAAGTATTCCACATTGGTGACGTCTGTGGGATGAACTGTGATGTTTGTTTGCTGTTCAAGCCAAAGATGAGACCAAAAAAAAAAAAAATGAATGGAGATGACATCCTGAACAGGTCCATGCGTGTCATATTAGATGAATAAATGCAAATGTAATTTGGAAGAGATGGTCACACTGCGCTCATTTTATTTTAACTGAGTGCCCAAAATGAGCTGTTCCTGCTTTCACATTGGGCATTGTGTGCATACACCTTGACTAAGATCAGTCTGTTAATACCAACATTACTTCAAGCAAAGTCTTCAGGAGGGGGAATTCAGTTATCCCTTTACTCTGAAGTAGGGGCATTTTTCCTCTAGGGTCTGAAAACAGTTAAGAAGTCACAATCTGTGATCAACAGTATTCTTAGGATAAAATCATACATTGCTCCACTTCAATCAGAAAATATTGTCTGTTGAGAATGATAAGGGCGTTAAGTTGCCACAAAACCCATAGTGTTCAAGACAACTTAACGCCCTTCTCATTCTCAACAGACGATATGATCGTGATATCTACTATAGATGTGAACACAGCTCACATCTTTCAGTCACAGATCAATGCTTTTTTGTGTAACCTTAATCTGAAAGTCCAACCAACTTACATTTTTCTACTTTTCTGATTAATACTCTAGGTTGATGATGTCCTTTAACCAATTTGAAAGCTCTAAGCAAATAGGAAGGGTATAACTACATATTAACCTGTTGAGAACGAATCCCAAGTATACTCGGACAAGTGTCTATGGGAAATGCGTTTTGTAGCAAAATCAGCCCGTCCTCAACGGGCTAACTGGTCATTTGTGTCAAAGACGGCTTGAAGGCAGGGGCGGATCCAGGAATTTTGTAAAGGGAAGGAGCGTTTACAAAATTAAAGGGGCCCAGAGTCCCCACCCCCCATTTTTTCTTTTTATTTCTTTTGTTTTAACAATAGATAATGAGGGGGCGCGCACCCCTCCCTCTGGATCCGCCACTGTGAAGGTGCAATAGCATCCACAGAGGTAAAACGGGGACTCTGGGATATTGCGTTTAGAAGGGGGTTCAGTCATGTGAGTCATTTGATGTGCAGTGATCTGAAGGCATACAAAACTACTGTATGCAGGCTGCTTGCTTGAAAGGCATAAATGCAGCACTGAAACAGACATGTAAAACATGAACACTGCACAATCCAGACGTTAATAAAGAACCTGTATTAAAAAGAAGAGTTGTGAGAATCAAATCATTCAAATCTACCTCAAATGCTGTTCCATCGGTGTTTGCCACAAGAATGACAGTCTCCTCCTCAGACACAAGGATAACCTTCTTCTCCGCAGCCGCTGAAGAATATCCCTGTGTGAACGCAGCCATGCTTTGTGCATGGACTACAAAATGATGGTTGGAAAAAACAATAAGTCTACCAAAATACTTTAAATAACAATGATCATCCTTAGAGAGTAAATTTTTTGTCAGTATCAATAAAATTGATTACAATTGAGAAAATTCATGATAGCGCAGCAATACGGCACTCCCCAAAGTCAATGTTTCACACTCATGTTGACATACATAGTATACGTAGTAAGCATGCAATTTTTATTACACTGTGCCTTCAACAATGTTCAAACTTCTAAATAAAAATGTAGATTTTGGATATTTGTTCATGCAGCCATTAATATAAAAAAAAAAATATATGACGAAGGATTTTTTTTTCTACAAATATAGATCTCAATGTAATGTGGATTCTGAAAATACAAGATATAATTCAACAAGGAAATCAGTAACAAACAACAATTGTAAATTGATCTTAACATTAAGATCATTTTAAATGTTATTACAGTTCTTACTCTGCTGAACGTGAACCGGTATCACTGAGATGTTAGGTGTAGTTACAAACTGAACGATGGCCACGTAGTCCGCGTCCTGTGCCTTGACGTTGTAGACAAGAAATGTTTTCGGACCGATGGCAAAAGAGGCCATGTCCCCAGCTACAGACAGGAATTCTCCAACAATCTCGAATCCGCTGATTGAAAAGGCTAAAAAAAGATTATAATATCAAACTTGAGAGCACGACCTGGGGACCAGTACCTGCCAGTTTGGAGTTAGCTCATTTGCACAATAATGTCCACTCTTGTTTCTCCCACTGGATAGGCACTTCGTTCATTTTTTTAAAGCAACATTATGCATTCTTCAAGCATGCCTGAAGTAACAATTCATGGAATTCATGTTCAGACAAAGAATGAACTTGCATCTAGACAACAAGACCAGAATGTTCTGTGAATCACTACCATGGAAAGTATACATTTCATTAGTTTGTATCACATGCACTAAAAAGTTTTTTCTATTGATAAATTCCGAAATACCAGGCTTGTTGTCAGGTGGATGAACTGGCAAGAGCCTCTGCTGAGGATTACATGAGTACAATGTTGTCCTCATATCACAGATGCTCATCTCAGTGAATGTAAAACGTAAAGTGACTGTTTGAACAAATGACCTTTTTTCTGCTGACTGCGCAAAATGGAACTCCAATCTGGCTTATTAGGTGGTACAGACTCACTAAACATGCCTGTTCTTATTCCTAAAATTGAGTTAAAGGCTTATAGGCTTAGGCTTAAAGTTAGGAGTGTAGAGTTTATGTTTTAGGGTTGGGCTTTGGCTTAATAGGCTTAGGCTTAGATTTAATGATAAGTTTAGTGTTGCCGATTATCCATAAAAATATACAGAATGTGTGTAATCTAAGAGAGCAATGACGTTGAAGACTGAAACTACCGAGTACATCAACACTTCAGTGGATCAATTTTACAGCATCAGACAAGGGGAACAAGACTGTGTGACTACATTTCTAGAACCTCCTTGCTCTACAACAGTTTTATTGACTTTGATTCCATGTGCAATGTTGCCACTCAAAAATATTTCAAGTACATTCCTATGTGGCAAATTGGGGTTGCCTAACGGACTCAACAATGGATTCATAACTGATTGCATAATGACCAGCCACTCTCTAAGGAAGATTATTCTCTATGAAGAAAGTTACATTGTACTATTCGCCACCTTGTACTTATGAAAGATGACATGGTAAGTAATAGCAAAGACATGAAGATGAACAAAGATGGAACAAAAAATCAAAATTACCTTGGAGGCCCTACTGGATATGTATTGACACTAATAATCTGGTATATCAAATTATTAGGAACTTGACTTGCATATCAGCTTTACTTGTCAAAAGTACTAGGAATTAAAATGACAAAAATGGCTTTCCAGGTAGGGTAAAGTTTCAAACACTTGCACAAAATATATGTATATTTTTTTGCACATATTTCTGGACAGGATTGCTTTTAGATATGTTTTGCTATTACTCGAGTAGGTGAAAATTTACTTCATTAGTGAAAAAACAAGCTACCATGTAAATGTAGGCCTACCTGAAACTATTTCAGAGACTAAAATGAATATTGGGATTGCTCAGAAAAATGGTGCCATCAGAACTTGATTACCAAATGCACAAATGCACCTGTACAATCCTTTTGTGCATCTCTCACAAGATTTGTGTGTGTGTGTGCAAACGAACAGTAACTTTGAAGGTGTTCAGAAACATTATCAAATATAAGTTCCTTTGTAAGAATGAAAAAAAAAATTATTTAAAGTGAAATTGAGAAGTTGGTAGCCATGAAACATGTGGATGGGCAAACATGAAAATGTAGTTGATGCACAAATGGATTCATAACTGATTGCATCTTCAAAGCAAAGATGGAAATACCTTACCCTCACGATTACCAACTCCTGACCCGGGCACGAAGCCATGGCGAAGATCTTGGATGTGGTAGGTGTTGGAACGCCTGTGCCTCATGCGAGCATGTTCTTCTCTGATCTTGTCAACCGACCTTTTGAATATGAACGAAAAAAAAATGAAATTCTGTATTTTGAATTTTTGCAAATTCAGAAGAGAATTCAAACAAATCACATTCTTGGTAGGTCCCCTGAAATCATACTTTATTTGTCTATTGAGATCATTCTTGAAACATAGGGTGATGGCTATTCAACTAAATAATAATCAAAAAAGTACAACCAAAAAATGATCAAAATATAGACAAAATTGAGCTCCAACACCTTGGCACGAACAAGGATCTGTTGCTATTCATCACAAAAAGTACTACACTAATTTTACATACTCTCCTTAAGAGCTTTCTAGCTGGAATTTCAAGCTACTAAATCTTGCTACTGTACCTATTTGCTAACTTTAATGACCCTCCAGTTGATCAATGAACTTAACTTAACCTGGAAGAAATCAACATACTTTAATAGCACTCTTAGATACAGCCTGTGGAAGCCTTTTGACTGTGTGCCATGGCATACTGGCATATAAATTCCAAGAGCTCTCTACAGGCCAGTTCCCTCTGAGGGTCAATGCACTCTTGCAGAAACGTACTATGGAGCAGTTATAGTCGAATTCCATGGGAAGGGGATATCAGCTCCACATTCCCTCTTCAGAATGGATTCAGACAAGGAAAAACCCTCTCCCCTCTTCTCTACGACATCTTCATCGATGAGCTGATAAAGACGCTGAGAGATGAAGATCTGGGTTGGAAATGCCATAACCTGTAGGCAGGAGTAATTGTCTTAGCAGACAATGTTGGCCCGATTGCCTCATTAGCTGAGGAGCTGCAGTCGATGCTCAACATCACCTACACACCCATGGTACTACCTGGAAATACAGGATCAATCTATCGAGAGTGCCATTCTTGTCTGCGGCCAAAAGGCAGCACTACACACACCTACAGCTGTAGTATATGAATGAAGAACAACTTCAAAAAGTAGACCGACATCCTCGCCTAGGTGTCATCAAGTCAACACTGCCTCGGGATCCAGGTCCCAACATCATCGCAAAGGGGTATAAACACCAGGAGAGGATCCAGGAATTTTGTAAGGGGGTGTGTTTCAAAATTAAAGGGGGCCCAGGAGCAACCCTCAATTTTTTTTCTCTTTATTTCTTTTGTTTTAACAAAAAAGCAAAGGAGGGTATGCACCTTATTCATCACACTTATACACTTACACCCTTTACAGCAATCAATTGGAGTCAGTTTCCAGTCATAAATACCTAGGAGTTAAATTTTTTGTATTAATTTGAAATGGAATAAGACATAATATTGATACAACCACAGCTAAAGCAAGCAGTATAATAAATGATTGGCGTCCTCCATCGTTTACGTAATTTACATTTGATAATGCACCAAAAAATGTTAAACTCCAAGCATATAATACAAAAGAGTTTAGTATGTCCCCACTTGGAGTATTGCTGTACAATATGGGAACCCTTCACTCAATGTAACATCAAGAAGATTCAAGCACTACAAATGGCAGTCTTCTGCCTCTGGAATGATACAGGATCTTAAACTCCACCCACTTCACGAACGACGTAAGCTCCATAATAAAGGTTAGCAGCATTCCACGTAAATGAAGCGACACTGATTTAAAGCTAGAGGATTATATCAGCCCAACTCAAGCACACAGACGTAACATGGCAACCAAAAGCTATCATCCTGATAACTATAAGTATAAACATGGCTCTTCAACTGCTCTCCCCATCAACTCCTTCTTTCATATCTGCAGCAAAGGATTGAAAATGCCCTGCATGCCGAGCAATATCAACACTTTGCGTGCCGCGTTCATTTCCTTTCCATTGATTGGTTCGCTCATGTGTGAAATTTGTGCTATTTCTAGCACTTTGCCATTAATTGGCATAGAACTGGATCTAGAAAGAGTTAAACAGATTCATAAATTTGATACATTTACTAAAGAATTAAAGCATTCCAGAGTCACCTCCATCGTGACAAGCTACGCATCGTGATTAGCTGCGCTGAGTAACACTCTGGTCTCTATTTGCACAGAGTTTTTCAGCATATTCATGCATTCAGATTCATACTAAAAAAACTAACGTTAGATCCAGATCATCCAGATCCAGCACTAAATGTTACATTTTATTTGGTTTCACATTTTTATCCGGCCTTGATCCAAATCTGGATCAAACCTGCGTTCAGAGTCATTCACAGAAACTATGGGTAATCTATCCAATTTTATAATCATCGTATCATTTGTTAATGTTAAGCGACTTACTTTTTTGAAGTATAAAAATATCACTGAAGGTGATTAATACCCCCGCCCCGTGACAACAGTCTTACCCAAGGAATGATCTTTACTTGATCTTCTGCCATTTAAATGCCGTTACCATGGCAACGCAGCTTCCGACACGTCCAAAAAATATGTCTTGCACATCTTCCCACCAAGACTATTGTGTGTGCCACATTTCATAAGCTTTTGTCAAAACCTGAGGAAGTAGTTCAATCCACAAGATCTTTATTCCTTGATCTTCCGCCATTAATATGCCGTTACCATGGCAACGCAGCTTCCGACACGTCCAAAAAATATGTCTTGCACATCTTCCCACCAAGACCAATGTGTGTGCCACATTTCATTAGCTTCAGTCGAATACAGAGGAAGTAGTTCAATCCGCAAGATCTTTCCTTGATCTTCTGCCATTTATATGCCGTTACCATGGCAAAGCAACTTCCGACACGTCCGAAAAATATGTCTTCCACATCTTCCCACCAAGATCAAGGTGTGTGCCACATTTCATAAGCTTTGGTCAAAAAACTGAGGAAGTAGTTAAATCCGCAAGATCTTTCCTTGATCTTCTGCCATTAATATGCCGTTACCATGGCAACGTACTTTCGGGTACTGTCAAAAAATGCGTCTTGCACATCTACAACCAAAGGCACACATCTGTACCAAGTTTCATGGAAATTGGGCAAAAACTGAGGAAGTAGTTTGCAACACAAAATTTTCCATCATTTTGGCTCATAATATGTGAGCTGTTACCATGGCAACATACTTTTTGTCACTGTCAAGAAATGTGTCATGCTGACCTATATCCTAAGACAAACATTCAATATGAATTCCATGAGAATTGGAAGAACACTGATGAAGCAGTTTTGCCATGAAGCATTTTGCCCTATATTTTACCAATAACATGCCATTACCATGGCAACGCACTTTTTGCCACTGCGGAAATATGTGTCTTGCACATTAACATATTCAGATGAACATCTGTACCTAATTTCATAAAAATTGATCAAAAACTGTGGGAGGAGTTCGCGACGCAAGATTTGTACCCATTTTTGCTCATAATATGCCGTTACCATGGCAACGTACTTTTGGGTACTGTCAAAAAATACGTCTTGCACATCTACAACCCAAGGCACACATCTGTGCCAAGTTTTATGGGAATCGGTTGAAAACTGAGGAAGTAGTTCGCGACGCAAGATTTGCAACGGACCGACCGCCCGACCGACCGACCGCCCGACCGTCCGCTGATTCCTATATACCCCCTTCAAACTTCGTTTGGCGGGGGTATAATTATAATGAGTATTCAATCTTCTGTCGATATAGAATCTCGCAATGATGGAACAGTTTCCTGTCCTGGTGTCTTGACTTAGACCATCTACTTATTTTGCCGGTTTACGTTTCATATTAATTTTTTAGTCAGTTGTTCATGGCTTGTTTATAAAATAATGTTGATGTTGTTTTTAGCCGTTTCGTCTGTAATTAATGTCTTCAGTAAAGTAAGGCCCATAATAAGGAAGAGTCATCAACATTACCGTCTGTGTTGCGCGTACATTTCGTCTGCCCGTAGTTCGATGCGGCGGACATGGTCCTGCAACTCCCGCTCCACAGCCGCGGCGAGTCTTTCGGAGATACCGGCTGTCGAGCGAAAGAAAACTATGGCAAAGAAAGCCAAAATAAACAGTCTTCTCCAACATATTGCCCGAAAAGAATCTGAAAGAAACATAATTCGTAGGAGAACTGGTAGAATGACATAAAAATCATAAATAAACAAATAAAAGGAAATTAAAAATCATAGAAGGGGGGTGAAAAGGAAATGAGAACTAAACGGCAAGCTCTACCCACGGTCGTTCTTCCCTTTAGAATGGTTTCATTTTCAAAGAGCCGCGCCAGCGCCACCGCGCCGCACCGGCGGATCCGGATGGGCCTATGGGGCGGCATGCAGCTAGCCCGCCCGGTGCACGTGGCGGTCCGACGCGCCCCTGCGAGCCTGCATATTTGATTTGTGTGCATGCAGCTGGTGAAGCAAACATTCCAACGTGCACCGTGTGCACCACGCAGGTGCGTACATAGCCTTTCATCAAGGCGTAATTTTACGTTTTCCAAGTGTAAGACCATCGCTCCCACACACACTCAAATGACGCACTCAAAGGATAAGATGAAGGAAGAGAAGAAAGGCACAAGTATAGGCCTAAATGAAGTTATGTAAATATGTATAAAGGGACAGCTATAATAAACAGTAGCCTACGTAATAAATATGTTCCAAATGGCGCAAATAATACTATCCATCTGTGCAGCTATCAAACGCATTGATTAGGGCTATAGGTTGGGGGCCTTACGATTTATTTAGGAGTCGACTCAACAGTGTCAAAATATATATTTTTGCCCCCCCCCCCCAAAAAAAAAAAAAAAAGTCAGAACAGCAAAGAAAACAACGAAATACGCTGAAACATGAATTTTAGGTATTTTTGCGCATTCAGTTCCCCTGTTTCTTTTTCAGTTTTTGATACTTATTCATAAGCAACGAGTTGTCAGATAATATATAGCTCTGTGGCCTTTATCCACGAGCGGGGAGCATGCAAAATACATCACAGTCTTTTTAAAGTGTGATTAGGAACAGGTGACGAATTTAAATCGCCTATTGTACCTAAGCATGCATTTTTCTAATTGCCAGTCAGATAGAAAATAGAATAGGGTCTACAATATGACGACAGACCCTATACTTAGCCTTTATTACAGACGAAAAAAAAAATCCATCCTCGACTTCAATCACAGGACAGCTGCGATTACGAGCTCTCCCTTTTCAAAGGCAATGCTTTCAGCAGATTATATTACGTGGGCCATGCACTGGAGATATCTTGTCAAGGAATGTCTCCAGTGCAAAAACAGCAAAAGGCTGTGTGCTACAACACGCATTTCCCATAGACGCTTGCCCGAGTATACTCGGGACTCGTCCTCAACGGGTTAATTATAATAAGCCAGTTCGGGGTTAGCTCATGGGCACATGTGCATTATGACCTCTATATTCTTTCTCAGTTTGCCCAAGGAGGTTCGAGAAATGGAGTCACAACAGTCTTATTCGCTTTGATCCCATGCTCGAAGCCGCCACTCAAAAATATTTGAAGTATGTGTCAAACTGGATCTGCCGCTCAGATGCGAAGACAATTGACTCATGTCTCATTGCATAATCACCAGCCACTTCCAAGGAAGATATGTCTTTGTGATGAAAATTTTACTTTTCGCTATATATCCCTGCCTACAAACGATGGGCGGTAAAGGCACGGGGTTGCGCGAATAGTAATTAATTGCTCAAATATTGCTGAAATAGATATCAAAATTACTCGATTGTACGCGTCTGTACGCTAATCTGACATATTAATGTATAAAGAACTATACTTGAAGATGATACCTTATTAGTTTCATTTTGCGGAAATAAGGAGAAAAGTGATAAAACCAGCTTTCCATGAGGGTAAACACTTTCACAAAATACAGCTGAGATTTACACTTTCGCACATAATTTTCGAACGGAATTTACTTTTGTTTTATATGAACTTTATCATTAGGTGAAATTTCATTGCATTTGATATATAAATAAGCAGCATATACCCGATATTATGTTAGCGTTAAAATGAATCTTCACATTGCTCAGAAAGATGGCGGCTTCAAGCATCGAACATCAAAGGCAAAAATGCACCTGTGGAATTCTTTTGTCCATCCATAGAAAACTGACAGCTGACTGAATAATTATAGTCAGTTGTAACTCTTATTATCTCTCGAACCTCCTTGGTTTGCCAGTCACTCCACTAACTAGTTTTCAAGCGACAGAAGGCGTAAGTTTGCCCGACGTAACAATTTATGAAATCCATCAGTCATGTTCAAACAAAGGATGAAGTTGCGAAGAACAGGTGACCAGAATGTCCAATTCCTTATTGGCACTATGGAAAGCATCCACCATTATTTACGTTGAATGTATTAACAATTCTTTTTTCTGTGGACATTGTGCAATACCGCTTTTGTTGTCAGGTGGATGTGCTGGCAATTAAGCACCACTTATAAGGATCACTTGAATAATCATTACGTCATAACAGATGCTTGTCTCAGTGAATTTAAACGATAACGAACATGCTCTGCTGGTACAGATGACCTTTTTCTGCTCACGCTCAAAGTGGAACCCCGAACTGGCTTATTGTCAACACATGAGGGCGCCCTACACGCTGCTAATCCTGGCTGTACTACACGACTAGTTAACTGCATAAGCCATTTTTACTTTGCAAAAACTAGCAGGAAACAAAACAAAACAACAAAAAACATGTTGTTTTTTAGTGTACACTGATATAACCGTCTGTATTATTAAGTATTCATGTGTAGGTCCTAACCCTTAGAAGGTACTTGCCAGACCCCTACCCACCTCGGAACAAGAAGATTTCATCAAGAATTTGGCAAGCGATAGTAATGGGAAATCAGTACTTCTATAATCATTGCTCATACATTCAATGCAGAATAATGTGCTGAGCTTCCCCAAGTAGGCCTATAAACTAACCTGACATTCTGGTCATGGTTTCTGCCAATTTTGTGGACAAAGCACGCGTAAGATCTGAATACATTACATAACAGGTTTATATGAGTCGACACTTCAGCAGGCATCCTTCGAGTGTTTTGTATGAAAATATGTCGTCACAACCTTTTTCTCCTAGGCATGCATGCTATCGAATGTGCTAGCAAACACCATTTACAAGGATTACATGGATTACGATCACGAATGCTTATCTCATACATTGTATACAAAAACCATAAAAACCATATAGGGCCTATTTTCATAAAAATGCACACCTCTCATTAGGTTTCTTCCTTTTTATGGGCACACGCACACGCACACCCACCCCAACACGCACGCGTACTATAGTATTTGTTTGGGTTTATATTAATAATCATTATGTAGGCCCTTTATTTAGTATATTGTTTTGCCTAATATAGTTTTGCCTAATACAGTCTCCTAAATGTAAGACTTTTACCTAATTAATCAATTAACCCCTATATTTGACCCTGCATCACAAAACCAACAAAAAGTCGCCAGACATGGATTTTTAGTTAAGGGCAGATTCTGAAAGAGCATGCAGACTCTAAGCCAAGACGAGTGATGTATAACTCAATTCAGATGGACTCACCTAACCTATTTATAATACTGGAAGGAAAGCACATACTCTGGAAAAGTGTGAACCGAGAAAAGAGGCTCTGAAGTCAAATGTATTCAACCGCTGAATCTTTACCAAGCAGTGCTAGCTGTGCGATGAAAGGGACAAAACACAGGATGTTAACCACCGGAGCAACAACAATAAAGGGATTGAGCGTGTTCTATCAACACATTCTGTCCATGATCACTGCAACTTTCAAAGCAGTAGCGTTATCATTTCAAAAGTTATTAGACTTGAAATTGAAGAGTGTGCTCGCGATTTCAGGAAATGAAAAGGGGCCTCTAAAACATACCTGATCATTCTACAGAGGGGCCGCGGAAACGGGGGGTGGGGGTGGGGGGGGGGGGCTGCAGCCCCCCACACTTTTGGATCGTGAAAAAAAGAAAAGAAAAAAGAAAGAAAGGGGAAAATCGGGGGAAAAATCACACTACCCGAATTTCTCACAAAAAGTGTGCTTCAGATCGCTTTATCTTGACTTTAAAAACGCAAAAGCTCCGTCAAGCGGGACTCAGGGCATCCCCCTCCCCCTCTATACCTCATTAGACTTTGTGCATACACACAGATGATGCACACGCGGAATAAGAGCTAAATGCCGTGATTTTGCTATTAACACTTTCCTGAAAAAAAAAAGTCCAAATTATTTCCATTAATATTATTTTTTTTTTGGGGGGGGGGGGAGCTAGAAAAAAATCCAAGTATTGCACCAAAAGTTTGCACCAGATCGCTGACTTTCAGGTCTGAAAATGTAATCACCTTCGTGTGGGAGGAGAAATATCCCTTTTGTACACCCTCGTGTGCATGCCTTTTCTGTTTGATTGCTTCACAGACAACGTTCATGAAATTAATTGTAACAACAAATTAATGCAAGAAGTTTATTTAAATGCTACCACTTTATAGGCAAATTGTTCAATAATAATCTACATCAAAATATCCTGCCACCTTAAACAAGTGGGGCCGTTTCAAGTCGATAAAAGACGCAAAAACCTGCATCAAATGATTGCACCATTTACAACATCAAAATGCAAAAAGTTCTCACGGTGGGAGGGGGAACACGGCCCTCCCACACCCTCCCCTCCCCCTCCCCCCATTCCCTTCACTCCCTCGCATAGTAACCGCCGCCCTCCCAATATCACAAGATCATTATCCAGGCTACGCCCGTGCGTCTAGGGGGGGGGGGGGTTCAAGTCGAGAAAAGACGCAAAAAGATGCATCAAATTGCACCATTTACAACACGAAAATGCCAAAAGTTCTCACCATGGGAGGGGGAACACCACTTCCACCCGCTCCCTCCGCTCGGGGGGGGGGGGGGTAGACCTTGATACGCCCAATGATCCCAAATTAAAGCATAATGTAGAAGGATAGCTTAGCTCTTTCAGAAAATGAAAAACTCAAGATTGACTCGGTTGACCATTCACCTTTTTGAGCCCACACGTAAATAAGTGTGCGATTTTTTTTTTTGTTTGTTTTGTGTTGCACGGTCACATAATTTTAAGATGACCTTTTTTTATACGTTGATATGTTTTGTATACTTTGCATTCATTGGTTGGCTCTCACTCTTTCATTTCCTCTCTTTCTTTCTTTCTTTTTTGCCGCATCTTTGTATTAAAGGTTTACGGTCGTTGCTTGTTCACTCCCCCCCCCCCCATCCCCTTTACTCGCGCTGTTGCTCTCTCACTCTTTGTCCATTCTTAATCCTTCTGTTGTTCCTTATCTTGTTTGATGTTGCCTCCCTATTCGCCTTTATCCCTCACAGACCGCCCCACATGATCCTTGGGCTCATCACTGGCCCACCAGCTGCCTTTTGAATTCCCCCCCCCCTTGCTTTTAATCAGTCTTCCTTTACCCCTTTGGGTCCCTGCGCCTTTGACTTTTAATCCACCTTTTCATTTTCATTGTTCTATGTCCATAGCACTCTTCAAGCTGATGTGCTTGTTGTGTGTACTGTAGTCCATTATCTGTGATTGCAGCTTTCCCTACATGTTTGTCGTTCAATGACTCTGACGAAAATTCTGCCAGGGTATAGTGGAAAGCTCAAGCTCCCTTCAAGTTGCTGTTCTCTTACGTGTTGCAGATAAATTCTTCCCATCATTCTGTTGGTGTCGTTGGCCGTTGAGATGCGCCTACGTCACAATATAGAATATAAACGTCAAGCGCAATTTCTATGTGACGTATTTCAATATTCAACAGCCCTGCGCCGCTGAGATGCGCCTGTACGTCACAGTGGTTCACATAAGTGCGCCTACGTCAGTGTATGAAATAAGCGTCATTGTATCGTGACGTAATCCACCATACTTATACAGTGTACCAGTATTACACCTTACAATGAGTGAGACATCCACCTAATTTCTGCTGAACATTTTGAAGAACATTGTCAACCTCTATCTGCCTCCCTGTCTAGATGGATTTCCTCCTTCATTCCCATAGCATATTTCAGCTATCTGGATGTCTTCAGTATGCTCAGGGAGATGGATCTGTACCTCCCTGGTACGCCTAACAATACAGTAGCTGGTTTAATATGCACTGATATTACAGCAAAAACACCTAACTCACTGCACAACCCACCGATTCCCTTTTCTGCTTATTTTGGAACACCCCAGTTATGGCCAACAATAACTGCGAGCGTTTTACAAGCGAATACATGTAAGGTCTCTACCGACAAACACGATATTCGAAAATAGTGCTTGCGTTTTGAATTGGTTTAAACCATCTCATGTATAAGGCATATTACCAAAATACTTTCCTGTAAATTAGCTTTGTATTAGCGTATAGGCCCTACAAATCACCTGCAAGAGAGCGCTTTCTCATAACAACGGCCCAGCGTATAAAAGGCACACATTAATTCCCCATTACACCCCCAATATATAGTGTAAAGGGAAAACTAAGAGTGCATTCAGAATTGCTGGACACACTTTACTTTGCTTGATTATGTGACACACTTGATATATGACACTTCTTTGTATAAGTGATTTCAAAAATTAATTTAACATTTCTGTGCTGTCTAACGTTTTCTCTTTTCTTCTTTTTTGCCAATGATTCAAACATCTTCTTTTGACATTGAAACCCAACAACCCTTTTAGATGTAATAAACAGATAGAATTTAGAACATTGAACATAGAATAATTCAAATGTGGATTCAAGCAAACAAGTTGTCTCTCAATGCAAAGAAAACCATTCGAGAATGAGAAGGGCGTTAAGTTGTCTTGAACACTATTGGTTTAGTGGCAACTCAACGCCCTTATCATTCTCAACCGACGATTATTCAATTGTCACTCATTTGCCAGGGAGGAGATATAGAAATGAATAATGCCTGTTTAACTCAAGTTCTTTATATATTGACTATGATGTTTATTATGGAAATATCACATAGATTACTTATCTAAGATGCTTTCAAGAAATACTGGAATTCGTTATGTAAGCTCAAACATTTTCCCATGTATGTTTTGAAAAGTTATATTCCACGCTTATCTTACTTTATATCTGAATTACGGCATAGGCCTACACTCATTGCCATGGAGAATTGTGCATGCATAATCACACATTAAGAATATTTTCAAATATAAAAAAGGACTATTCGTTCAGTCAAGCTATAGCTTGCTTTTATTGTCTCACGAATTATTTCTTCTTTTAAAACAGAGTTGCAGATTTGTTTTCATACAACTTAGGCACATTTAAGTTATCAGCTACCGACTTGCCCGACATATTTACCAGGGATGCCAAGTTCAAAAAAGTTTTATGAGTGAGATTTTCATGACTCGGCATCTCGGCATGCAAATATGCCTGCGAGCGAGGGTGTGGGAGGGGTTTTTCCCCCCTGTGGCCTCCCACGGTAGGGAGCTTTTTCAATTTTTAGCTCTTAATGGTGCGATCAGGTGCATACTTAAGTGACTATTTTTTACTTATTTTGAAAGACAAAAGGGAAATATACCTTCAATTGCAACTATTACTTTAATCTTTTGAGCTATGCTCATTATTATAGGCCCTAGTTGCAGACTTCGCCCGATGCGTGAGAAAAATGGATGTCATGCGTGAGATCGTGAGATGGCCCCTGAATGCTTGTGTCTCACGCAGAATGCGTGAGACTTGGTAGCTCTGATTTACACATAAGTTTCGGAAAAAACAACAACAACTATGCGGTTCATGCTTACCCCACAAGACAAAGTGATTCGTTTCACCGTCCACACACACACGGCACAGTAATTGATACACACTTTGCCCCCCCCCCCCCCAAAAAAAAAAAAAAAAAAAAATTAACCGAACCCAAATTCTGGAATGATCTTCCCGCAGATTTAATCAACTGTTCTTTGCTTTCAAACAAAAACTCAAATTAATCAATGAGTATAACTTGTCTGATTTTAACCTGTTATTTTACAATATCCCATTTCAATGCATGGCGGATCAATTTGAAGTGATACGCTTAATTCCTTTACCTCTGGTTTAGCGTTCATGCTCCCTATAATCATTACACTAAACTCGTTATGAACTTGATTGTATATGCTCGTATATACTATTTTCACTCAGTTCTTCTTCCTTTTCTAGCTTTTGTTTTTTCTTTTCCATTTTCTTTTTCTTTCCTTTTTTTTCTGTCCTTTGTACCTTGCTATTTTAGCTCTCATGTTTAATCATTATTAATTTGTGTCCTATCTCCACTGCAGTTATTTACATCAGTATTTTTCCCCTTGAACCCGGGGATTACGAGCTTTGCTTTTGCGGTTCCTTCATATTTCACATTTAACTTGTTAAAGATAATTGTCTTTTAAATACATATTATGCTGACACACTTTGTATTAATGACCCACTTTATTCTACATTTTGTGTCTTGCTTGTTTGTTATCTTTTTTTGATGAGTTTGGCTTAGTAAATGTATAGATGTCAAGTGAAATACTGTATGAATATATAAACGTGTTAGAACTGTTCACTGTGTCTCGAGTGTAAGACCGGTACAGTTTCAGTAATTAAAAAAAATGACCATTTGACCATTCTGACATCTGTCGTCATCAATCTGCAAAGTAATAGGCCTATAGATGGTGAGGATATAATATTATATTCGGCAACTTTGGATTGTAATGTTCGAGAAGATAAAACAAGAGCAGCCCATAGATTGGGATCAAGTTCTGTTTACAATTTTCTCCATAGATTGGGATCCAGTTCTGTTTACAATTTTGTTCTTATTCTTTTTTCAGCAATTTCACTTCCGCGAGATATGTGCACTCTTGGTTTGAAGAGTATTGCTTAGATTTAAAAGATGGATTAAAATGGAATTATCATACCAGTGCATAGAGATTGCTGCTCTGTGTACTTTGTTTCACTTCAGATGCGAACAAGAGGTGAGATGCTGAAGAAGAAGAAGAAAAAAAAAATGTACATGACTGTGACCGTGCTCGGAGTTTTCAAAAAGGAGTAGACCTAAAAACTTCCTGCGTCTCTGATGTGGTTGAGTGAGTTCAACAGAATTACTGTATTGTCTACTAGTTAGCAGACAGTGTTTGGCTGTTGTTATGGAGACGGATCCCCTAATCTCGGATCAACGCCCTTTCGCCTTTGTCCCACCCGTGGCGAGTGTCGCGTGGTGCATTCAAGTTGCTAGGACACCTTAAGGACAAAACAAACTTCCCTTTTGGTTGATCCTTTGTGAACTTGAACTTGTAGGATTGGCTGGTACCTTTATTTTCATTCAGTCAAGCAAGTTGCACAAAGCTCAGTGAGGGACCTTTGAAACAAAATTCTATATAAAGGTCAGCTCTTAGAAAAACGCGATCGAGGAACTTCTAAATATAGTTACTCAGTACCCGGTTATACCAGTGGCAGTAGTTGTGAAAACCTCCTTGTCTCAAGTTGACGTCACGGAATCAACTTCATACATCCCTGTATGGAAGACATTTTCTAACTGCTAGCCAAGGACAACTTGCTTTGCTTAAAATCGGGCCATATATATATATATATTATTTTTTTTCTGCAAGAACTTGCTTTATTGGGAAAAAAAATAAACAAAGAGGAAGAGAAGAGAAGAGAAGAGAGACCCCCCCCCCCACCAAAAAACCAACCGAAAAAAAAAAAGGAAAAAGAAACAGGAGGTGAAAAGCGTTCTGTTGCTATTGCAAATTCTTTCTGCTAGCCGTTTTGTGTAATTGTATTTTATCCCCCATTGGAATATCATACGCACGATATAGTTGTTTGTACAAAATGCCTGGACAGCTAAGCACGTCGCCACAGGCGCGATTTATTGAGGAACTCATCGACATTGGTACGTGTGTGGACCAAGAAAAACGGCGTTTCATGAGCGAAAACAACGGAGTTCTGTATTTTCGTGTGGAGACCGTGAAATTCGAAGGTAAGGATCACGTTGAGAACCCTTTGTGGCGCTACTGTTCCATATTTCACGAATTTTGAGCATTGATTGCACGTTCGTTTGTAAAATCACGATTCAGTGGCTATGTCGTAATTCTCAGTCCGACCGCCTTATTCTTGCGTCTGTATCTCGAACGCGGTGCAATCAAGTGGGAACTTGGCAACTTGGACTCTTGCAACTTGGAGCGTGGTGTTTTTCTGCTTTTCGGTCTGCGCCTAGATCTATCTTCTTCTTCTTCTTCTTCTTCAAAAAAAAAAAAAATCCGCCATCACCAAATGGTAGTGGTGTTTAGATTGAGAGGCAGAATGTGATAGATATCTGTCATTATTTTTCTAAATCAGAAATCTCATTGTGACCAGGTGACACAGTGACTAGACTAGATCTAGATATGTGTATCTGCCTGTAAAGTTTATTTTACACTTCAGTGATACATGTAATATGCAGGTGTGAAATGTGCAGCATGCATGAATCATGATGTATTGATAATTGTGAGTAACTTGCCCGTCTGCTTCACCCAGAGCTCTACGATTGGTCCAACCCAGAGCAGAAATGGAAAAGTCATCAGGTTAGCGGACGCCAGCTGAGACGGTCTAACAGCATGCCGACAGGGAGTCTTGTCAGCCTCAATGAGGACAACATCGCCCTCTTTCGCTATGGCGAGCTGCTCTTTGCCGTGGGAGAGAAATGTCCACATTTAGGTGAGTGCAAGCAGAAAGTGCATATTGTGAGAACAAACGAGTGACTCATAGTCACTGCTGCCTTGCAAAAAAGAGCATGTAAATTTGTGTAGTTATATGTGAATTATTGTAGGTATAGGTACATTGTAATTGCCATTAAGTACACTGTAGGTTTACTCTTGTGAATGATGGGTCCCACCTTTTATTAGGATTGCTTCATTTTGAATATCTCAGCCATTTCAAAACTGATTTTCTTCAAATGAACTTTGAATTCCTCTTAAAATTAAATGAAGAGTTTGTTTGTAAAAACCTATAAGTCCATATTTGCCAAAAATGGAGATATTTGTGATTAAAGGTCAAGAAAAATTAAGAGAATGATAAGAAAATTTTTGCTTCTTTTGACCATAACTTCAAAAATATACCTTTGTATGTAGTGACCAATATATCATTTAAAAGGTATTATTTTTTACTTTATGACAGAGACCATACTTCAAAATCTTCAAAAATGGACTTGTCGGTTTTTGCAAACAAACCCTTCATATGTTCTTTCATATATCATTAACCAGAAAAAAACAAATCATCACCAAAAAATGGTGGAAACCTCAAGCCCCATTTCAACCGAAACCCTACCACCCCTTTAAAGGGGAAGGCTAGTAACTGATCAGTGGGAATCAGTGGAAATGCTGGGAGATGATTGTTCCAATCCTTATGGGATTCATTCAAGAGTTCATTGTATATCTATTGTTGTGTGAAAATGATTTGCTTCAGAATGGTCTCATATTCAAGTAATGTGCAGTTTAATGCTTCCAGGTTAACGTCCCTGGTCAGTGACGGAGCATTAATCTGCACATTACTTGAATATGAGACCGTTCTGAAGCAAATCATTTTCACACAACAATAGATATACAATGAACTCTAGAATGAATCCCATAGGGATTAGAACAATCATCTCCCAGCATTTCCACTGATTCCCACTGATCAGTTACTAGCCTTCCCCTTTAAGTCTTTAGGGGAAAGTGTCTGTAAATAGGGGTGTCATTGCATCGCAAAGAAACATTTTTCCCATTTGTCTGAAGGAGCCTTTGGACAGGTGTCATGCTACTCTGATACATTTATCAGGCCATGCCCATTCATTTTTTTTTTCTTGCCTGCAACAATCTCTGTTGATGTTTTTTTCTTCAGTCTTTTATCTTTTGCATCATGCCAGGCGACCCTTTGCACCTTGGCAATATTGAAGTACTGCCTGACGTTATGTGTGCCAATTTTTCTTGCCTAATAATCTCTATATGTGACCCGCTACAACAAAAGGATCCTAAAGTCGGGGGAGGACAATTTTCTGAAAATGACATGACATTATTTTCCAACTCTTCTACTTTAATTTCATATACATTGTAGCACAACTCATAAAAGTACTCGGTTGCGGAGATATCGATGATTTCATTAGCGCATGTCAAGTGGTTAAGGAAATTAGAGTTTCGAGAAAAACGCCTTCAAAGTTTTCCTTCCAACGCTATCATGATCAAGGGGAGCGAGACAGTTTTCACCGCTTGATGATAGAAGGCATGCTCCTCGCGACCTCTGCGATATTCATTCAAGCTTAGCGGCAATGGTCTACGGACAACCAATCAGTAATCAGGATGCCACGCACTGACTAATAAGATCACTCCGTCGTTGCTAGGGGCGGAGTCTAGCCACGGCGCTAAATCCAGATCTCCGGACACGTTTCTGCTACATTGAAAGTCGGAAAATCATGGCCCGGAAAAACATTGATTTCTTGCCTTTCCTCTTATCATTTGGCTTTGAAATTTCGGCAGATGATAGACAAAACATTAGACTAGTACAAAATTATGCAAAAACAGAAATTTGGTTGTTTTGACTAATTTTGATGATGTGACTTCAAACTCAATTTTCTCGGCTCAGCCGTCAGCGACTTTAGGATCCTTTTGTTGTAGCGGGTCACATATATCTATCTATCCGTCTTTCCATAAAATCTTTCCTTCTGTTGATGTCTTTCTTTTCTTTCTTCCACTTTCTTTTATCATGCCAGGAGGCCCTTTGCATCTTGGCGATATTGAGGTATTGCCGGACATGTCCATCTGTGTCAAGTGTCCATGGCATAAGTGGTGCATTGACCTGACCTCTGGAGAGGTTAAACTGCCAGAAGGTCGCAAGGAGAAGAGCAGTATGACCTATCCAACTAAGATTGACGAGGAGGGTCATATATTCGTTGGTTTCAGGAATTTCAGTGGCAAGTACTTTTCTGGTGATGCAGACTTCTGAGCTGTGCTCAGACAGGTGTCTTTTAAAGTGCCATGGGTTACAGAGTTGTAATCTCATCCATTTTTTATTCCATAGGTATAGTATAAATAGTATTTATTGATCAGTTAGGACAGCTCTCAGAAAATTTGTAGAGATTATACTATGAGTTCTTCTAAAAGGTGTTTTGGTAAGATAAAGGACATTTTTATAACAAAGACGGTAAGCAATTGGTTAGTTTTAACTTTATGAGTAAGATTCCAATTTCATGAGGTCATTTAGACCTTCAAATTTAAGTGACCCCTTTCCTTACCACTTCATTCTTTTATAACAGAGAGGGTGTGCTTACATTCCAGATGTTTGCCTTGCATTTTATCTTATGATTTCTGTTCAGGCTGAGGACCATTTTAGAAAAAATATTTTTTACTTTTTACTTTTTGTTAAAAAATGGAACAACCTTTTATCTGATTTCATGTAAGTCTTGATATATAGAGACATTACTATATATTTAGATATTTATATAGCTTTTCCTGCTAGATGAAAGCCACCGTTATTGCCTAATACATGGAAATATGTACTTTCCATTTTTAAATGTAGATGGTTGTAAAGCATTACCAGTAATTGTATTTCACTTATGAAGTCTTACATTTTCACATTAACAAAGAAACAGCTCAATATTGTGCTGAAAGTAGATTGTATTTAATACTTGCATACTTTCACAGCCAACTGGGTTTTTGCTATCATTACCAGATTAATCTTTATTCAGGGTTTAATCTTACAGTGCTCAAAGAGATCTTTGAGCACTGTAAGATTAAGATTTTTGCTAAAATGTAAATGTTTTTCGGTTCCAGCTCTGTCCAGGTTGACAACAGTGCAAAATAGAAATTGCCAATATTTTGTTCAACTGGACTACTTTGTCCACATTAATTTATAACAAAAGTAGTAAGACGTCACTAGTCTGTGAACTAACTTACAAAGACATGAAATTAATCGTACTGGACTGAGCATGGAAAAGTAGCTAAAATAGATGGCTGCTTTGCTCAGGATCTTTATGGCTTTTCTGTCGGGGAAATGTTTGTATACAGCAAGTGACCGCTATACAACGTAGGCAGGTAGCCACTATGGCAGGTTCAACTGTATTACAATTTTTGTTTTCATCTTTTTTTTTTTTTTTTAAAGTCAAAAGTGAAAACAATGTACCATGTACAGGTTGTATGTGTGAGAAGTGCACATAATGCAAGGCTGGTAGGTGATGAGAGTACCAATGTAGTGTATGTTTTGCACTTCCCAATCCTTGGGATTGTAAGATTAAGGGACACTAAATTGTGAAATAGAGCTATTTAAATTGCAAATATTTAAAAATCACAACACTGTATTTTATTATTTTTTTTTATGATGTAGTGCTGTGGAATGTTGCAAGATAGATTGAAAAGACTTTTTTATTTTTTGTAAATAAGATAAAACTATCGTACCAAGTGCCTTATTTTCTAACTGGTGGCTTGATACCTATTTTTGTACATACTCTATCAAGATGATTGTGCCGTATACAGTGTACTATACATGTATATTGACGTTTTATGTGTGCATTGTTTTTGTTTTTATGTGATGTCGGTTTGAGTTACGGTGTTGCTAGCCTCGGGATTTTACAAGAAAAGCTGCTTTTGCGCAACTTAAATGACAATGTGTGAATATGACTATTCAGATCACATGAAATTTGGTATACATTGTATTGGTGCAGTAGTTGCGACTAGGTTACAGCGTATAGTGTGATGGTTCATCATATATTTGCACTTTCACTCTGCAACTCAATAATTGGGTTGTTTTGGAAAACAATTATCATTCTTTGTCTTTTTAAGTAGCATTATTAAGCACAAACATATTTCAACTTCATGAGAAAGGAGTAAACTCCTTTTGCCATCAAACTCTGCAATTTTACAAATATGGTTAATTTTAGAATTTGGAACCACATCAATTGATAAAGACATTGATCAAATCATTTTTCAGTATTTATAGGGATTTCATTCTATGTGCTGTAGATATTACACATGACACTCATGCTACAAGAGGGAACATTGTGGCATGTTGCTAATTTTGAGCATGTCAGTTGACGTGTGAAATTGACCATGGCAAAATATGATACAGCGATCTGTTGAGATGTATACGTATTGCCCATAAGTTTTGACTAGATACCTGTGTGAATCCATTCATTTTAATTCATTTTAAAATCCATTCAAGTTAAAACATTTCCTAGGTGAGAAAGAATCTTCTGGCAGACTGTTAGTTCAAGTGAGTCATGACACTTTTCAGTCACAATTTCAGAATGCTTCACTTGTACAGTGTCTGTAGCTTAATTTTAATCCATTGAAGACCAGTCCCGAGTATACTCAGGCAGGTGTCCATATCAGAGGGGGAAAAAGAAATGAAAGGATTTTATGCAAGACTTGGTGATAGCCAGAAAACCTTGCCATGTAGGAAACATTTGATTCATTTTAAACTGTAAAGGGAGGTATTAAACTGATTTACTTTCTGTCTTGTATTAAAACTAAGTGAGAATTTCAATGGCGATTAACGTATTGTGGTACAGTGCTATTTTTTTTTTTAACTCAAGGGAAAACAAGTGTCCACAGTCCTTTCACTTTGTCAAAATATTCCATCTTGTAAATGTGAGTCAAAGCTTTGGAAATCATAGTAAGCACAATGAAAAGACTGGCATGAAGAATCAGAACAAATTGAGCTACACTGTACATACCTGTATATTTAAATGTATAATGTTACTGTTTTAATGTACATGGAATCATAGTGTGTTGATCAAGTCATTGATTCAATGTTTGCCGATTGGCACACAATGTTAATGTGCTTTCTTTGCCGATTGGTGGAGGCATCTGACAGCTATCTGCAATTGTAAATGAATGGAGATTATATAATCCCCATAATCCCTATAAAGTCAGTCACCATGGCCTTTTTGTAGGAATGAGGTACAAGTACAGTAAATATGGAAAATTTTGTGGTACAACTGTACATTAAACTTTGGTGTATTTTGAGCTACTTTTTGCTGGCACAACTTCTAAAACCTAGGAAAATATCTTGACACAATATTTTTCTGCAGATTTTGAACAGGATGACAACTCTGCAGTGCAAATTCAAGAACCCGCTCAAACATGTTTTTGTGCTGACGTTTTTGAGCAGCTCAGCACACACGCACAAAAAAACAATCACCCTCAGTATATTGACATTTACAGTGCATTACCATGCCAGAGATTACTTACTAATTTTACAGCTACATGTATATCAAATCTGGTTGGATTACTGAAAGCTGATAGGAAAGCTTTGCAAGCTAAACGAAAGTACTTTGGCACACTACAAATTTGTGTCTCCCTTTCATTTTTCCAGACTGTCTTTGTAATACACCATTGTGTTCAGTGAGATGAGTGTACAATCATCTTTGTATATTTATAGATGTAAAAAAAGAGCAAGCAAATAAAAAAAAATGCATATTGAGTAAAAGTGCATAATGCGTTCAATAATGTTGAGTCAATGTGTAATACTTGAAGAGTTTCATGTGTGTGCATGCATTGTTGCTGATCATTTAAGAACATGTCATAACAATAACAGTGCAAAGTTCTTTTAGCAACCATATCTTTTTCATCTCTCTCTCTCTCTCTCTCTCTCTCTCTCTATATATATATATATATATATATATATATATTTGTAGTTGCTCCGCGTATCGGCAGTACTAGAAATAGCAATAATAATGTCACAATAGAGGAATGCATTAAATGCCAATTGCCTTGATTTTAATTCTAAATCCAAATTTTCGGGGGCCTCCCCCTTCGTCAGGGATGATAGTATTATTGCTATGAATATATACATACTTCAGTGATATATATACATATTGATTAAGTTGTCGTGTTGGTGTGATAATATCATAAAAAATAAACCTGAAACCAAGCTCGTGCTGTATTCACCAATTCATTTCGGCACAATTTTTTGAGCGATTTGCTCTTTCTTAAGTGTTCTTTATTGTAAGTATATATACAATGTATATATATATATATATATATATATATATATATATATATATATATATATATATATACACCCTATGAAGGGCCCTTTATATGTGTGTCTGTGTCTGTGTGTTTGTGTGTGTGGGGGGGGGTATGTGTGTTGTGTGGTTATGGAGTCCATAATGAATGATTTTATGTGAAAATGTTGAAGTGATTTAACATGGTTGTATTACACAACTTTTTTTTTTCAAAATTTTTGTTTTAAACAATTTCCGAGTCAGGCAAGCAGATTCTCAAACTATTACAGAACAATAGATGTACCCGAATGTTAATTTTACTTGCCCCAAACGAAAGTCCAAAAATATAAGAAAATGATATTTGAAAATCATTTGTAATTAGTAGTCGGCAGGGGCTTAATAAAGCACAATCATTTAAATAAGCAGCACACTTAAACACACTGGAGTAACAAGCTTCTTTTGATCAAGCACTGGTGTTGCATTACAATTGGGCTTCTTCATGTGAGTGGTGAAGTTGGTGAATTAATGCAATCGAAGTGTCATGCATAGCATCAATCACTAGCAATCATCTTTGGGCTTCTGTGATGGTTGACTTCGTGAGTTTTAAGGGAGAAAGGTGAAAAAAAAGTAGCTTCATAGCTTTTTGCTTGCCCTATTGATTCAGGCAAGCATTTTTTTTTTCTTCTAATTTTTCCAAACAAATGCCCAACTTTGATTTTCACTTGCCACAGGTAATCAGGCAATTAATAATAAACAGTCAAATTGTTACATCATAACCCAGAGCAAAAGAGATACCAGTGCATAATCATATTTTTGAAGCTTTTATGGATTTAGAGAATGCATAAAAGATTAATCAAATACTCAGGAAAGATTGATTGATTACTTTATTGTCCACTCTGGAAATTCTTTGTATATTGGATATCACAACAAAATAAACATTGAATACATCGCAAGTACACCACAGACATATCACAGAATACGAATGAAACTAACTCATATCATTAACATACCATAACGTATGCACCATACCAACCATACCATACCACCATACATACCATTGTGGGAATGTGAGACGAACCATTACAAAATCAAATAATTACAATTTTGTAACACCTTACTGCCTGTAGATCCCCCTCTCTCTCTTTTGCTATTGCAATTTTGCAACAATTTGTATCACATATTTAGGCCTACTATGATAGTATGCTTGGAATCTTTAACTTCACAAAACTTCAAACTTTTCTCAGACAGGAGAGAGCACAATCGATGGCATTACCTAACTTCTTCAGAAAACGTAGAGAACATTTGCTATAACATCCTTTAGGAATTTAGTGCGAATTAGTACTTTTTATTCAAACTATTTACTTTCTGAAACTCTCCATTATAGGGCTCACACCTGTAAATAAAATGGACTGTCCCAGACCCCTTCACAAATTCGTACCAAAGATACCAAAATAAATGAAGAAAAAAAATAATTAAAAATCAATGATGTAGTTTGGCAAAAAACTGAATAGCTGTAGATATTGAGTATGAATTCCTCTACAAACTGCATTTTGGTTGGAAGATGAAAGCTTTTCTGATGGAATTTGAGGGGACTATATTTCATTGGGTACGTGTACGGAAAATAGGTGATTTTTTGAGTGACAAGAACTCGTAGTCTGGCTTTGCGGACCCCTGGACAGAATTAGAGCAGAACAACCCACCCTGGCAATCTGATGGATGAAAGGTAATATCTCACTTATTCAGGTTAGTGAAGATGAAACACCTCATTTCTCCCAGCTATTCTACAGAATTTTTTGAAATTTGAATTTTAACACACGTCTCTATGGGGAATTATTTACCCGTGTGAGCCCTATAGAGAATGCACGCAATACATGCAAGTCTATGGGAAGTATTCATCCCATACAAGCTCTGCTGGTTTATGTTGATCTTGTATTGTGTCAGATCTCTCTTCCTCCCTCCCCCTTCTCCTCCCTACTCCCCCCCCCCTCCCTCTACCTCTCTCCTCTACTCCCCCCCCCCCCCAACTCTATCTTGCTACAATTTCTTTTCTTAACATTATGTTCTTGTGGTACTAGATCTTAGTAAATAGCAGTCATCAGTATCAGACAACTTTGAATGACTTCTTGTATTGTGTATCTTGTATTGTGTCAGATCTCTTCCTCCCTCCCCCTTCTGCTCCCTACCCCCCTCCCTCTACCTCTCTCCTCTACTCCCCCCCCCCCACTCTTCCTTGCTACAATTTCTTTTCTTAATATTATGTTCTTGTGGTACTAGATCTTAGTAAATAGTAGTCATCAGTATCACACAACTTTGAATGACTGTGTTAATCTTGTATTATGTATCTTGTATTGTATCAGAGCTCTTCCTCCCTCCCCTTCCCCTCCCTACCCCCCCTCTCTCTCTACCTCTCTCCTCTACTCCCCCCCTCCTCAACTCTGCCTTGCTACTATTTCTTTTCTTAATATTATGTTCTTGTCACTAGATCTTAGTACATAGCAGTCAGTCATCAGTATCACACAACTTTGAATGACTGTGTTAATCTTGTATTATCTTGTATTGTATCAGATCTCTTCCTCCCTCCCCTTCCCCTCCCTACCCCCCCCTCTCTCTCTACACCTCTCTCCTCTACTCTCCCCTCCTCAACTCTGCCTTGCTACTATTTCTTTTCTTAATATTATGTTCTTGTCACTAGATCTTAGTACATAGCAGTCAGTCATCAGTATCACACAACTTTGAATGACTGTGTTATTTTAATGTATTTCTTTGTTTTGGCTACCACTGAAACAGCTCAAAATACTTTAAGTTAGTCTGTTTGACAAAACAAAGTCTTATCAAGTACTTTGTAGGCTATAAGGTGATGATGACACACCCACAATCAAGGATAACTGCCTGGATCTATGTATTCATCTTATGAAGAACTGATCAAAACTGCAAGATTTATTTTTAAAAAAACCCTAAAGGGCATGATTTTCTAAAAGTGTCCCTTTGAGAAGCTTTATAATACTTGAAAGTGTAATTTCTCATATGATGTAGGGGCAAATACCATAAAAAACACATTTATGATGTTTAAAAGTCAAATAAGAAATATGACTTCCACTATACATTTTCTATAATGAATGCCGGTAATGGGGCGTTGAGGGCGTAAAATTGATCTGGCGCAGTGCAGTGACATCGGAGTTTACCCTGCTCATTCAAATATTTATCACGGAAATATTTCGTGCATATAAGTACACGCAATTCGGCATTGTGCTAGCAAACGTATATTTTTCTGTCGCGCTTTCGTTACACGTGCAGTGCAAATTGGACCGGTGTCTTGACAGTGTACTACTAACGTTACGTTACTCAGATAGAAATGGCATCAATTAAAGGCATGGCGGTGATAATCTACCGACTTTTCCTTGTCGGTCTCACATTCATCTCAATGGCTAGCTGCTCTCGAAAGGTAAGCAAACCTTTGGGTGAAATCAGTGTGGGCAAAATCGTTCAAATTCGCTTAGATTTCTGTCGAGTGACTGGGAGCGGATTCCATCTACTACTACTAGAGCCGCCGGCCTGTAGTAGCGCGGCTCCAACGCCCGCCTGTCGGCTCCCGTCGCCTGTGCTTGCCTGGCCGCAGGTAGTGTCTAGTGATGATCGCCCGGCGCCTGGTGGCCTTTTTACACGATCCCATGGGCAAAATCCGGTTATTATGCAGTCATGCAGTCAGTCAGTAAATTAACTACCCAGTATACTGTCCTGTTGCTTGTGTCTGTCAATCCTTGACGAGTTAGATTTGTCATTTGATGTAACGGTTAAGTCTAATGGTCATGAATTGACCGACAAGTCTGTCTAATTCCGCGTTCTCATTTATTATTAATCATGATAATGATGACATTTGCTGGGTCAGTTTTAAAAAACTGACCCAGCAAATGTCATCATTATAAATGAGAAGTTTTTCGCGGAATTAGACAGACTTGTCGGTCAAGCCAAGATCATGAAGTGATTAGATCTATAGTACTTAGCAGGCCGGGCCCTAACTAAAAGTAAAATTTACGTACCAAGTACCGGTACCCGGACAGATACACAGCCCTGTCGTTGTAACATTGTGTACACTTGCTAAGTGTAAGTCGCGACAGTAGTAATAGTAATACTAGACGTCTATACCTGTCTACAGCTGTATATATAGTAGGGCCCTAGGTCCTAGATATCTAACGTTAGATATAAAATTTTATATCTGGTGATTCTACTCACTCAGTGAGAGTGTAAAACAAAAGTATAAAACCATGAAAACTGTATAGATGTAAATAGGACTGTAGGCCCATATTTCTTTATGAATGCGATTGACTGCTTTATGATGATGATACTAGAGACAGAGTTTTTACAATAATCACTGATAATCGTAAATGACTAAAAAGAGGTTGCTGAAACCAGAGAAGGTAACCATACACAGCCCCATCGGGCATACCAAGCCGCAAGAGGTGCCAAACTGCAAGAAGATAGAGTCAGAAGGGGCCTGAGATTTCAATCCTGGCAGAATTTTGGCAGAGGCAAAATGACAAACATACATGTACGTAGGGAAAGCAGTCACGTCACATAATTATAGACTACACACGACAGCACAGTTTGAGGAGGGCTATAAAATTGGGACACAGAAAATGAAAACAAAAGGGATTGGTTGGCAGTCACAGGCAGGGAGCCAAAACAGATGGGGGGGGGGGTCTAACAACAATAAGCAGTGAACAGACAAAAGGCAGAGGTGGGCCTTTGATGATCCCAAGGATCATAGGGGGCGACTTGTGAAGGATAATTTTATGAATAGGGTGGCAGCATATCAAACAAGATATTAAACAGGAACAACAAAAGGATACAGAATGGGGTTGGAATGTGTGAAGTCATTTCATTCAGAGCTTCTCAACCTCTGCTAGTTCGGATTGTGTCTGGACGAGTGCCCAAAGATTCAATGTCCTGTACAATCATGTCTGCGATAGAATTGTTAGGGAAGTTGAAATGGTGGCAAAGTGGAGTATCAAGCTTGGCTGTGTTGACAGTTGATCTGTCCCCATTAGGCCCTACACTTTTTGAGTGTGGTGTTGCTTTCCCCAACATGTGGTAATGGATCCTACAAGCTCTGCAAGTGATGAGATGCATGACTTACAGTCTGTACGTGGTTGCGCAAGTGATGTTGCCCTTGGTATGATGAGAGGCAGATAAGAGTTGCTGGTCAAAATATTACCCTCTTGGGTGTGTATGATTACAAGTGATAATCCTACTGGCTCACGAGGGTGAAGTGATCAGAATTGTTCTTGTCTGAAGACTAGAACATAACTTTCCCAGCCTTTCTGTATTCATGCCTACATACAACTTGAAGTTTGTCTTCAGTTTAGCTACAAGGTAAATCTACATAGTACTGTAGCTAGGTGGTTTGATAGTGTAGAGCCTTCTGCATATCACATCCTGCTGTTCCCAGGCAAAGAAGTCGGTGAAATGTCCTGAAGCATTATTTTGAGGTTCGAATCAAATATGGAATTTACATTTAAATTTAACTATACAAAAAAAAAAAAAAAAATGAGTAAAAGCATTCAATATAATGCAGTCATCCAGACAACTTAGATATTTTCTCTTTTTTTTTCTGTGCCAAATTCTGTGTAAAAGTATTTCAGGTGCTACAGAATCATACAAAATATATGTTTGTTCTTAACATTAGAGATGTGTTATTTCACTGAAATTTGTTTTAAGCTGAGAAAAAAAAAAACAGAAAAAGAAAAAGTAAAGAGTGCAAAGTTTTGCACCTGGTACAGTAATGAGAAACTCTCATAAATTGAAGACGTGCTATACAATCCAATATGACTCTCACATCGCTTTTATTTCCACTTGTTCTTGTTTCATTTTCCTGAAGGTTGGGGAGAGTAAACTTCCCTTACATCAGGAGCAAGATGCCATGTCGACACATTTTCTTGCCATTGAGCATTCCTTTGATCAAGGTAAGACACACTCGGGACTAAAAATGTGACCACCCAGCTCAAAGCCCACAAAAAGTCGCAGAGTATGATTCTCTGTAATACGCAAACCGTAGTCTGGAAGACTGACTAACCTTTTAAAGTTTACATCTTTTTAATACCTGGGAGAGTAATCTCAGCTACCTACAGTAAAGATTTGACAGCTGGAAACAAAACCGAAATTGAGATGTATTGTTAGCAGGTTTTGTGGACTGTATTTTTTTTTTTATTTATTATTATTTTTTTAACAGACACCTTTTAAATTACACTTTGTATATATATGTAAGAACTTGAAAATTCATTTTGGCCTACTTTTTGTGGGTTTTGAGCCACACGCTCACTTATTATGATAATGTTGTTTGAGATATTTTGGGACATTAAGAGTCAATTGTTACATAAAATATTTCAATTTTGTCCATCAAATCAGAGAAATTTCTTGTGAAGGCCAATCAGATTCAGTGAGCCATTGAAATGCTAGTGAATACTGTTCATAAAAGCTATATGAGGGTTTAATTTTCTCAAATTTTATAAATCACTATTGGACCGCAAGTATATTAACATGCAAAAATATCTTGAACTGACAGGCATTAGTGCACTTATGATAGTGTCGGTGTCAAAATCGTGATTTTTTAAATGTGGATTTGTCATTCAGTTGTATATTGTTCTATTCCCTTATTTCTATGTTATCAATGATATTTGGAGACTGTTACAATGATTTTTATGCCTCAGTGCATGACAATAAATGACTTGAACTTGAACTTGAACTCTGTGACGGTCATTTTTTTTTCTTCTTTTTTTCATTTCAACAGGGGCAACACCAGAGTTCAGCAGTCGAGGAGTTCTCAGCTTCCGGTCTAATAAACAAGGCTTCGGCACGTTTACCCAGCATGCACCACTGACAGCCGGCGAGAAGAGAAAACTTAAGGTGAGGGCCGTAACATGTCTTACACCATTTAAATGTGCTTTAATAGAAAGAGTAGACTATTGAGTGTTATTTCAGTTGCAGGTTACACCATATTGGGGGATGGTGGAGTAGGAAATATGGACAAAATGTAGAATAGCAAGCTGAAATTGACTCAGTTCAAACAATGCATGGACAGGTGGTGATTTCTTTTCAGTCTATTAAATTGGCAACTCTGAGTTTTCCTGCCTATTTTTACATTTGTTGTAAAGAAGATTAACTGAAATTGGTTGTATTCACTGAACCTCCCACACAGAGAGATTTCAACTCTTATAGTTTTTCAGCATTGTGACTGGAGTTATTTATTATTAATTAATGAATTTGTTTATTTATATATTTTATTATTTATTTATTTATTCATTTATGTATGGTATGCATTTCTTTATTTTTGCTTAAAAATTGCAGGCTTTATGACAAATACTGTTACTTTAAGTTGCTTCACTATAATGCCTATTGTAGGAAAGGTCAAAATACAGTTTTACCACCAAAAATATGTGTTTCAACCTTCAGAATACTGTTTTCCAGATTGGAATCCTTAACTAAATTAGGTAAAATGTATATGAAAGTACCCAATTGACACATAAACATCAACCTTTCAATAATCTTCTAAAAATTTGGCGTCGATGCTCTCAAACTTTTTCTCTCACTATTTTCAGGATTTGGCTCAACGAGACGGTATCTACAGGATTCGAGTGCCTACCCTCTTGGAGGAGAATGCAGAAAGTAGTTCGAAAGAATTTGTCTCAACTTTCACCAAAGCAGTGAGTGTAGAGTCCATGTCATACTGTGCAGGGTATGTAGTGTCATAACAAACTGTCTAATTTTTTTTCATGAATCGGGACTTTTTGACAATTTTGTGAGTGCCTACATTGGCACTTCTGGAGTACAGCAGTGGCCAGAGACAAACCAGGTATTATTTATTAATTTTGGGGAAGGAAACTAACTGTTGCCATCGTTCATTGAAAATAAAAATTGTGTTTTTTTTGTTTTGTTTTGTTTTGTTTTTCTTTTTTAAACTCAGATATTCATGGTATTTGTAGTACTACTAGTACATACACAAACTTGATGTACAGGGTGTAGACACATGAGCCAGCATGTACATGCACTATGCTTGTATGGTACTTATACTCTGGATCAGGTAATTGAATGTTCTTTTGCATGTTGGTAAATTTACAACATACATCCGACTGCGATAATTTCTCTCCCCCCCCCCCCCCCCCCCCGAAAAAAAGAAAAGAAAGGATAGAAACCTCACAGAAAGTATCCAGTGTATTTCCTGAGTTTTGCAGAATTTGTTTCAAATTGCAGTTTCTATAGTGTGGAAATGATGTAGCATTGTAGGTTTCTTTTTTTGGCCGGAATTCACAAAGGCAGTTTAAGATTTTACAATTCCTGATTATAATCTAGTCTTTGATTATCAAAACAAGCATGAACTGAAATGTAACGTGCACTGTGCATGAGTCAACATACTTTTATCATTGATTGTCTGTTGGCATGTACATGTAGATATTTTTTTTCTTTTTTTTTATTTGCTTGTCAATCATCACACTGCAAAATATGCTAAGTCTACAGTAACTCCCTGTTGCAGGTACACTAGTAGACTGTTATATTGCCACTGTTTCTGGGTCTTATACCTCCCTGACATTAAAAAATAGAAAAAAATATACATACGTGTATAATGTATGTCTTTTTTTTATTTTAATTGGTAGATCATGAAAAATTGTTTATTCTGCTATTGTATCCTCTACATTTCTGAACAGTGTGCAATACTAGAGTCCCGCCTCTCAGAAGAAATCACTGTCAACGTTGACCAATCAGGGAATGTTCTCGGCGTGTCCATTGTCCCCCTGAAGGGGTCATGTGACCATGAGTCGGCGATAGAGTCGGCGTCGTTGGACTACTTCAACACCACCGTCTCATTGTCAGTCACTGTAGCGGGCCCTGCGTGAGTATCTTTTTTAATACTAAAGGCTGAGTGCAAATCAACCAGGAGTGTTTGTGTGTGCTATTCGGTGTATGTAGTTGTGTGTGTTTGTGTTTGTGTTTGTGTTTGTGTTTTTGTTCAGGGTATGTGAGCATGTATGTGTGTGTGTATGTGTATGTGTATGTACATGTGGTTTTGGTGTACAGGTATGTGAGTGATTTGGTATTTGGGTGTGTAGATGTGAGAGAGGTAGAGATAGAGTGAAGGAAGTAGAATGTTACAAATTAGAGAGAAAAAAAATTGAACAATTATTAGCTCAAAATTGTCTGCATTTTTAAATTGTATGGTATTTCTGCTTTGGAAAGTCATTCACGGTTTTTAATTTTTTTGTAAGCTTGCTTTACTATCTAAAACCTATAATGCAAAGCAACAAACTTTCTTATAAATGTGACTGTGCATCGCAAAACGAACAAACAGTCGCACCCCTTAATTTTACGTGAGGAGTCAAAAGAGGTGAAATGGGTCAACCAAGTCAATATTAAAGACCTAATAAAATGGTTTAGGCATTTTTTTCTCAATGATGTAATAATATTAAATGTGAAATTCTAAGTAATTCTATGGTTGTGCGGGGTTTTTTTACTGTTCTGAATTTTGTTCTATATTTGTTAACATAATGGATACAATTTCCTCGGTTTTGGAAAACTTGCTATACTTTCACCGCATGCGGCACACTATCACTTCTAAATTGTGATGACGTCTAAGAACGGAGTCGTTAAATCACGACCAGTCTAGCCGTAGCCAGCGAGCTGGCAAGGCAATGCTAGCGCAGCACAGCGACAGCCGGCGCGCGGCCGGCGGCTGCACTGGCCATATGGCTAGCGCTGGCGGAGGAGCGAGCTAGCGAGCGCATAGGAGGTGCTGCGCTGCACTATTGTCATTGGCTAAGCCTTTAGACAAAAGAATATTTAATGAACTGTATCGGATTTAATACTGCATATAATACAGATTACAACTGTGGTACGCTTGGATATCCATTATTTTCGGCGAACTCGTGAAATAGGCCCCACCACTGCGTGTCTGTACTAATAGTAATACTTTATTACTACGCTACGGCGACTCGCCTGTTTCAGCCCCACCGTGTGGCGTTCATCTCAGTAGGTAAGCACGGCGGTGGGGCTGCCTTCCACAGTGAATACTCGTGAATGCGGCGAAATGACTTCATAATATGGCCCTCGGCTCGACTAATTTAACAGCCAATTTAACCATAAATACAACCCTACCTAACCCTAAACCCTAGGAGGACCTACCCTTGCTTCCTATAAACGCACGGGTACGGTGCACGCGTGACTGTGGTGGGGCCTGTTTCACGATAGCCCCACCACCACTGCGTGTCTGTACTAATACTACGGCGACTCGCCTGCTTTATAGGCCTAGACCTACTCGTGAATCCAGCCCCACCGTGGCATTCATCGGTAGATAAGCACGCTGTTTGGGCTTCCTTCCACAGTATGATTTTTAGCATAAAACAAAAACTACTCGACCAAAATTGACGATCATTCTTGGTATCGTTTTTCTTAGAAAATGACGCATCTAAATTACTGATCATATTGCAGAAACTGACTATGGGAAACTGGTTAGGCCTTTTTTTTTTTTTAGCCACGACCCACCCTGTAACAACATATCCCCTAACTGCGACAGCCGCCACACGTATACACTGCGTGTGGCGGCTGCGCCGTGCTCCCATTCATATCTTCATGTTGAACAAACGGGTGCCTTTGCGGCGCTATATTTCCTTAATTTTTTAGCAGAAACTACTAGGAATACTTACATGGGTCGATGAAACCTAAATGACTATCATCGGCGACTGTTTGATGCATTTCATTGCTTGTGATGCACAAAATGATGTCTTATAAGCAGCTCACCGATGTTCACAGAATTCACAATCACTTGCACTTAGCGCACAGAATACTTGAACGAACATAAGCGAAACTGCGGGGAAGCCGCCAGGACCGCGCCTGGCGGCGCGGTCTCCGGGGCTACATATCCCCCTAACCGTTAGGCGTTAGAGTGTAGCCTCTGTACTACTACCAAAGATTCTGCTATTACTACTTACTAGTCTACTAGACCTAGTGCCGTAGTGGTAATAGTACACTACTAGTAGTAGTACTAGTAGACTACTACTACTAGTAGACTATTATAACTACTAGTAGACTGCTACTAGATCTACTACTAGACTACTACTGGTAGTTTAACTTGTAAGCGCCGGCCGATGGGCCAGGCCACGGCCGGGACGCTCCCGCTTGCTTGCTGCGGCCGGAGTAACCGCTCACAAAGAGCTGGGCCTGTTCTTCTAATCTACTTCATAGACAGTTACAACTTACAATGTCAGTCATGTAGAATACAGTGTATCCTTTCTAACGTTAAACTATATGGGGGCATACCAGACATACCACTCTGTATTTCCCAGGCGATCGTTTCCGTGAGGTCTATTCTCGGGCTTGGTGCCATGTTCATACGCTCTTGCACTGGCAGCGGGGGAGATGCAGCTGGTTCATATCGGTAAGGTGCAGCCCCACGATAACGTTCTGGTTCATCGGCTGCCTCTCCCTCCCCATCTTCCCCTGCCTTCAACTTCATGTGCCTCCTCTTCCTCTCCGCTATTGTCAGAGCTGCAGTGTTCATCATCATCATCAATGTCGAAGTTTACCCATATAGGGGAAGACATTACGTGTATGCTCGAGGTACCAGGTATCTGTGCAAGCTAACTTAGTGATAATGTACGTGGTAATGCGTACATGTCGACAGTCAGTGTGTCGACCGGGAGCGCACATCCCGCGGGCCCGGGCCTGGCCGGGCTAGCTATCGTGTACGCGCGTGTACCAAGCTAGTAATCTGAGTGCTTGTGCTGAGCGGCGTCTGCTAACTGAGCACAACTCCGTGCTTATACGTCATCAATCGGTTCAGGGGTGTTGGTCATGTGACTATCTTTTTCGCAAAAGCTGCAACGGGGTCCTCCAAAAATGTGATATTTGGGGGAGTTTCTAGAAGCGATAAAAACCGGAACGACACTGACAACATATTTACATTGATAATCATTACATATATTTTACATTTCTTTTGCATATTAAAAAATGTTGGAAGCATTTTATTAGGTCTTTAAGTATTTCATATTTTCTGAAAGAGCTACCCTTCTACATTATTCTTAATTTTGGGATCATAAAATGAATGGGAAAGTGCATTTTCAGCAATTTTCTACAACCCTTTTTTGTAGGGTAGTGAGATCAGGGATGTCTTAGAGGCGCCTTTTCATTACTTGATAATCTTTTGCACAGTTTTCACTTTCAAGTCTGATAATAATGCCACTGCTTTGAAAGATGGCATTAATCATGGGCAGAATGTGTTTATAGAGCACGCTCAATTTCAACTTAATCTGAAAATCTCTTCATTGCTCTTGCTTAAGGGGTTTACATCCTTTTTTTTTTGTCCCATTCATCGCACAGCTAGCACAGCTTGGTAAAGATTAAGTGCTTTAATAGACAGATAGACCCTGTACTTCAGAGCCGCTTTTCTCGGTTAAAACTTTTCCAGAGTGTGCGCTTTCTTTCCAATATTTAGATAGGTTAGGAGAGTCCATTTCAATTGAGCTATACATCATTTAAAAGCTTAGAGTCTGCTCTTTCAGAATATGCCATTAGCTAAGAACCCATGTCTGGCGACTTTTTGTTTGTTTTGAGATGCGGGGTCACGAATCATGTGTGAAGTAAATACTGTGTGAAGAGTTGAGTTTTGCCCAGTGGACAATCTGTCACTTTCATGTATGCAGTATTTAACTGTATATTGGATTAGATGTCTCAGAGCTTGGAAGAATGTTCCATGGTATCTCTTGCTGTGTTTGATTTCAGGCCGGAGACACAGGTGTACATTCAGAAGATGGAGGAGGAACGACTTCAGAAGGAGAAGGGCAAAGGTCAAGACAACCGTTCCTTTTTTGGAAAATATGTAAGTATTACCTGAAATTATTATGCCTCAAATTGCCAAATCATACTCCATGTACACTGTATGTTCAGTGATCACCCTCCATAGAACTTGGTGCGTACCTGCATCCCTCCCCCTCCCCAGGGAAGAAAAAAAATTTAAAAAAATCCCCAAACATTAAAAGCTCTGTTTTGGAACACATGGTGTAGTACTGTAGATGTTTCCTCCTCAAAAAGGTGGTGGGTTTTTTCACTCTCTCTCTCTCTTGCTTTCGCCAGTTCATAATAGGAGTCCTATAACGCAAAATATGTTTTGGACATTCACTACTAGTCTTCTACACATACAGTTCAAGTGTGGTGGATTAAGTATAAATAAATCTGACATCAATTTAACTGAAGGCAAGGGGCAAGGCAGAAGGCAAGGGGAATAATATTACCCTTAACATACGTCAGCGACGAGTCAAGGAAATGTGCACCTTTTTCAAAAAAAAAAAAGAAGAACATTATGAAATTCTCTTTATATTGTCCTTATATTGTTGTATGCATATGACATCATACACTCTAGTAGTCTTCTCATCTAGCAGTGACTGTGCAGATACTTTAAAAATTCATAACTTTTGAATGGATTGTCAGATTTTCCCCAAACTTTCACTGATGTGTTCTACAAATATTGCTGCATTCACTCAATCCGTACGTAAATGAAGGTGGACTTGTCCTTTAATAACTGTATAGTGTAGAAGGGATGATCATTGAATGTACGCATATCATGTAAATGAACAAACAGACAAAAGTACTGTAATGGATTCTGTAAATGCTGTAAATGGTTTCATTGCTTCCCTTTATAGGAATCATAGCCATGTTTGGATATTTCATTAGCATGTGTTTTTAAAACCAAATCAGATAAACATGTCTCTCTAGGCGTTTTCACATCAGCCCGATAAAAATCCAAGCTCGAAATATTTTCCACGATTGCGAATTAGAGCGCTATTTCATTTCTTATTCACATCAGCTCAAAGAGGGGGTAGCCTGAATAGTTAAAAATTTTGAAATAGCTAATTCGACAGCTGAGTATGTGCAAACAGCATCAGTAATGTGTGTGCCCTCTCAAAAATTCCTCGTGATTTGTGTGCAGTTTGCCTTGATTGGGTCACACACACTAGGATATGATGGGATTCATCGCGCTAATTTCTCGAGTCGTTTTCACATTATCAAATAGCGCGCCACTATCCCGCTATTTCAGAAATTTCCTGAGTTAGAGTCGAGAAATTTTCTCGACAGAGCGATACAATTAGCGCGCTAATTTGTGTTCACCGCGCTATTTCGCTATCGGGAAAATTTCCCAAGTCAGAAAATAGCATGCTATTTCGAAACATCGGGCTGATGTGAAAACGCTTACTGAACCTACAGTGTAGCAGTCCCCTTTCGTAATTCTGAGATCGTGAGATGTGTCCCATTTGGGCACTGTCCTTGATGGACAGGATTCTTCACTATTCAAGAGCGCCCTCGCTTTTCACTTCTCCCACAGTGGATGTACATCGTGCCCGTGGTTCTCTTCGTCCTCCTGTCCAGCGGAGGAGAGCAGCCACGAGGCTGAGGCAAGGTCATCGGGTGCCGAACCAGTGAGCAATATTCCTGGAGGGAGAGTGAAAGGGTTAAAGGAAAACAAACTACTTTGGATGCAATGAGCCTCTTTGTGGTGTGCATGTGAGACCTGTCACTACATTTCAAGGCACTCTAATGGTGCAAGGCCTTTCTGAGATATCATTCAGTGTTTTTATTAGGTGGTGTTTCATGTCGTCCTATTTGTTTATGTTTATCTGTGTGTTTATTTGATTTTTTTTTGGGGGGGGGATGGGACAGAAGATGGAAGGTAAAAAATGTTATTTAGTAATTGTTGCTCAAATATATCAAGGAAAAATTGAATGTTTGTATACATACCACTCCATAAGACTTATGCAATGTAGTCTTATCTTTGTGTGCCATTTGTGAGAAAGTCAACACAACTTGATGTTGCCCAACACAGGCTGGTGCAAAAGACGTTTAAGAAAAGAAGGAAGAATTGACTGATGATGTCTCCATATATTTTCATTTATTTCTTATTTCTTACTTTTGTTATAAAGAAATCCCACTTTGTTCGGAAGTTGATTCAATTTTTTTTTTTTTTTTTTTTTTTTTTTTTACAGTGAGCTGTAAATGTGTGGATGAGATATTCAGTATTTTAATAGTAGTGCTGGAAAGAATGTGTAGTGCATATTGGATATGACACAGGCCTGAATTCAACTTTAGATACAGCTGTACTTTGAAGAGTGCATCTTGTACTCAGGCCATGACATAGTTCTGTCCATTTGCTGGATGATAGATGCAATGCATCCATCACAGGACAGACAAGGATCAGAGGATAGTCAAGTATTTTAGGGGACAGGCAAAAGTATGTCCTACCTCCACACTTATCAGTATTTTTAACCATTTTTCTGTCTATTATGGAAAATTGGTGTATGCTGTTGAGAAAAGAAGTGATCCGCCTTTGATGATTACATTAAAACATTTCAGTGAATGGAATGCTAACATTACTTGTAATTTAAAGGGACACTGACCTGGGAATCTAGAGGGCACTGTTGGTTGCCATGGTGATTTGCTGCCATCATTATTACAAAGATCAATGATGTATCAAAAAGCAAGTTAGCTGTCAATCAAAGAAGATCACAGATGCATGTTGTGTGCGCTGTCTTTTCTACAGGTTCAAAAGTCTTCACTGTTCACTGTGCATAGCACAACATATTGCACAGCAATCTGTTGACTGCTGCGTACAGTACTTGTGTATACCTGCCACATGTATTTACTTGCTAGCTGGCATGTACACATTGCCTTAAAGGGATGGTATAGTATTGGTGGAGATAAGAATTGGGCTTTTAACTTTTTGCGAGATACCAAGAAAACACATGAAATAGTACAGAGCATACCATTCTAAGAGAAATTCAAAGTTTATTTGATGAAAATCGGGTTTGGAATGACTGAAACATCCAAAAACAAAGTAAAACAAAGCAATCATAGTAAAAGGGTGGGTCTCACATTTTATTACAATCACTCCGTTTTTGATATCTCGGCCATTTCAAAACCAATTTTCATCATATAAACTTTGAATTCCTCATGGAATTACATGTTCTTTCATATTTCATAGTAGGTTTCTCATTATCTCACCAAAAAATGTCAGAAACCTGAAATTAGGTCTCAACCAAAACTGTACGATCCCTTTAAGGATCCTAAATGTAGTAGGTGGATACAGCTAGGAGTAATGGTGGAATCAAGAGACAAACTGAGATACATTACTACAACCATTTTTGGCATACCTTACATGTTTTTTTTGTTTTTGTTTTTTTTCCGGAGGTTCGGAAGACAGCTAAGCGTATGCGTGGGTCCACGCTGCAGCGTGCCCTTGAACCCTGGGTCCATTTTTTAAAATGAAATCCCTGCAAACAGCACCATTAACATAAATTCATGATATTAGTAGTCCCAGACTTGCATTTTACCTTGTTATATAAGGAGGTTTTTCCTGTTATCCATTATTATTATTATTATTATTATTACTATTATTTATAATGCGCTTTTCCCACAAGGCCCAAAGCGCTTACAATCAATTCAAAACATGTACGACGGTATGTGTAATTGGATAAATGTTATATATACAGCTACGAACTAGTTGCTACTGAAAAGATGTGTTTTCAAGGCTTTTTTGAACACACTGACTGATGGAGACTGTCTAACGGTAAGTGGTAAATTGTTCCAGTGCTTTGAAGCAGACACAGTAAATGTCCTATCACCGGCTAAGGTGCGAGTAACAGAGTATATGAGACGAAGCGGATCACTAGATGACCTCAAATTTCTAGTAGGTGTATATAAAGTCAAACAGGCGTCTAAATATTTCGGAGCTTGATCGTTAAGGATTTTATAAACAAACAAAACTAATTTGAAAATTATCCGTTGCTTCAAAGGAAGCCAGTGCAACGACTTCAGAAGTGGCTGAGATGGGTAGTCCCTAGAAACCTGAAACACTAATCGGGCTGCCCAATTTTGAAGTCGCTGCACACGATCCAGTTGAGTTGAAGGAATGGAAGAGAGAAGCCCGTTACAATAATCTATACGGGATAGAACTAAAGAACGCACTGCGTTATGACATGCAGATTGATCAATAAATCTCCTGATCCTAGCAATATTTCTTAAATAAAACGTAACAGTACTACAAATTTGAGAAATATGTTGAGACATTGACATTCGACGATCAAAAATAACACCAAGATTTCTTATTGTTTCTGAGGGGCTAATTAGTGTGCAACCAACATTGAGCTGAATGTTTGAAAGACCGCGCAGATTGTGGGCTGAAGCTGCTACAAAAAACTCAGTCTTCGAATCATTCAGTTTCAACTTATTTGCTACCATCCATTTCTTAATATCTAAAATACACATTTGAAGTTTAGTGATGGCATTAAAAGAAGCTCCTGGAGTCTTCGGGTCATAAGAAATATATAACTGTATATCATCAGCATAAAGATGGTAATTAACATCATAATGTTGGGCTATCTCGCCAACTGGAAGAGTATAAATTGAGTATCCTATGGGTCCTACAATTGATCCCTGGGGAAGTCCAAACTCCAACACAGTGGGGTTTGACAAATTACCGGCAATGTCAACTTGAGAAGACCATCCCAAAAGGTATGACTGAAACCAGGACAAAACTGTTGACCTAACACCTGTTCGTTTATATAAACGGGAAAGAAAAATTTGATGATCAATCGTGTCAAATGCGGCTGACAGATCTAAAAGAACAGCAAAAACAACCTTGTTTGAATCAATGGCAAACATAATATCATTTTTCACTTTTACTAAAGCTGACTCAGTACTGTGCCGAGACCTGTAAGCAGATTGAAAAGAATCAAAAAGATTGTTAGACTCAATGTGATGAACTAACTGTTTACAAACTGCTTTCTCAATAAGTTTACCTAGAAATGTTAAATTTGACACTGGTCTATAATTCTTAAGTTCGTTTTGGTCCAGGCTGGGTTTCTTCAAAAGTGGTTTTACTATTGCCGAGTGTGCTCCTTTGGGAAAAACACCTGTGGAAAGAGATTGATTGACTATGTTTGTAAGCAATGGTAATACATGATTGAGGTTCTCTTTCAGGAGCCATGTTGGAATGGGATCAAGTTGACAAGATTTAGTAGCAGATGACATAATGATTCTGGATAAATCTGATTGTGTAAGCAACTGAAAATTCTCAAAAAAAGGAATATTTACGTTTACAGTATCACAAAACTGGTTTACAGTGATTCTGCTGCACGCATCTACTTCATCTCTAATTTTTCTTATCTTTCCGACAAAAAACAAAGAAAATTGATTCGCTAATATGGATGCAGAATCATACAAGGGGAGATAACTTGCTTTCTTATTCAAAAGTGAGTGGATAATGCGATGTACCTCCTTGACAGTGCATGAACTCAACTTGTCTTTCAAAAATTTCTCTTTAGAGACATTAATAACCCGACATACATCTTTATTTGCTGCAATGAACAGTTTACGATCTGAATCAAGTCTTGTTTTGCGCCATTTTCGTTCTGCTTTACGACGAAGTTGGCGAGCTACAAGTGTGGACTCATTAAACCAAGGCATACGTGATTTCAAAGGACGAGATTTTGTCTCAGATGGAGCATAGGTATCGAGTACCTTAGTAACTCCAGAAACATACCAATCAAACAAAGACTCGCTATCTAATCCTGCGGGTTGAGACGACACTAATTCCTGCAAAGCATTAGCAAATTGAACTTTATCAATTTTGCGATAATTGCGTAATGAAGAAGTAATAGAAATTAACTCTGATTTCTGTTTAGCCAGTGAGAAACGGATCATATGATGATCAGAGATACATGTTTCAAATGTATTACAATCTGATATTACTAAATCATCTCGGGTAAAAACTAAATCTAAGGTGTGACCCAGATTATGAGTTGGACCTTGGACGTGTTGGATAAGCCCAGCAGATGCTGTACTATTATTCATATGGAGCACATCACTTTTAGACATGTCTTCCCAATGGATATTGAAGTCTCCTAATAACACCAATTTCCCCGGATACAAGGATATCTCACTTACAAATTCATCAAATTCGTTCAGAAACTTAGAAGATGTTAGTCTATTTACTGAAGAGGGTGGTGGTCTATACACAATGAAAAAATTGACCGAACATGACAAATCAGTAATGTGTGCCCACTCAAAAGTGGAAAAAGACAGAACAGAATTTTTCATCATCAACTTAAGAGTAGACTTGTACAATACACCAATTCCACCCCCACGTGTACTTGTATTTCGTGGTGAATTTATAAAAGAATACCCTCTAGGAGTCAACTCCCCAATTATCACATCATCCTGGGGGTTAAGCCACGTTTCTGTGATAAACATGATATCGAAGTCATGTTCGTGAACATATTCAGCAATGCATATTGTTTTGTTTCTGACAGAATGTGCATTCCATAAACAGACATTACAATTGGACTCTACAAAAGAATTACTTAAATTTGGCACGACTTTAAGATTGTCGACGTTCATCCCTCTCAGTTTCTTGTAGGTCAGTTTCCTACATGATGAGGTGATCACTGGTATATGTGACAATGAAGGGGCACTTAGTATTGTGCTCACTCGTGTCCGTGTCTTAACACTCTTCCGACGTCCCCATCTCTTCCCTCGAAGATGTGTCTGAACACCTAGCTCTTTGATTCTTCTCCATACATTCTCATTGAGCATGCCCCTGTTCTTGCCTGTTCTATGAAGAAAATTGGGCAAATCATTAGTCACTGTCTCCAGACTCAAATGTCTCCATGCAGGGTTGCACAGCAGTAGAATCTCCCTGTTGTATACAATGCGTTCCCCAGTACCAAGTCTATTGTAGGATGTAGAATGTATCGGAGTACGACAGCTCAAGTGAGAATACTCAGCTGTTGGTCCTGGGTTAGGGGCGACATCTCCGGCTTTCAATAAATTGAGCTGAAATGTTGCAGAGGAATTCCTGTAGTATGGCAGCCGGTATTTAAAGTATTTACAATGAAGAAAGGGCTCTCTATTTCCTGAATACCCTTGTACACATACATGATAGTTTGTGGTTGAGACTTGACAAACAGATACAATGTGAATGATGAGCCAAAGTCTCAATAGATCCATTATACTACCAGAATAACAATGACTTAAGTATGGCAGGCACTCTGTTAGAGTTGAGCGAACATGAATAAGGCGCAGATGAAAGTGAAGTGCATAGTCACTGTGTACACAAAATGGATTACAAATTCAGTGTAGCTCAAATCAGAACTTGTAAGAAAATAATGCATAAAATATCTCACCAAATACAGCAAAATACAGTTCCAGATTTGGCCACCTGTATCCATCTACGTTATAAAATAGGATGATACAATCGAAAATCCAATATTTCACAGAAATACAGTGAAAATAACACAAAATGTCAGAGCACAAAATAAGAGCATGTCAACCACGCAGGGCATCCTCTTTGGAGTGAGTTTCCACTATTTAAACATGTAAGCTGGAGACCTATGTCCGCTCTTCTAACACCTTTTTTCTATCTCTATTTTTCCTTTGTTTTATTGCCGTGACATGAGTCACTTCTCATGATATCAGCATATGACACGAATGTGTATATTTGAACGAAATGGAATATTTGTGCCAAAAAAAACCCCCCAAACAAACAAACAAACAAACAAACAAAAAAATCATTATCCATGGGGATAATGCATTCCTCAATGTAGGATGGTAATGCTCGTTGTAGGCACACCTAATGCAATACTTTGGGGACTTTTTTTTTTTTTTTTTTTGCCTAGGAGTAAATCGCAATGGGGCCTAGCTGCTATTTGTGCTGTCTTGTTTTGTCTTGAGTTATATAGAAATTGGGGCATTGTGATAAGGGTACATAAGAGGGTTGGTTTCAGATTTTGATATGTAAAATCATATGTGGCATATGTATGCAAATCAGTGTAGGGTTGATCCTAGTTACATTGGGAAATGTTTAGTTGATGAATTGAATTAACAGACTTAATTGGTAGTTGTGCTTTGGACTTGTAGTCACATGTAGTCTTGATAATCATAATCTATAATGAAGAATGTACAGTCTATAGCTTTCTGTCATTTCTTTTCAACTTAAGTGTTTGTTGGTTTTTTTTTTTTTTTTATTCACTAATGTCAATGAGAAGCAGTGTCCCAGGACTTCAAGGGCTTGGAGTTTATTCAGAATTATAGGATTAGGATTTTTAAATTTTGTCATACCATTTAGGCAACTTCTCAAGGGATTCAATCCCTCCTCCTTTTTTTTTGAGCTGTTTACACGCTGTGATGTGATTGCATTTCAGTGTGAAGGTGTGACAGGTTTTTTGACAATACCTTGGACGATGAATTGAATCATTATTATTTTTTAAAATCATTTCAAGATCAACAGCATCTGAGTGCATTAATCTTCAGAACCTCTTCCCTCAAGAAAAGAGAGAAAAAGAGAAACACAAAGAAACAGAATGAGAGACAGCGAGAGAGATAGAGAGAGAGGGGGGGGGGGAGCAAGAAAAAGGAACAGATGTTAATCAAATGCTCGATGTAACAAACTCTTTACACAGATCCCAATGATACAAAATTCTTGATGTAACAAACTCTTTACATAGATCCCAGTGATACAAAATTCTGTGGTTATCACATTTCACTGCTGACACAAGAAAGTGCATTACATCTACTATAATGATAAAAGATACTTGTCTAAAGGTTTTTCTTTTATATCACGTTTCTAGTGTTGTATTCTGAGGTCAGCAAGAGTTATGTCCTAAGGTCAAGAAGCACATCATTAAATCCTTCTGTATATTAAAAGACAGTAAAAAAAAAAACAGGACGAGAATTGCCATGACAGTGACAGTAAGATATAGTTGGGGGCCTAAGGGCTCAAAATGGGTTGTTTGGTTCAGATTCTTCCAAAAGCACCAAATTTGGCTCATAGGTCCCTTGTACCATACTCTTTCGATTTTTGATGGGCGCCAAGACTAAAAACCCTTGGGGCCGCCATATTGGTGGAATCCAATATGGCCGCCATCCAGGTTAAAGGTCAACTGCAGTTACAAATTGAAAAGGTTGATTAATGTAATGAATCCCATGTAGAAGATTTTACGGGGTTAGAGAATGTGATTCTAAATGTCATTTCTGCAATTCAAGGTCACTATCACCTCTCAAGGTCACTCTAAAGGTCAAATAAGGGTCAAATCAGGCATTTTGTGCATTTTTCGAAATGGCGTCTGTGCGCATTCAACTGCAATTCACTGGTACCCCTATTTTGTACCATTTGTCATCTCTTCCATACTCCTTCAATGGTCAATTAGGGCCAAGAGGGGTTCCATATCAATAATGATTATGACAAATAAATGAAAAAATATTTTTAAGATATATATACACATAAATATGTTGAAATTTTGAGCACAGAAAATGGGCTTCCATCGGTTTCGGTTTTTTTTTTTCTCATTTTCTTTGCTCAAAGTTTTCACTATTTATCAATTGTTTCTGGTCATTCTTTCCTTTCTTTGTTTCAACATATATATATATATATATATATATGTATATATATATATATATATATATATATGTATATATATATATATATATATATATATATATATATATATATATATGTATATATATATATATATATATATATATATATATATATACATATAAATGCTTAAATATGGCCGCCATCCTATTCCAAGGTGCCGAATCAGGGTGCAATGGCAAAGAGGTTAATAAACACGCCTAATCTTATTTTGTCTTCGTTTTTCCTTCTGACGAGATAGCTGGATAGCCCGTATGCAACTAGCTGGTCAGTTGTATGTACTTGGGGTGGACTACTTTACCGGTTTATGCACCTTGAGTTTTCCGATAACGGAATGCCGATTCGGGATCTTTTCATGTGTCTGGGTTTGTGATTCTTTCACACAAGGGACTTCCACTTTTTATATCCAAGTGATGAGGTGCAAAGTGTTGTGCCTCTACTAGAAGGGGACGGTATGACAACACACACCATTGCTCAGCTAGACTTGAGATAAGTGGGATTCGAACCCGCGCCGGAACACATGTCTTTAGACCGCAAGCCATACGCTACCGACTGAGCCACCTCGTCACCTTTCATGGTCAATTATATAACTTTCCAGCTGGCAAGCGATATGATTCTCCTCCTGCTGAAATTGGTGTATGCCTGCTCTCCCTTGCTTACAGGGAATCGAGTTCCTCAATCCAGGTCAGACCAGTATTCTAGGGGCAGCTAACTAAATTCGATCATTAAAGTCCTTCAATGGCAGTATCGTATCAGAGTAGGTGAAGACAATTCAGCTGAAGGTTTTTTTCTTATTTTTTTTATTCTCTTTTTATCAAACGAAGCCGTTTCTTTACTGAAAGCGCAAATGACTAGGGAACTGAACACCTATTGATGTTGTATGGGATACTGATCCTGAAGAAAATAATCTTAACATTTTTGCGTAGCAACACTGTGAAGTCCTCTGATAAAAGATGGTGATGGCACCACTCAAATCTAAAATTGTGATTGGAAGAGCGTAGCGGCTTCCTGAAAATTAAGATTGAAAAATAAAGAACTGCCCTCATTTATCAGCGCACAGATATCCAAGAATAAATGAGCACCTGATTCGAGACGGAAATATCCAACAGGAATTGTGATCTCACAACCCTTCAGCTTTCCAACAACTTAGATGCTATCTAAGCAAAGATATCCTTACAAAGGATGACATGTTGTTTTCTGAAAGCATTTTCTGAAAACAGTATACAATCGCACGGATGAGCATAATATCACATTTTCCGTAGTGTGCTTTTTTTAATCCCTTTGATCTGAGGGAGTTACGGGTGGGTCGTGGTATTGAAAAGATAAAGGCCTTTTCAGCTCTTTCCTGTACAGCATACCTCTCTTCCAGAGCCCAACATCAGGCACTGACAGGGTGCGACATTACTTCAGACTTGCTTTGATGTGGCATGCAAAATGCCTAAGTAGTATGGGTCAGCAAACCAGAGCTCACTGACACATTAACTACTTAAGTAATCGTGCTCATGTCCAGCAAGGACTGATGAGCGACAAGGTTTATGGGGCAGCCTGCGTCAACGAGGGTAGGCATCATCTCGTCATAACGTGGGAGCAGATCATCAGAAACCACCCTATCTGATGTGATCCCTGACTTCAGGGAGTGATGGAGTTGGAGGAAAGATGGCACAGGTACATGGCAATTACTTGTACTATCAGCCACTCTCCGCAATGCTTCAGTAGCAAATTTCATTCTTCTGCACCACAGCTGTTTTAAGGCATGCATTGGGAGGTGGAAAACATGGAAATGGAAAAAAAATCATGAAATGAATGAATGAATGAATGAATGAATGAATGAATGAATGAATAAATGAATGAATGAAGGTGAGAATGCACAATGTACATCAGGGTCAGACGAGCCATGGTCAGTAGTTTGATATTGCTGCAAACTTAAAGTGGGGGGGGGGGGGAGGGAGGGGATTGAGGGCCTATCTGACGGGAGGAGACATTGTCGCAATGCCAGCGTCTCGAAGAAATTGTTTTCGCTGTCACAACTAACGCGATTTCCAGGGCGACGTCCAAGACGTCTTCAAACAAAGGGACAACTTATTTGCTTGGAAATCACGGGGCTGTTGGCACGGCTTTTGCAGTCGCAGGGACTTATCAGAGACGTCTTTATCTCAGCGATTTCTCCCTTTCGTCGCCATTATGTCATTACGGTCTCCACAAGATGCGGGGACATCTCGAAGATGTTGCAGACAAATTTAGTCCCCACGACATGGCCACAGTGATGGAGACTTCGCAGAGACGTCTCGGAGACAAGCTGGAAGACGGAAATAGTCTCTGAAAAAATCGGAAATGTTCGATTCTCCTGCGAATCCTGGAGATTGGGCTCGTCTCCAGGAGACGTGCGTCGTAGAGATGTTGCGGAGAGTACAGTTGCAACCTATAGTCTTCAGACTAACGAGATACCAACTTATAAAATCTTGTGATATCATACCAATTTGCGTCCAAGCACTTTGGGTATAATCTTAATAGACCCTAGAAGGTGTCATGAAAGTTGTACTATGGCGTATCTAATCTGAACCCTGTTAATGGTGTCACTGTGGCACCTGTGAAATATGCTTGTTCCCTACATGATGTCACCAGGACCGTCATGTTCTCTGAACGGCATGGGGTGGAGGCACATAAATTTCCTATTGAAGGACTTTAGAATCGAACTTTCTTACACAAGTTCGAAAATAGCAAATTGATGCCAACCTGATGTACTAAAAACTCTCTTAAACACGACAGATTTTTTTTTTCATCCAGATTAGGAGTGATCTTCATAATTATTATTCCATTGAATTTAAATCTGAATTATGAATATCTATTGTGATTGAGGATCCCTGAACTGCAACAGAGAAATAAAAACACTTCTCTCTTAAATGGCAACGTCAAGGACGCTGGTAATATAGAGAGTAGCCCACCCCCACCCCCCTTATTGCTAAGTGATTAATATATTAGGTAGCGATAGGATTCTATTTTTCATATATGTATGTTTTTAATGCATTCCTTGCAGATGAAGATGAAAATAATAATCCAATAATTAAATCTTGAAAACTCTTTTAAAGGGCATTACCCATAATTCTAACTAGCTCTTTTGGCTGTCATTAACGCAAATGCAAATATATTGCATTCCGTAAATATGACCAGTCGGTGAGGACATTTCCTCTTAGCGCCTGTAATGTAAAAATAATTAATGGAATGATTGTGACATGAACTATGATATTCCATAGCTTTGTTCAGAACCCCACTTCAAAACTTGTGTAGCCATACTGTAACAGGCCATAATTGAAGTGATGCAGAAAAAAAATTACCGTAAGTAATCATTAAAAATGAAATTGAAGGGTTACCAAGTCTTCAAATTTGATTGTGAAATAAGGATCTGAGTAAGATCCCTTAAACCTAATTACTCTCAGAAAGGGGTTCTTATTATAATTCATGAGTGTATACCTAGTGTTTGAAATCTTAACTCGAAAGCAGATATTTTGATGTTACTCGTGAGAAAGCCCACCTCTCCCTCTTCCACAGCCCTCAACAACTGTAATGCTATTAGCAGGGCTGGCATTCCTCCTACATTGACTATAGGCAAGCCATTTTCTAAATTACCTATTTTGAATATAATGGTTTGACCCCAAATGACCTTTAGGGAGACCTTATAAGGAAAAGTTGACATCAGACCATAAAAACAACGTCAGAATCGAATTCCTTGACCCATAAAACCTCTAAAGCTGACTTTTCAAATTATTGTAACACTTTAAAGGTTTTTTTTTTTTGTTATGGACTGGCCTTTAAACGTAGGTGGCAGCCATATTGGATTTTGCAAATATGCCGCCCCGGAGGGCGCCCTTCACAAGAAATACGCCTTTTTTTTCAGCCGTCGACAACTGCAATTCTATTACTAAGGCTGGCATTCCTGGAATATTGACCATGGGCAAGCCATTTTTTCAATAAACTGTTATGAATACAATGGCTTGACCCCTAAATGACCTTAAGGTAACCTTATAAGGAAAAATTGACTTCAGACCATAAAAACAACTTCAGATTCGAATTCCTTGACCCGGAAAACCTCTTAACCTGACTTTTTAAATGATTGTAACCCTTTTATGTTTTCAAATGCAAGTGACCTTTAAACCTATATGGCGGCCATATTGGATTTTGCCAATATGGCCGCCCCAGAGGGCGCCCTTCTTGGCGCCCATCAAAAATCGAAATAGTATGGTTTGGGCTACATGTGTGCCAAATTTTGGTGCTTTTGGAAAATTTTGAACCAAAAATCCCTTGCGCCCCCCACTAATATGATTCTGAAGACATATCTGATACAAATGATATTTATGAATAAATCTTTGCAGTAATGACAACCGAAGTATAGTTGTTCATATATCTCTTTGTTGTGTGTCCTCAAACTTTAGACCATCACTTTTGTGAAGGGATGGCTGTACAATAGGCGTAGTCAGACTGGCAAAAAGATTGAGAAGTTTAAGATCGCGATCTTTTAAGATCTTGAAGTTTTGCCAGTGTGACCGCAAACTTCCCGCGAAACTTCTCGCAAAACTTCCCACTCCAACTATTTTTTTTTTTTGGTGTGTGTGTGTGTTCAGTACTTTCTTGAGATGTGACTCATCAATCTCAGATAAGAATCAAAGATTCACACACAAAAAAGGGTAGAAGATGACAAACGAAGAGAAGTTGTCAGTAGGGAGGAAGAAGAAGGACTTGATGAATGTTTAATAGAAGAAATAAATTTCAGTAGAAAAGAAAAAGGAGAGATAGAACATGAAGAAAGAACTTAAGGAAAAACTCAGAAGGAAAAAAGGAGAGGAAGAAGGTAAAAAATGCAAGAATAAGTCCAGAATAAATGAAGAAGGCAGAAAAGGAGGGAGAATAGAAGGAGAAGAAGGAGGAGGATTTTTTTTTTCTCTCATTCTGTTGTCATCCCCATGGCTACCCGAAGTGTCGGGAGACTAACTGCGGCTCGATGACTGTGACATGAGCGTTAATACAGTCATTGGCTGCACGTATGTTTTCGCTTGGATGTAAAGATGGCCGCAAGAGACCAGGGGGAAACGCATGTGAGTGTGAATAGGAGACCATGACAACGGCTGTGCGCATTCTTCTGTGATTTGTGGTTATGGAGGCGGTGCTGAACGGCAAGTCTTCCTCTTCTGCAGCTGTGCCGTTACCATGACAACAGAGTGCTGTTCATGTGATGGCTACAGCTTCACAGCTAACATACCTTAGATGTTTTTATTCTGGTTACATATGTGTGTTACTGCACTGGTATGGATGAGTGTTGAAAGTGTTGGGGGTTAAACAAAGAGGTGTTACAGAAGGAGTGGAAACTCTTCATAATCCATGGAGGAAACATGTTTGAGTTCTAAAGAATTTAAATGAGTTGTTGATAATTCCTCTACGCTTTCATCTCCTCTGTCTTAAAGATGAAATTCAGAGAGAAAATAAGTAAAGAAAATATTTCACATTTCATCAAATTACAAGCTGCTTCATTAGAATTTTGAATGAAATACATGTACTCAGCAGTTTGTTGTGAGCAATTTAGGAAAGAATTCAAAGTTACATTTCTATGATTGTCCTAATGTGGCATCAAAAATGGAATGAAATTGATGTTGGGTTCTCTTATAAATTTCATTGAAAGACGATGGACGAGTGAAAAGGAGTACCAGTTCGCTGAAAGCTTTGTTGAAGAGCAAATCCACACCACGCTCAAGTTAAGAATTCTATTCATGAACTGCAGCAATGGGGCAAGCAGAGTGGGAAAGGTTCCATTATACTCCGACATAAAATAGAGAAGTTACTGAAATTTGTGACTTTTGTGTTTCGAACCAAGTAGTGGTGTTTGTCAAGAGCTGTGGACTATTTGCCAAGATGGGGTTTGGAGAGGTGTGGGGGGCGGGGGAGGGGAAGGGGGTATTACTAGTGGTTCACTGGGTGAAGGGTCAATGCCCTCCCCCCCCAAAAAAAAAAAAAAAAATCAAACAAACAAAAGAAAAACCCCCCAAAACCCCCTCAGAGTTTGCATGTGTAAATCACAGTGCATATAATGGATATGTCCTGGCAATGTAGGTATTTTTTCTCCATTTTGATTTATAGGTTTTATTTGAATACCACTCTGTCGTTCAACCCCACCCACACCAAAAAAACAAAAAAAAAACAAAACAAAAACAAAGACAAAAAGCAAGCAAAGCAAAACAAACAAACAAACAAACAAGAACAAGCAAAACAAAACAAAAACAAAGCAAAAACAAACACAAAACAAATCAAAATTTGATGCACTGTGATATTCAAAAACACCCATAGAAGAGAAAAAAATTGAAGTTGATATTACCAGATGAAAAGGGCTAAAATGAAGGTCTGTGGTGACATGTAGAATGTGAAAGATTTACTGTGGATACTAGATGACTGCTGGTGAATGAGACTTCTTGGTTGCAAACTAGATACTGTAAAAGTGGAAATTCTAGCGGTACTGAAATTTTCATGCATTTCACGCAATGAAGAAACTAGCACGAAAAAAAAAAAAACCACGCAGATGTTTTTGCTTGCCATATGTTCCCGTAGTTGATGTCTTGATTCTGCAGAATTTAAAAAAAATCCCAGAAAACCCAGCCCAGGGATCTCGCCAGCGTATATCACCCTTGTCGGCCCCGACAAGCGTGCGGTTTGAAGAAGCAATTGCCGACAAGGGTAAAACTTGCCGACAAGGGTAACACCACGCGTGAACTTGCCGACAAGGGTAACTTGCTTGACGAGCTAAGTTCGGACCAATTTCTCGCCTTTTTCAGTCTTTATTATCTGGCTAGAAAAGAAACTAGATGTTGAAAGCAGCAGCAGTTTACATACTTATACAAGCGCAAAAATTTACCCACGCAGTCACCGCACCGATCACAACAACGCAGCTCAATAGAGCGACGTTTACTAGCGCGATCATGATACCAGGGAGGTCTCACCTCCCTGCTGATATGATACACACCACATCACACACTTGCTCACTCACATGCGCTCTGATTTGGGATCCTCATACACATGCACAAGCACCCAGCCGGCCACTTACAGCCGCCTGCGTGTACAACGGTACAGTGTACTAGTATTGTGAGAGGGAGAGAGAGGACGGGAAGAGAGGGTCGGAGGCCGAAGGAGGCTGAGGAAGGCTGACACGTGCTCGCTTGTTGTCACGCTTGTTGTCGGGTTACGCAAAAACAAACGATATGAAATGCATGCCCCCTTCCGCCCAAAGGTTTTATTTTTTTTTTTTTTTGGCTGCTTTGGTTTGTTTGTTAGTTTGTCTGCATGTCTGTCTCTCTATTCGCAAAATACAAATGTAAGTCAAAATTTGGGAAGAGATTAGGATGAAATTTTCAGGAACAGTTGGTTGGTAAAATGGCGCAAGGAACAGATGATTAAATTTTGATAGTGAGCAGGATTTATAATACCACCGAAATTCACCGCCAGGATCCAGGATCTTTAGACTTTGTTTCGTATATTTGAAAGGATTCGTATCAATTCTTTAGGAAGCTGGCCATCGGCAATGACGCAAAATTAGATGCGTTCAAAGCATTGCCGCAGAGAGAAAAATTAACTCCATTTTTTCGTTAAAAAAAAAGAAAAGAAAAAACGTGCGATGGAGTAAGCAAATGCAAATTGTTATTTAGGTTTTGGTAGTTTCAGAGGGTTATTTTTTTTTTTAAATCTAAAAAGCCATGCGTTCCATTTTAGCCTTTTCAATTTCTATGGATTTGTAAACGTCATTCGTGAATATTCCATTTTCCTTCTCCGGGCCGAAATTTATAGTAATTCTGTCATGATGGTCTTTCAAGTTCAACGTATACGTAATGCTCCACGTGCTTCTGGCTTGGTTTGTTAAAAGGTGGGTTAGGGGGCCTTCATGGGCAGAAAACAAATAATGATCATTCATCAATGTTCCCAGTTGGTTTACATGCTATGTACACGCTGTTTACGACCACTGAAGCAAGGTGGCAGTACGCGCGACATTCTTTATCTGACACCTGGCTTTCGTGGAAATTTCATGGAAATTTCCACAAGCCATGATATCAAGTTTCCCCACTGCTTGAGGTCGTGCTTTTTTTTTATTCTTCATTACGAACATCAATTTGTTCAACTTGAAAAGTGTAGATAATTCGCTTTGAGGACGTGTTTCTTTCTTCTTTTTTTTTTTTTTTTTCATTGCAGCATCGGTAACAGTTTGTTTTGTTCATCGTCCGCGCATGGCAGGGGTTCATGGGAGGAGAACGATAGGAATGACTGGGGAGAAAATAAACTGAAAGAAGGAAGCATCTTTTGAGCGAGCTGTCTTTGTTTTTCTCTACACCAGCATCAGTTATCGCAACCAAGATTCATTTTTTTTCGTTACTCCGACAGATTAATGATAAAATAATGCTAGATTCCCTATTCTGAAGGTTCGTTAATCCAAAAAATGATTAAGAAAAAATGTCCGTTCATTTCACAACGAAATCAATTTTGTTATTTCGAACGTTTCTGTCAGTGAAATTTCGGAATAAAACGACGGCACAAAACAGCGTGTTTTCGTACTCTATAAGGGTCTGTTATTCCGACAGAAGTAGTAATGATGAAATAACATTAGATTCTTTATTCTGAAGGTTCGTTAACCGAAAATTGAATAAAGAAAAATGTCCGTAAATTTCAAAACGAAATCAGTGCGTCATTTCGAACGTTTTGCCAGTGAAATTAGGAATAAAACTGCCCAAAAAGCAGTTGCAGTTTTCTTACTCTTAGGGTTCGTTACTCCGACAGATTAATGAAAAAATAATGCTACCGAGTATATTCCTTATTCTGAAGGTTCGTTAATCCAAAAATGATTTTAAAAAATGTCCGTTCATTTCACAACGAAATCCGTTTTGTTATTTCGAACGTTTCCGTCAGTGAAATTTCAGAATAAAACGACGGCCCCAAAACGGTTACAGTTTTCTTTTACTCTGAAGGTTCGTTACTGCGAAAGAATAACGATATAATACTTTAGATTCTTAATTCTGAACGATCGTTAATCGGAAAACGATAAAGAAGAAATGAAAACGGTTACAGTTTTCTTACCCTCAGGGTTCGTTACTCCGAAAGAATAATGGCAAAATAATACTCTACATTCTTAATTCTGAATGATCGTTAATAGAAAAATTATAAAGGAAAAAATATTCGTTTATATCCAAACGAAATCAGTTTTGTTATTTCGAATATTCTGCCAGTATAATTTCGGAATACAACAACGGCCCCAAAAGGGTGTTTTCTTATTCTGAAGGTTTGTTATTCTGAAACAATAACGATGATATATGATAGATTCCTTTCTGAAGGTTCGTTGATCGGAAACTAATTAAGAAAAAATGCTTGTTAATCTTCGAACGAAATCAGTTTTATTTTGAACATTCATCTGTAGTACCGACCTTTGGTGTTGTTGTTGTTGTTTTCGATTAAAAACCGTCGAAGTACTCAGTAATGAATCGTTTCATTTTATGATTAAACAAACCTTCAGAATAATGATCATCATTACATTTTTGTATGATATCTCTTTGATGTCACGGCCAAACTACCGCAGTATACCCAGAAAGGAAAGTGCAACGATGTCCCGAAAGTTCTCGATCGCTTCTCGCGCATTTGCATGCAATAGGCCTACCACGTGGTCGAGCAGACGGCGAGAAAGCAACACGGCGCGCGTTGTTGCGATGCAGAGGCGGCTAATTATTGCAACAGTGAAAGAGGAAAGGCCTAAAAGAAATCGGAACCTCCACCATCGGCACCTACTTCTCTTTCATTTATTATTTAGGAACTGCCGCTAACAAAAGGTATGGAGTTTCTGCATTGTTTCTGTGAGAATATGCCCCTCACAACGTTCATTACATCTCCGTGAAAATGTCGCATTTAGTGGCATTTTAGCGGCGATTTATCTGTGTTGTATTGAGCATTAGCGAAGGCTTCCGCGCTTCGCGCATAAATGCCGACAAGCGTGAAGAAATTCCTGCCGAGAACCCTGCAGCCGGGTGCAAAAAATTAGTAGTGCTCATAATTTCCATTTTACAGTCAGTGGACTTTGACAGGTGATGGGTGATTATTAGATCGATGTCCATTGCCCATTGTAGACGGTAAGCACTATTTGGGCACCCGTCCCGCTTCATCATGAATATTCATCAGGCAGCAAGATACTGTACTAGTAAATGGCAGAACGCTGGATACGTGCCATAGAATGTAAAAACGTATTGCCGGGAAATATAAAAATCTCGAAAAATTGCATCAACGGGGAATGTTAAATCGTCTCGCCGGGAGATGGAAAAATGTTCAGTTTTGCCGGGAAATGTAAAAACGCTGCGGGGAAATGTAAATATCATGTATTTCCACCGTATTATGGATACATGTAGATGATGAATATTCATGATGAAACAGGACGGGTGCCCAAATAGTGCTTACCATTGTAGACAGGTGCAGGTCAAATGCAGTGTCTTTATTAATGAAATATTTCCTACTTGAGAAATTTGTGGTGTCTGTTTGAAGCAGGTGAATAGTAAAGCAAGTTAATTTTTAATAAGAATAAAATATACCATGCCAAAAATATTTGAGGGAAGCAAATTCATCATTAGTGCTGTCTGGTAGAATTGTGTAAAGTTGTATTTGATATTTCATTTGTTGATAGCAATAACATAATATGTTCTTTATAATTTAATGTAAAGAGTTGACAACAACATCAATAATGATATGGTACACCCCCCCCCCCCCCCCACACACACACTCAGATGGTCAGCCTTACACATATTATGCTTATTCCAGATTCTTAGAGATACTCCTTTTAACCCGTTGAGGACGTGTCCCGAGTATACTCGGGCGGGTGTCTATGGGAAATGCGTCGTTTTGTAGCGGGTTAAGGATAGGAGTTGGTTAGGATTTTGACCTCTATCACAGGTTTTTGGAAGGGAAGTCAGCAAAATTACCCCTCCCTACATGACGGAAGGCTACTGTGGTGAAGAGTGCCCCCAATTACTCAGGATTCTATTCAGGTCCCTTGCTTGTGACCCTATTTGGGACCTTATATATCAAGACTGTTTTGGGAAAGATTTGAAAACTACCCCTACAAATGACCCCTTGAGTGGAGGATAGGGGATTTGGGATGGAAATACATAGCACCCAAAATCTAGATCTTTACTTGCATCATAAATTCTTTGAGTAGGTTTATGCTCCTTTCTACACCCTATATACTTCAAATGATCAAATATACATAAAGAATCTGAAAATAGGTATATTATAGTGAACGAAAACTAAATTGAACAGTGAAGTGTACAACATAATGAAGCGTAATTGTTGTTCCCATTACAAGTATTTTACAGAATGAATTCCTTGTATGGTCGAGTTTGAATATATGGTTCATAATGTACAAAACTGAAGTTATCAAAAGAATTAAAGTTTGTACAATACATATTACAAGTAGCTCCTAAGTATTGGTCCCTTACCTTTAGTGGGAAACAAAATTTTGTATATAAATGCCACTTTAGATGATCATCGGGTCGGAGCATAACAGGGCAATTACCCCCCGAGGACAACCCCCCCCCCCCCCCCCCCCCCGCTAAATACTGGTTAGAGCTGAGGTTATAGCAAAGATTAGGGTTAATTAGAACTAGGACTAGGTTTAGGGTTAGAGTTTGGGTTAGGGTTAGGATTAGGTTCAGTATAAGGATTAGGGTTAGGGTTAGGGTCTGGGGTAATTGCCCAGGGGGTAATTGCCCAGGGGGTAATTGCCCAGGGGGTAAGTGCCCTAGACCCCATCTGGAGATAAAGGCCTATGTACCTGTTAGGTCTCATAGAAAGGTGTTCACTGCCTCATACTGTATCTATATGTTGACGTCATATCCTCTTTCACGCTTTGCAGTCAGGTCAATGCAGTGGTCAGAACAGTAATGAAGTGTCAGCGCCCTCATAGTGACTCATGCATTCAGATGTGGATTTATAAGAACAAAGGCACTGACAGGTTCACTCATGACTGTGTGTGGCAAATGACTCAGCGGGACAAATTGCGTTGTTGTCATAGAAAGGGTCATCGCGCAGATGAAGATGTGAAATGAAAATCATTACCCATTTAGTCAATTTGACTCATTTCTGAGTTAGTGCATGCTGAAGTGTGTTGTTGTTGTTGTTTTTTTTTTATGTTGTATGATATTTGCAGTGCACATTGATAAAACCCTATAAGGTTGTTTCATTGAATCTGCCTGAGCAATGTTGTGTGTAATCATGCTGTCCCTTTTAGTGAGAGGTACTAATTGTATATGTGGTGTGTCTTCACTTTTAACCATAATTATAAAGTGAGAGATCATACAAGGAAGAAAAATGCGTGTAAAGGCAACTTACGCAAAATAACCTTTTCAGTTTTCTAACTTTTAACTCCTTTGAAACTATTTTCCTTATTGCAAAATGGGGAAAATTATATATCTATTCAAAGCTTAGATTATAACAAGTTCATAAGGTTATCTGCCAAAAGAATATGAAGCCCAATAAGAAAATGATCCCATAAACAGGCAAGAAATGCAACATTCCAGAATTGATGAAGAGTTTTGATGAAAAAAGTTGACCTCTAGAGCAATATTCTAAAAACAAGAGAATTGTAATGTCAGTATCTATTCTTACATGGAGGTCAGAAAGTATGCTGTAAAGTTTGGCTCACTGCAAAGTTTTGGTGTACACCATAACTTGTGATAATTTGTATCAGTGCAATTTTTTTTTTCAAAATGATTTTTGGATTATTCTTCTACCACACTCTTTGTAGCGAAATTAAGTGTTAGGATATGTTTGATTTTGTGGTTCTCTTTCATCTAAAAGGCAGCAGAGGCAAATTTAGCTCCCATTATAGGAATTTTAATACAAAGTGCGATGTAAGAGAGTGGAAAGTATATTTTTAATGATTTAATGTACATGTACATGTATGTAATCAAATGCACAGCAGGTGTTGTAAGGATTACTGTGGTTGCAGTCATGCGTTTTCTCAACAGAACTTCAAAGTTCATGATACAAATGTATATTTTTCACTTCTTGAGGACAGGTGTCACAAGCATTACCATTTGATAATTTGGAATAATTCTGGCATGAATTTGTGGAAAAACAAAGAGTGACAATGTACTGCACATGTAGTTTTGCCATCATTAGCGGGCCCAGGTTGGCGAATAGAGACTCCAACATAAGCAGTGGTTGGATAGTGACGTTTGACAACGAGATCTCCTCTGGGTAAAAAGCAGCACGTCAGACACAGCTAGGAGTATATGGCAAAGACTGCATGCCCTGATCGGGCCCTTCCTACAACAGAGGAAATGGCTGATCAGAGGGCGACTGCTCACAGCGCTCTGCCTGTGCTAAGTAGGGGGAAAAAGGGCAAGGAGTCGGGGGGAGGGGGGAGGGGTGTGAGTAGAAGGGGGAACTCGACAATCAAGAAGAACTGCTTAAACCATGAGAAGGCAGTGGCGTATATACGTGTTGTACAGCGAAAACAAGGAAGTGCGCATACGCTCTACAGTCGCACAAAAGAACTCTCGGGAATGACTTTGAAAAAAGGACAATTACACTTGGATGCATATTTGTATTGGAATACATGAACTACTAAAGAAAAAGGTAAGCATTTTCAGTTTGTTATTCTGGTATAAATAGTTTTCATAATGTCTCTCTTGTCACTTTCTTGCTTGTGTCTGTACAGAAATTGATGAAGTTGCACTGTTCTATTAATACTTATAAGTGAAACTGTGGCAGGAAGTTGCCAGTTGTCCTTGCAGTATTTGTGGTTGTCCCATCTCTGATCTCTGTAAGCCCTGATAAAAAAAAAAGTTGAAGTCGTAGATTGTGAATGTAACATCTACAAGTTCAGTGAATTCACTGCATTTGTCCACACTTGCCTATACTTGCAGATTTTTGTTAGTCTTCGACTAGTTTGATTTCAGAAATACTCAATTTCCTCTGCTTTGTAAAAATGGCATACCCTCTTTATGAACTGCATGAATGTGATCAGAGGCGGAAGTTTACACAGTGTTTCTAGCCTCAAGGTAAAATGTTGGTTTGTTTCTTAAGTTTGTTATTTCTAAACCATGAACATATTTTGATAACTTTGCTCATGTGAGGGTTAACAGATCTCTTCATTCTACATGATAAGGACTATGGGAAGTTGAAAGTTTATAAAATCATCTCTCAAATTATATGTATTTTGGTCACTAGCACCTTTTAAGATATTGTTACACTTTAGACACAATAATAAAAAAAAAAAATTGAAGTGTTTGCAAAACTTTGGAAAAGTAAGTTGTTTGAATACTCCAATGTTAATTTGGTGATGAGGTCAAAGCAGAACTACATTTTGTGAAATTACTCAACAAAAGTATGGAAAGAGTAAATGTAGATACTGAATTAAAGCTCAGTGACATGTTCTCTTTTCTTTGTCATTCAGATGAAATTCAACAAAATACACTGAACAATTTAAGCTAAAATGGCAAGGACTTGAAAGGAGTTTAAATGCTGTTTTTGTCACAAATTAATCAACAGAGACTCCAACTCTCCCGTTTTCGACGGGAGATCTCCCGCTGAAAACCCATTTTTGCAAAAATCTCCCGTTCTCCCGCTGGAGATTTGATTTCTCCCGCCCTGGCTCTGTGTCTCCCGGTGGAAAGGATTTCTTACTTATTGCTACATCGTATGTTGAAAAAATAAGCCTTAGATAGCACTAGAGAACATCTAGAACCCTAGGAACTTCGCGCTTCGCACACATCAACTTGCAGTCTCCCGTTTGCTAGGGGTTTCGTGCGGGAGAATCTCCAGATCAGAAGCTGCTTGGGGTTGGAGTCTCTGAATCAAGCCTGTTAACATGCCATGAATCATGCCAGTAATACCTGAGTGAATGTACTTCCCGCAAGTGTTTTTTCCTTTTAATGCAGCTACAGTATAGATGGTACATCTTAAAATCATTTTAAGGAATAGAAGAAAGTGTTTTACCATTCTCTGGGGGAATCTATAAAGTAACGGTAGGCCTTACAGTTTTGCATATGATGGGGATTCTAGGCTTTATTTATTTATTTATTTATCAAATTTATTATTTTTTTTTGTGGAACGTCCTTTTGACCCACCTTTTATAGTCCACTTTAATTTTGTTTTTGGATATCTCAGCCATTTTAAAACCACAATTCATCAAATAAACATTTGAAGGGTTTGTTTGCAAAAACCAATAAGTCCATTTTTGAAGATTTTGAAGTACGATCTCTGTCATAAAGTACAAAATAATACCTTTTAAATGATATATTGGTCATTACATATCGTCGGTTGAGAATGATAAGGGCGTTAAGTTGCCACTAAACCTATAGTGTTCGAGACAACTTAACGCCCTTCTCATTCTCAACAGACGATATAAAGGTATATTTTTGAAGTTATGGTCAAAAGAAGCAAACATTTTCTTATTATTCTCTTTATTTTGCTTGACCTTTAATCGCAAATATCTCCATTTGGCAAATATGGACTTATCGGTTTTTGCAAACAAACTCATCATTTAATTCCTCTTAGAATAGTATGCTCTGTAATATTTCATAATAAGTGGTTTTAATATTTCACAAAAATTAAAGGAGCATTCCAGATTCTTTCATAATTTCACATAATGTAGTACATACATTGATGGCTCATGGATTTGTGGAATTTATTGTGGTCCTTGAGCAGAGAAACCAATACTAAAAAAAAAAAAAAGAATGTCCACCAAAATATTACACTGAACAATGTTGAGGACATAGGGGCCTCACATATTTCAGAAAATGTAGCATTACAATACAGCATGCTTTACAAGTTCACCTGTGTAGAATCTATGCTTCTTTTGCACTGCTTCCTTGTACGTATATGAGCCCCAACTCATGCATTCTTATGGTGAGGCTGCCATGTCATCATCCTTATTCATTACAATTTATTATAGATTTTGACAATATTCTTATTCCTTATCCCAATCACTATGAATTCGGGAACTCCGTACTCAGTATAATTAATTCATAGTTTTTCAAATCTAAAAGTCTGAAAAAGCACCAAGAGTTCTCCTTTGAAATGTGAATCCTGATCTCAACCAATAAATAAACCATCCCTTTAAAAATGCTAACTCACTGAGTCATAGAGGCACGTTCTTATGGCTTGTCTGTGATTTTTCTCCTTATGACTTTCCCTTTTCCTTTACCATTTTTTTTGTTTTACTTTTCATTGTTAGGTAGTGTAAAAAAGAAATAACTTTTATGACTTTTACTTATCAAAGTGAATGATTCATTAAACCTTTTGTTGTTTGTTTTTAACTATTGTTTCAGCTGCAGAATTTTCCAAAGCATCTGTACTGCTAAATCAAAACTTTGGACTCTTTAATGGACAACAGAAAATCATAGAATGTTAAAGCCACTATTTGACTTTAGGAGCAATGATAAAGAAAATTTTAAAATTATCACATTTATATGATATATGTAGGCCTATATTTCACTTGTACCACAAAACACCCTACAATACAAAAATTTTGCAATGAAGCTGCAAATGTAAGGAGATATTATTAATTTTCTCAAACCATCGTGATGATGGTTAATTCTGTAATTCTGTAGACAGTTTTTAGTAGAACTATTGTTCACATTTTGTATATTCAGTTCAATAGGCCTGCTTAACATTGATTATACTGATAAGCATTTTTATGTAGGTTATTTTTTTTTTTATCCCTAACTCACATTTTAGAACCATGCATCTTTAAGCAATAAAGCTTTTTCATATCTTGATCATATCTTCAAATGTTAATCATTGCTAGATAATAAAGTACTAATATGATGGCATCTTTCCCTGGCCTGAGCACATTAAACTTTAATGTTTGCATGCCAAATACAATTAACACCCATTCCATGTTACTAGACACCAGGACCTCAAAATTTCAAGTTCAACCAATGAAGGAAAAGGATTCCGATATGGCTAGGTACATGTATAGGTTCAAAGGGTGTAAAGGGCTGATGTCATGGAGTGCGCGAACAATTTGCGAAGGACACTAATGGCAAAATCCAACATTTGGAAAAGTTTTTCGACCAAATGTGTTCCAATAATGAAGCCGAAAACCATTATTACGCAGTTTCTGCAAAGTTCTCACAACATATCTCGTGTGCACCATATTGCTAAAGTACAGCCAGTGACGTACACGAAGAACACTGTCTCTCTAACAGCAGAGTTACACCTGGAACAGTGATCACATTTGCCACAAAATTGAGCATAACTCGAAGGCTTCCATATTATTAAAGTATGATTTCAAAACATGAGACACAACCCCAGGGAAACATAAAAGTTATGCTCATCAGTCTAGGGGAAAGCATAATTATGTGACTGCACCACAAAACAAACAAAAAGTCGCATGCTGTGAATTTGTGTGAGGACTGAAAATAGGTGAAATGGGTCAACCTAGCCAATCTTGAGTTTCTTTTTCATATTTTCTGAAAGAGCAAGTCTTCTACATTATGTTAAAGTTTGGGATCATAAAACAAACAGGAAACTGTGTTTTTAGCAGCTTTTCTCAAACACTTTATAGTAGAACAGTGTGATTAGATGTTTCTATTAAAATAGAGTCCACTTTTCATTTCTTAAAAAATCTGTACACACTCTTCACTTTCAACTCTAATAACTTTTGAAAGGATAATGCTACTGCTTTGAAAGTTGTCATTAATCATGGACAAGATGTGTAAATAAAGCATGCCTAATTTAAGCTTAATCTGATAATCCGCTCATTGTTATCACTCCGGTGATTAGCACCTTTGTTTGTCTCATTCATTGCACAGCTAGCGTGGCTTGGAAAAGATTATTATTAGCTCTTGAATAGACTCTTTACTTCAGAGCCTCTTTTCTCAGTTCACACTAACTTAGTCTTTTCAAGAGTGTGTGCTTTCTTTCTAACATTTAGATACAGTAGGTCCAATTCCATTTGAATTGAGTTATACATCATTTTAAAGCTTAGAGTCTGTTTTTTTAGAATCTGCCTTTAACTAAAAATTCATATATGTGACTTTTTGTTTTGTTTTGTGGTGCAGGGTCACATAATGTCTTATTAGTACTCTACCAGTGATGGCCAGATGATGTCATCGACAGAATTTTGGGGAGGAATTTTTCCTTTTTTTGTGGGAGGATCCCAGTAATCTGAAAATCATTGTAAAATATATGACATGTAATGTGTATTTAGACAATCTTTTGCCCCCCTATGAGTGATGACAAGGGTAGTATGAATCAATATGAGTTAGCATGCATTAACATTGCATAGTTCATTTAATATCTATGATACATTGTCTGCAAATAAGTGAAACAAAAATATTTTTTGATTTCCAGAAGTCTTTACAGAATAGCTGCAGAAGTACAGTGCTACTAACAAGATAGAATGTGATATCAGATTGAGGTCTGTAAAAGTCAAGGTTTACCTCGGATTCATGCAGTGTGTTGTATGACAGGGAGACAGTGACACATTGTGTTTTCACAACAGGCTAGTGATCAGCAACCTGTGTTGCCACAACAGGCCACGGATCAGATAGACAACTTGTGACATCGTCGACGAAACTCTGGCTTTACTAATTCCCCTTCAACGAGGAACCATCCTTCAGACAGGGAACAAGGCTATCTACATCATCGAGGGCACTTGTTTCTGATGCGGAGTTTTCCATCGTGCCAACTGCAGTGGATCGTAGAATTGTGCAAGTTAATAAAGGAGAGTGTCGAAAAACATCAGTTTGGAAGGCTTGCCTATTGATGCAGGACCACATCTTTTTATCGCAATCCTCCTTGTGGAATAACCAGGATAATAGACTGTGTTCTGTGTAATTCTTTTTGGTTTGGAAGTTAGCTGAGAAGGAATTGTTTCATCCTTTGAAGGGTTACTTACTCAGCCAAAGAAGGCATTTATATAAATCATCAAAGACATCCCTTGTGCCCAAACATTTGTGCCACTTGAATATTTTTGTTTTCTGTGAGGGTTAGAGAAATAGTGCCCCCATGGCTCCGAAGGAGAGACTTGTCATGGAAGAACTCATTGAGGAAGTTCCTGAGCGGAAGGAGCTATCGGACCAAGCGCTCTGCTTCCGCGGGATCATCTACTGCTTCAATGTCTTCTTTGTGGTGAGTTGATATGGTGTCTTTGTTGCTGTTTTCTTTCTTTCTTTTTTTTTAACTCATCAGTGGTCCTTTTGCTAACTCTTAGCAGATTGTCTCAGAATTTGTTCAGGATTTCTGTTTTGCCAAACACCACATTACTCTAAGTAAATATAACAAATTTGGAATTGAAAATGACATTGTATGTTTTTATTGATATTCAGTGATATTAGGACAGCTAATCATTATATTAATGAGAGAATGAGATTCATACAATATTGTGGTCTGTGATTTTATCTATACATTAAAGGCACATGGTCCCGGTGGTTTAGTTGAATGCGTACGCGGGCGCACGTTTCCTATAGAGACCTAGTACGCTATCAACCCCTCTTTAGCGCTTACGCTGTGACCCACCTCCCCGAGTCCGAAGAATACCGATCTACTGTAGTCAGTGGTCCGATCACAGTTTGGCTCATGATTCAGCTGAGGGGGATGACAGCTTTAGCAAACTTCTTTTGTGATGTCATAATAAGAAGCACATGTGCACGCACCCTGGCATTACTACAGACTGCGTGATGCGCAGAAAAGACAACAAAGGCAACGTTACTTAGAAACACCTACGCACTTTACTCTTGATGACAGCTCAACTTCGGTAATCTTCATATCAATGCTAACGGTCTTCGGCAGTATCATCAACAGCGCCCTCTACACTACTGGGACTTTGTGCCTTTAATGCAAAATGCATATCAACCTGAACTCAGCTGTAGGAGATGTTATATAGTTTCTGCAGAATGAATCTTGATAGAGAAATATCTGTGAAGTAATATATTTGAAGTAATATCTTTAATCTGTGTTTCCCTTTGAAGTGTTTGAGCAGAATATAATTTACAGGTATGTACTTTGTGAGAAAACTGTTGTGTCCATACAATCATACACTGGCAAAAAGAAAATAGAGAAAAATATTGATGCATGTTTTCATCGGACTTTGTAAGATTATCCTATGTGCTAAACGCTCTTTCTAAATGGACCCATGGTGGACCCTTGTCTGGTTAATTAATGCACCAAATTTGAAGGATTCAAAGAGACGTCATTTCATGTATGTAAATTAATGGCATATTCAAAATATACTTTCCATACAAGTAGCAATTTTAATGGCATGTATGGAAACTAGATGTATTAGTAAACTGGTCTATTGCAATACAAAGATAACGTAGGAAAGCAGTTTTCTTTCCTCTAAAATAAGTGACTTCTTTATTGTAACCTGGACTTTCAAACCTTATGACTAACCCTCCCTGTTTTATATTCGGATTGATGAACCGTATTTCATTTTATGGACTTTTTAAAATACTTTTTTTCCATAATATCTTTCAGTTTACAGGTGTAGCTCTGATTGCCATCGGTGTCTGGGTTCAATACGATCACGTCAACGAACAGATTTCACTCCTCCTTGGCAATGACCTCTTCAAGATGGCGGGAAAGGTCATCACCGGGGGCGGGGTCCTGATCATCATCGTAGCTGTGGTTGGATGTATCGGGGTTCGTCTAGAAAACAGTTGTGTTGTCCTGATTGTAAGTACAGTGCCCTCACACACTTTAACTATTTGTATGCCATGATGTAAACCCCCTGTGAGCCACATTATTCTGAGACTGCAACGCATGACTGCTTTTGGAAAACATTGTATTTTTCAAAGCTTTGTATCAGTGACTTTTGTATGTAAGCATTTTGGTAGAAATGCAGTACAGTCATGTTTTTGAGAAGAATTGTAAGCCCTGCTAAGATGGAAAATATGGTATGTATTACCCAACCATTTGTGGCATTATTCTGAAGATCCATTGATCTGAAAATGCATTAACTCTTTATGTGCCATGGTGGAAACCCCCTGTGTGCCACATTATTCTAAGGCACCACGACTGTAGTCATGCTTTGAGAAAACGATCTGTCTTCTAATCTACAGTGAACCTCTCGTATCCGGACGAGTCGGGACCGGGGCTCATCCGGATAAGGGATTTGACCGGATACGGGAGACTCAATGCTTTATACATGTACATAATATACATACACATGTACAGTAGCCCATTGTAGTACCACATGTAGTAATGTGTATACTGCAACCTTTTCATTGTTACAATCAGTAACAGACCCCAAAATAGAGGTTCGTGTTTGCAAGAATGAAATCATTTTCTTTTATAAATTCTTGGGATTATTTACCTAAATAACTATTAAGAAATATATCAAGTATATGTAATTTATGTGTGTTTGTGTAGGAGTTCTCAAGGAGTTGGGAATCCCCCTTTCCTTCCGTAATTATTAAAAAGAAAATCACGGCGAGATTGCGTCCGTATAATAGAGAGATCCGGATAAAGGGAGGCCGGATAAGAGAGGTTCAACTGTATATAACTTCTATATAGATTTCTGTTAAGTTGGACATGAAGTGAGCAAAGTTGTAAAAAAAATGCCAAGCTTTGCTCTGATGAAAATTGTATGACAAATCGATGATCATTTTTCTTTGAAATGACCAGGTAGCAACATTACTGTAAATTCATGACTTTTGCACACAAAACAGTGACGGAAACTTAGAATTTACAACAAATCTCTTAGGGAACACCACTTGATATTCATTCACCACATAAAATGCAAGCCATATGTGAGGTGAACGGAAGCGCAAGAAAAGCTTTCATTGTACTACGGCATTTGGCGATTTATCGTTTGGGCGATTTTGTGGGTTTGAGCAGAATATGCGATGTTGGCACGGCGTCGACTGAGTCAGACGTGTGAACGTGGCACATAAAGAGTTAAGGTTCATTATTCCAAAAGTTTGATAGTCCAAAAAATGAAGTAATGTTTGTTAGTATGAATAAGGTTTGTTAATCCAAAAATAAATAAAGGACGATTTGAATAGTGTGAAGGCTCATTATAGTACTAAATTGAAATAAGTTTCATATAAACAATTACAAATTCTGTCATTATTGGATCAAAGAACCCTTCATCTTTATGGACTGAGAGTAACATTGTAACATAAGACATTTCCACAAACAAGCACACGCACACACACACACACACACACACACACTCAAACATGTATGCATAAACACATCCATAGCATTTCCACACACTATGGCCCAAATTCACGAAGGTGTTACAAAAATGAAACCATGGTTTAAACCATTAACAAAAACCATGGAGCGCCAAGTGTTGCATGGAATATTTCGTTACGAAATTGGTCATTTCGTCGACAAATGATCACTTTGTGGACGATATGTTCGTTACAAAATGTTGTCATTTCTTTACAAAATAATCATTTCATCCATGAAATGACTGATTTCATAACGAAATATTCCATGCGACACTTGGCGCTCCATGGTTTTTGTCCATGGTTTAAACCATGATTTCATTTGTACCACCTTCATGAATTTGGGCCTATGTGTTTGTACATGAATGCTATTGTGTGCCTATACACTTTGCATATATAGTAGCAGCCTGTGTGATTCTGTAGTTATATGCTGTTGATATATCAATGCATCATGCACTGTGTACTAAAGTTCTGCTCCAATTTAGTGGGCCTTTTTATTATTTCACATAAACTTCTACGAGACCCAAAATAGAACAGTTCCTTGATGCAATCTTAGCCTCTTGAGTCATGGGCCTCTTGGTGATGATCACATGCTACTCATCATGTGTTTGCAAGAAAAGCTCACTGGGAAATTTGATACAGATTTTCCAATAGGGGTTCATCCAACACTGGAAAGTATGTATGTGCAAAGGGCAGAACCCAGCTCATTCATTCATTCTTTAATTAATTTTCCATGGTAAATTTCATCTCCAACAGAACATGTGATTTTTTTTTTTTTTTTTCAACAGAAAATAACAGCATACAGTTAAAAGTGGATATTTTTGCATGACTAATTTTTTGCGCTTTGCTGTGTCAGAACACTTTCGTGTGTTTTTAATTCCGTGGAATCAAGACATCAAGTACTGGAACATATCGTCGCTGGGGCGACAAGACTTCATATCTACAAAATGTCAAATGTTCAGGAGAGCCAAAAAACGTGGCAGCCAAAGCACTATACTGAATGGGACAGCCACTCCTTTGACGCACCATGGTGGCTTCATTTTTAGGGTAAGACAACTAGGATTTGGAGAGGACATCACTTAATAACCGATTATTGACCATAAATGCAAAAAAGTCATTTTCACCAAAATTGCAGCTTCAAGGTCTTCTCACCCCAGGGACAATATGGCACTCAAAAATATCCACGCGCATTTATTTTCGCGCTAGCTTCTTGTTGCGCGAAATGCGCGAAAATTTCAACACCGCGGGAATTCCACTTTTACAGTACATGATGATGCAAAGTACAATATGCAAAATTTGTATGCAATCAACAAGGAAGTTAAAAATAAAAATGAGAAAAACGTTATGTAAATTTGAAAATGCTGGAGATAGGGAGCAATGCTAAAAGAACAGTGCTTGTAGGGTGTAGCCTATCCCCTGTGATATAATAAAACAATTACATGATAGACTTGATATTCACATGTACATAAAAAGCTGGCTAGTTATTAGAAATGTTCTCAGAAAAGCTGAATGCATTGTTTCAAATCAGAGTGATATATCACACATTCTTTAGTTACTTTTACAAAGGATCTTATTGGTTAAACCTAATCTTTCACATGGTAAATAATGAAAGTTCTGACACTTTTGGTGTCAGTATATATTGCATAGCTGCCAACTGTTATATTTTTTCCATTGTTTTGTACTGTTTCTTGGGCAAAAAAAAAATACTGGTTTCATGGGAAAATTCCATTTTCCACCAGATTGTACATTGTATTAAGTAACTATATGTCTATTGCAGGATATGTGAAAGTAACTGTTTTCATTAAAAACACACATATTTAGCCCCAGAATAAGTACTGCATTACTGTTTCAAGTTTTGCCATCCTGATATTGTAAGTGTTAGTGAAATAGCATTTTTCTGGAGGATGACAGTGTAGCCCAACTGATTCTTTTTTTTTTCCACACATACCATGCACACCAGTATGGAAGGTACCACATTTGTAATCTCGAGTCAAGGCAGCAATCTTGAAGTACATATTACAACTGTATATCCCTATGTGAATCCAGCCATGAAATTATCAAATTGCCCTGTATACCCAAAGTTTCTATAGTAGTAATCAATATTTTTCAAGTGTGCCTATATGAATTCTCTGTTATTTTTTAATTTGTTTTATTTTGTTTCCTTTATAAAGTAAAATAGTGTGATACAGAACTCATCAATAATTCGTGAGATATTTCTCTTCAAGTGCACATTCGTTTCCACACATATAGGTCGTGTGCACATAGCACTCATGCATAGTCCAATTGAAGTCTTCATTCTTTCTTAGATTGTGACCAAATACACTGTTTGTATAGCACATGTAGAGCCTATTCAATGTGAGCCATTTTTTTTTTTTGAGATACAGTTGTCAATGATTCTCAAGATACTTCTCTTGAAATGTGTTATTTTATCATTCTTTCCACGAATTGGGTATTAAATGTATGCATAGATAGCAGTTACAAATTGTCCTACTTAAGTTATGATGTAGATTGTGACCTATCATAGCACCTCCATTATTTACGAGGCATACATGGCACTGACGTACGAGTACATTCGTTGGTAATCTATGGATTATTCACAAGCAAGATGTCATCACATTGAATAGCGTTGGGTATGTTCGACGTGCACAGTGATTGGACACTTAGTCCTCAATTCGGCTTTTAGTGCAATTGACGGCAGCACTGACAGCCAGTGAGTCAAACCCTCATAGGTTCCTGATGCCTCTCTGCACAGGATATGACTTCAGCTTAAACTCTGTCTCTAATTTCACGTCAGTCATTTCTTGGTTCCAAGCCAATAAAGTTCAGCAACTTTTATTTGTCCTTTTTGTTTTCTTTTCTTTTTGTGACATGCTTATGGGGGCAAGGGGTATTATACATGTACATGCTGTAACTTGAATGCGTATCATAATATCATACCCTGTAAACAAAATCTGAGAGCCTGTGTTTATGGCTCTCTTGAACACATAATCTTTGTAGGCTCCTGTTAGTGACTGATGGAGCAGAAAGAAGAGCATAAACTGTGTTCATTACGTTCATATGATAATATGTGTGACAGGTACATCTTGTAACTGACCCTCAAGACTGATCTTTCAGAACTCCAGTGCATTTTAAATTGTAAAGTTCATGCTGGTGTTTTCTTTGTGTTTTCGTGCAGCAGTATAGATTAGGCAGAGCAGATATACAGTTGTATTGTTGTGGTGATATTGAAAATGTGTCAAGTATATCTGTTGTAAATATTTTTTGTCTTCGGGTACATTCAAGCAAGGACTATGCTTTCTATGATATGACAGATGCACCATAATCATTCAAAGCTCAAAGCAAATATCAACACACTTTTGTTTGCCTCTATGTAGGCCTATGTAATGATTTCTTCTTTTTAAAGGACAAGTTCACCTTCATTAACATAAGGATTAAGAGAATGCAGCAATATTAGTAGAACACATCAGTGAAAGTTTGAGGAAAATTGGACAATCGATGCAAAAGTTATGAATTTTTAAAACTTTTGTGTTGGAACCGCTGGATGAGGAGACTACTAAGGCTCGTGATGTCATATGAGTACAACAGTATAAAGAAAATGAAAAGAAAATTCAACATATTTTCACTTTTTTCGCATAATAAAAGAGCACTTGACTTGCCTCTTTCTAAAGGCAATGGGAATAATATTACCCATAACATACATGTATGTCAGTAACGAGTCAAGGGAATATGTATTTTTTTTCAAAATATAAAATTTTGTGAAATTCTCTTTATATTTTACTGTAAATGCTGTTGTACGCATGTGACATCATACACTGCAGTAGTCTTCTCATTCAGCGGTACCTCCACAAAAACTTCAAAAATTCATAACTTTTGAATGGATTGTCCGATTTTCCTCAAACTTTCACTGATGTGTTCTACTGATATTGCTACATTCTCTCAATCCTTATGTTAATGAAGGTGAACTTGTCCTTTAAGAGAATTTTGTCATTTTGCCTTGATATCATTTTCACCTCACTGTATATCTCTGAGATTTGTCGGTGAATCTCTGTAATATTTGTTTCAATAGAAATATGCCATTTTGTCAGTCTTCATGATACATAATGTACACTCTAAGAAAAATATAGGTTCAACTTTGGACCTTTACCATTGTCACACTAAAGAGCACCTTTACAGGTGCAACTTTGCACCTTTCAGACCACTAATTCAGCTCCTTAAAGGTGGAATCTCTGGTCAGAAAGGTGCAAAGTTGCACCTGTATAGGTGCTCCCAATGTTACACTGGTAAAGGTGCATATATAGTTTAGTCTATTATTCTCAGAATGTATGAAAATTTCAAGAATATCACAACTATAATCATTTCTTTCTCCCCCCCTTTTTTTTTAAATCTCATAATCAAACACCACAGTACTTCTTCCTCCTTCTACTAATTTTCGTGGTGGAGTTCAGTGGTGGCATCCTTGGATTGGCCTTCTTGGCAAGTGTAAGTAACAATGCTTTCAATTTCTTGAGATAAGGGAACTTCATTTTTATCTAAAGATCAAAAAATGTTATGATGAAAGCAATGGAATGAAAGGCAACAGATTGACAAAAAAATGAAATGAGATATTGGTAAAGGTATGGACCAGATGATGGTGAATCAAATTCAAATTTGACAAATTATGCTAAAAACTCACATTTCTCATTGTCATAGCAGATTAAATTCAAATTTAATTATTTGCATATTTTTCATAATGAGTTACATTCTAAATACTGGTAATATAAGCACTGTCTTGTACTTTGTCAATTACAAACCGACAGAAAATAAAATACCTTTATTTGAATATAAACACACAATTGTCATTATTGGAACTTGGCAATACCAAAATTATGGTTTAGGTTGTACAAGCATTTTGAAGAGAAAAATGTTAGGATCTACATGAGAGCAAGTGTGTTTAACTGTAAACTCCAAATAATCAATGGTAATGAAACAAGGAAAGTGAATAAAATGTTTGTACCAAACTCAATAGCAATTATACCGAATAGAGAAGATCACAAAATGAGTACATCCGTGCTGTTTTGTTTAAAAAAAAAGAAAAAAAGATCGTTGTATGCAAAACAACAGTTTTGCTCAAATGCTACAAGCACATTACCCTAAGTGATGGAATTGATGATTTTTATGTCACTCGACTCTTTTCTTGCCATTACCAACCTGCGTTATGCATAGCACATCTTGTATTTTCCAATTGTCCTCTATCTTCTGAAAAAGTGTGAATCATGTATAGTGAGGGCTATTATTTTGTAATACCCAAGAGAGTACAACGTATGTTATAGTGGTTTTGCAATACAGATGTCCTTTGTTGTAAAATTGTGTCATTATTATTATTATAATGATGACTATCATTTCTGATATTATTAATGTTATCATTATTATTATCATCATTGTCATCACTTATTGAAATATGTGCTTTCACATTTTTACTCTCTGATTGGTCAATTATCATGCATTGATAGTTATTGATCCACACTGAGTCATGTAGTAAAGTCTGAATGCATGGCTCAAACCTTGGATAGTGTTGTAGTTATACCGAATACATGATGGGGAAAAGAATTGAATTTCATGAATTTACGGGACCACAAAAATTAATTATGCACAGGCCTATTTTGTGGATCAGTGAGAATTAGATTCTCTTGTTTAACTTTGGAAACAGTCTAAAACCCACTCCCTGCACTCGTGGATTTAAACAGTTCCAAAGTTTAACTCACGTACGTTTCCAGTTCTCACCGATCCACTCTGTCCTGTGCATCATGTGTATATTTAAAGGACCATCTGATCATTATTTGCTCGACAAAATATATTTTTCAGGCAGAGACAGAGCAAAATCTGACGTGGTCCCTGAGAGACAACTATGGTGCTACAGGTGGAGAGGACTACACAGCAGCCTATGACTTCATCCAGAGAAATGTATATCACTATCTGCCCATAGAACTGTAAAACCAGAAATATTTGCTCGTACAAGATTTTTCATGAATTTCGTGAGGAGCCAAGATTTGTAAGATTATGATGCAGACTTAAATTCTTGTGTGCACATGTCTATATGGAGTGAATGCCAGTGGCAATGTGTGAAAATTTCATGAGGTGAACAAGATGGGCGGATACAATTTGCTTTAAAGGGATGGTACAGCATTGGTGGAGATGAGAATTGGGCTTTTAACTTTTTGCGAGATACCAAGAAAACACTTATGAAATAGTACAGAGCATAACATTTTAAGAGGAATTCAAAGTTTATTTGATGAAAATTGGGTTTGGAATGACTGAAACATCCAAAAACAAAGTAAAACAAAGCGATCGTAATAAAGTGTGGGTCTCACACTTTTACAATCGCTCTGTTTTGGATATCTCAGCCATTTCAAAACCAATTTTCATCAAATAAATGTCGATTTCCTCATGGAATTACATGCTCTTTCATATTTCATAAGAGGTTTCTTATTATCTCACCAAAAAATGTTAGAAACCTGAAATTAGGTCTCAGCCAAAACTATACGATCCCTTTAAAATTTCATCATGCTGTGAATACACCTTGTATATTTCTGATTTTGCAGTACAGGTACTGTCTGCTTTGCTCACCACTTTCTCCTGTCAAGGAATCAGCTCCATGGAATAGAAATTTCAAATTTTACTCGTTTTCCAGAATCCCTGTTATAGTGGTGCTCTTTTTGTTGGAGAATGGTGTAGATTGTGTAAAAATCTTTGGGTTCGGACTCAAATGAATGAGTATCAGCACTCAGAACGTTGTTATTGCTACAGTGTAACTTTATTCTGACATCACTGATGTCATACCCTGTCATACCCAAACAACAACCCTGCAAAATTTCATTGTAACACTATTTTTTTTTTTATCAAGCATGTATGTACTTTATGTGATAATATGTGAAAATATGTCTCAAGTCTAATACACGTATTTGCATCGCTCTGTAGTTCCGGTGCTGTGGGATTGTGGGTGACGTGACGGATGCTGTGATTGAGTACCGGATGACAGCGTTTTTTAACAACCAGCCCAGCACGGAACCAAGAAAAGTTGTCCCGCCGAGCTGCTGTCGAAAGGGCGTTGACACCGCCATCTGCCAGATGGAACGTCCTCAGAACCAGTACAGACTGTACATGCATGATGTGGTGAGTATATACTAGTATGTGATACACCAGTGCATTGTATAATTACGAGTACCGGTATATGATACACCATTGTTACTTTATACTACACCATGCACCTCAGTACACTATATGAACTTACTTTGAAATGCAGATGAGAATATCACTGTTCTCAGACTTTACATTTATTATGTGGCTAGTGTTAAAATTGTGATACTGTAAAAGTGGATATTTTCGCGCGACTAATTTTTCGCGCTTGGCCGGGTCAGAAGAGTTTCGCGTGTTTTTAATTCCGCGGAATCAAGACATCACGCACAGGAACGTATGGCAAGCCAAAATATTCGCGTGTTTTTATTTTCGCGCTAGTTTCTCGTTGCGCGAAATGCGCGAAAATTTCAACACCGCGAAAATTTCCACTTTTACAGTACCCCAATTGTATGTATGTGATACACCAGTGTCACTATACACTACACCATGCACTTCAACACTTCAGGAACTTTGAACTGCAGATGAGAAACTATGTTTGACCATAAAACAATAGGATAAGATTGCCAATTAGGAGAAAAGTTTCGTTGTCATTGAGTTTTCTAATTTAGGCAGACAAGAATGGGTTTCCTATCAAAGATCAGTAAGAGGACCTATTTTAGATGAGAAAATTTTGAAAAAAAAAGGAAAGTTGATTTGATTAGTATGAGACAGTGAGAGAGATATAATTATTTCCTTGTAATTTGTCCATAAATGTTAATCAAATTATTTTAGGTTACTTTGTTTGTTGTTTGTTCATTTTCCATCTGAGAAGATGGCTGGATAGCCCATATTCAGCTATGTTTAGCTGGTCTTCCATGGGGTCCAGTTGGATGTGAGGCGGGACCACTTCACCGGGATAAACACCCTGCCCTTCGCGATGAATGAATGAAGCGGGATCTTTTACGTGCATGAGTTGTGATCGACTCTCTCACACACGGGACCTCCATTTTATGTCCTATCCGAGGGACAGAGTGTTTTGCCTCTTGCTAGAGGGGACAGTATGATTTATGCACACAATATTGCTCATTCCAGACTAAGGTTTAAATTAACACAGGTCGCTTGGGTCGGAGGCAGATGCGCTACTGAATGAGCCAACTTACCATCCTGTCTCCCTATATTGACTTGTCTGCATGTTTGTGATCTTTATCTTCCCGTGGTGTAATGCCCTTTGAGGCATTCAGACTCAATACATCTCCACATTACACTGCAAAGTACTACACCATGGTAGAAGCATACTAGACTACACTAGACTGCACTATGCCATAACAAAATACAATGTATACACTTTATTTACTACACTTCACCACACCACACTTTGCACTATGTCACGCTGCAAACAATTCACTACATTACACCACACTACACTACACTACACCACACTACACTGCACTACACTACACTGAAAGAAAGTGTGGACTACACAGTCAGAGCACTGTCAAAATCAACACTATGTGAATGATACTTTCAACAAAGACAGAACACTGCTTTACCCTAGATTACACTCTATCATAGTACTAAACCACATTTAATCTTAACCCTGAGAAGCAGAATGCCAATGGAGAATCAATACAACACTTGTATTTTGTGACACCAATTTCAAATTTGGTTGAACCAGGTAAAAGGGCAAAGTTTTTAATGATCAATGGGAGAAGAAACTTTTTTTCCCCCTTTGTATCCAACATAAAAAATGTGGGAAAAAACATTCTTGAGTGTTTAGCTTTTGATAGTTGCAGCAGGAAATAATGATTTGCATAAAAGAAATTCTTATCATAAAAGATGTGACATTTTAACCAATTTAGCAGGCATGTCGAGTTTCACTCTGCACGTAAAAATGTAACGCAGCTAGCTCTTAGTAACCATGTCTTGATTCATTGCTTAGAATGAGGCCCACTCTAATGAAAAGATCTATATTTGTGTAGAGGTTGATGATATATGCGAAAAAAGAAAAAAGAAAAAAGAAAAAACCTGATACGATTAAATTACACAAATAGAGCCAGTGTGCAGGGGGAGAGAGATGTATGTTGGAAGTACCAGTAAATTGGTCTCTTACAGCTGATATGTGTGTACATGTTGCCAAGGCTAGGGAGGTTGACTCACAGCTCTATAATTATAGTTACAAGATTCTTCTAGTCTACAAACTTCAGACATTTTGTTTTTAAATTTATGACCTCTCATTGAGCAAAGTAAAACATTGTTACCAATCATCAATGGTAATTGCCAATAGTGATGGTGCCCTCATTCTGTAGATAAACAAAATGTGTCGTCTTCTTATGTCACTTAGCCGAAATATGGTAATTTCTTGCAATCTTGCCATTTTTGTTTTGTGACAGTAAATAGCATTTTTGCGCAAGTCCTGTTTACTATGTTACCACTTTAAGATATTCCCTTTTCTCATTCCGTTATTTTCTATAGTCTCTGCATGAAACTTGGAATGAAGCAATATATCCAAAATATTTGAATTTTGTTTGTAAGCATAACAAACAGACAGAGCATAAATCATGTATTAGCAATTTGTGGCAGTGATATAAAGCAGTTTATGATCTCTTTTAGTTTTCCCCAATGTTTGGGATTTATTTACCCCATTTCTTTTTATGATTCTCTGTTTTTGGGTCTTATAAACATTGGTTTTTAAAAAACCCTTTACATGTTTGCACATTTTGCTGACTGATTTTTGTTTGTGTAATTTCTCTGACAAGTTGTGCAAGATTCGTGAATGAATGAATTTATTCCCGTACCTAAACAAAGATTTAAAAAAACCCCAAAATAAATCAAATGTAAATCTAAAATATATATATTAAATATTGGGTTAAAACACATCGATCATAGTATATAAACATAGAAAAATGACATTGTTTAATTGGCAAATGTGAAATTTACAATAGGGAAATTCCGTGAACATTTCCGTGTGACATTTTAGCATAACTCAATACTAATTATGCTATACATATATTGTTTATAGGCTTTACATTTGTATTGAGACCATACATTTTCCCGGAAATTTTGTGCCATTCAGACTCAATTTTGATGAAGTTATTAAAACGATATGTAACGGTGTCCTGTAGCATCGTGATGTGTCCATGTAGCATCGTGATAGTTGAAATCTGTTCCTAAAAGACAAATTAATGCAATTTGCTTGACCAATATTTGATATAATATGCATAATTACTAGATTAGTCAGACAGCTAAATATCTTAACTCTCCTTTCCACAGTTTTACTTTTACAAGAAAATTACACAATATGTCACTATGCTACGCGGTGTCCACCAAATGTCACAAAAAAGAACACCGCATAGCATCGTGATACATTTTGTAATTTTCTTTTAAAATTAAAACTGTGTGCAGGAAATTTGAGATATTTAGCTCTCATTCATATTTTGTAAATATGCATATTGCATCAAATTTTAGTCAAGCTAATTGCCATAATTTGTCTCTTAGGACCAAATTTTGAAATATCACGATGCTACATGGACACGTCACGATGCTACAGGACACTGTTACATATTGTTTAATAACTTCATCAAAATTGAGTCTGAATGGCACAAAATTTCCAGGAAAATGTGTGGCCTCAATGCAAATGTAAAGCCTACTAACAATAAATGTATAGCATAATTAATATTGAGTTATGCTGAAATGTATTTTTTAAATATACCACGATGCTACATGGACACTGCCCCAACTTCATGGAATTACCCAATAGCACATGTTAAGGCATGCTTAAATCTCTTTTCTGCAATAATACTGCAGTAAAACATTCATGTCACATATAATGGAGATCCAAAAATTGAATATATTTACTTTTTAAAAGTATTTTAACTGTTCTTTGTCATGATAGATCATATGGATGTCAGATGAACCCACTCTGACTTTACGATGCTATGTCGTAGGCCATCTCAGTCATTTCATAATAGTGAGTCATCAATATTATGTGGGGGCGCTGTGGTATAGTGGATAAGACTCCTGACTTCCGATCGGAGGACCCAAGTTCAAATCCTGCCCAGTGCTTACGGTCCTTGACAAGATGTCCCTCTCGACCCAGGTGTATAAATGGGTACCTGGCAACGCTAGGGTAATAATAATGGCAAGGCCCTCTGGTAAAGCAGTGTCAACATACGAAGAGGCTACCGTGGATGAATAAGAGCTTATGAATATTATAATATTCCTTTCCTTTAACAGTTAAAAAAAAAACAAAGCAAAACAAAAGGAAAAGATCTGTTCAAATAAAGAGAGGTAAGCATGCCAGTAGATGTTCTGTGATTGTTGAACAGCCCAGGGCATTGGTTAATGTTGGCCCACTGAAAGTACATAATGTAGGGCATGCGTGAATGTTGTGCCATGTGAACAAAGAAGTCTTTGCAGTTTCGCGTGAATCCAAATAAGTGAATGTCTTGCAATAGTGGATACCACACCCAAAATTACTCATTGCACTAAGACTTGTGGTCACCAAACAGTGCAGAAGTTTTGATGTAATGTGTCGTTTATTTTTGTGTCGTTGTCATGCAGGGATGTCTCACAGCAACAGAGGCTCGAGTGACAGAGTATGGTGGGGTTGTCGGTGGAGTCGCAATCTGCATTTCCATTTTGCAAGTGAGTAAATTGTTCACTTGGGCTGCAATGTTTATATTGTTTGGAAATTAAGTCTGGAAGGCATCAAAAAAAAGAAAAAAAAAAGAAGGAGTATTGCTTCATCAATATTATGAACACAGAATTGAGCGATTTGTGCTTTCATATAGAAAGGTATGCACATACTGAATGTTCTACATGAGATTAATTGTATACACTCATGTAAAAACAGTTGAAATTACACTCTCACCAAATAGTAGAGGAATTGTGTTTTTCAAAGAGTTCATCATTGTCAAATGATAGAATGCAGAGTGTGGTTACAATGCAGTCCCCCACTCCAGTGTATGTAAATTTTTGGAAGGTTTCCTCTGAAGACCTAGTAACATGCTTTCCATCAACCTGCACACACACAGTGCATTTCAATACTTCGAATCCATTTTACATGCATTAGTTGGTGCAATGTTATACCCCCATTCCACGGAGATTTTCTCTCATCGATCAGTCATTGGAATCTTAGTTTGTCGCTTCCGGCCAGCCACTGAAGTGTATTGGATCGCAGTCTGATGAATCTGACTTGTGTTGGTCGACTATCAGGTCAGTGTCAGACATGTCGGGTGGTGATCCGATGACGATCCCGCGCGACATGCCTGACATCACCTGATACGAGACCAACCAAGTTGGACTAATCAGACTGTGATCTGATACATTTTGATGGGTGGCCGGGAGCAACAATCTTTGTATTCGATGAGTGACCACTTGTCAGTGAATACAGTATGTGCATCAAGGCCTACACTCATTGGTAACCGTCTACTGCAGTTAAGATTTGTGTGTGTGTGTGTGTGTGTGTGTGTGTGTGTGTGTGTATTCACTATAGTACACTTTTCAGGGATAGTGTATGCAGTTTGTTTCAGGGATTCTCAATAAATATACATCGTGTACTGTAAAACATGATATTCACGGCATGAATTTTTTGCGAATTTGAGCCGACGGCCATTTCCGCGGCATGAAATTTTCGCAAACTGCCGCTGGCATTTGATGCATATAGTGTAGACAAGAACTTTCGCGTGCATTTTAATTTCGCGAATCTTGTCGCTCGCAAAATTTGCGAAATTAAAATGCACGCGAACATTCCTCGTTTTACAGTATATCCCAGCTGGGCCATCCTTCCCACTCAATGGCATCCCCATGGAATCATGTCACAACTTTATACAAAAAATAATGCACACATTGTGTTGAGGTAATCTTAAAATTACTGCCCTTTGTCAACATAGAAAAACACTAATTATTCCGATGGTCTGAGTAACAGCCATGATTCTACGTATGCACATGGTTTATCTTATATTTTTTTTAAATCATGGCTATAACTCGGACACCAAATATCACTGTTTATGTTGTATATCAATAATGGTCAATTTTGTAATCAGTTGCAACAACTTTTTGTTATTGTTTTTTTTCTGACTTTGTTTCAGCTCGTTGGAATGGTCTTTGCCTTCCTCTTCTTCAGGCAACTCCCTTAACTCTTCCGAGGACCACTGTCCCTTGTTGCTGATACAATCCCACTGGAATTTCAAGATCTTTGGCCCGAAAGGGTTAACAGAGGAAAAACACCTGTCTGTCTCTCCTCCAGAAATCTGTGGTCTGGAAAAAAAAAATATCCAGACACACTTGTCGTCTAGTAATCTATAGGGGAATGATGGAATATATTGCATTATCTCTGTGTGCAATGTTTGCCAGACGAAATCAATGGCTTTCAAATTGATCAATAGATTGCAATATGCCACAGTATATTAAAATCAGTATAGCCAAAATTCACATCACATCAGAGCAATTTTCTCTACTTGCATTTCTGGAATAAATGCTTTTGTGAAAAGTTTAATGCAGCTTTGAAAAACTGGATTCCCCCCCCCCCCCCCCCCCCCCACTCAAAGCACTCCTGGGGGGCATTTCATGAAGGAACTTGTCGGATAAAATGTCCGACAAGTCAATTATAACCGACAAGTTTTGAGAAATTCTTTAGTCTGATTGGCTGATTTCTCTGAACTTGTCGGATATAATTGACTTGTCGGACATTTTATCCGACAAGTTCCTTCATGAAACGCCCCCCTGATACATGGTAGTCTCAGAATGATGTGGCACTCTTGAGATTTACAATGTGACACACAAAGATTTACTTGTTAGCATTGAAGCAATCAAAGTGTATTTTTTTTCCTCTTATCGCTGAAAATGTTATGAGCATGTATTTTTGTAGCAGGTGTCATTCCTAAGTTGATGGTTGAATAGTTGTACCCCCCCCCCCCCCACACACACACACATACAGGAATTCCAACCAGCAAACACAATGTAACTGAACATAATTCAAAGGAAACTCGGTATGATTAGGTCAAATAATGAAATGTGATACCTTTTGACAAAACTCTTTTTCTTGGTATCGAGAAAAAATATATTTTCCCCTTTGTATATATGTCTCTTTTTTATGCTACTTATACAATCAAACAAAAACTCGGGTAATGTTTCACAGTTTGCAGTTGCATGGACCTCGCTATGTCTTCTTTTCCATTGACTAAGCATCATAAATACAGTTGTAGTGTTTAAGTAACATGTTTAATGTGAATCATGCCATGTTAAAGATTCTGCAATGCAACTTGAAAGGGAACATTGTAAACATTCCACAAATCTGGGGTTGCTGGTACTGTACATGCATGTAGATTTCTCTTTTTTTTGTGGGGGGGGGGGGGGTCATATACTCATTTTATGTGCAGCTGTGTTCCAACAAATATAATATGGATATTCTTGGATTGGGAGAGAAAAAAAAAATAGTATATTTAGTATTTCTTATATTTAGTATTAAATAACAAAACATCAAAGGGTGAGTCATTAGTAGCTATTGTAAGTTTATTAACTCAAAGGAGAAATCAATAATGTGGATTTAGAAATTAGATTTGTTTTGAATATTGATCAAACCAGATAAATCACAATTAAAATTAAGGTATGCAAACTGAGTGTAAACTATCATAACACTCATACTCTCGGCACTTGTCACCTTTCCGTTAGTTTAACCCAGTCCATTCCAGTGCAAGATAAAAAGATCATGTCATTCATTGACTTTATACCATCAACATCTAGAAAGAATTAATTCAAAGAGATGATTATCAACACTGTTTCTTTGAGTAATATTGCAGTGCCTTAAAACTGCAGTTTGCATTTTTAGAATTACACGGTATGGATTCGACCATATATCCTTGTTCCCCCCTTTGTTTATAGGAAACATATGAATGTGTGTGAAGAGATGAATGTTATTGCAAGACTGGCAACACTGGTGAAATGAGTCTCAAATTATTGCAAGATACACTAGTTTTAACGATGCTGGAAATATTGTAATGTAAAGCTGTATTAACGATGGTGACATTTGTTGCCTGTATTAACCCTATTTTAACTGGGCTATTTGAGACCAAGTTTTTACTGACCCCCCCCCCCCCCCCCTTCAGATCTCAGCCACCGATCACGTCATCGCCGCAAAATTTTGCCTGAAGATATAGCTGGATGTCAACTACAAGACTACATGGTCGCACAATAGAAAAAATATTTGCTTTCTATTTTTAGTAAATTGATTATGCAAATTTATGCATGAAATCATATTTTCACCTAAAACTCCATTAAAAAGACTGAAGCTTTGCTATTCCCCAAGACACATCAAACAATTTTCTTGTAAAAAAAAATTGCACAATCAAAATTAGTTTCTTTGGTTTTTTATTGTTTTTTGAATTTCTTATGTATTTTATTGTTTTTTGACCTTTTGTTTTCTATTGTTTTTGTTTTTTTGCCAAAATTTGTTGCAGGCATTTTTTCAAGCTTATCTACATTAGAATTGATTAATTTCAATGGTTAAAAGTTGAAATAATCTACTTTATATCAATTTAACAAGAAAACACATTGCATTGGATTTGCACACGAAATCATGAATTTGAGCTGTTTTGGGGTTGACATGCATATGCAAAACATTATGTAACTTCAGAACGGTGTACCCGGACGTGGCAAATTTGGTCTCAAAATATGCGGGAGACTTTAATGAAAAAAGTCATGAAACGACGCGGCAAAATCTTTGCGCGTTGCAGAATCGTAGCGCGAAATGTCAAGGGGGGTCAATTTGACCCCTCCCCCAGTTAGAATAGGGTTAAAACATCCATGGTAAGACACAGAGTGTGTTTTCATCACACACAAAATTATGAAGTGTCATGTACATTTTGCTGATGGTATACTGCATTTAAGAGCATTAAGGATGGCATCACAGAGCTACTTCAGCTGAATATGAAAATGTTCTGTATCTAGGGATTCAAATAGACCAACATTCACAAGCCTTTAGTCTTGATTTATGGAAATGTCAATTGTGATATTAGATGCATTGTATGGACAACACAAAGCTGTTCCTTTTTTTTTTGTTGTATGATACATGCATTTCTTAATGTCCCCTCTTCAAATTACCTCAAGACATGATGGCTAAAATAGACAAACCAGAAATATATGTCAAGAAATTCGTAAATTATAAAACATTTGATGCAAACTCCGCGCTTAACCGTTACAAGCTCCAGAAACTTTTGATACAAAACAATATAAAAGTGATGCACGGAGGTGTGTGGTATCTAAACTCTTTCATGATGAAAGGTGCAGTGGTTGCAAAGAATTCTCAAATGGTCAAATGGTCATTCTCAAATCAAATGGTCAGTCCTCTGTAAATTACATGTGACTGCATTTTACGTTTCTTTTAAAGCGCTTTAAATATAATGTTTTCATTCATCACCAGTTAGAGCATGGTGGCAGATTATAAGGATATAAACTACACACAAGTACAGTATAATCATTTTGTAGAATTTTCAGTTGATAATAAGATGACATAAACATATTCAATGTCTCACGCTTGTACATCATTTCAGAGCAAAGTTTAATGTGTAACTATTAATTACAATTGTAATGCGCTGTAAAGACTGTTGTATGTATGTTTTACATGTATTTTGACCGTGCAATAAAGTTTATATTAAGTGCACCTGCACAGACAAAAGACTGTCTTTCTTCAGAGGGCCTTTGCCACAAGAAGCTAATTCAGAGTAAGTATATCTCAATTAACCCTGAGAAACCACCTTTTTTTTTCTCTTTTTCTCTCCATTTGTGTCTATATATATATATCAGTGTAGATATCTAATAATAAAGAAATATATATCAAATTTATTGAACTTGGGAAATTTAAGATTGGACAGGACAAAGAACAGAGGAAATATTAAGCTATAACTGGGATTATTTTGATATCTGCAAAAATATGTCTTGTATAGTTACAAGTGCAGTTTTTGCATATGCACACACACACACACACACACACATTACATATTTATCATGACTCAACATCGACCTTTTTCTTTGGATGGGGAGCATCGTGATGAATTATCAAGAAAGCACTCATGTGCCTTGGAGCAAGAGACCAGAAACATAAGCCTTGTCTGCACCGCTATGAAAAAGTGGTATTCGTAGTATTCAGGACTATTGTTCAGGGTCATTGTAAGCACACACCCACATACATATCATTGGTTTGACCAAAATCTGGAACCTAACTTAGTCATGGATTTAATGAAACTGGTTCATGTTGTCATATTCAAATCACCTCCAATGAAATTGTAGACTGTTCAGCTATTACTCATATCAATGACCGTTATGATCTGATATATGGTTTTGAACTATTAAGAATCATAAGTGGGAAATGTTTTTTTGTAACACCTAGTACATGTATATTGCATTATATCATATCTGCACTGTATATATGGAAATCACCAAGAAATCAAGTCTATAACGAGTTCATGAACAGTAGGCTAACATGAATTTATTTAAGCTGTCACAAATCACTGTTACACAGCAAAGTTTTTAGAAAAAGTTGCATGGAGCGAGATGTACTAGACATTCCCCACGAAAGAGCATTTCACTTCTATTGCTAAAACTTTTTTTTTTTAAACAAATTCTTGAGAGTATAACTACGCCAATAGTACATATCGGCTGAGAACCAGAAAGGCATTATCACAATTATTCAGGGTATTGAATTACTGATATCGCGTTATGGAAATTTCTTTCCTCTACATCATGGTGTCAATTTTTAATTATTCTTTTTTAGGAAAATGTTGAAAATCAAAACACGATTATGCTATTGTACCAGATATTTGGAACAATGCTCATAGATTTACCCACTTTCGATTTAATATGCTTTTTATTTCATGGAAATGGATTGTTTCGTTTTTATTTATGCTAAAGGAAAATGTAAAGTTTTTGTTGAGACGTAATTTCTCTTTTCTAACATTTTTAATTAATTTTTTCTTTTGTGAGATGATGAAAATTAATTATGAAAGAGCATGTACTTCCAAGAGGAATTCAACGTTTACTTGTTGAAAATTGGTTTTGAAATGGCTGAGATATCCGGAATAGATCCATGGTAATGAAGGGTGGGACTCCCCTTTTATTACGAGTGCTTTGTTGTACTTTGTTTTTTAGATATCTCAGCCACTCCAAAACCGATATTCATCAAATAAACTTTGAATTCCTCTTAAAATGGTGCACACACCACATGCTCTGTACTATATCATAAGTGGTATCTTGGTATCTTGCAGAAAGTGAAAAAGGACAAGTTCACCTTCATTAACATAAGGATTGAGAGAATGCAGCAATATTAGTAGAACACATCATTGAAAGTTTGAGAAAAATTGGACAATCAATGCAAAAGTTATGAATTTTTAAAACTTTTGTGTTGGAACTGCTGGATGAGGAGACTACTAAGGCTCGTGATGTCATATGAGTACAACAGTATAAAGAAAATGTAAAGAAAATTCAACATATTTTCACTTTTTTTTCGCATAATAAAAGAGCACTTGACTTGCCTCTTTCTAAAGGCAATGGGAATAATATTACCCATAACATATGTCAGTAACTAGTCAAGGGAATGTGTACTTTTTTCAAAAGATGAAATTTTTTGAAATTCTCTTTTATATTTTCCTTATATTGTTGTACGCATGTGACATCATACACTGCAGTAGTCTTCTCATCCAGCGGTGACTGCACACAAACTTCAAAAATTCATAACTTTTGAACGGATTGTCCGATTTTGCTCAAACTTTCAATGATGTGTTCTACTAATATTGCTACATTCTCTCAATCCTTATGTTAATGAAGGTGAACTTGTCCTTTAAGCACGAGCAATCAGAGGTGGTACAGCACAATAAAGACACAGGTCACACTCACACACAAAATAAAAAATAAAAGACAGCAGAAAAATGAATTGATGAGTTTCAGTAATTAGATTTTCTATTACTCACATGACAGCAACCGGTTAATAGTCAGTGATATATGTGGAATCTCGTTCCCATTGTTGTTGTTGAATTTGATGGATCGATTTTTGATTTGCTGATTTTGATACGTGCAAGGAAAGTTAAAAATGGCCACCTTGATTTTAGCAGAGTTTTCCACGGCAGTCCGAAGAGAGTTGGGCCACTATTTTAATCCACAAACACATGGGGGTTTAAAATGCATGATTTTAACATTCGTTTCGACGGTGAAAATGTCCCTCAAGAGGTTGTATATTAGGCCTCCAAAGGAAATATCGGCAAATCCCTGATGGCATGAATCATTGTGTATTTACCTTTATAAATGATCTTTGCTTTTCACATACGGATGTAAAAATTGTACACACATTGTTGAACATAAATGACTACTTTTCTGCTGCAATAGCACCAGAAAATTGTACTTTACTAACCAGATAGAGTAGATTTTATTCTCTCAAAGTTCATAATTTTTTGTTAATCATCTTATGAATACATTACTTGCCTGTAGTTTTTATTCACGTGCCATGCCTATCAATTAGACAGAAGTTGATAGTAACTCAAGCACTCTGAAAAGGAATATGTGTTTGTTTATATTACGATAATATGACTAACTTTAACATTTATTTCGTGTCTAAAATAATGGTGCCTTGTCACTTTAAGTGGTTTGCTTTTACTTTGCTTCATTTTGCAAAAGATTATCCTATCTAAGACATAAGGAGGTGATTAGTAAATATAATGAAATCCCATTCCAAAATATAAAGCAGAACTTCACTGAGAGGGATTTTTATGGGGAATGCATATAAATTATAATGAGTGTTTGAACTTTTTAAATTTCAAGATGTTCCTATACTTGAATGTAAGAGAGAAAAAGCACACAGTTTTGTAAGTTAAGATTTATTTCTGGCTACTTGTAAGCCCATTTTTTTTTTTTATTTAACCTTTATCTGTTTACATCATGGCTCAACTTGACTCTCCAACAAAGGGTTGGCAACTGGTTAGTGACACGTGTCTTCTAAAGCTGGCTCAACGCTCCTGAAGATATGGTTCAACTCTTCTCACTCTTCGGGAGTCTTGAGCCACGTGACATTTTTTCCCAATTAAGCAATGATCTAAAATAAAATGTCATAGATATAAGACAACTTTATAGCTTTGCTTCAATTTGGTACCAAACACGTGTTATACGCAAGGATTAATGAGGAAATATTTCCAAAACTAGCAAAAGTGGCTCAACTCTCCTGCATCTCCCCTACATGACTTTATTCAAGCTGGCACAAATCACACTGGTACACTGCAAAGTGTCGAAAGGAGCAGGATGTACTTGACATTCACTACGAGAGAGTGTTTCACTCTTATTAGTAAAACTCGTTTAAACCAAATGCTGGCAATATAACGACAATTGTAGTACATAGATTGTATTTATAAACTTTCACTTACAACCAGCATATTACCAAACGCATGCGAAATTGCTAAAGCTGCTCCAATTTTCAGACACTAAAAGGATCACTCTAATTATCTGTAATATCCCAAGAATCGTTCTATTTACAGTGTATATTCTTCCTGGTCTTTTATGATGAAAGAAAGAGTTGTCTGTGACAAACTGCATTATTTCCTTTATTCTGCGCTTAATAATGTACTGAACCACGATGAAATCCTGGTGCATAAGAAGTCATGTGCATGTAGAGTACTTCAAGCTATCACAAATCACACTGTAACACTGCAAAGTCATAAAGTGTTGCAAGGAGCAAGATGTGCTTGACATTGTCCACGAGATAGCATTTTACTCCTATTACTAAAATTCAGTATAACTACGCCTCTAGTACTTATCGTCGGCTGAGGACCAGAAGGGTGTTGTACTACTTTTGACTCACAAGCTTTTTATTCCATGAAAATGTACTGCTTTTTTATTTATATTCAAATTCCAGAATGTGATAGCACCTTCAGGTTCTCGGCTGACAATATTAATGTCGTAATCTTTAACTCACAACCGGGATATTTCCAAACGCATGCAAAATTGCACGTGTTGCTATAATGTAAAAAAACAAACAAACAAACACACCCAAAAACAAACGAACAAACAAATAACAAACAAACAAACTAACAGCAACAGCAACAAACCGATGACCTCTCCGATTTCCAGCAATCGTTCTATCTATAAATTCTTCCTGGTCTTTTTTTTTTAAGTAATAAAAAAGACTTGTCCATAACACACTCTTTATCTTCTTGACGATAAATGGCGTATGTGCTGAACCACATCTTATTATGGTGATTGGAAAGGCTCATTCCACGCATAATATGGCATTACTAGCAATAAACCCAATATTAAGATCAGCAGAATGTCGAACGTCTTAGCTCAGCAAATACGTGCCATTGGTATGTTCATGGACCCCGAACAACTTTTGACCACACTATCCTTATGCGCAAATTACAGTGTCCTGGCATCCCATTGAAATGGTTTAAGATAATTTAATGGCATAGAGAAGCAATATGCATGCTATATGAATCAATCAACTATGAATTATTACATAATACACTTTATACAATGCGCTGGCCTTCAATGCTCTATATTTCTGGTCTTTGTATTCTTGGTTTACAAAAATAATATTTCACCCTCATCTACGATACTACAATTAGAATTTAAAGAAATAAATTGCCGACGAAACTAATGTATTCTGTTCCATTTCAGACTTTATACAGTCACTCCTAAAAGGAAATAAAAACCTCCTTAAGCCGGAATTAGCGAAATTGTTTATATAATATGGTTGAAGAGCGATAGATTATCATTCGATTTATAAAAGAGACTGGTTTTATTAATTTTCTTAATAGGGAATATAATAAAGATTCGCAACATTAATGAGTTGGCTCACACTGGATATCAAGTTAAAGTCTTATATTATAATGTACATTATAAAATTGTGTACCTAAACGCCTTACCAGTCCCTTACGAACGCCTTACACACTCGAAGAGTTGTTCGTAAGAACGCCGTACAAATCTCCGATCGTAAGGCATTCTTACAAAAGACGTAAGAGCCCTCTATGAACGACTTAAAGGGAAGATAAACCCCAAGAACAATGTGGATTGAGTGAAAGCAGCAACATTAGTAGAACACATCAGTGAAAGTTTGAAGAAAATCGGACAATCGATGCAAAAGTTATGAATTTTTAAAGTTTTGATGTTGGAACCGCTGGATGAGGAGACTACTAGAGGTTATGACGTATGAGTGGACTATAATTATAAGGAAAATATAAAGAAAATACTACAAAAATCAATTTTTCATGAAAATTACAAATTCCATCAACTTGATATTGACATATGTAAAGGGTAGCAATTATTCCCCCTGCTTTCTAAAAGCGGTTGGTCCACTGCTCTTTCATAATTCTAGAAAAGTGAATTTTTGTTGAATATCCTTTATATTTTCTTGGTATTGTTGTCCACTCATACGTCATATCCTCTAGTAGTCTCCTCATCTAGCGGTTCCAACACCAAAACTTTAAAAATTCATAACTTTTGCATCGATTGTCCGATTTTTCTCAAACTTTCACTGATGTGTTCTACTAATGTTGCTGCTTTCACTCAATCCACATTGCTCTTTGGGTTTACCTTACAATCATCGTAAGAATTCAAGGATTCTCTCTCTCGACCCTACAAAATCTTGCGTATTTCTAACGATGTTCGTACGACGTTCATACGGCTGCCTTAAGAAGAGAGGGTTTCGTACGAAGTTAAAAAAATCTTGGACAAGACGATCGACCAGGCTACGAACTTACGAACGGTCTACGAACGCTGGTTTCGTAAGGCATTCTTAAGAAGATCTTACGAAATTGTCTAAAAATCGTTCGTACGGCGTTCGTAGCAGTTTGTAAAGGCATTTGTGACCGAGCCTTTATATAGATGGATGTAGATGGTCTCCAGTCCAATACTTTTAGAATCAAGTATTATAATTTCGACACCCACAAAATGTCCAATATTAGATATAATATAATACTTTAGATAATGTACTTTCATTTTGCCCTCTTTTAATTTGGTTTCATTTTGTTTCTCTTTACAGCAACGTAGTCTCATTTTGTTTTGAAAAGCAAAATAAATCCAAACAAGCAAACGCCAGAGAGAATGTCAATTATTAACATCCGAACTATCTGCTGTCTAATAGTCTCATATCAGAGAAAGGGTGGATTACTCGATGTGGCTTATTAAATTGGTGACATCTCAGATACTATTTACAGTAAGGCAAACAGCTGTTCTAGTATGCATGTCATTTTACACGGAGAAAAAAAAAAGAACAACAACTAGCTTGTAATAGGTCACCTGATTTCTCTACGATAAATTCCACTTCATTGTATGTTTTGATGTTTTGTTTTGTTTTGTTTTGTTTTTTCCTTTTTTTTGGGAGGGGGGGGGGCAAGTTGTACAAGCCTTAACTTTTCATTCATTTTCGTTCTCTGCGTTTTATTCATTTCACTCTCATCACTACAGTTTTTATGATAACGTGTAACTATTGCATATCTACGTATATCATGCATTTGTGCTTACCTTAGTCTGTATTACAAAAAGAAAAGTGATTGCTCTTGTCGAAAAAAGACAAAAACAAAATTCAAACTGAATTGGATTGAATGGTGAATCTATCCCCTTAACGTCCTCTGTAAAGTCGAAATGCCAGAAAATATACTTCAGGGTTATGACAGGAATGTTCCAATCGATATTAACTTGAGACATTCTAAAATTCGCCTCGTATGTTTTTGGGCTGAAACAAACTTACAGAAGCTTTATATGATTAACGACCATCTATCAATGGGCATCGTAATTGTCATTTATCTATTTACGTATTTATCTAGTAGTATATATTTTTCACTATTCACTCTTTTATCATTTATTTTTCTAGCTATTTATACATTTCTCTAACCTGTTTATTCATCTATGTATTCATTTGTTTATTTATTTGAAGATTTCCATTGCAAAATGAACTAAGCCCTATTTTTAAACATTTCAAAGTATGACCATCATCACAGCAAAATTAGACCTTTCAAGTAATACCTCACTTCTGCATATTGTAATTGCCAGGACACCTAGGAAATGCCAGGAACCTTGCCATGTCTGAGAAGAATCGAATCATCTTTAACTTCTGTATCGACAGGATGAGTACCTCCAGAATATATGTGGACACTATGGAAATATTAGGAGAGTTTGCTCCTGTGAAATACCCCATGAGAACCATGGTAGCAGACGATATACATGGGTAAATTGCTTTGTTGTTGTTGTTGTTGTTGCTGCTGTTGTTGTTTATACATACAGAGAAAAATCCTGAAAATCTTTACTCAAAAGCATGTCTAAGACGTATAATGGCATGCCTCTGAAGTATTTTATCCATAGTCTGGTGATTTTTTATAATTTTTCTTTTTTTTTTTTTTGCTTAAGGTAATGTCAAACGATATTATTACAGATACAATGACAGTAGCCTATCTGTATCGAAATATATAATGAAAGAGCTCTTAAAGGTAGGGAATCCCCTTTGCATGCCTCAAATGAAGAGTTGTATAAATACAGTGGTATGTTGAAGAGAGTATCATTTTAGAAACTCCCATAAAGTATTGAAAGTGGAAGGTAACATTTAGTACATTTTTATTGACCGTTAGATTTTGAATTGAATTTTTTTCGGGGCTCACCGTAAATTCCAGTACATTACTAGGCTACCTTTGCAGACCCATGCACTGCATACGTGTCCATCATGTATATTTTGTTAAGAAAGTTCATCAAAACTTACAAACATTTCTATATACATTCTTGCCACACACTCTATATGTTATTACATCAGCTCTTATACTTTTAGATTTGTGTTTATCGATAAAAAATACAGAAGACTGCAACAAAAAGGCTTAAGTGTGGCTGACACACAGAACTACTGAGTAGTTGAGTTTTGTGCATTATTCAAAAATATTGTAGATAACTGTTGACTTCCAAATTTCTCAGCAGTGGCCTAAACAAGTCACCTGAGGTTCATATTTAATGTTTTGCTGCATTTTGGGAGGTCTGTAAAAGGTATCCCCTACCTTTAAAGCCATAATTTACTATTTGCAGATGAAACAAAAACCTGACATTAGTGCTTTAAAATAGTTGTAAATTGTGAGTTAGGGATAGAAACAACAACTGTAAAAATTTGAATCAGTAAAATCGATGTTAACCCATTCTGCACGGGAACCTGGTGGCCTGCGTATTAAGTCTATAGGCATTTCAGAATTCAGTATGGAACGGATTAAGTATTGCTAAATATACAAAATGTGAACAAAAGTAATAATGAAAATGTGACCCGCTAAAACAAAAGGATCCGAAATTCGGAGGAGGACAATTTTCTGAAAATGACATGACATTTCATATTATTTAATTTAATTTCATTTCATTTTATTTCATTTCCGACGAAAGTGCATAAAGTAGAGTACAATGTAACTTTTCATATTCAAATGAGATTTAAATAAATGTCATTTGTTTACAATAAGACAAAATGAAGAAATGAATGGACAAAGTGCAACTGAATCTTAGCAAAGAAAAAGTCGAAAATGGGGGGGGGGACTGCTAAAAAGCCTTGCTTGTAGAATGCAGTCCCCACATGAGTAGTTAATTATAGTAATAATCAAACGAAACGATTAAACATATTCCTCGGGAAGTAGAACATAAAACATAAAACAAGTACGCACACAAACGCACAAACAGACAGAAACAAAGCAGCTCTCTTGCATACGCGTGAAAATAATAAACATGAGGTCAAAGGCCAGGAAAGGGACAGGAAGAAGACAAAGGAAGGAGCAAAGGAAAAAGAGTTCAAGGGTCGATGCCAAGGCACATGAGACTTTAGTTTTACCGAGATGTGGACTATACTATAAATTATGTATTATAACGATTATGAAATAAATTTAAAAACGTTAAAGACGTTAAAGAAAAGGAATGAATTAGCAAAAATGCAAATCCCTGGTGATATAAGAATCAATTTCAAGATGTATTTAATTTAAAGGTAAAAGCGTTAAAGCTCAAAGCTTCCTTTATGCTGCTATCAAGGGAATTTTGTGAAAATTGTCCTAGACAGTGATAAATGAAATTCATTAGATTGTCTAGTGGGATATGAATGTACAGTTTTATTTTGAATAAACATGGAGTCAAACACAATAAGGAAGGGAATTATTTATTAGTTTGTACTAAACTGTCCTAAATTTAAACAATACAAATTCTCAATTTTTTTAAATAGTACTTTGATGAAACAAGTCATTAATATGACATCTCCACGATTCTCTACAAATGATACGAAGAGCTTTTTTTCTGCAATTATAATTTTCTTTCTAAATATGAGGAATAAGTGTTACCCCAGGCGAGAACGCCATAATTCAAATAGGGTAACATTAATATGAGTACAACAATAATAAAACATTTTTGGGAAGATAGAATTTTTAGAACTTTATTGATTACGCCGATAAATTTAGAGACTGTACGACAAATAGAATCCACATGCAAATTCCATGTGAGCTTATTATCAAGCAACTAACCTAAAACTTTAATTGAGGAAACTTCTTCTACAGCTATATTACCCAAAAAGATGTTCTTGGGTAATTTTTCCAAAGAATTACTGAAAAGCATACATTTAGTTTTTTGAAGATTAACACTCCCTCCAACTACACGACTCTTGATCAAACTACCCTAGGTCATTCCCAGTACACGTCACTATTTGAGACCGCGCAAAGTCAGCTCGAGACAACAGATTACGCTCAACCCGATGACGTCAAACATGAAGTTGTTTTCGAGCACAATTATGAGACTCGCATCGTATTTACACCTGCCCCTGGTAAAGGGAATATAGGCAGGAGTGATATCGTCGACGGGATTAGGAGCAACAGACACTTGCCTCAACCAGACGACGGCATTGACGATGTCATCCGCGAACACAACTACAAGTCCAGGATCGTGGAAGCCTCTGCTGGTTTAGGGATAGCAGAGTGTAATTTCCCTGATGACCTTAGCAGCAACAAGCACTTGAGTGGTGCACAAAGCGAAAATCATTATTACATTGATATCAATGAATAGATGTAGATATGTAAAAGAAATTTATGACAAATGGAATCAAGTCAGACCCTACACATCTCAAAGACCTTCAACGCTGTGTTCGAAAGTGTTTATAGGTACATCCCAAATAAACTACTGGTAACACAAACTAATGAAAAAAAAAAAGAAATCGACAAGCCACGATCCATCCCTTGGCTTGAACTGAATCATTAGACAGAAAAGAACGCCTCCCCCCCCCCCCCGTACCCCATTCGTCTTAACTTACGACCCGCCACCGCCAAATGACACAAAATTCTCAAACGGGATACTTCCATAGAAGGGCACCGCACAGAAACTGACAACAAAACTGATTTTATTGTACTCTACATAGTGAGATGAGTGACATTCTGTACTGTGTTTGATCCTTTCAGCTTGGCTACGTTATATATACGTTATATATTATATATTTTTGTGCTGTTTAAAGTGCTATGACTTCATAAACAATACAAAACATCATTCAAGACCCATCTGGTTTTCTTACTAGGACAATGCACGAAAACTGAAAACTAAACCACTTTCTTGATGGCTTTTTCAATCGACTGGTTTCTCTATGTGTGATACTTTGAGCTCGGCAAACAAGAATAAAGTGCATCTAGAGTGCAAGCAGCCACTCTCTTGTTCTGATAGATTGTATGAAATTAGATACGGGATTGAAGAGTTTGGATATCAACACTCAAGATAAGACCAGCGTCCTTCCCATCAAGCCATTAAACGTCCTTCTTTATCTTTCCCTGTCATTTGCATGCTATACTAACCAATCATTTGTGATGAAGGGTTGAATATGCAAAGTTACCAGTCACTTGTTAAAGGTATCATTTACCTTAGGGAGCAGTGATTAAAAAAAGAACTGTTCTAGATATCACATTTATTTTGATGCACATGTGTAGATCAGTTGTATCACAAAACATCCTACCATATAAATATTTTGCAATAAAGTTGAAAATGTTAGGTGATATCACTATTTTTCTTACTGAACCATAACTGTAGATGGTTAACAATGCCTTTAAGTTATGATATTGTTGTTGTTGTTGTTTTTCTTAGCTGGTGCCGTCAAAAACAAAGTCATTCCCTTTGAATTTGCATATGTGGTAACGATTAATGTAAACCTAAGCATTCAACGGGAAAATGCTATACAAACATTTATATTCAACGTTATGTTATTCGGAGCGAGAGTCTCTTACAATGTAAGTTCAGTTTTGTTTCTGTGCTACATCGATATATGTTTGCTCGAACTTTTAAAAATCATGAGATTAACTCGTATCAAGTTGTCACATGCCACTATCATTATCAGCTCTTCGAGAATCAAATGCATTTCTATCTTTGCATTTCGCTCCGATGTGATATGAATAAACCTCTCTTTACTGAAAACCGCAGCCCTCGACTGTTCCATGCATCAGGGAATATGTAAACGAGATTATAAAGGGGATGACTGGAATCATATCTATGTGCGGAAAGAAAATGACGATATGCTATGTATAAAAGTATAAATCACAAAATCATGGTCTCACGTGGAATAAAGTAAGAAAATTAACACAAGCCATTAGCTTGCACTGAAATTCACGGACTAGTCATTAAACGCTGGCAGGGCCAACACAGGCCCATAACTCGTTTGACAGCAGCCCCCAAAATGAAAGAAAATAATGAGAAAAAAATGAGTCGAGGAACCCACCCATTTGAAATTAAAAAAAAAATGGGAAGGATTATAGCGCTGAAGCTTTTTTTTTTAAATGCTTTTCAGCTGAAAACCCCGAAAGTGGTCCAGTTATTTTTTTAATTCTGAACCCCCCCCCAAAAAAAAAAAAAAAAAAAAAAAATCTAGTTAAGGGCCTGCAACATACAACTGCGACAAACCATCCAATGTCAACGTTCGGCCGATACGCTACAGAAAAAGTGTAAACATCGCGTTTGTTTGTGGGAACTCTGCAAGGAAGATTCGTGGTGATATTGACGACACATTCACGAGCTGCCCTGGCTGATTACATTTTCCATCCGCAAACAAGACAAAGACATTGGATATTTATTTTCGAATAGCCGCAAATTATATAATATTGACATACAACTTGTGGGAAATGCACTGTAAATTGGCGCTCTTAGGGACTTTAAAAAAAAAAACACCCAGACACAAACAGAAGTAGAGAAACTGCCGAAATGTTAAAACTCGGAAACATCAGAAGTGACACTGAAACTCCCGTAACAACCTAATACACAAATTCACAACGCAAGGAGTCGCACTTTAATGGACACTTCCATTACAGAAACTTACGGAATCTTGCATTTTTGGAAACACAATAGTAAACGTTTCATTTTGTTCACTTACGACAAGGCAGCCCACGAGAGCTTACAACAAAAACCCATTTATTGTACTCGAGTGAGACGAGTGATATTTTCTATGATCACTTGAGCTCTGGCATGGAAACATATTTGTTGTGCTGTTTAAAAGTGCCATCACTTCATAAACAATGAAAACTATGATTCAAGACTCATTTGGCTTGCAAGAACAATGCACGAAAATTGAAAACGAAATCAGTTTCATGGCGACTTATTCAATCGACTGATTTTCTATATGTGTGATACTTGGAGCTCGGCAAACAATAAAGTAGCACTATAGAGAGCAAGCTATCACTCTGTTTAAGTGATGATAGATTAGGTGAAATTAAATACAGGATTGAAGAATTGGAATATAAAACTCAATTAAAAATAGGACCTTTCCATCACACCATTCAACGTCCTTCTTTACTTGTCCCTGTCAGAAAGGCTTGTTACATTTACTCATCAATTGTGGAAAATGACTGGATTAAATGCGGAGTTATCAGCAAAGTGATAACTTATGATATTGTTGTATTTGTAGGGAACTGCTAACGTCATGAAATCATTCCCTTTATTTTGCATATATGGTAACGACTAATGTAGGCCTGAACATTCAACGTGAGAATTAAAAACCTTGTACTTAACGTCATGTAACGCTGAGCGAGAGTCAAATGTTCATTCAAAATTGTTTCTGTGCTAGGTCGATATTACATTAGCTCGTACATCTTTACTCTCAACATGTTGCCCCTGTCAGTGTTATAATCAACGCTTCGAGAATCAATTGCATTTTTGTATCTTTTCACTGTGATGTGATATGAATAAAACTCTCTTAAGTGCAAGACATAGCACTCGACTCGTCCATATTATCCATCAAGGACTATAAATGTGATTACGTGGGGATTTTACTTTACTTGTTAGGAGATAAAATGACGATATGCTATCGATAATTATTTTTCAAACTGCACCAAAATTCACGGACTATAGCCATTGAACTCAAGCAACGCTATAAAACAATAACTGCGACAAACTATCCGATATCGACGTCAGGCCGACACACACACACACACACACACACACACACACACACACACACACACACACATACACACACACAAAAAAAAAAACTACACAAAAATGCGTTTGATTGAGGGCGCTGTGCAAGGAAGATTCGTGACGATCATTGACTACACGTTCACGAGTTGGTTTGGTCAATTACGTCTCCATCCGCAAACAAGGCATTGAGATTAAAGACAAGGGATGTTGATATAGACATACTAGGTGTTACAAAGAACATTTCCACACTTTTGATCCTGACCTTCGAAAAATAATACACAAAGAGTATCAGATAACGCTGTCATTAAAATGAGTAATAGCTGAATGATTTGAATTTGAAATTATTAATCAGTTTCATTAAAGCCATGATTAATTTTAATGTTAGGTTCCAGATTTTGATCAAATTTTAAACCTCTGTTCAAAGCTTGAATTTTACACAGGAAACAATGGTGTGTATGTGAGTGTGTGCTTAAAATGACCCTGAACAATGAACATGAATAGAGCTGACATGGTCAGAGCTTTGCTGAATATGGGCTTCTGGTGTCTTGCTCCAAGGCACATGAATGCTTCATTAATAATTCATGATGGATTGCCCTCGGCACTGCTAGACTGAATTCATGGTAAAGGATATCAATGCATGCATGTGAAAAAAAGTAAACACATGTTGCATGGTTGCATACACTACATTTTGTGATGAATAAAGACTATATATATATATATATATATATATATATGTATATATATATATATACAGAGGGCTGAAAATAAAACAAAATCTGAAGCCTAACTTGAAAATGAATCTTGAATTTAAAGAACAAGTTCACCTTCATTAACATAAGGATATTCAGAGAATGCAGCAATTTTAGTAGAACACATCAGTGAAAGTTTGAGGAAAATTGGACAATCGATGCAAAAGTTATGAATTTTAAAAGCTTTTGTGTTGGAACCGCTGGATGAGGAGACTACTAAGGCTCGTGATATTATATGAGTACAACAGTATAAAGAAAATGTAAAGAAAATTCAACATATTTTCACTTTTTTCGCCTAACAAAAGAACACTTGACTTGCCTCTTTCTAAAGGCAATGGGAATAATATTACCATAACATATGTCAGTAACGAGTCAAGGGAATGTGTACTTTTTTCAAAAGATGAAATTTCGTGAAATTCTCTTTATATTTTCCTTATATTGTTGTACGCATGTGACATCATACACTGCAGTAGTCTTCTCATCCAGTGGTGACAGCACAAAAACTTCAAAAATTCATAACTTTTGAACGGATTGTCTGATTTTCCTAAAACTTTCAATTATGTGTTCTACTAATATTCCTACATTCTCTCAATCCTTATGTTAATGAAGGTGAACTTGTCCTTTAATGAATTTTGCACTATTCACATCAATGAGAGTGCTATTTGATACAGTTTTTGAATTACTAACGATCAAAAGTGGGAATTGTTCTTTGTAACATCTAGTATCTCTCGATTTATGCTCAGAAACAGACAAACAGACAGTTGCTTTGACAATCAGACTTCACAGGCTGGTGCTCCATAGTGGAATTTCTAATGGTAGTCATAACAAACTGGTTTTCCTTGTGTAGGGAATGTAGACCAAGTGTGATTATATCTGTTAAAAAAAAAAAAAAATATATATATATATATATATATATATATATATATATATATATATATCATGTCAAGTTATCGTAGTGGATTTCTCGATCTTCTGAGCTCCTGAGCAAGTGTCATTTGTGACCGGCAACACTAAAATGTGATAATTATTCATTGGCCCTGAGAAAACTGACCTGGCACCCAACTCCTTCTCAATGAAACAGGAAATCATTTCTACCCATCGAATTTTATTATCCCCCAACGGAATACAATGATATACAATGATATAAATGCAGAAGCGTTGTTTACTTGAATAAGAAATTCGGACTGATTTCCAAGAGCCCTTTTATTTGGGCTTGAATCTCAATAGTGTCTTTGCCTGTGCATGGACCTACTATACATGGACTATGAACATGAACTGAGGCCTTTCTTTGATCCCATCATCATCACCACCACCTGATTATGTGCATCTTAATGAGTAAATTCAGGTGTCTGGACAATAACGAGTGTGTGATCATGTATCGTCATTAACGAAAGAATCGTTCCCCTCATTTCAGTCTTGTTTCGGTGATGTGCCTTTTTCAGAAGGACATGTCTTAAAGATGATGAGGAGCAGCAAACCCTGAGAACATGGCAAATTTTGTGACAAAAGATGGGTAATTACTGATTCGCACATTTTCGCACACGCATAAGACCTTGCCTAATGGCAAGATATACCTGTTCTCTATCATTACCATCCCTTTTTGTTCTTGAATAAGCTGCGGAAAAGTGAAATATTGAGATCACAAATGACAATCAATCTGTCAAAGTGTTAGCTTTCTTTTAAAAACTGCCTGCTTCTCCCAAGCGAAATTGTTTGAATCATGATTTCCTAACATACACCACAACTGCACATTCACATTTACTTGATTTTTGTGAGTTATTTTCTTCTGCGCATATAGTTTTAGATTTCTCGAATCTCCGTCTTGTTCTTCTCCTGGTTTGCTGGCTGTGACGATCATGGGATCAAAGCAGTGAAACATGTTAAAAATGTCTTTTTCTCGCTTTTGAGATGACCAGGTGCATGAATTAATTAACGATACGATGAATGTCCTTGTATATTAGGTCCATGGGCTGTGTGACGACCCTCTGCTTGTTACCCTTGCACAGCAAGAGGGTCTTTGACAAAGACTAGTAATCAGGAGAAACAGTTATAATTACCATCTCTTTTGCTGGAGAGGGAGAGAAAAAATAGGTAAAAAAGGATATTCAAGAAGACTGCTATTAATTTGAAACAAGTCCTTTTCAGTGCATACGGGGAATACTGCTAAATTCTGATTTCCACACTCCACCAAGAAAGAAATTCAATAAACAAAAAAAGAACATTGTAATTTCGCTCGATATATCCTGGTTGAATGCCAAATGTAGTTAGTCACTTTGACAGACAGGCTTTGTGATTTCTCGCTACCAAACGCTGCAATAGCGAAATTCAGTAAGTCAAAAGCGTTGCTTCAAGACACAATTTTCTCATAAGTATGACTCTCTCTCTCGTGTGGCATCTCTCTCTCTCTCACTCTCTCTCTCTTCCCTTGCAAATGCCACAACGCGTGGGCCTTTCACAAAGGCTAATGAAACTGGGAAGTATCATCATCATCTTGTCAGTAAACGAAGGACAGACAGACAGACAGACAGACAGAAAGACAGAAAGAAAGGCAAGACAAGCGCAAGTGATGGGAAACGATGCCTTTGATTGGATACCAAGATATCACAAGACCTTTACCGGCTTTTGATTATACCACACTAACGGAAGAAATACGACTGACTGCTTCAACTATACAATGTAGTTGTAAAAGAAGTGGTCATTTCCAGCAGCTTGGATTCAGGACTATCGTGATCACAAGGGAATATTTTTAAAATATGGCCTTTTCTGGTGTCTCGATTCTGATTTTCGCTTGGTTCATTCGTTCGAGTATGGCGATAACAAGTAAGCGTGCTACCACGATCTGTATTTGGTCATATCAAAAGATTCTTATCCGTTATAGTTATGGCTAGTTATTTGTAGGACCTACATACAATGCTATTGATATAAAATTCGTGTATTCATAGTAACTACAATTTGGAACACAACTGTTGTCTTATACATAACATTACAGAAAATAAGATTCAGAGTGGCATGCAAAAATTATACGCCATTGTATTCCTGTAAATTAGTTGTATTCCTGTGTCTCATTCATAGCCTGACTTCTTAACATTTTTTTTTTCGTATAATTTGTAAAGTGAAAATGAAGCAAAGCTGGAAAATACAGAGTAGTCACTGCAACGTATCTTCACGAAGACTGACTATTGAACAACTGCGCTTTTCAAAGCTGTGTGCGATTTTCAAAGTCACATTATAGACAGTTTGATTATAGCTATTAAAGTTTTGTGCAATTTGTGCAATATAGGAAAATACCAATGTTTATTTCATCCGTTCGGTGGATATTTAGTACTTCCATTGTCAGTGAAAGTCATGTGTTTCCTTCTTGTTGATTATATAATCTCTATGAATACTTCTTCTTTGCGACATTCTTCTAGGGTGATTACAATGACATTATGAAGGTAATGATAACAAAAAGTAATAACTCCTTCATCATTTCCTGTGTTGTTGTTTTTTTTGTCAGAATATGTTCACATTGACGAAAGCACACAAATATCCATCCGGAATGTTACTGAAGATACAAAATGGAACATCACATCCAGCGCAGGGAACAAGATTTTGATTTCATTCGATATATTTCGGCTAACTCTTGGATATGAATCTCTATATATTATAGAAACTGTGCAGGTCAATAATCAAACAGCGACACAGGACATAAATCTGGCTTCTTTCAGTGGAAGCACATTCCCTGAACCTGTTATTACTATAAGTAATGCAGTGTCGATAATATATAAGCAGTTCTCCAGACGGTATTTCGGAAACGTAGAAATGAATGTGACAGCGATGCAAGGACCAGGTGAGTTTCATGTCCGTTTTGGATTACAGTTAAACTTTAAAGCACAAAAATCATAAATATAGTTTTGATTTTTGTTTTTTTGATGTAATATGATGTTGTCTTTAATGGAGAGGAATATTCGCCAGAGCGAATTCTTTTCAATACAAGCCCCTTTTGAGGTTGTCAATGTCATTTATTTAGTATAATGCCATTGGATACATATCTAAAAAGATATCAAAAATTCTGTTTGTTAGTGCATTTAATGTGACATATTAATCTAGTAACATGTCAAGGAAATAACGACATGACGGACACATTCCGAGAAGACAACAACAAAGAAGAAGCCTATAGAGGACGGAGACTAGCATGTCTAGAATACGTTACGGGGGGAAAGGGGGGGGGGGACTTCGACTAATTTATACTAGAACATTCCTGCATCGTTTTTAGCGTTTTTTATTCTAATCAACCTACTCATGACGGATAAAGAGCTCCAGAATGATAGCATAATATGATTGACAAACGTTCTACGTCTTACGTGTCTTCCTATTTGGGAAAATAAGACAGGGTTTGTGTTGTTGTTTTGCTTGTTATTATTTTTTTTTATTTGCGTATCAACATGTACATCTTCGATATACAACACGTAATTTAGTGATGAATATCATTTCTAAAATTTCATCCATTCACAATACGGCCTTTGCCGGTGATTCCAACAGCTCTCTTTAGCGGTCATTCGTTTGTTTATTAGTGTGTGCGTGTATGTATGCCTGTGACTATGTGTGCTTGATTTCACAATGTCTTCCTTATTTTTTTTTTTTTTGTTTTTTTGGTCTTAGCTAAGAGTTCTGTAGTTGTTAACTGTTGTCAAACATTGAAAAAAAAAAGAGACTATCGGACTCCACACCAAACAATAATCTGGGCAAATGTTGCACCTGATTATTCATTCAATTTGTTCCGTATTGCAGAATACATAAAGCTGGAACATGAAGTGCTCTTCAACCTGACATCGCCAAACTACCCTTCCAACTATAGGGCCAATTCTTATCGTCTTTTGAGATTTCAAGTTCGAGAGGACAGTCTTATTTCCGTCGAGTTCAAATCGTTCGCTATGGAAGGAAATGAGGATTTTCTGTACTTTGTCGAAGAGGACGAGGAGAATGGATACGGGACAGTGAGAGGTTCAGTTATAAATTTCACTGGTTATCGGACAGGTGCTCTCCTGCGGAATTGGAACTTTAATTCATCGACGTCACTTCTCACAGTCGTTTTCACCAGTGATTCCACTAGGAATAATGCAGGATTTTGGATCCAGCTTCGAGCCATTGAAGGTAGATATTCTGATACCTGCCTTGTACTCATAAAAGTTTGCGAAATTTTGACGTTAAGGGGAACCCGGGGCAAAGTGGACCAAAAATGTTTGTCCGGCCAAAACGGGAATTCAAAGCAGAGAAAAGAAAGATTTTTTTTTTTTGTTTATACTATTACCTGAGGACCACCCCTAACAAATGGCAGTAAAATTTGTTTTCAAATTATCAGTTTTATCAATTACTATGATTTGAAAAAAGTATAAAAATTCCACTTTGCCCCAGACCACTGGGGCAAAGTGGAATACAAAACGCAAGGCATGCGGCGTGCGTGGAAACGCACCAAACTTCATTTTACCCACAAGCCCATTAGTTAACATGTTCCACCTTGCCCCGTCCACTTTGCCCCAAGCATGTATAATTTTCCCAAGATGCATCACTGTGACGTCGGCCAATATTTGCTAGCCCTGATATCACGATTTATGGAAGCTTAAATTACTTTATATAAATTTATATGGAAATAAAATCATTTTGAACTGAATTGAATTGAATTGAAATCCATGCATCGTTGTTACCATGGCTTTCGAGATACTATTTCATATAAGCATGATAATTTGGCATAAAATATATAGTCATCATTTATTGTTGGTTTTGAGGTACCCAAAACAGATATTTTCCCTAAAGACACACATACAATTACTTATTTACACAACTCTGATATCAAAAGATGGAGCATCCCTAGAGGGATCTTGGTGCACGAGCTTTAGATCCAAGACTGAATATATATAGGTTTAATGGGGGTGTTTCACTTTGCCCTGTGTTCCTCTTTTATAGCAGAAGTAGTGTCAAGAGTAGTGATTGCAGCTGCAGATATGGTATCGGTACAGTTCGATATTCCTATGGCTCTTTATTCCGAAGGTAGATAATTCCGAGACAAAAACAGTACAAAAAATAACAAGGTTTGTTACTCCCAAAATGAAATAAAAGTCCAAGTAGCCACCATTGCTTTTGTTTTGATGTCCGGATTGACTAATCTTCTACGTAATATTTATTATATATATATATATATATATATATATATATATATATATATATATATATATTACATACGAATCAATTCATATAGGTATTTGTAATGTGAATAAAACAGCGAATTTCATTTTATTCAGCGATTTCGGCGGAAATGATAAAAAGGCGTAGTGGTAGTCGGTGTGTTGGGGCATCACGAAGGAGGAGGCAGGAAGGGACAAGAACACCCTCATAATTAAAATTTCGTCAATCAATTTACTCTTTTCAAACTTTGCGCACCAGCGCTACCTCTAAACACTATTGGAATAGTATTTGACTGAAGGAATGAAAACTAGGATTTTATTCAATAATGCGACCAATGTACATAGTCGTTGCAAGTGTGAAAAGTTGGCACATGTAGTAATAAGAAATAATAATTTTGACAATTCAAGAAATATTTACCATGGGAATTTGAGCCCCAGTCATAAACATTTGCCGTCGCCATTATGCATTTGTAATGTATGACGTGAGTGTCATTTGGATGTCCTGTATCGTGTATCTTATATCCTGTATCTACCACATTTTACTGGTAAAATATATAGTATATATATTTTTTGTTTATTTGGTTGCATTACTTATACCATTGTTTCATGTTCAACCTAATGAAAGTGTTTCAAAATCACATCGTTGATGTCCGTTAATTCAGCCACTATTCGTACGTCAATAGCTTCCGGACTTATTCCACATCAAGAACATGTTATAACATACAAACACAGCAACCTCTATTCTAACAAAGTTTCCCACGTCATTTCTGCAGTCACCTATAATTGCTCCTCTCTCAGATACAATTGGAATACTCAGCTTTGAACATCGAATAAACCAATAACATAGCAGTATATAAAGTACGACTTAATTCAATGATTGATTAAACATTGACAAACTTTCCTATAGCTACATTGGAAACGAGTGACATGCTGTGAGATTACTTAGATGTATAGATTCATTTCTTCTTTTATATCAACCCATTGTCATTATACAAAAACTAAAGCACTGCACTTGTTTTCTTTTGTAATTCACGTCACTTCAAGTAATTGACTTATTTAAATTTGCGTGATTCCGTGAAGTGCCACGCATTTTGGGGTTATTCTCTGCTTTTCATAATGGTGTCGTACTTGCTCATTGTGGAATGGGGTGCATGTCACGAGACCGTCACTCACGAGTCATACAGCCCACGAGTCATAGAGCTCACAAGTCATGCAGCCCATGAGTTATACAGCTCACGAGTCTACAGCCCATAAGTTCGACACCAAGCTAACAAGGCCCACGAGACCGACACATTAATGCGCCGTGTCGTAATATTCTGTCGAACTCATGGGCTGTTTTTACCAAGTGTCGAACTCATGGGCTGTATGATTCGTGAGCTGTATGACTCATCGACCTGTTTTCAGTGTCGAACTCGTGGGCTGTATAACTTGTGGGTGTCGGTCTAGTGGGATGACCCCGTGAAGTGTGCATGAGAGCAGTAATTACTTGAACTTGTTTTTTATTTATAGTGATTTCTAATCCAGGAGAAACTTCTACATGTTCACCATCAGCACCCTTGCTGACGCAATCTTCAACAGATGAAGTTGTTGCAATTAGCGAGTCTGGGCGCTCTGGTAAAAAAACTTTATTGATTAATTCAAATTGAATCTGATTTAGCCTTACTATACCAAACAGGCGCTGCTGACTTCTAACAATCATGAAGTAAGGGTCTATTGACATTTATGGACTCGCCCTTTAGGGAGTTTTAGATGATTTTGAAACTCCATAGCAACCACTATGTAGGGATTGTCACGTTAACCTAAAACTTGATACACTCATGATATCTGTTTTATTAATGATTATGTTTGTGTCAAAAGAACTGCATGTGTGTCAAAAGAACTGCATGTTTTCTCTTCTCGTGCAATCAATAGAGTTTCAATGCACACCTTTGCATTCTTCCTACGTGACAGGCGGAGAAAATATACTCGGGACAATCAATGAGTCTAGAAAAACTGTTTAAAAGAAAACTCAAGCTAGTACGATAACTGGAAAGTGACCCCTCTTTCTGAGAAGGTAAATATAGGTCACCAGTTTGTCTAGTGTTATATAAATGATTAACTCTCGTATATTTGAACATATTATCAAACATAGAGGGTAATAACCTGTTTTCGTTCGGTTTTTCTTTTTTGGTTTGGATTATTTGTATGTTTGTTCATTTGTTTGATATTGTTTATTTTCTTATCACTGTTTATAAAAATGAAGCTTTTTAAAACGTATATGGTTTGTTAATAGCTCCAATATCCAGGATTTCATATGCATCATGTGATATTTCTACAAAAGATTACTGTAATACTAATGACAAAAAGTCCTTTGTTTAGCTCAAAAACTATATCTTTATATTCGACTGCGGTTCAAGAGCTCCTTAATGTTCATCTGTTGCAAGGTACTAGCTAATATGTAGTTGAGTGAATATAATATATAGAATAAATACAACATCGCTGAAACATAGTCTACTATACAGATTTATTCAACAGAGTAATACAAGAGAATTCACCCAAACATGATGAAATAATCTTGGAAAATATATGCGTGTGAAGAAAAGAATGCATGAGGCCTTAGGGATAATCTGACAACTGTCTGTTTAACAACAGTTTTGGAGGATATTGTTCATATACAGTTGTAGGGCACTATCATCGCACAGAAGGGATCGATTAGTCGAGGCCTAAAGCCTAACCATATTAAGACCACCTTGTATGTACACCCCTGACCAACTATAAGAATAGAGCAAATATGATTATTCAGCGCAAGAAGTATTTCATTAATCCATCTTTAATATTATCTTCATAATAAGAGATATATTCGTAGTCAATTCCAAGTTTTATGATATCTGGCACTGATTTTGATCGCTCGTCTTACAAGACGGGGCACAGCTGACATCATCAGCAGAATTTACTGAAGAAGTACTGGAAACAAATTCACACACAAAACACACAAGCTCACACACACTCACACACATACACACTCACAACAGTAATAGAATGCGAATATTATGCTACATGCGATTCATTGATGTCACAAAACTGGTTTATTACATGAACTTTCAGTTTGAGAGTAGTCTTTACCCTATTCCTATTTCTGTAATCAATGCATTAATCACCAACGATAATTGTTTTGATAACTTCACTCCCTTTGAAATAAAGCAACTTTTGCCAAATTTACGTTAGGTAACTGCTTATACTAATCCTATCATCCCCGAGATTCGCATATCCGAGAGATATCGAAATAATTGCTCTCAATCACGTGGTCAAAAAAAAAAAAAAAAAAAAAAAACATGCTTGCCAGTATGCGGGGTTAACACTATGTGTATTTTCCAATGAAATCATGTAAAATAAGCGACGGAAAGTTTCTGGCAGCGGTTACTGAAACAAAAACAAATCCTCGAGCATTTTAAAATGATGATTTCTTTTCATCTGAACAAGTGTGTCGACATCCTTGAGAAAGTAATTTAGATTCGTGGTGCTATTAATAAGCGTATGACCCTAACGACTGTTAGTAAAAAACGATTAAACAATGTTAAAGGTCATTTTTTAAGCATTGTCTGTGACTATGGCTTTTGTTATCATATACAGGTCGTATATGAATTATTTGAATTTGAGTCTTTCGTACATTGTGCATGGATTAGGAGAAAGACGTGTGGACTGCAGGAATTAAGTTACAGATTTCGGTTAATGGCATCAATCCTAACTGTCACAAAAACGCAGACGTTTGCTACGTTTTATTTTCTCATTGACGTTGTTTAGTTTTTAGTGTTAGTTTCTACACGTAAACATGCTTAATGGATCATTATGACGATGATTACAATTTTTGATAATCGAAATAATGTAAGTTCTCTCCTTTTTGAGTGACAGGAACTGATTCTAGACCCCATGTTTATAGCACAACAAATGCCGCTCAGCCACGGCAAGGGACAACCATGTTGCAACCAACACGGGATAAGGACAGCTACACTTCACTGCAGCCCGGTGAGCCTTTGGTTGTTAATCACAATATCATCGCTTTTATCGTTGCAAGCGTATAGGAAATGTGACGTTATATTACAAAACCGTTATCTGATAGTCATAAGTGTCTAACCACCCCTATAATTGCCTCCCATCGCCACCACGTTCACAAGATCTGCTTTCTTTTTTAATATATATATATATAATTTTTTTTGAGTGTGTGTCGTGATTGTATGTTCGATTGCAACGTGATTCTCCGCCGTGCTTATTTTCAGTTGCATTAGGTGATTAATTTGATGTTTTTGTTTGTATCTTGACAAGGATTAATGACACTTAGTACAATGTGTTTATATAGTTTTCAGTCATCTTTAGTCATCAACGAATTCTATTACTCAGTTGTTGGCGTTTGTATTATGATTTATACAGCGAAGAAACAAAACAATATGTAACTAGGGTTTGTTGTTGCTGTTGTTTTGGGGCAAAGTACCCCAGTTTACTTTGCAATATAACAAGTGAATGAAAATCTCTCTTCAATGCAAATATATATATATATATATATATATATATTCGTCTGACACGGAGTGAATGCTTAAGGTCCCTGTCTGTAAGAGGGAAGTGTGTCCTATTGATAATCGAATATAATAAAAATGCTGTTTTAAGAAGGTGTATGCAAGTTTCATGCTAGGATTGTTTACACGAATGATATTACATGTCGGCGTTGGGTAGAAATATTACTCTTTTATGTGAAGGATGGTGTTTTGCTGCATATCTTAACATATTTTGTTTGATATTTCGAACATTCAGATATCGTATGGAAATGGATATTGGGTTTACGAATTTTAGACACTTTCTTGTGTATCAAAGGATTTCGGTTTTGTTTTGTCTGTTTTACATGTCTATTTCTACAAATTTTGAAAGCATAAAATGTGCGTGTATGTGAGTGTAACTGTGTGATTACCATAAACAGCTCGAATTGGTCCTTTTTTTTTATTTCAGCTTCCACCGCAATGCGATATTTTCGATTCGTGGGAGCTGCAATTGTCGCCATTTTGCTTTTGTTGCTGGTGTTCAGCACTTTGCAGTGGTTACGGATTCGTCGGTAAGCTTGAGCTGCTTTTATACAAAAATAAAATGGTTGAAAGACGGTTGAATATTGAGGGCTTCTCATCAGACAACTGCTGTAGACACACACATACACATATCTAGAAACACGTATGTGTACTCGGAGCGGTGCAATTCAAAACGTATTTACCTCTCCACGTCGAACTATACAGGAAACATTGACACTTATTTTGAATATTTTGCATTCCCACCTCTGTTATCATTCAAATGTTTGGTCTTCTTTAATAATGATAATGATAATAATAATAATAATAAAATTATAATAATAATAATGATGGTAATAATAATAATAATGATAATGATAATAATAATAATAATAATAATAATAATAATAATAATAATAATAATAATAATAATAATAAAGTACATTTATAATGCGCCGTATCTATCATTACTGATAGTCTCGGCGCATGAGAGCCTGCATACTTCAACACATACTGTGTACACATAAACAGCTTACAGTACAACCCTCCAAACCCAGTCTGTATCCAGTATTACATTAACATTAACCTAAAGTCTTGAAATGAGAGTATGAAGTTTCCTGACGAATGTTGAGTGGGAGAGTGTTCCATATAGATGAGGTCCAATGTATTGGAAAGACCGTGCCCCCCAACTGTGATGTATGCGTGGAATGTGAAGCAGACTAGAGGTTGAGGAGCGTAGTTGCCTTGGTGGAGTGTAGAGTTGTATGAAGTCCTGGATGTATTGTGGAGCTGTGCCATGTAGTGCTTGGTATACAAGAAGGAGAATCTTGAATTGGATGCGGGCGTTGACTGGAAGCCAGTGGAGCTTCTTGAGGATGGGTGAGATGTGGGATGATGACTTGCTTAGTGTGACCAGTCTGGCAGCGGAGTTTTGAAGACGCTGGAGTCGGTTGATATGATAATCAGGGAGGTTGGCGAGTATTGAATTACAAAAGTCGAATCTTGACGATAGGAGAGAGTGCAGAACCATTTCTGTCGCTGTTTTTTTTTTTTTTTTTTGGAAAGAAACTTACAGATTTGTGAAAGGTTTCGAAGTTGATATCTCACTGATTTAGTGACACATGATACATGACTAATATCAAAACTAATAAGGAAGTGTAATATCGTTTCATTAAAACCCAAAATAGAAATAAGATGTGAATGCAGAGACAGAGTACTTTACGTTATTTCTTTGCCATTAACATCTTCTTCAAAAGTACTGTTTGCATTATTGCCAAAATTTTTCCATCGTCATTATAATTTCAAACTATACTTCAATTCAATGCTTTCTTCGCATGCACAAGCAAAAAAAAAAAAAAAAATAGGAGGAAATAAAATAATAAAGATAAGAGTCTTTTTGGTGTTTAAGATAGGGTTTTCCAAAAATAATATGAACAATGATAATAAAGATTTGGAAAAAAATGTATAGTGATAAAACAACACACGAATAAAACCCCGAACAGAATGTTAGGTTGATACACATACTAGAAAGTATGCATTGAAAGGGGAAGCAAAAAAAAAAAAAAAGAAGATATATATATATATATATATATAGAGAGAGAGAGAGAGAGAGACAGAAAGAGAGAGAGAGACAGAAAGAGAGAGAGTGTGAACAGGGGTCCCGATACCGTGTACAAAACCAGTGTAACTCCTTCATCATTTATTCAGTGCAAGAAGATTTGGCATTCACGGACGTAACTACTTCAACGTACATGTAGTTTACTTCCAACCTTTCGGTTTTTTAAGACCTTCATCAGGGCTGTGAAGTGATTCATAAAATGTTTCACTGGTATATGAACATGGTTGCACTCGTTATCAGTATCAGTCTAACTAAAATGATTCTAAAGTGACCATTTCATCAATGGGTTCGTTGTTGTATAACAAGATACAATAATGACATTTTATTATGAATAAATCATTTCATATTATTGGGTACAGTTCATAAAGATATAACAATACCAAACTAATCACCCACGTGTTATTGGTTATAACAGAATACAGTATAATGGTTTACAACAATAGTGGCCAATTTAATATCCTCGTGTTGTATGCTATATAACATAAGACTATAATAACAAGGAAAAGTAGAAATTACGCGGTGCGTAAAATATGTATACGGAATATATAAATACGGAAGTAGCATTTAGAAGCAAAATGTACAATATCGGTAAAAAATCAAGGTCAAAGGTCAAAGAAGTCAAAGGTCAAAATTCTGTGTAGAAGTTTTGAAGCCCTCACCTAGTGCCATCACAAAAAGCAAACGGAATCGAAATCGGGTTTTGATAGAAATGGCGAAGGAGTAGCATTTTGTAGCCAATTTATAATATAGGTCAAAAATCAAGGTCAAAGGTCAAAGAAGTCAAAGGCCAAAATTCTGTGTAGAAGTTTTGAAGCCCTCACCTAGTGCCATCACATAAAGAAAACGGAATCGAAATCGGGTTAGAAATGGCAAAGGAGGAGCATTTTGTAGCCAATGTACAATATAGGTCAAAAATCGAGGTCAAAGGTCAAAGAAGTCCAGGGTCAAAATTCTGTGTAGAAGTTTTGCAGCCCTCACCTACAGACTGTAGTGCCCTCACATAAAGCAAACGGAAATGAAATTGGGTTAGAAATGGCAAAGGAGTAGCATTTTGTAGCAAAATGTACAAGGCAGGTCAAAAATCAAGGTCAAAGGTCAAAGAAGTCAAAGGTCAAAATTCTGTGTAGAAGTTTTGAAGCCCTCACCTAGTAACATCACATAAAGCACACGGAATCGAAATCGGGTTAGAAATGGCGAAGGAGTAGCATTTTGTAGCAAAATGTACAATATAGGTCAAAAATCAAGGTCAAAGGTCAAAGAAGTCAAAGGTCAAAATTCTGTGTAGAAGTTTTGAAGCCCTCACCTAGTGCCATCACATAAAGCAAACGGAATCGAAATCGGGTTAGAAATGGCGAAGGAGTAGCATTTTGTAGCCAATGTACAATATAGGTCAAAAATTAAGGTCAAAAGTCAAAGAAGTCAAAGGTCAAAATTCTGTGTAGAAGTTTTGAAGCCCTCACCTAGTGCCATCACATAAAGCAAACGGAATCGAAATCGGGTTAGAAATGGCAAAGGAGTAGCATTTTGAAGCAAAATGTACAATATAGGTCAAAGGTCAAGGTCAAAGGTCACAACTGAAATTCTGTGTAGAAGTTTCAAAGCTCCCATGTAGTGCTATCATATAAAGCAAACAGAATCAAAATTGGCTCATAAATGACAGAGAAGTAGCAAATTGAACATTTTGATCACACACGGACGCACAGACAGACAGACGGACGGACGGACAGACGGACACACGGACACAAACACGTACGGAGCCCGTTTCATAGTCCCCTGCTCGAACTCGTTCGGCGGGGACAATAATGTAGAGCTAAACATTTTCGTATTGTTGACAAAAATACAAAGCATAAGTAATGTGACAACAGTACAAGACCGGACGTTGTGGTATTCTACGTGTAAGTGGCTATACATGACCAATGACACAGTACAATAGCCACGCGTCGTCTTCTGGCTGTCGCGTAATTGTGACATAAATGATACGACTAACATAGCAGAATCGGAAGTTTACGTGTTATAAACCAATAGCATAACATCATAATGAGAAAATATTACCAAGGGTAAAAAAAAAGACCCAACAAATTTGAATGATTCACATAACAAAATAAAAGTTAACCTTGTTGGTGGCGGATATAAGGGCTTGCGGTGGTGTCTGTGTGGGTTGAGTGTGTCTGTTATTGTGCGTATGTGTGTATTGGCGTGTGGTGCATTGGTATCATTATTCTTGCATATTTTCTAATTCTGTTTTTCATCTCAAGCAGGCTTAAATTATTAGAAGCAAATATTAAAGAGAGTACAACGCCTTAGCTCATAAGAAATTATTCAATAGAGTTGTAGTTCGGTAACGATAGAGCTTCAATAATTGTTATCATTCTGCATAATGAGGATCACATGACTGTATCAATGATATTCTGGAGAAATAAATCCATCGAAACGCAGATGTGATATGTCGTTAAAGGGTTGATATACAAATGGTCGATGGGGATGGGATGCGAACTCAATAGAAGGGGGCCTAGGTAATTGACAATTCCCTGCCCCATTTAGCAGCCAGAATAACAAACCAAGAGACCAATGTGCACAGCTAACACCCCCGCCTTCCCTCTTGCTGAACAATATTTGAATGAATGATTGTCATTGGTCATAAGTATTCTAACAAATTTCGCCCCTCTCAATATTCTTGATTCATCGAGCATGGGGGGGGGTCCATTATGCATGAAGGATAATTGTAGGGGAGGGGCCACAAAGAGACAGCGCCCCTACAGGATTACCCACCCAGTCACAGGGAGTGTCAAACATACTTTACCCATCGTGCCCAATATGTTTCCCCAGCCCCCAATCTTTTTTCGACAGGCTTTATTTCCCATTTCCTTTCTACACCACCCCTTTTATTTCCTGTTTTCTTCATTTCTTCTAATATTTTTCGCTCATTCTCACCAGGTGAGAACTTTTTTTTTTGTCTCTTACGGGCTTTATCTCATGATTTCTTTTGCTTTTCTTCTTTTGTATTTTTGTTTAGCTATTTATCTCTCTGTGGATTCTCCCTTCACGTGTCACAAGAGTACTCTCTATTCATTGTCTTGTTTTTCTTCATTTTTTTTTCAGTGGAACTTCGAAGGGAAAGGGTGGAAAAGCAGCATCTGAATGTGTTGTATTTTCTCACCGATGAAATCAAAATCTTCACACGAATTCAATTCTGGAATTTTATTAGCAGTTTAGATAAAATCTGACAACCTAAAATCTGATAAAATAAAAACGATCTATGAATAATAGGACCATCTATAAACACACATTTGGTAATACCTTTGTGACATTGCAAAAGAAAAATGTGTAATTAAAAGAATAAATACAAATCTATAGTGTCCAAAGCTTCATGCCACTACTTTCCTGCCCTGGTACTTTACATTATACACGTATAGAATATAGCACAGCATAGAAAAGCACTATTGGTAGGGGTGTCAAAATAATACATACAGAAGTATAACTGCGAACGATGTCGGCCCATGAATTTCATGCCCTACACTTAACAAAGTAGCTTTTCTTTCCGACTAGTTGTCAAACCCTTATCAGCTATGAAGCCATTTATATAAGGCATAATCCATATCTACAAAGTATTTGTACTTAATTTTGGGGACAATTTATGGCTCAAACTCAATCAATAGCAAAAACGCACAGTAACCAACAGTAAACGCAGGGCATGGGACAACATGAAAGTCACATAATTTCTCCAGTTTCTCCACCGTTTCTCCTTTAGGCTCCTACTCTTGTCTTTTGCTTTTCATCCAGGATCCTTTTTCTTGGGATGGCTTGTTATGTCAATGAGTTCTCTTTCATTTTCCCCATTGCTTGATCAAAGTGTAATGAGTTTTTTTTTTTCAAGATATTTGTCAGATTTGCGCGGTGATTTTCACAGAAAGCCAAAAGCCAAAAGCCAACTTCTTTTGTTTTAATACAGATTAGGTCATTAGACAATGGTAGAGGTTCAAGTAAATACTGCTCTCTGATTGGTCATTTTGCCGATGATGTCATTAAAATGGATCTAGTACAATTTGTACCTCTTGAAACCGAACTGATTTTTAAAGGTAATTTTAAAACACTTTCTGGTTGGACATTCAGCTTTTTGGAAGTATAAGTGTAAAGAGGTCCTAAAAATTAGTACATCAAGACCAAAGAGTGTAGCACCTTTTGCAATTGAGCTCTTCGTTTATGCGAAATTATCATTGAGTTAGAAAATAATATGCCCGGTTTAAAAGTAAATATCTCTCTTTCTTCTTTTTTTTTTTAGACGCAGAAAAGCGAACCATTCAAGCGGGTTACCCGAGTCGTCCGTCAGGAATTCGGCCGAATCATCCCAGCACCCATCAGTTAGCACTCTCTCCAACTACATGACTCTTGATCAAAATACCCGTGGTTATCCCCAGTACGCGTCTCTATTTGAGACTGCGCAAAGTCAGCTCGAGGCAACAGATTACGAACAGCCTTATGACGTCATACATGAAGTTGTTTTAGGGCACAACTATGAGACTCGGATCATGTTTACCCCTGCCCCTGCTGAAAGGAATACTGGCTATGATCCTGCTGTCGACTTCAGGAGCAATAGAAACTTGCCTGAGACAACAAATTACGTTCAACCTGACGACTGCATTGGCGATGTCGTCTGCGAACACAACTACGAGTCCAGGATTGTGAAAACAGCAGCAGCTGCTGCTGATCAGGGGATAGGAGACTATAATTCTCCTGATGATCTTAGGAGAAATGTACACTTGACTGATACACAAACCGAGAATTCCGATTACATTGATATCATTGAATAATTCGAGAAAGTGTTATAGGCTTATGTGTGTAATTAATATATAACAAATGAGATCAGATGAGGTCCTACACATCTCAAAGACCTCCACCGCTGTCTTGGCGAGTGTTAGTACTCTCCCCATCAAACTAAAAATTTGCCTGACCAATTCAACTGAAATGTAGAAATTATCGGTATGGAGACAACGAGGATATCATCCCAACAAATAATTATCCGCAATTTATATATATATATATATATATATATATATATATATATATATATATGAACATATAATATTTATCATAATATTATGTTTGCAGACAAACATGCAGTCCCCAGTAAACACATGAAAACACTGAATACAGACAGGTGCATACACTCAACGTTGCCACCGTTTCTGTAGCTGCAGGAAGCACAGCTATTGGTTACTATCTATTATTATATGACTATACAGCCATGGGTAAGGTTAAACAACGTCATGTATGTGTTATGGTTCATATTTGGCTATAGGCACCATTAGAATCTTAGATGACTGACCATGATCATTATTTTATTTTTCATTGAAACATAATGATGCCATATCATAATAGTCAACATCCTTAGATGTACACTATGTCCGATTTTATAATGAACAGCAATGCTGATACCGCGTCATTATAGAAGCACTTTTGTCAATAATACTTTGTGAGTCTCTATGTTGAACGTGACCGAAGACTACTTTGATACAAATTGACCAAGAACCGAACCATTAATGTCCCAGGTACTTTCACTAAACCGTCATCCTTCTACAAATATACCTGGCCCGAAACGAAACAAAATTCTAAAATTAACCGTATAATTATGTTGCAATTCCTATGTTTATTGTCTTAATTCGACATGTTCGAACACGCTATACTGTCGACCTACATAGCATCACCTCTTAAAGACACGATTTACCATTTGCAGATGAAACAAAAATTCAGCATTAGTGCTTTAAAATAGTTCTAAAATGTGAGTTAGGGATAGAAACGACCAATGTAAAAGTTTGAACCAGTATAATCGATGTTAAGTCTTGTTAAATATACATTATGTTAACAATAGTTATAACAAAAATCTTTTCAAACTGAACCGTCTACAGTAACACATGGTTTATTGAGAAAAATAGTGCTATCTCCTTATATTTGAGGCTTTATTGCGAAAATGTTACATGGTAAGATGTTTTGTGATACAAATGACCTACATATGCATCCAATGTGATATCTTGAACATTTTTTTTTTAAATTACTGAGGTAAACAAGACCTTTAACATCTGTAGCTTGCAGGTAATCATATATATATATATATATATATATATATATATATATATATATATATTACTTAACCTTTGCAAAACTCATATTTCGGAAGAGTCATTACTTATGTCATCATTTGTGACCGCGTGCATCGTGCATCACAAAACAAATAAAAAGTCACACGCCCCAATTTACGGAAGCACTCAAAAATCTTTAGTTGTTCTGTTGTTGTTGTTGCCGTTGTTATTTCTTTTTTCTAAAAGACCAATAATTATTGTTCTTCCATATCTTTCTTAATTAAGTTTGGGATCACAAAACAAATGGGATGTTGTGTTTTAGCACTGATATTTTTTCTATAACACATTTTTTGAATAATATACATAATGGTTTGATTAGGTATGTCTAAGAAGACCCCTTTCATATCTTAGAATCCCATGACACACGTTTCTACTTCAGCTCAGCTAATGAATAAAATGTCTTAAAACGGCATGCTTAATTTTAGTTCGATGTGATGATCCTTTCATTGTTGTTGCTTGACAGCAGAGTTTCACATCCTCTTCCCGTTCCAGTCATTGCACAGAACACTGCTTGGTACTTGAAGAGACCTTAAATTTCACAGCCTCTTTTCTCAGGACACACTTTTCCAGAGTCTGTACTTTCTTTCCAATATTCAGATATTTAGATTGGAAGAATGCGTCTGAATTGAACTGTGCACCATTATTAAAGCTTAAAGTCTTCTCTTTCGGAATCAGCACTTAACTAAAAATCCATGTCTGGTGACTTTTTGTTGTTTTTGTAACGCACGGTCACATAACTCTCTTAGTATTCGAAAGATGATTGGTACTCGTAGCTGACGGTTCTCCAAAATAAGAAATCAAGTGTTACCATTTCCCTTTTGAAATTGTCCATTGAGGATGCCGTCCTTCTTTGGGTTTAAATCATGAAAAATACACAGAGTATGTTAGAAATGCATCCTTTGAAGGCACATTTCATTTTCTTTTTTTTTTCAATTTTTTGCCATAACGTCGGACAAGACAGTTTTGCTATAAGCTTTTCTTGGGCTCCAATACATGTATTCTTCTTTCTAATGAGCAACATTTATTTTGCCCAAGATCCTGTTAGATGGTTCGTGAACATAAAAGAGATTTCACGCTTGTAAATGATAATGTAGACTACTAGTTACGCCTATCGTGTGGTGACTGGATCGTGCTTTTATTGAAACATTTCTTTTGTAGAAACAATGCACATGTTTATAAGAATATGCTTCACTTTATTTACTTATTGCAAAGGCATCCCACGAAAACTGACAACGAAACCGATTTTATTGCACTCTAGGGCAATGAGTGATATTCTATATTCAAAGTTCGGTCCTTCAGCTCTTCTTACATTTTTTTTTTTCGGTTTAAAGTGGCACCATTTCAAAAACAATGCAACATATCATAACTCACTACGAAAAACTGACAACGAAACTGATTTTCATTGCAACTGATTGACAAATTGCCCTACATCGACATTTCAAATTTAATGAATTTGAAACCGATTTTATTGTACTCTACTGCGATGAGTGGTATTCTCTATTTAAATTCGATCCTTCAGCTCTCTCCCTTTTTGTGCGGTTTTAAGTGGCACCGCTTCATAAACAATACAACATATAATTCAAGACTCGCTTGTTTTCCTTACAAGGACAATCACTGACAATGCACGAAATTGAAAACGAAACCAGTTTCATGATGATTTATTCAGTCGACTGATTTTCTAAATGTATGATATTTTGTGCAACTAATGTGCAAGCTCCTACTCTGTTCAGTTAGTGCTAAAGAAGGTGAAATTAACCACAGGATTGAAGAGTTTTAAAATAAACGCTGTTAAGGATAAGACCTTCCCATCAAACCATTAAACGTCCTTCTTTATCTGTGGCTGTCAGATTTGCTTGTTACATTATCTGACCAATTGTGGGGAAGGAATGTAAAATGAGAATATATCGGCCACATATTAACTTATCTCATATTGCTTTTTGTTTGTGGGGTTTGTTTTCTTTTATTGAAGTGGTGAACCCATGATTGTTGTTATTCCTTGAATTTGCATATATTATGGGCCAAAATATTTAACGTGAAAATGTTATGCAAACACTTATATTCAACGTTATGAAACGCTAAGCGAGAGCATTACAACGTAAGTTAAATTTTGTTTCTGTGCTCTATTGATACTGTAATTACTAGCTCGTACTTTCAGAAATCATGAGATTAACCTGCCACGATTATAATGAGCACTTTGAGAATCAATTGCATTTCTATCTTTTCGCTTAGATGTGATATGAATAAACATTCGTGCAGGACATAGCCCTTGACTGTTCCATACGATGCCATTCACGTATCAAAATTGTATATAATGAGATTGTAAAGGGAATTGATTGGAAGTATAATACAACTGTATGTATGTGTGGAGAGAGAATGACGGTGTGCCATACTTAATAGTATAAGTCACAAGATCATTGTCTCACGAGGAATAATGTACGCCACTTCATGAACACAGCAATGCTATGATAATAGCAGTGAACCTCTTCTCATATTGGCCTCTATTTCACGGACTATACCAATAAAAGCTAGCCACGCCAACATACAACAACTGCAACAAACCATCCTGTATCGTCGTCAGGCCAATTTCCATCTTACCGAAAACCTGGAAACTTCGCTCTCGATTGAAGGCTGTCTGCAAGAAAGCTTCGTGGTGACTACGCACACAGGAGCTGGTTTGTTCAATTATCTCCATCCGCAAACTAGACAATGCAATTAATGACATGCGATACTAATTTTCATACTATAACACAGTTCACATAATATTACAGTGACACATAACAATTAGTAGAGAAAAATGCACAGCAAATTCGACTTACAGGGACTTAAATACAGAAGACGAAGCCTTTTTTTCATGCCAAGGAAAACAAACATAGACACACAAGCAAATACAGGGACAAATCGATATAGAGAAAAAAATACGTCATTTACTAATTTCAAAATCAGTCTGGATGGTTATAGCTTTTATTTTGAAGAACTGAAGAGAGAGAGAGAGAGATGGGGAGAGAATATGAGATAGTTTGATACTGGAAAACACGTGATGTACGTGTGACAGATTAACAAAATAGTACATAAAATCACTTCACGTGGCACAGACACGAGAATGAGAAATTGACATTTGCATTGATAAATATAGTGACTGTGTCAAGTGGTTTACATACACTGACACAATTTAACAAAATTACTTGAGTCTGCTCAAACATTAAGGAAGGTTCTTTCATAGGCTAATAGGAACCTTCCTAATCGCGGTATGTTGGGTTAATTCAATTTTGAAGTCGGATAGAAAGCAGAACATTGACCAAAAGGACTCTTTCTATCTTTGATCACAGATAGAAAATCCAAAATCCAAGTTGGACTCTCCTCCAACATTATATTTGGGATCCAAGCAGAAAGAGTAATTTTGATCAATTTTCTGTTTTCTATTCGAGTAAAAAAAAAAAAGGAATTATCCAAAGATTCTTCTTTATCTACACGTGCACAATAGCCAGAGAGTAGCAACAGGGAGAGGAGGGATATCCTCACAAGTTATGGACATTATGTCCTTCAATTAAAATGCTTAGAGCCTGTGTACCTGCAAGGTGCCTGTAAATGGAACAAAGAGATTTTGAAGATGAATACTTTATTTGTACCGGAATTTATGTCACAACTATTTCAGGTACGTCATTTCACTTTTAAATTTGCAGTTTTTCCGAATGATATTCGCACATGACTACTAGAGGGAACTTTACATTCGCACTGATGCCTTAGTATTATTGGTTACCTAATTTCATGAGGGCCTGTAGGACACTCCGAACTCTTAAAATTGAGAGAGAGAGAGAGAGAGAGAGAGAGAGAGAGAGAGAGAGAAAGAGTAAATGGAGAAAGGGGATAAACTGAAATCCTGCCGAGATATGTACTGCGGCCTTATTTGTTACTTTTTTTGTCTTCACCTATTATTATGGCCATATCGTGTTTTCTGTCACGGATGACATCTTTTTAACAAGTACCCACACATCAGACGGCATGCATGCTTCCGTTACAGAAATTTTCAATAGATTGAGAATGATAGCTACGTATGTTTCGCTGTGGTATGAGAACATATCCTCATACAAGACACTGGTGTTGACAAATTATTTCTAAATTACATTTCCCTCTTGATACACTATCTCTCGACCGGACCATGAATGTCCAGCCACTTTTTAGCCAAATATAACTAAATATTTCCTCTGGAAAATAGCTTTATACTGATCGTGGAATTCCTCACGAGCCCGCGGTAATTCCATATACAAATTCCACTATCAGTAGGGGCCTATACAGGAAGTTCCCTTGATCATCATACACTAAGTAAGTCGTGGATTGTGTTATGATTCGCCTAAATGTTGGATAGGATAACATTCTAATAGTGGCAGAGTGATTTTTAAGAGAAGGGACTAATGGGATGAATTTAATAAAAGAGGTTAATTACGAATCTTTAGATGGTAACAGTGGCTGTGACAAATTCTACAATTGGACATAATTCCCTTGATCAACATGCACTGAATAAGTCGTGGATTGTTCTGTTATTCGTCTTTGTTGGGTAGAATGACATTCTAAAAGTGGCAAAGGTATTCCATCAATCCCGCTTTCGCATTTTCTTGAAGTCAAGAAAATGCGAAAGCGGGATTAATGGAATAAACAAGTTGATTACGATATATTTAGTCGAAAAGTGGTAATGACAAATTCAACGATTGTCATATAGAAACATTTTACTGAATTAATCACGTAGTTTTTTACATGCTTGACATTCATCGTATGATTAGTTATTCATAAAGATTATCAGAGATACGCTGGGGCCATTTTTCTTTGTTACTCTTTTTGATTGAATATCGGCTTCAGCGTAATCCTCTTAGTAACCACGAATTGGTATTGAGTAAAAAAAAAAAAAAAAAAAAAAAAACATATTGCAGAACTATTCCAGAACTGGCAACAGATACATTTTCAAATTCTGGAATATGTCGGGCACTCAATCGCAAGTGTCTCTCGAGCAATCATGAAAACGACAATGTCATCAGGATTATATCTGTGCAAAGTAACAAGCCAACAAGGAAAAAGGAAGCGATAACCAGGTAAGTAGTTGAGTATTTTGGGCAAATTTATGCGAAGGCATGGCAATTGAATACTTAGCATTTCGCTGCCTTTCGTGTTCCATGCTTCAATCCACATTTCAATAGAATTTGGATATGAAGGTTCAAGAACATGTTCTTGATCTTAACAATATTAAGCTCTATTTCAGAGGAAAAGTTGAAATCTCATCTCTATGGAACTTAGCGGTAATCTTGTACGAAACAATTATTTTAAGCTTTACTTCAAATCTCCTTGTCCTCCGTACTGAAAGAGGAAAATTTATATCTTATAAAAGATTTAAATCTTAACATCTTCCGCACATTTTGTGTGCAGTACTGTTTGCTAGGTTTAGCGCTTGAACATCAAATTTTTCGAATTAAGTGATTGGCAAATACGTGTTTTTATGTGTTTAGTATAACATTATTCAGTTAAGGAAGTCCATGTTGTTTTTTAAACTAATCAATTTCTGCCCGTGTCTCACGTTCTTTGCACACTACACAATTCTTGTCGAAAATATTATAGGGGACAGTGAATTGTTGCTGGCTAGTTCTGTTGTATTTTAGGATGATGCACGCATAAACATATAGATTTATTTAGTCAAGGACATTTATTAAAACCTGCGATAGAGCTATAACTTCTCGGAGCATGGAGCATGGGTACAAAGGGAAGATTTCTGTTTCGTTTACTCTCTTCGGTGAACGCTAAGACATAATACAAAGGCTTCACTTAAATACGACATTTGAACTGATTTCTAAGGTTCCTCTTGTCTGAGCTTGAATCTATCTAGATACGTTTACTCTGTCTTGTGTGACAACCCTCTGCGTGCTTCCTTTGCAATTACCAGTCTTTGACAAAGGCTTATCAGGAGAAACATTATTGTCATCTCGTTGGGTAAAGAGAGAAAAAAATAATAAAAATGGATATGCAAGAAGCCTGATATTGACTTGAAATCCGCCCTTTTAATCAATGAATACTAGTACATAAAGCTAGCTTTATATTACAAAGCCAACAAAAGAAATGTATTAAACAGAAGACAATTTTGGTTCTCATTTCATTGAAAAAAAAAAGTATAATAGCAATTCTTGCTTGAATGCCGTTTGTCATTGTAACGACAAGAATCTAGCTTTCCTGACTGGCTGTTGCTTTGAGAAGTTACCATTCTAGCAAGAGTTGATATCCTAACATCTTTTATAAAAATAAGGTCCCGATATCGTATGATGTAATCTAGTTGAATGCATAATATAAAATTGGTCACGTCGACCAGAGAGGTGTTAGCTGCCAAACATGAGTCGCGAGATTCAGTTAAGTCAAAGGTGTTACTCCAAGGCAACCTATTCTCTCTTGACTCTGCCTCACGTGACAACCCTCTCATCTCTTTCCATGAAACTTTGACAAAGGCTAATGAAACCAGGAAGCATCATCTTCGGCCCGTCAGTAAATGAGAGACAGACAGACCGACCGACAGACTGACAAAAGACGGAAACAACGCAAGATAAGTGCGAGTGGTGGAAAACGAGGCCTTTGGTTGGATACCAAGACAACCCTAGGCCTGTCACTGCATGAACTGGCTTTCGTTGCTTCACAATTAAATGGAAGATGAATCCAATAGACTGCTTCAATGAAAGCTGTGATATGTGTAAAACCACTTTGGTCATTTCCATCAACTGGAATTCAGGTCTAATGTGATCACAAGGAAATGTTATTCAAACATGGCCTTTCCAGGTGTTGTGTGGATTCTGATTTTCGCTTGGTCTCTTTATCCGAGTGTGACGATGATAACAAGTAAGTTTGTTAACGCGATTTGCATATACAGTAGTCTATTCTTGTCATATTTATAGCTAAAGTTATTTATTTGTAAGTAATGACTTTGAAATGAGATTCGCGTGTTGAAGGTCGAAAAATAATGGCCAAGATAAACGCTGATTTCTTGCATTTCCTTTAATCATTTAGCTTCGAAATTTCAGCAGATGATAGACGATATATTACACTATCAAACTATGCCAAAAACGGAAATCCGATCGTTTTGACCGATTTTGATGATCTGACTTCAAACTCGATTTTCAGCAGTCAGCGATTTAGGATCCTTTTGTTGTGGCGGGTCACACTTTTTATGTGCAATATATATAGGCACATACCGATGTCTATTCCATTCGTTCCTCGAACATTTAGTACTTGATTTAATTTGATTTGATATGATTTATATGTGTCAGTGAAAGTAAATTGAATCTTTCTTGGTGGTTGTAAATATAGATTTCGTTTTTGCCACTTTCTTATCTGACAAGTGAAACATTAAGATAACAAAATGAAAGTAATGATGAAAAATAACCACGGATATTTCATTTCACTTTTTTTTCAGAATCTGTTCATGTTGACGGAAGCATACAAATATCAAAGCGGAATTTTACTGACGACCTTATTATTTGGAGCATCACTTCCAGCACAGGGAAGAAAATTCTAATCTGGTTCGATATATTCTTGTTTAGTGCTGGATATGAATTACTAGAAATTAAGGAAGCTCTTGAGGTTAATGATGAACATACGACGCGGTTCATAGACCTGGCCACTTTCAGTGGAAGCAGAGTCCCTGAACCTGTCATTTCTATTACATAACGCAGTGTGGGTAATATACCAGCGGTATTGCTATCAACGTCCTGGATATGCACAATTTAATGTGACAGCGATACAAGGACAAGGTGAGTTTGATATCGTTTGACTTATAGTCAAACTTGTAGGTGCATAAAAAAAGGTTTTGATTGTTGTTACTTTTGAACAAAATGTTGTCTTTAATGGGCAAAGGAACATTCGCCACATGGAATTCTCATCAATACGAGTCCTTGTTGAGGCTGTATATCAGCTTCATTTGGTATGGTGTCATCGGTAAACATCTGAAATTAACAGAAACGTTGAGTTTTCTGTTTTTATTGTATTTAATGTCAAAGACATTTAGTAGCCACACGTCAAGAAAACCCTACACTATAACTTTCATGCATAGCCTCTTCAACCCTTTTTACTTTCTTGATCATGGCGGATAAGGAGCATTAGAATGCTTGCATCGATATGATTGTCAAACGTTAAACATCTTACATATCTTGCTATTTTGAGAAAAAAATGAGGGATTTTTTTCACTTTTTTTTTTTAATTGCGTATCCTCGTGTAATCTGCTAATACAGCACGTAATTTGGTTATATTATCATTCCTATATTTCCATCCATTCACGATACGCCCATTGTCGTTGATTCCGACTGGATGTGACCCTGTATCACAAAACCAACTAAAAGTCGCCAGACAGGGATTTTTAATGCAAGGGCAAAGTCTGAAAGAGCAGACTCTAAATTTTAAAATAATGTATAACTCAATTCAAATGGACTCTCCTAACCCATCTAAATATTGGAAAGAAAGCACACACTCTGAAAAGTGTGATCGAAGAAAGAGGCTCTTAAGTATCAAGCGTTTAATCTTTACCAAACTGTGCTAGCTGTGCAATGAATGGGACAAAAACAGGATGTAAACCACTGGAGCAACAACAATGACGATGTTATCAGATCAAGCTGAAATTGACCATACTCTATTAGTAATACATTCTGTCCATGATTATCTGACCTCACTACTCTACAAAAAAGGGTTGTAGAAAAACTGCTGAAAACACCATTTCCCATTCACTCTATGATCCCAAACTCAGTTATGTTGTAGAAGAAGAATAGCTCTTTCAGAAAATATGTAAAACCCGATATTGACTTGGTTGACCAGTTTCACCTTGTAGAGGCCACTAATGTCAAAATCGACCACTTATGTCATAACAACCACTAACAACACGTAGACGACAAATGTCATAATGACCACTAATGTCATAACACGTCGAGCACAAATGTCATAACGACCACTAATGTCATAACACGTCGACAACAAATGTCATAATGACCACTAATGTCATAGCACTTCGACCACAAATGTCATAAAGACCACTAATGTCATAACACGTCGACGACAAATGTCATAATGACCACTAATGTCATAACACGTCGACGACAAATGTTATAATGACCACTAAATGTCATAACACGTCGAGCACAAATGCCATAACGACCACTATTCAAATGTCATAACAGGTCAACGACAAATGTTATAATGACCAATAATGTCATAACACGTCGACGACAAATGTCATAATGACCACTAATGTCATAACACGTCGACCACAAATGCCATAACGACCACTAATGTCATAACAAGTCAACGACAAATGTCATAATGACCACTAATGTCATAACACGTCGACGACAAATGTCATAATGACCACTAATGTCATAACACGTCGACGACAAATGTCATAATGACCACTAATGTCATAACACGTCGACGAGAAATGTCATAACAACCACTGATGTCATAACCTGTCGACGACAAATGTCATAACGATCAATAATGTCATAACGTCAACCACAAATGTCAAAATCGGATTAACCGCAAATGTCATAATACGTCGACAACAAATGTCAAAATTTCCAAATTTACTGCAAATGTCATAACACCTCGACGACAAATGTCAAAATCGGATTAACCACAAATGTCATTACACGTCGACCACAAATGTCAAAATTTCCAAATTTACTGCAAATGTCATAACGCGTCACAGGGACGGATCCAGGAATTCCGTAAAGGGGAGGCGCCTTTACAAAATCAAAGGCTGGCGCCACCCCCTCCCATTTTTTTTCTTTTTATTTGTGTTGTTTTAACAAAAAAAAAGGAAAAATAGAAAGGGGGAGCACCAGAAAGGGATGCGCCCCCTCTCGATCCATGATTGCGTCAATCACAAATGTCAAAACTATAATACAGGGGCGGATCCAGGAATTCCGTAAAGGGAAGGCGCCCTTACAGAATTAAAGCTAACACAACCCACCCCTCCCCCATTTTTTCATTTTATTTCTGTTGTTTTAACAAAATAAAAAGGGGGCAACAGAGGGGGGTGCGCCCCCTCTCGATCCATGATTGCGTCAACCACAAATGTCAAAACTCATTGCTTGCCTTACAGGAGCTACAGCGAGCCTACCCCATTTTTTTTCTTTTCCTTTCTGTTGTTTTAACAAAACAAAACAAAATAGTGAGGGGGAACTAGAAAGGGATGCGCCCCCCCCCCCCCCTTTGATCCGCGATTGCGTCAACCACAGGCGTCGAAACTCATTGCTTGCATTACAGGGGCGGATCCAGGAATTCCGTAAAGGGGAGGCACCTTTACAAACTTATAGCTGCCGCACCCCCCCCCCCCATTTTTTTTTTATGTCTGAGTAAATACTACGCCTGATAACTTATTTACTTTTTCCGTTTTGCAGAATACATAAAGGTGGAAAAAGAAGTGCTTTTCAACCTGACGTCGCCAAATTACCCTTCCAACTACGGAGAGAATTCTTATCGTCTTTGGAGATTTCATGTTCCAGAGGACAGTCTTATTTCCGTCGAGTTCAATTTGTTTAACTTGGAAGGAAATAATGTTTTTCTGTACTTTCTCCAAGAGGACTGGGGGAAAGGGTACAAGACAGTGAGAGGTTCAGTTATGAAATTTATTAGTTCTTGGTCGAGTGCTCCGCTGCGGAATTTGAACTTTATCTCACAGTTATTTTCACCAGTGATTACAGTAGAAATAAGCCAGGATTTTGGATCCAGCTTCGACCCACTGAAGGTAGATATCCATATCCCTACCTTATACTCACGAAAGTTTACGAAATCGTAGCGTCCATATCAGAAGGAGAGTCAGTGGAAAGGGGTGCAGCTGCAGTTGGCATTGGTACAGTTCGATATTCCTATGGCTCGACGTTCAGAAGGTTCGTAATTCTGAAAAAAAAAAACAGATGATAAGGATCGTTAAACTGAAAGCCAAATAAAGTTCAGAGTAGCAACCAACATTTTATTCTTGTTTTTTTTTTTTCATTGCCGACTTAACGAATCATCTTCGTTATTATATTTTTTCCCCTTTTTCGGATCTATGAACCTTCGGAATAACGTCTAAAATGCTCAAATTAATGAACATTATTTCATATTCTTTTTGAAATCAATACATCTAGGTATTATGCAATGTGGGTGTTCGAAGTAATGGACCTTGAAAACAACAAATTTCATTATATCATTGAATCAACGAAACAGCCGGAGTAAGTAACATCAACCAAGGCAACAGTGGTATAGTCAGAGTGGTTGGCCTTATATGTACGAGGAGGGAAGAAGAGAGAAGAGCACTCTCGTGATGAACATATTTTAGTCAAACGTTTTACATCATTCAAACTTTTACCCGTATCATCTTTCAAGTTCAAGATCAAATTCAAATTGTTTTCATATTTTTCACTGGGGGGGGGGGGGGGTAAGATGTATATGCAAGCTAAGAACTTACTTTTTTCAGTGATGAAATAATCCATGCATATTTGTACAGAGTAAACAACCTTAATTGAAACTTTATTAAAACTACGGGAATATCATTCGATTGAAGGAGTAAGAGCTAGGATCTTATTCCATGATAAAACTTAAAGGTCCAGTTTACCTTTGGGAGCAGTGATTTCAAAAATGTTCAAGATATCACATTTGATGCATATGTGTAGGTCTGTTGTATCATAAAACATCCTACCATATGAAATATTTGCAATAAAACCTAAAATATAAGGAGATATCAGGGTTTTTCTCAGTAAACCGTAACTGTATACGGTTTAGTCTGGAAACATTTTTATTATAACTTTTGTTCACATTTTGTGTATTTAACAACACTTAACATCGATTATATGGATTCAAATTTTGACAGTGGTTGTCTCTATCCCTAACTCACATTTTAGAACTATTTTAAAGCACTAATGCTTTCATCTGCAAATGGTGAATTATGCCTTTAATGAAACAGTCCGACGCAGTTGTAAAAGGGAGAAAGAACTATATAAGAAATGATAACTGTGATAACAATTCAAGAAGTAGTTGCGATGGAAATTGGATCCACAATCAATAACACCTAACGTCGCCTCTCTCCATCTGTAAAGTATGACGTGAGTATGACATGATTTTCCGAAAGGTTACGCCTGTGTCTACCATATTGTAGTCGTCAGAGTGTTGTTCTTATTTTTTTTCTGGTTGCATCACGTCTACGAGTGTTACATGTTGAAACTAGGGAAGTTCAATCTGCCACTATCTATACGCCATAAGACTCCTTGCTTATTCCACATCAACAACGTGTTATAATTACAAACAAAAGTCACTATTTCCTACAAGGTTCTACAGGAACGCACATCTCCTTTTTTCTTTCCCTTTTTAATTTGAATTTCCAGCTTCGTTCATCAGTACCATAACAGAAAAGTCTAAATAAAGTAAACTTAATTATTTAACGTCAAAGTATGACAAATTACCCAAAACTTCAATGGGAACGAATGACATGAGATGAGATTATTTTAGGTGATTAATGATTTGTCCTTTTACATCAGCTTCATTATCATTTCCACAAACTAAAGCGCTGCATTTTCTTTTTTTAATTTAGGTCACTTCCATTTTATAGACCGATTTCAATTGCGTGACTCTTCTGTTTGGGTTACTCTCTGCCTTCCATATGGTGTGTTCTTGCGCATCGCGAAAGGTACATGGGTTGTCTTCACGAAGAGAGTTGTAGTTACATGAACAAGATGAAGAAGGCCCAGACAAACATCTGCACTGGTATTTATAACATAAAAGCACAGTTTCACTTTGAAGTATCTCACTAATTTTTGTCTGAATTAATTTCGCCGAAAACAAAATCAAGCCATTGAAAAAAAAATGGTAGAACCTACGTTGCATAGAAAACAAGTTGTTTACCATGCACAATAATTGGTTCAGCCAAGTCTGAAGAGTAGATGAATTTGGACGAAGTGATATTCAAGTACACGTATAAACAATTAAACACACAAACAAATTTCTGATAGGATCCGTCTTGAATAAAAGTTTGCCAGCAATTGGGCCTCAAATGTTATACTTGACCTAAAACTCCAGCAGCACTATTCTTCAGAAGAAGTTTTGGGCCATTTGGACTTCCCTGTATTATGAAGAAGTCCATTGCCACGGCATTGTCGAATTCATGTTTATTGGCGATTCTGATGCATATCCTCTGCATAAAATTATCCCCTGATGTGCATAATGAATTATTACGTTCACGACCACGATAACTATAATTTTGATAATCTAAACAATGATAAGTAAACTCTCTTGTCTTTAAGTGACAGGAAATGATTCCAGAGCCCATGTCTACAGCACAACAAAAGCGTCTCAAGGGACGACCATGATGGAACTAACACATGGTGAGGACAGACAGACTTCACAACAGCCCAGTGAGTTTTAAATAGTTGCTGAGCACAAGTTCCTCTTGTCTCTACTAGGGGAGAAGACTGCAAAATATAACATGTTTTAAGAGTCCCTCCATTTCCAACAACTTTTGTTAGGTACGGTTAAGAGGCCCTTTTCATTTTTAGAAAACCCTTTATACACTCTTCACTTTCACCTCTGATAATTATTGAGCGGTTAAAGGTTCCCTGAAATACAAATGCATATTGATTTGTGTTGATTTATGATGGCCTCAACATCACTTTTGCGGTGAAACGAATATCTAGAAACATTTATATTTTTAACTAATTTTTCTTCTGTTTTTCTTCAGATTACTTGGATACACCCACAAAAAAAAAAAAAATCACTCCGAACCAATATTCCTGCTGTGACCTCATCTGTCAAACATTGCTAAAGTACTGATATGTTTAACAAAAGAAATCGGAATGCACCTTCCCCTCGACACAGCATAACTTGCGTGTTCCCTTGCCATGTCTTTTGTTAGTCACATTAATATCACAGAACGCACTGACCAATAAGATCACTCCCTCCTTGCTAGGGGCGAAGTCCAGCTACGGCGCTAAATCCAAATCTTCGGACACGTTTCTCTTCAGTTGAAAGTCGGAAAATTATGGCCCAGAAAAAGGCTAATTTATTGCCTTTCCTTTTATCATTTATCTTCAAAATTTGGGCAGATGATAGACGATACATAAGACTACAAAATTATGCCAAAAACAGAAATCCGATCGTTTTGACCGATTTTGATGATCTGACTTCAAACTCGATTTTCTCGTCTCAGTCTTCAGCGACTTTAGCATCCTTTTGTTGTGGCCGGTCATGAATACGTCAACGTTTCTTTGCTATGACATTTTCAACCTTTTCTGGCTGATGATTTTATATAACTTTATTATTTCCATGAAGCAGCAACCCGCACAGTACACTCTGGTGCGATAGTGATCATCGCTCTGATCATCGTGTTAATTCTCGCCATCGCTTATTTGATCGTCATCGTGGTCATGAGAAGGGAGTATCGGTAAGCACGAAAAGGTGCAATGTCGAACCTTTTCTTGATTGATAATTGAAACATAGGATTTTTTTTTTAAATGTCCACACAAATGTAGCGCTTGAAAATAACCTCTAGATTGCTGCCATAATATTCATTATTCATAATTAAGGAAGTTTGATGAGAACCGTGGCTGCAAAAAGGGCACATTCACAACATAATGCTTTGGCGGGATCACAACGCTAATAAAACCAGTGTATTCCCTTATACTCTGTATTCCAGGATGAAAAAGGTAAACAGAATAATACGATACAGTTTTAATCTCAAATAGGCCTGTTCAACCACAATCTTGGGCTGCAAATCAATAACACAATCATCCCTCCGAACGCGAAACCACTGATACTACGAGTGCAATCAGGCAGTCACCCTGTGTCATTTAGAAGGAAAAGATGTTCATAATATATTGAAATCGAACTGAAAGAAAAACTGAATTTGGTTCGGAGAACGTTTTTAACTTGACACATTCATGTGTGAACCTATAATTGGCAGTGAATTGCCAAATATGTTAAAATAAAGATTACCATTGAGTATTTTAATTTCCTTCTTAACTACCCGGTTCAAAAGTTAATATCTCTCAATGATTTAAACGCAGGAAAGCGAGCCATTCAAGCGGGTTACGTGGCATGTCGTCCATCAGGGATTCGGCCGAATCATCCCAGCATTCCTCAGTTAACAATCTTTCAAAATTCATGACTCTTGATCAAACTACCAGTGGTCATCCCGAGTACGCGTCACCATTTGAGACCTCGCAAAGTCAGCTCGAGACTACAGATTACGCCCAACCTGATGATGTCATACGTGAAGGTGTTTCCGAGCACAACTATGAGACACGGATTACTAAATCCCCTGCTCCTGGTGCGGGGAATACCGGCGACAATCCTGCTGTGGACCTTAGGCGCAATAGGCACTTGCCTGAGATAACAGATTATGCTCAACCTGACGACTGCATTGGCGATCTCATATGCGAACACAGCTACGAGTCCAGGATCGTGATGACACCTGCTGAGGGGACAGTACACTATAATTCTCCTGATAGTTGGGGGCCTAAGGGCTCAAAATGGGTCGTTTGGTTCAGATTCTTCCAAAAGCACCAAATTTGGCTTATAGGTCCCTTGTACCATACTCTTTCGATTTTCAATGGGCGCCAAGACTAAAAACCCGTGGGGCCGCCATATTGGTGGAATCCAATATGGCCGCCATCCGGGTTAAAGGTCAACTGTAGTTACAAATTGAAAAGGTTGATTAATGTCATGAATCCCATGTGGGAGATTTTACGGGTTATACAATGATTCTAAATATAATTTCTGCAATTCAAGGTCACTATCACCTCTCAAGGTCACTTTAAAGGTCAAATAAGGGTCAATCAGGCATTTTGTGCATTTTTCGAAATGGCGTCTGTGAGCATTCAACTGCAATTCACTGGTACCCCTATTTTGTACCATTTGTCATCTCTTCCATACTCCTTCAATGGTCAATTAGGGCCAAGAGGGGTTCCATATCAATAATGATTGTGACAAATAAATGAAAAAATTATTTTAAAGATATATATATATATATATATATATATATATATATACATACATAATTATGTTGAAATTTTGAGCACAAAAGATGGGCATCCATTGGTTTCGTTTTCTTTTCTCATTTTCTTTGCTCAAAGTTTTCACTATTTATCAATTGTTTCTGGTCAGTCTTTCCTTTCTTTGTTTCAATATATATATATATATATATATATATATATATATATATATATACATATACATGATTAAATACGGCCACCATCCTATTCCATGGTGCCGAATCAGGGTTCAATGGCAAAGAGGGTAATAAACACGCCTAATCTTATTTCGTCTTCGTTTTTCCTTCTGACGAGATAGCTGGATAGCCCGTATGCAACTAGCTGGTCAGTTGTATGTACTTCGGGTGGACCACTTTACCGGTTTATGCACCTTGAGTTTTCCGATAACGGAATGCCAATTCGGGATCTTTTCATGTGTATGGGTTTGTGATTCTTTCACACAAGGGACTTCCACTTTTTATATCCAAGTGATGAGGTGCAAAGTGGTGTGCCTCTACTAGAGGGGACGGTATGACAACACACACACCATTGCTCAGCTAGACTTGAGATAAGTGGGATTCGAACCCGCGCCGGAACACAAGTCTTTAGACCGCAAGCCATACGCTACCGACTGAGCCACCTCGTCACCTTTCATGGTCAATTATATAACTTTCCAGCTGGCAAGCGATATGATTCTCCTCCTGCTGAAATTGGTGTATGCCTTCTCTCCCTTGCTTACGGGGAATCGAGCTCCTCAATCCAGGTCAGACCAGTATTCTAGGGGCAGTTAACTAAATTCGATCATTAAAGACCTTTAATGGCAGTATCGTATCAGAGTAGGTGAAGACAATTCAGCTGAAGGTTTTTTCTTATCTTTTTTAATTCTCTTTTTGTCAAACGAAACCGTTTCTTTACTGAAAGCGCAAATGACTAGGGAAACTGAACACCTATTGATGTTGTATGGGATACTGATCCTAAAGAAAATAATCTTAACATTTTTGCGCAGCAACACTGTGAAGTCCTCTGACAAGAGATGGTGATGGCACCACTCAAATCTAAAATTATGATTGGAAGAGCGTAGCGGCTTCTTGAAGATTAAGATTGAAAAATAAAGAACTGCCCTCATTTACCAGCGCACAGATATCCAAGAATAAATGAGCACCTGATTCGAGACGGAAATATCCAACAGGAATTGTGATCTCACAACCCTTCAGCTTTCCAACAACTTAGATGCGATCTAAGCAAAGATATCCTTACAAAGGATGACATGATGTTTTCTGAAAGCATTTTCTGAAAACAGTATACAATCGCACTGATGAGCATAACATCACATTTTCGGTAGTGTGTGTGTTTTTTTTTAATCCCTTTGATCTGAGGGAGTTACGGGTGGGTCGTGGTATCGAAAAGATAAAGGCCTTTTCAGCTCTTTCCTGTACAGCATACCTCTCTTCCAGAGCCCAACATCAGGCACTGACAGGGTGCGACATTACTTCAGACTTGCTTTGATGTGGCGTGCAAAATGCCTAAGTAGTATGGGTCAGCAAACCAGAGCTCACTGACACTGACTACTTAAATAATCGTTCTCATCTCCAGCAAGGACTGATGAGCAACAATGTTTATAGGGCAGCCTGCGTCAACGAGGTAGGCATCATCTCGTCATAACGTGGGAGCAGATCATCAGAAACCACCCTATCTGATGTGATCCCTGACTTTAGGGAGTGGAGTTGGAGGAAAGATGGCACAGGTACATGGGCAATTACTAGTACTATCAACCACTCTCCGCAATGCTTCAGTAGCAAATTTCATTCTTCTGCACCACAGCTGTATTAAGGCATGCATTGGGGGTGGAAAACATGGAAATGGAAAAAAAATAATGAAATGAATGAATGAATGAATGAATGAATGAATGAATGAATGAATGTGAAAATGCACAACGTACAGCAGGTGTCAGACGAGCCATGGTCAGTAGTTTGATATTGGTGCAAACTTAAAGTGGGGGGGGGGGGGAGGGAGGGGATTGAGGGCCTATCTGACGGGAGGAGACATTGTCGCAATGCCAGCGTCTCGAAGAAATTATTTTCGCTGTCACAACTAACGCGATTTCCATGGCGACGTCCAAGACGTCTTCAAACAAAGGGACAACTTATTTGCTTGGAAGTCACGGGGATGTTGGCGCGGCTTTTGCAGTCGCAGGGACTTATCAGAGACGTCTTATCTCAGCGATTTCTCCCTTTCGTCGCCATTATGTTATTACGGTCTCCACAAGATGCTGGGACAAAGATGTTGCAGAAAAATTTAGTCCCCACGACACGGCCACAGTGATGGAGACTTTGCAGGGACGTCTCGGAGACAAGCTGGTAGACGGAAATAGTCTCTGCAAAAATCGGAAATGTTCGATTCTCCTGCGAATCCTGGAGATTGGGTTCGTCTCCAGGAGACGTGCGTCGTAGAGATGTTGCGGAGAGTAGAATTGCAGCCTATAGTCTTCAGACTAACGAGATACCAACTTATAAAGTCTTGTTATATCATACCAATTTGCGTCCAAGCACTTTGGATAGAATCTTAATAGACCCTAGAAGGTGTCATGAAAGTTGTACTATAACATATCTAATCTGAACCCTGTTAATGGTGTCACTGTGGCACTGTGACTTGTTCCCTACATGACGTCAACAGGACCGTCATGTTCTCTGAACGGCATATTTAGCTGTGGAGGCACATAAATTTCCTATCGAAGGACTTTAGAATCGAACTTTCTTACACAAGTTCGAAAAGAGCAAATTGATGCCAACCTGATGTACTAAAAACTCTCTTAAACACGACATATTTTTTTTTCATCCAGATTAGGAGTGATCTTCATAATTATTATTCCATTGAATTTAAATCTGTATTATGAATATCTATTGTGATTGAGGATCCCTGAACTGCAACAGAGAAATAAAAACATTTCTCTTTTAAATGGCAACGTCAAGGACGCTGGTAATAATTATAGAAGTACCCCCCCCCCTTATTGCTAAACGATTAGTATATTAGGTAGCGATAGGATTCTATTTCTCATATATGTATGTTTTTATTGCATTCCTTGCAGATGAAGATGAAGATAATAATCCAATAATCAAATCTTGAAAAGTCTTTTAAAGGGCATTACCCATAATTATAACTAGCTCTTTTGGCTGTCAGTAAAGCAAATGCAAATATATTGAATTCCGTAAATATGACCAGTCGGTGAGGACATTTCCTCTTAGCGCCTGTAATGTAAAAATGATTAATGGAATGATTGTGACATGAACTATGATATTCAATAGCTTTGTTCAGAACCTCACTTAAAAACTTGTGTAGCCATATTATAGCAGGCCATAAATGAAATGATGCAGAGAAAAAAAAATACCGTAAGTAATCATTAAAAATGAAATTGAAGGGTTACCAAGTCTTCAAATCTGATTGTGAAATAAGGACCTGAGTAAGATCCCTTAAACCTAATTACTCTCAGAAAGGGGTTCTTATTATAATTCATGAGTGTATACCTAATGTTTGAAAGCAGATATATTGATATTACTCGTGAGAAAGCCCACCTCTCCCTCTCCAATAGCCCTCAACAACTGTAATGCTGTTAGCAGGACTGGCATTCCTCCTATATTGACTATAGACAAGCCATTTTCTAAATTACCTATTGTGAATATAATGGTTTGACCCCAAATGACCTTTAGGGAGACCTTATACGGAAAAGTTGACATCAGACCATAAAAACAACTTCAGAATCGAATTCCTTGACCCATAAATCTAAAGCTGACTTTTCAAATTATTGTAACACTTTAAAGGTTTTCTATTAGGGACTGGCCTTTAAACGTAGGTGGCAGCCATATTGGATTTTGCAAATATGCCGCCCCGGAGGGCGCCCTTCACAAGAAATACGCCTTTTTTCAGCCGTCGACAACTGCAATTTTATTACTAAGGCTAGCATTCCTGGAATATTGACCATGGGCAAGCCCTTTTTTTCAATAAACTGTTATGAATACAATGGCTTGACCCCTAAATGACCTTTAGGTGACCTTATAAGGAAAAATTGACTTCAGACCATAAAAACAACTTCAGATTCGGATTCCTTGACCCGGAAAAACTCTTAATTTGACTTTTTAAATGATTGTAACCCTTTTATGTTTTCAAATGCAAGTGACCTTTAAACCTATATGGCGGCCATATTGGATTTTGCCAATATGGCCGCCCCAGAGGGCGCCCTTCTTGGCGCCCATCAAAAATCAAAATATTATGGTTTTGGCTACATGTGTGCCAAATTTTGGTGCTTTTGGAAAATTTTGAACCAAAAATCCCTTGCGCCCCCCACTATGATAATTTCGTCGGTTGAGAATGACAAGGGCGTTAAGTTGCCACTAAACCCATAGTGTTCAAGACAACTTAACACCCTTCTCATTCTCAACAGCCGATATTAGCCGCAACGAACACTCGACTGTTACACAAACCGAGAATTTGGATTACATTGATATCATTAAATAGTTCGATAACGTCTAATAGGCTGGTTATCTGTGAAATTTATATAAAATAGATTAAATAAAATGAGGCCGTACACATCTCAAAGACCTACTACTCTCCACAACAAACTACAAAGTTGCCCTGTCAATTCAACTGGCAATATAGAAATCACCGGCATCGAGACAACAAGGATATTATCCCGCCAAATAAATTATCCACAAGTGATAGCCCTTCTTGATCAAAAGGGTGAAAACGCTGACTCCAATGGTATTCTAAATGTTGACCAATGAACCCCACACAACCATTCACCTAAATTCCTTCACTTTGACTATACAGATTTGTAGCCAAAAACACACCGTCCCCAGTCTACACATGAAAGAGTTGACAGGTGCATACACTTAAAGTTGCCACCGTTTCTGTAGATGTAGGCCGCATAACTATTGATTACTATCGACCGCTGTCTGACCATTCTTACATGCGTAATGTTTAAAAAAAGGGTCATGTATAAGTTATAGTTCACATTTCACTATATAGACACCATTATATTAATCTTAGATCAATGATTATGAACATCATTTTTATTTTTCATTAAAACGACCTGCATAGTATGACATATTAATATCTGTACAGTGCAGGTAATCATAAATATAAATATAAATAAATATAAATATATATATATATATATATATATATATATATATATATATATATTGTGTGTGTGTGTGCTGATACTCTCTGATAGAATAGAAATAGATAAAATGAAATAAAAAAATGGAATATATGCATGTAATGAAATGTCATTAGGTTTAACGTTTGTATAAAGTATTTTCTTGTGCTTGGAAGTAATTATATTTATGATTAAGGAATGACAAAAGATGTTTTAATTGATATTCTTTACTTTAAATTGGCAAAAATCATACTTAAGAATTATTAAGTGTCATCATTTATGACCTTGCATCACAAAACCAACAAAGTCGCACGCCCCGATTTACGGGAGGACTCAAAATTGTTAAAATGGTTCAACCGAGTCAATCTTTTGTTGTTGTTGTTGTTGTTGTTGTTGTTGTTGTTGTTGTTGCTGTTGTTGCTATTGTTGTTGTTTTGTTGCATTTTCTAAAGGACCAATTCTTTATCTTTCTTAAGTTTGGAATCACAAAACGAATGGGAAATCGTATTTTAGCAATTTTTCTAGTACACTTTTTTTTTTTTTATACTAGTGTGACTAGATGTGTCTGAGAAGCCCCCTTTCATATATTAGAATCCCTTTACACACTCTTCAATTTCAACTATAATAACTTTTGAAAAGATTTTGATGCTGCTGTGAAAGTTGTTATTAGACATGGATAGAATGTGTTAAAAGGGCATGCTCAATCTGATAATTCTTTCATTGTTGTTGCTAGAAAAATTTACACCCTGTTTTGGCTTTGTTTTTTGTTTTTGGTCCCACTCATAGCACAGAGCACGGCTCTCAATATCAAGACCTTAATTCAGAGCCTCTCTTCGCAATACACTGCACTTTTCCAGAGTATGTATTTTCTTTCCAATATTTCAATATTTAGGTTGGAAGAGTCCATTTGAATTTAATCATATATCAAAGCTTAAGGCCTTTTTCAGAATCAGCACTTAACTAAAAATCTGTGTCTGGCGACTTTTTGTAGGCTTTGTGATTCACGGTCACATTTATGTAAAGATGCTAGCTGCGTGTAGCTGACGTTTCTCCAAAATAAGAAAACAAGTGATACCATTTCTTTTTTGAAGTTGTCCATCCCGGTTGCCGTCCTTCTTTGTGTTTAAATCATGAAAAATACTGAAAATATCTTAAAAATGCATCCCTTGATAGCACAGTTCTAATGCTTTTGTGCCATAACGCAGGACAGGCTCCAATACAAATGTATTTTTTTTTTCTCTCTCTAATGAGGAAATTTGCCCAAGTTTCAGGTAGAGGGTTCATGAATATAAAGAGAGATTTCAGGCTTGGAAATGACAGTCCGGACTACTATTTACGCCTGTTGTATGGTTACGGAATCGTGCTTTTGTAGAACAATGCACATGTTTACAAGCTTACGCTTCATTTTATTTAATTTAATACAAAGGCATCCCACGAAAACTGACGACGAAACCGATTTTATTTTTCTCTTGGGCGAAGAGTGATATTCTCTATTTAAAATTCGGTCCTTCAGCTCTGCGAAGAAAATTTTGGAGCGTTTTAAAGGTAGGGGATCCCATTTGCATGCCTTAAATGAAGAGTTGTATAAACACAGTGGTATATTGAAGAGAGTATCATTTTAGAAACTCCAATAAAGTATTGAAAGTGGAAGGTAGCATTTAGTACATTTTTATTGACCGTTAGATTTTGAATTGATTTTTTTTTTCGGGGCTCACCGTAAATTCCAGTACATTACTAGGCTACCTTTGCAGCCCCATGCACTGCATGTGTGTCCATCATGTATATTTTGTGAATATAGTTCATCAAAACTTACAAACATTTCTATATACATTCTTGCCAGACACTCTATATGTTATTACATCAGCTCTTATACTTTTAGATTTGTGTTTATAGATAAAAAATACAGAAGACTGCAACAAAAAGTCTTAAGTGTGGCTGACACACAGAACCACTGAGTAGTTGAGTTTTGTGCATTATTCAAATTTATAGATAACTGTTGACTTCCAAATTTCTAAGCAGTGGCCTAAACAAGTCCACTGAGGTTCATATTTAATGTTTTGCTGCATTTTAGGAGTTCTGTAAGAGGTATCCCCTACCTTTAAAGTGGTACCACTTCATAAAGAATGCAACACATAACTCACTATACTTGTCTAGTTTACTAACAAGGACAATGCCCGAAATTGAAAACGAAGCCAGTCTCATGAAGACTTATTCAGTCGACTGATTTTCTCTCTGAGTGATGCTTGAAGGTTGCAAACATTAAGATTCAAGTACAACTAAACTGCAAGCTGACACTCTGTTCAAGGTACAATTGATGAGATGAAATTAACACAAGATTGACAAGTTTTAATAAGAAAGCTGTTGCTAAAAATCAGCTATCGTTTGTTGGGTGCAAGCCTCGATCTCCTCACACAAAACGCTTGTGGTGACTAGACCACCGAGCTTCCGCCCGACAGCAAGTGCTGGTTCTAATCCTCAGAGCATGCAGCGGGTACTGCGTAATTAATTAAATGAATGAATAAATGAGATTGTAAAGAGGATTGATTGGAAGCATGATACACCTGTATGTATGGAGAGAGAGAGAGAGAGAAGGACGACGTGTTATACATAAGACTATAAGTCACAAGATCATGGTCACACATGCAAGGGATTAATGAAGGGCCTAAGCCACTTCCTGAACGCAGCAATGTTATGACAATTGAAGTCAGCCATTGTTCCCAAATTTCCCTCAAATTCATACACTATACCAATAAAATGTAGCCACGCTAACTAGTCAAGGCGCTAATTCCTGTAAGAGGCTTAATTAAGGAGTTCGTTCAAACCACCCCGCAGAAAAGGTTTGACCAGACAAGGTGGTAGATGGGACCTCTATGAACATCCCCAGGTAGTATGTGGTTCCAAATTGTGGTGTCAGTAGAATTTTACTGGTCACTTTTCATCATGATTTGTTGGAACAAACGTAAAAGAGTCTGCGCATGCTAAGACTATTACACGCACCACTAGCACAGCTACAGGCGCCAGTGCCAGTGCTGCGTGTAGTAGTCTTAGCGCGCATATACTTTTTCTTCGATAAACAAGGGTTTTGCCTGCAAACTAATTTTTCACGCCAAGCTGGGTTCGGTGTAGTGTAGTTTCTAGCCGTTTTTATTTCGTCTTTATTTCAAGAGTTCAAGCAAGCCGAGTGAGAGCGCATACCCGGTGATTGTGACGACCGAATCACGATCAGTGGGTGTTTGCTCTCAGTCCACTTAGCGCAATGTATACAGCGGGCTTCTGCATAATACACAAGCTGCAACTCAGAGAAATAAAGACGAAAAAAACAGCTAGAAATTAAGACTAGGGTCGGTAAACGCTTGTCGCTATTTGGGGCACTGAAAACTACAAACTCACACAGTTTTTGCATTTATTATGCCTAAAGGTGACTGGTAACCCCCAAAATGCCTTCTGCTGCTGCAAACATTGGTGTGTTTTTTTAATCTTATAGATGCAATAAAAAAAAACACACACACACACACTTTTTTATTGATCTTCGTTAAAAAAAGTTTTCCCTGTTGCCATGGCAACCAGTATCATCCGATCAGAATTTAGTTGTCAATAACTCAAAAACTAAAGCCCATAATTTCAAAAAGCTCAATAAGCATGTCCTTCCTTCTGCATAAAGTGTACGACATATATGTGAAGAATATTTTGAAGCATTCTCAAGTTACAGCAAAAATTGTAAGCAAAGGCATAATAAACGGCCATTGAAAGAAAGATATCATTTTCGAATAGTAAAATGCAAGAAAAAGTTGCATCCGTCGTACTTTCAACACAAATTTGACTTCAAAGCATAGGCAAATGTATATAGTTTTTAATAATGTATGGACACAAATTTCCCTTAAAAATAAGATGAATACAGAAAGCAAAGCCAATATTCTATAGTAGCTCTTTCGAGTATTTACAGAGCGATGGTTATTCAAAACAATCCTTGAAAAGAGCAGAGGAAAGCAATTGAATGTTTATGTTCTTAAAGGAAGTTTATTCAAGAATAGCGATAAATTCCTTTCTAAAGAAGGAATATACACGTGCGCTGGATTATCCATCAAAGAATTAAGCGTACTTTTGTGTTCGTTAGCTATTGTAATATATATATATATATATATATATATATATATATATACATATATATATATATATAGAGAGAGAGAGAGAGAGAGAGAGACAATAAAATGAAATATCATGATATGTAAATTTTATTCAAAACGTGCAGTACTGAATTAATGCTGAGGAGAAAATGAGGGAAAAATCTTGGGCGTCTTTTCCCTTTTTATCCAGACCAATTTTGTAGAGCTCATCTACAATGAGTGATGTGCACGAAAGGCAAAAGAAACAAACTTGTCTAAATTCTAGATATTTTTGGGAGTTACCCATCACCTGTAGACATCCGGTTACCATGGTAAACATGCACAATATTATACCTTACAATGTATCCCATTGTATTGCTGACATCTCTAGCAACATGCACATACATAGTTTTAAGGCGTTTCGATGAATCCTTCGTGAAATAAATGCAAAAATTGTGATAATTTTGTCATTTTCAGTGCCCCAATAGCGACAAGCGTTACCGACCCTAGTTTTAATTTCTAGCTGTTTTTATTTCGCCTTTATTTCTCTGAGTTACAGCTTGTGTATTGTGCAGAAGCCCGCTGTATTTCGCTAAGCCGAGTGAGGGTGCATGCTCAATGATTGCCACAAAAAACGGTTCGGGCGTCACAATCGCTGGGTATGCACTCTCACTTGGCTTGCTTCAACTCGGAGAAATAAAGACAAAATAAAAACGTCTGGAAACTACACTACACCGACCCCAGCTTAGCGTGAAAAGTTAGTTTGCAGGCAAAAACCGATGTTTGTCGCGGAAAAAGTCTCTGTACGCTATTAGACTATAACACGCACCACTGGCATTGGCGCCTGTAGCAGTGCTAGTGGTACGTGTAGTAGTCTTAGTGTGCGCAGACGCTTCCTCGAAGAATATGGTCATGTCGCAACTAAAATGGCCTGTAAAATTTCATTGATACCACAATGTGATATCACATACTACCTAGGGGTGTTCCAGAGGGTCCAACCGACCACCCCATGCAGTCAAACCTTTTCTGCGGGGTGGGTTGAACGAAGTCATTTTTTCTGGGTCGCTGCGCCTGGACTAAACAGACAGCAACTGCAACGAACCATCCCGTCTCGACGTCAGGCCGATTTCCATCCTACCGAAAAAATAGAAGCTTCACATTCGATTTGTTTGTTTGTTTGTTTGTTTTTATTTCTGCATTCAATCAGATGCAATTTGAATACAAACTTCAAAAAGTACAAAGAACAAAGAATAACAGGTGCTGTGAAATAAATCGATAACAGTAAATAGATACACATAGGTGATTGCATTTAGCAATGTAGATACACAGAAACATAAAATAAAATATACAGTATTTTTTTCAGTAAACAACAGAGATCAATGAATGCAGGAGACCACCATCATAAGCGATTAAGCTTAAATGGATGGAGGCCTCATAAAATGAATATCCAACGACATAACTCTCTTGGAGGAAGGTGATCAGGTGAGTGCAGTGCAGTTGCAGGTGAGAGTGCAAGATGCAGTTGAAGGAAGAAAATAGAGATTGACAATAAGATGACAATCATTTAGTATAAATATTTGTTAGCTTAATTGGTTTGGAGAATATAATTGTATCAAATATCGTTTCAGTGAGGCTTTCAAAGAATAAATACTTGAACAGGACTTCATATTATCCGGGAGATTATTTAAAATGTCCGGACCCGAATGTCTTATAGATTTATGTGTCACTAATAATTTGGGATTCAAAAGGTGGAAATTTCTATATATACGAGTAGGGAACGAATCCAATGGACAGAAGTATTAAACCTAAACATGTTATTAAACGATGATGGAAGTTGATCATGTATATATTTAAACATAATTACTGCTACTTGAATAATATTCAAATCAAAAACCTTCAATGTTTTAAGCTCATGAAATAAAGAATCAGTATGAGCCAGAAAATGCGATCCTGTACAAATATACGTATTATTATTTTTTTTTTTTGGAATTTGAATATAGAATCTATTTTGGTAGAGCCGCAAGTACCCCATACAACATTGCAATAACTTATATATGGGAGAATTAAGGAATTATATAATAGAAATAAAGTTGAACGAGGAAGAAAGAACTTCAGCTTGGAAATTATCCCTATATTTCTAGAAATACACGTTGTAACATAATGCAAATGCTCATTCCAAGTCAAACTTTCATCTATTTCATTTCATTTCATTTTTTTTTCATTCTCCTTTTTCCAACAAAACTCAACACTGTATGAATTAGGTTATTATCACAATCGTATACACACAACTTACAAAATGATATCAAATGATACAATAATAAAGTAACATTTTATGTATACGCAAAATAATACAAGTCTTTGTTTCAGTTGAAAAAAGGGATCTATATACACTCCCAGAAATTTTGAATTCGTTTTCTTTTCTAATGGGATATCATCAATGTTAGTATGTATCAGCGTATCTTCATTATGAGAATGCAGTTTGAAATAAATGAAATGAGTCTTTTTTATATTCAAAGAAAGTTTATTAGACTTAAACCAATTTGATACTTTACTAATTTCAATATATAAAGTATCATTTAAAATCTTAAGATCTGTATGAGAATAAAATATATTGGTATCATCAGCAAATAGAACAAAAGAGAGAAATGAGGATGCATTAATGATATCATTGACATTAAGAAGGAATAATAGTGGGCCCAGAATTGAGTCTTGAGGAACACCACATTTGATTAAAAGGGGGTCAGATTCACAACCATTAAAAGTAACATATTGTCTTCTATTAGTTAGATAATCTTTAAGCCATAAAAGTGCTTGTCCTCGAATACCATAATGACTAAGTTTGGAGAGTAAAATAGAATGGTCAAAAGTATCGAATGCCTTACTCAAATCACAAAATAAACCTACAACATGTTCTTTGTTTGCAAAAGCACTCTTAATTTGATCATAAATTTGTATTAATGATAAATCAGTTAAATAATTTTTTCTGAAACCATATTGATTGGGAATAAGTAAATCATACTTATTAATAAATTTAAGAAGTCTATTATAAACATTTTTTTTCTAATTTTGGATATACTAGGCTACAAAGAAATGGGACGATAATTACTAATTTCATGAGGATCATCTTTTTTATGGACAGGATTAACTTTCGCTATTTTCAGCAGATCAGGAAAATTACCTTGTCATAAAAAAATTAAATATATGGATTAACGGTTCTGCGAGTGGATAAATTATTTTTTTCAATAACATCATCCTTATTTTATCAAAACCACAAGATTTAGAACAATTTAAAGATTTAGTGATACTAATGATTTCACTGGGACTCGTTGGATTAAAATAAATAGACTCTTGATTTTGGTCAAAAAGATAATCTGTAAATGTGCAGAAGTATTGCTAATTTTAGTAGCAAATTCCGGACCGATGTTAACGAAAAATGAGTTAAATGAGTTAGCATACATATTGGGATCATTTATTTTGATACCGTTTAATGTGATATCATCCGTTGGCGGAGAATCAGGCTTTTTACCTAGGACCTCTTTAATGATTTTCCATGTTGCATTAGTATTCGAAGAAACCTTTTTCATTCTATCAGAAAAATATAATCTACGGGATACACGAATCAATTTTGTCAATTTGTTTCGATAAACTTTATAAATATTCAAATTAAATTCAGTTGGGTTACGAATATGTAACTTATACAAAAAATTACGAGTGTTTATGGATTTCAAAATACCTTTTGTAATTTCTTGGTTTACTTCGGTTACTTCTTATTCTACGTAAAGGAATATTATTTTCATAATAATACAACAATTTATCATTAACACATTTATATGCCAACTTAACATTATTAATACTATAAGTATCTGTCCATTCCTCTAAAAATAAAGTCTGTTTCAACAATTCCACATTACGTTTTGACTCTTTATAATACCATATTTTATCACGTAATTTGTTACGACCCAATTTACATTCACAAATTGAGAATATTGGTAAATGATCAGAAACTTCAGAACATAATATACCCCCCGTAATTGCATTATTATACACATTCGAAAATGTATTATCAATCTGAGTTGATGAGTGCGGATTTATCCTGGTGGGTTTTATTGATAATCGACATAAAACCATATGAATACATTAAAGCATAAAATTAAGGGAATTATTGTTATCGGATGTGGGGGAAAAGTTGATGTTGAAATCACCAAAAATAAAAACATGTTTACTTTCATTACCTATCTTATGGAGATATAAATCCAATTCATCACAAAATAATTCACAATTCAGATCAGGGGGTCGATAAATTAAACCTATAATAACATTTTTAGAAATTGGGTTATCAATTTCAATAAATAACGTTTCTACATATCTTAACGTGATCTCAGAACGGATTTTGAACTGTAAATTTTGCGCAATGTAAAACGCAACACCGCCTCCCCTTTTTCCTTGACGATCAGCCCTAACTAATTTATAATTGGGTAAATTAAAGATATCTGGGGAGTTTTGATGTAACCAAGTTTCACTTATTCCAATAACAGAAAATTCAAAATTGTTTAAAGAGTGCAAAAGATTTTCCAAATATTCAAAATTTTTATTCTAACTCCTAGAGTTTATATGAAGAAGTGAAATATTATCTGGACTATACTGTATAGTATCATTGAATTCAAGGGGTGTGTAATATTTACTGTCGCGCATAGGCATAACGTCAGCAAGAATATTGGGATTATTCACCTGTGACCCCATTTTGTGATACAGAAATGTAAATTACCGGAGATTTGAGAGACAACAACTGCATAGGTGCTAATGTGCAGTTTGCAATTGCATACTACTGTGCAGGTGAGTGTACAAAGTGCATATGTGTGTGGGGTTTCAATATACAATACAAAATTTGATACAATTAGACCCATCTTGGTCACATTTACAATATTATTACTCAATTACAACAGATCACCAGGGGATAGCCGGACCACTCAGTATAAAGGTGTTGTGTTTTAAAGACCTAATAAAATGCTTGCAAAATGTTTTAATATGCAAGAGAAATGTAAAGTATATGTCATGATTATCAATGTAAATATGTTTTCAGTGTCGTTCCGGTTTTTATCGCCTCTAGAAACTCCCCCAAATATCACATTTTTGGAGGACCTCGTTGCAGTTTTTGCGAAAAAAAATACGTCACGTGACCAACACCCCTGAACCGATTGATGACGTATAAGCACGGAGTTGTGCTCAGCTAGTTAGCAGACGCCGCTCAGCACTAGCACTTAGATTACTAGCTTGGTACACGCGCGTACACGTTAGCTAGCCCGGCCAGGCCATGCGCCCGGGATGTGCGCTCCCGATCGACCCACTGACTGTCGACATGTACGCATTTCAGTACCATGTACATTATCACTAATTTAGCTTGCACAAATACCTGGTACCTCGAGCATAATGTCTTCCCCTATATGGGTAAACTTCGACATTTATGATGATGATGAAGATTGCAGCTCTGACGATAGCGGAGAAAAACAGGAGTCACATGAAGTTGATGGGGAAGATGGGGAGGGAGAGGCAGCCGATGAACTAGAGCATTATCATGGGGCTGCACCTTTACTGTCCTTACCGATATGAACCAGCTGCATCTCCCGCTGCCAGTGCGTTGCGACGTACATTACCATGTACAGCGACTGGGCTGTGTATAGTTAGGCCTGGCGTGAAAGATTGTGTACCGTGTGGACATGCTGGATATGATGATCAATTTCGGTAAGTTTCATTGCGTACATTTGAATACTGATAGCATCAGATGTAGAGTAAATATTGAAAAGTATATGTCATGATATGACATGTTAACAATGAAGGTGGCATACATTGTACACTTATTTTAATTGCCTCTCCAAGGCAAGGTGTATTTGAGATATTGCCGACTGGAAGCAATCCTTATAGTTTATACCAATATCTTGCCATTTGTACACTTCTTGATACAGTGTTAACTGTGCTATCATATAATTTGTTTGGATAGTCTAGCACGGCTGGTAAAGAGACTAGCGTGCGTCTGGCGTGTTCATTATGATGCATCACCACACAGCGAGTATTCGAGATGAAGCACTCATTCGCAACTTCCAGAACCGAGTGTCTTTTTGTAAGATTTATGCCAGTTAAGAAGGTGGGATTGTTAGACCTGAAAATCTATAGTTTTGTGACCCTTGTGGATCAATTTGATAGTGCAAAGGGTGATTGTTAGATTTGTGGTTTGCTCGATCAGTTAGCATTCTTAGTTTCGATCGTTCATGACATTGACATTGTGTGCACTTGCCTATTGAAAGTTTGATTCACGGCCCTTGAGCGTGCTGTAACTAGTGCAAGTTTGAAAGACATTTGGTGTCTGATTGGGGTTTGAGAAAGCGATATGGAGTGTTATTGATTGTTTGAAGAACAATTGTAAGGATTGATAATTGTGTTTGAGGTGAATTCGCAGTTGCAGTAAAAATAATGTGAATTCGGTCTGTTCAGGAACTATTTTATTAGTAATTAGCTGGCTTGGTGTTCCTTGGTAACCGGTTCACGCCAATAAAAGAGGCGGAGTGATATTTTGGGGTAAATATAAGGTGATACGCCTTTCACATAGTCTTAAATTAGGCGCCCTTTGGTAATAATCACATATACTGTATAATGTCATTGCAGACGTTTATATTGGGAATAATTAAACAAAGTAGTGGCACAGTTTATTATTTCAGCCTGTTTCATATGAACAAACTCCTTGAGTGGCTGATTTATGGTAGTTAGGCAGTCCTCTGAGATGCAATCAAAGAATCATTCACATGTTAAACTTACAACTGGTTTACTTATTGGTAAAGGCTGGATAATACATGTATGTTGGATGCAACAGATTTCTAACCAGTGATGTATTAATGATGAGCAAGGACTGTTTATGTTAAAAAAAAAAGAAGAACAAAACCCTGTATGAGCAAAAAAGATATTTCATTGATACCTTTGGACAATATAACACAATGATATAACAGCAACAGCTGATGTAGATTGTCATGACCTGCAAGACAGTTTAGACATGTGCATGAACATGAATGTGTGAATCTTTTTTTTTTTTTTCCTTGGTGGCACATGCACATGTGAAGGAATTTGGTGCCAATATTAACAGAAGTTGAAACATACACTTCAAGTGTATTTGTTATAGCATTCAGGGAAAGGTGAATGCACATACAGTTGTATTGATTGGCATAATTTGTACACATAACAGAAAGTTGAGTTAACTGTGTTTATATTATGTGTGTTTGGTCATTATTTCAGGTGTAACAGACACAGTTGTTGAATTTTACTACTGCATATACTACAACTAGCTACAGTATCTACAGCTACTACTGCTACTGCATATCGTACCATGTACCGCATGCCACCGCTCGTTCCTGTTTTACGATATCATACCTCACTGCACTGCATTGCGTTGCATTGCATCGAGTATTGTACGTCATATGCAAGAGAGAATAAAGGAAGCTACAAAGGTCTTTTATGGTAAACGCTCGTCCTACATCTCTTTATTGCAACAACGTGTAAGCCTGGAAGTTTGCTGAGTGAACCACAACAGTATACTCGTTGAGTTTGAGGTGACAAAAATGATGTTAAGTATCAAAATTCAAAGCTATCGTAATACGATTACGTCGCTCTCCTAGTGGTTGGTGGTCGCGCGCGTACAGCCCTGTCGCGACGTACCATGTACAGCGACTGGGTCGCGCGCGTACAGCCCTGTCGCGACGTACCATGTACAGCGACTGGGCTGTGTATAGTTAGCCTGCCCTAGGCCTATAAACAGGCGAGTCGCCGTAGTATTAGTACAGACACGCAGTGGTGGGGCTATCGTGAAATAGGCCCAACCGCAGTGCGCGTGCACCCGTGCGTATAGCAAGCAAGGGTAGGTCCTAGGGTTAGGGTTTAGGGTTAGGTAGGGTTGTATTTATGATTAAATTGGCCGTTAAATTAGTCGAGGGACATATTACGAAGTCCTTTTCGCCGCATTCACGAGTATTGTACTGTGGAAGGAAGCCCCAGCACCGTGCTTATCTACCGATGAACGCCACACGGTGGGGCTGAATTCACGAGTATAAACAGGCGAGTCGCCATAGTATTAGTACAGACACGCAGTGGTGGGGCCTATTTCACGAGTTTGCCTACAAAGCTATCTAAGCTTAGCGTTGTCCGAGTGCGAAGTATCCTTTTCTCGCCACAGTCTTCATGGTCTTACAGTGAAAATAATGGATATTGAAACGTACCACAGTTGTAATCTGTATTATTGGCAGTATTAAATCCGATACAATTCATTGAATATTCTTTTGTCCAAAGGCTTAGCCAATGACAATAGTGCAGCGCAGCGCTACCTATGCGCTCGCTAGCTCGCTCCGTCGCCAGCGCTAGCCGCCAGCGCAGCCGCCGGCGCCGGTGCTGTCGCTGCGCTGCGCTCGCGCTAGCCTTGCTAGCTCGCTGGCTATGGCTAGGTTGGTCGGACAATCGATATCGACGACTCCGTTCTTTGACGTCATCACAATTTAGAAGTGATAGTGCGCCGCATGCGGCGAAAGTATAAAAAGTTTTCCAAAACCGAGGAAATTGCATCCATTATGTTAACAAATATAGAACAAAATCCAGAACAGTTAAAAACCCCGCACGGCCACAGAATTACTTAGAATTTAACATTTAATATTATTACATCATTAAGAAAAAAATGTCTAAACCATTTTATTAGGTCTTTAAAACACGTACAAATAGAGAACTAAAGGATCGTGACACTTGCCCAGTTAAAGTTTAGGGAGACTTTCCAGTATATTGGGGGGGGGGGGGGGGAGGAGGGGAGGGGGGGGGGGGGTAAAGGGGAGTGAAGGTACATTTCTTGCAACATCTGTATTGGCTATTGAATGTGAGACTTTTAACCATGCTCCACTAACACGCGTATCAGAGAAAAAAAAATACAGTACAAATACTAAATGGAAATCAGGGTATTAATAGCAACCCGTTCAACATGCGTCAAACGCAGGTGTTATTTGCAGTGGCTTGATTACCACGGGAGATCAGTCGGCCGTGGCGCGAAAAAGCAGCCACGCCTCGTGTCGACACACAGCATGTGAACGATTATACATTCATGGAAACTGCTTACTGTACACGTATAATAAGGACGTCTTGTCAATGGGATTTGAGTTTCAACAGGTGATTTGTAGAACAAAGGGATTTTGTCGGACAGTTCACAGTAGAAGGATAAATATCTGCCAAAGCAGTGTGGGATGTGCTGTACTAAAAAAAATAATAATAATAATAATAAAAAACATCGGAGTTCAATACCAAAAAGTGTGGAAGGTTTAAAAGAACCATTTACCGGTTATAAATTGAAACAGATTACTGACTTTCTTTAAAAATTTAAAGTTATGGCTTCAAAAATATTTTGAAACTACGAAGTGAAATATGTGGGTAGAAATGTCTGGCTTCAATCAATACGTGAAAACATAAGGTACTAACTGTCACCATACTGTGCAGGATGAGCAGGTGGAAGATGAGCATAACCTTGCAAAATTGAACCGTGTATCCCTAAAATGATGACCGAAAAAGGCTTTCTTTTTTCCCGTTAAACTTTTTATAATAACCGCCATCAATATATATATATATATGTATAAATGTATATAATAGGAAATAAAAATGGCTGTAACAAGCCATGGTTCTATCATTCAATACACTCAGCGTTGGGAGTCACAGTGGATCAACGAGGAGGTCGGATAGCAGAGGCGTGGAGGGGAAACCTCGCCCTGACATTGGTTTACGCACATGACGCGTAATTAGCAACATATAGTAGTGGGGTTACAAGGCACAATTGAGTTCTATGGTTAAATATCACAAAAGGAAAAAATGCATGGAAGCTTAGTTGACAATTGGTTGACGATTGAGGGCGCTCTGCAAGGAAGTTTGTGGTGATATTGAATGCACGTTCACGAGTTGGTTTGTTCAATTATACATCTCCATTTGCAAACAAGGCAATGCGATTAAGGACATAAGATATTGACTGTAATATACCCACGGTTCTATTATACAATAATGGCATACAACGTGTATGCACTGACTTATGCACTGACCTGTATGACCCTAAAATTTGACTTTTAGGGATTAAAGAAAAACCGAAGAAGCTGTTAAATTCTACTTGTAATTTAAACAAAAACAAGAAATAAATAAAGGGAACAATTATGTCATTTTATCCGTTACAAAATCTGTTTACTTGGTTGTAGATTATAATTTGAAGATCTGTCAAGATAGAGAAAATAATGTATGGAGTGATTAAATACTCGGAAACATCAAACGTGAAACTGAAACTCCACTGGCAAATATATAAAGTCATGACGCACTGACATGTGCCTATAATTAAACGATAATGTGGACACTTCCATTTATACACAATGATGACTGGCGCACATAAACACACTAATTCACAAAGTTGCTCGAATATGCTCTGACCACCTTCTGGCCACCTTCGTTATACTCTCGAACTTTTGCAAGATAGAATAGAGAGGGGGGAGACAGCGGATATAGGGATGGGGATATCTTGACAAGCTGAGAACTTCAGAGAATAAGATGGATTTCTGACCTTCCCCCGTATTATGGGGTCTCTGTACTTGCAAGGTATTTGTAAAAGGATTTTTTTTTTGCTTTTCTTCTGACTCACATCTCATTAGCTATAGGCCCTACAAACTTGATGTCAGGAGAATTTTAATATGAACACATTACTTTACGTGAATTTAATTTATATGTATTTTATAATGACAATAACAGCATAAAAATGAAACGACAAATGGCAATATTCTCTATGAAATTAGATGGGATAAATCTGTTAATCCCATGGAAAAAAGAGAACAGTGAAAAATAGTGAGACTTCAAAAGAAAATACCCAAGGCACGCCAATCCTTTGTAATTTTACAGGAACACACACGCAAGCACACACACACACACACACACACACACACAAACATAAAATAATATAAGATATTTTGCTTCTTTTGTTTGCAAATAACAATTTAATGTAAGAGACTATAGATTATCCATCAAATAGAATCAAAGAGAACAGAGAACAGATAGTTGCTCTGACAATCACACCTTGAGGGCTTGGGCTCCATTGTGGGACTTGTAATGGTAATCGTACAAACTGGTTTCCACTGTAGGAAATGAGGTCCATTGTGATTATTTCTGTAATACGTTTACAAACACATAATCATGTCATATCGTAGGGATTTCTAGTTCTTGTGAGCATCTAACACCCAAAGCCGAGGGCCAACTGCCTTTTGAGAACTGCAGCATTAATGTGATGATATTCACTATCAATGAAAAAAAGTGAGCCTGCATGCATCCTATTCCTACCAAGGAGGCGCTCCTACTGAATAATCCCAGTAGTCATTTCTATCCATGGCATTTTGTGATCCACCCCCCCCCCCGAATGCATTTGCATAAATGCAAAGGCGTTATTGAATAAGGAATTCGGACTGATTTCCAAAGGCTCTTTTGTTTTGGCTTGAATCTCGTTGGTGCCTTGGCTGTGTGACGATCCTATATGCTTGCTTCTCTTGCACAGCAAGATGGTCTTTGAAAAAGACTAGTAATCAGGAGAAACAGTATTATGAACTCGTTGGTTGGAGAGAGAGAAAAAAAAATGTATAAAAGGAAATCCCTTTTTTCAGTGCATATGGGGAATAATACTGAATTTCGACTTCCACATTCCACCAAGAAAGAAAGCAATAAAAAGAGAAGATCATTGATCAATGCTAAATATAAGACCAGTCTCTTCAACTTACAAGAATTGTGATATTTCGCTGTCAACCGCTGCAACATAGAAAATTCTACCTATAAAACTGCAAACCACAGCCCTCGACTGTTCCATGCATCAGGGAATATATAAACGAGATTATAAAGGGGATGACTGGAATCATATCTATGTGTGGAAAGAAAATGCTATGTATAAAAGTATAAATCACAGGATCATGGTCTCACGTGGAATAAATTAAGAAAATTAACACAAGCCATTTTTTATCAACTTGCACTGAAATTCATGGACTAGCCATTAAACGCTGGCAGCGCCAACACAGGCCCGTAACTCGTTTGTCAGCAGACCCCAAAATAAAAGAAAATAAAGAGAAAAAATGAGTCAAGGAACCCACCCATTTGGAAAAAAATGGGAGGGCTTGTAATATAGCGCTGAAGCTTTTTTTTTTTTTTCATTTCTTTTCAGCTAAAAAACACGTAAGTGGTCAACATTTATTTTCATTCTGAACCACCCCCCCCCCCAAAAAAAAAAAAATCCTAGTTAAGGGCCTGCAACATACAACTGCGACAAATCATCCAATGTCGACTGCAAGGAAGATTCGTGGTGATATTGACGACACATTCACGAGCTGCCCTGGCTGATTACATTTTCCATCCGCAAACAAGACAAAGACATTGGATATTGATTTTCGAATAGCCGCAAATTATATAATATTGACATACAACTTGTGGGAAATGCACTGTAAATTGGCGCTCTTAGGGACTTTAAAAAAAAACACCCAGACACAAACAGAAGTAGAGAAACTGCCGAAATGTTAAAACTCGGAAACATCAGAAGTGACACTGAAACTCCCGTAACAACCTAATACACAAATTCACAACGCAAGGAGTCGCACTTTAATGGACACTTCCATTACAGATACTTACGGAATCTTGCATTTTTGGAAACACAATAGTAAACGTTTCATTTTGTTCACTTACGACAAGGCAGCCCACGAGAGCTTACAACAAAAACCCATTTATTGTACTCGAGTGAGACGAGTGATATTTTCTATGATCACTTGAGCTCTGGCATGGCAACATATTTGTTGTGCTGTTTAAAAGTGCCATCACTTCATAAACAATGAAAACTATGATTCAAGACTCATTTGGCTTGCAAGAACAATGCACGAAAATTGAAAACGAAACCAGTTTCATGGCGACTTATTCAATCGACTGATTTTCTATATGTGTGATACTTGGAGCTCGGCAAACAATAAAGTGCCACTATAGAGGGCAAGCTATCACTCTGTTTAAGTGATGATAGATTAGGTGAAATTAAATACAGGATTGAAGAATTGGAATATAAAACTCCATTAAAAATAGGACCTTTCCATCACACCATTCAACGTCCTTCTTTACTTGTCCCTGTCAGAAAGGCTTGTTACATTTACTCATCAATTGTGGAAAATGACTGGATTAAATGCGGAGTTATCAGCAAAGTGATAACTTATGATATTGTTGTATTTGTAGGGAACTGCTAACGTCATGAAATCATTCCCTTTATTTTGCATATGTGGTAACGACTAATGTAGGCCTGAACATTCAACGTGAGAATTAAAAACCTTGTACTTAACGTCATGTAACGCTGAGCGAGAGTCAAATGTTCATTCAAAATTGTTTCTGTGCTAGGTCGATATTATATTAGCTCGTACATCTTTACTCTCAACATGTTGCCCCTGTCAGTGTTATAATCAACGCTTCGAGAATCAAATGCATTTTTGTATCTTTTCACTGTGATGTGATATGAATAAAACTCTCTTAAGTGCAAGACATAGCACTCGACTCGTCCATATTATCCATCAAGGACTATAAATGTGATTACGTGGGGATTTTACTTTACTTGTTCGGAGACAAAATGACGATATGCTATCGATAATAGTATAAGTCACAAGATAATTATCTCACGAGGAATGTAACCCACATCCTGAGCACAACCATTATGATGATTGCAGTAAGTCATTATTTTTCAAACTGCACCAAAATTCACGGACTATAGCCATTGAACTCAAGCAACGCTATAAAACAATAACTGCGACAAACTATCCGATATCGACGTCAGGCCGACACACACACACACACACACACACACACACACACAAACTACACAAAAATGCGTTTGATTGAGGGCGCTGTGCAAGGAAGATTCGTGACGATCATTGACTACACGTTCACGAGTTGGTTTGGTCAATTACGTCTCCATCCGCTAACAAGGCATTGAGATTAAAGACAAGGGATGTTGATATAGACATACTAGGTGTTACAAAGAAAATTTCCACACTTTTGATCCTGACCTTCGAAAAATAATACACAAAGAGTATCAGATAACGCTGTCATTAAAATGAGTAATAGCTGAATGATTTGAATTTGAAATTATTAATCAGTTTCATTAAAGCCATGATTAATTTTAATGTTAGGTTCCAGATTTTGATCAAATTTTAAACCTCTGTTCAAAGCTTGAATTTTACACAGGAAACAATGGTGTGTATGTGAGTGTGTGCTTAAAATGACCCTGAACAATGAACATGAATAGAGCTGACATGGTCAGAGCTTTGCTGAATATGGGCTTCTGGTGTCTTGCTCCAAGACACATGAATGCTTCATTAAAAATTCATGATGGATTGCCCTCGGCACTGCTAGACTGAATTCATGGTAAAGGATATCAATGCATGCATGTGAAAAAAAGTAAACACATGTTGCATGGTTGCATACACTACATTTTGTGATGAATAAAGACTATATATATATATATATATATATATATATATATACACACAGAGGGCTGAAAATAAAACAAAATCTGAAGCCTATCTTGAAAATGAATCTTGAATTTAAAGAACAAGTTCACCTTCATTAACATAAGGATATTCAGAGAATGTAGCAATATTAGTAGAACACATCAGTGAAAGTTTGAGGAAAATTGGACAATCGATGCAAAAGTTATGAATTTTTAAAACTTTTGTGTTGGAACCGCTGGATGAGGAGACTACTAAGGCTCGTGATATTATATGAGTACAACAGTATAAAGAAAATGTAAAGAAAATTCAACATATTTTCACTTTTTTCGCCTAACAAAAGAACACTTGACTTGCCTCTTTCTAAAGGCAATGGGAATAATATTACCATAACATATGTCAGTAACGAGTCAAGGGAATGTGTACTTTTTTCAAAAGATGAAATTTCGTGAAATTCTCTTTATATTTTTACTTATATTGTTGTACGCATGTGACATCATACACTGCAGTAGTCTTCTCATCCAGTGGTGACAGCACAAAAACTTCAAAAATTCATAACTTTTGAACGGATTGTCTGATTTTCCTCAAACTTTCAATTATGTGTTCTACTAATATTCCTACATTCTCTCAATCCTTATGTTAATGAAGGTGAACTTGTCCTTTAATGAATTTTGCACTATTCACATCAATGAGAGTGCTATTTGATACAGTTTTTGAATTACTAACGATCAAAAGTGGGAATTGTTCTTTGTAACATCTAGTATCTCTCGATTTATGCTCAGAAACAGACAAACAGACAGTTGCTTTGACAATCAGACTTCACAGGCTGGTGCTCCATAGTGGAATTTCTAATGGTCGGATGGTAGTCATAACAAACTGGTTTTCCTTGTGTAGGGAATGTAGACCAAGTGTGATTATATCTGTAAAAAAAAAAAAAAAAAAAAAAAAAAAAAAAATATATATATATATATATATATATATATATATATATATATATCATGTCAAGTTATCGTAGTGGATTTCTCGATCTTCTGAGCACCTGAGCAAGTGTCATTTGTGACCGGCAACACTAAAATGTGATAATTATTCATTGGCCGTGAGAAAACTGACTTGGCACCCAACTCCTTCTCAATGAAACAGGAAATCATTTCTACCCATCGAATTTTATTATCCCCCAACGGAATACAATGATATACAATGATATAAATGCAGAAGCGTTGTTTACTTGAATAAGAAATTCGGACTGATTTCCAAGAGCCCTTTTATTTGGGCTTGAATCTCAATAGTGCCTTTGCCTGTGCATGGACCTACTATACATGGACTATGAACATGAACTGAGGCCTTTCTTTGATCCCATCATCATCACCACCACCTGATTATGTGCATCTTAATGAGTAAATTCAGGTGTCTGGACAATAACGATTGTGTGATCATGTATCGTCATTAACGAAAGAATCGTTTCCCTCATTTCAGTCTTGTTTCGGTGATGTGCCTTTTTCAGAAGGACATGTCTTAAAGATGATGAGGAGCAGCAAAACCCGAGAACATGACAAATTTTGTGACTAAAGATGGGTAATTACTGATTCGCACATTTTCGCACACGCATAAGACCTTGCCTAATGGCAAGATATATCTGTTCTCTATCATTACCATCCCTTTTTGCTCTGGATTAAGCTGCGGAAACGTGAAATATTGAGATCACAAATGACAATCATTCTGCCAAAATGTTAGCTTTCTTTTAAAAACTGCCTGCTTCTCCCAAGCGAAATTGTTTGATGCATGATTTCCTAACATACACCACAACTGCACATTCACATTTACTTGATTTTTTGTGAGTTATTTTCTTCTGCGCATATAGTTTTAGATTTCTCGAATCTCCGTCTTGTTCTTCTGGTAGTCCATGGGCCAAGAGGCGAAAAATTGGTTATTGGTACCATCTCAGGTGGCAATACCTTTTTGGTGTCATTTTGTTTGTTGGGCATATATATGCTTATCAAGCTATGATAGCATTTCCAAATGAGTAGCTTAGTCCTAATAAATGAATTTTTAACCAATTTGGTCTCGTTTTTATATCCCTATACTTCTGAATCGAGGCTAACCGCTATAGAAACAAGAGCACGGTCTTCTGTATGTCCATGGAGCTCATGGTATGTCCACAGGTGTTCTGTTGTAAACGCGGTGCGCTTAGTATTTATTCAAGGCGGTGAATGGAATATCCAAAGGGTGATGCTGTCCAGGGCTAAACGCAGTGCGTTTAGTCTTTATTCAAGACGGCGAAGGGAATATCCAAAGCCTATGATACAGTGTATATCCCTTTATCTAAAAAAAAAAAAAAAAAAAAAAAAAAAAAAAAACAATTCCTCGTGGATTTTGCCGTATTTTTATTATTCATCATTTTCCGGTGAAAACGCTGAGGTGAAAACACTAATGCCACGCCAATGTAGCTCCATTTCCATCAAACAATGAACCGGTACACTACAATACGTAATAATAAATACTATTGTAAATGAGCAGAGTGATTTATGTTTAAAACTGATGTATTTGTTGAGAGGGTAGTATAAAAACAGTATAGATAATTCCTTTTATTAGTAAATAGTATAGTAATAGTATAGTAATAGTGTTTTGTTGTTTTTTTTTGCAGTGTTTACCAAAACTGATATTGTTGTTAATCAGACAAACACACACACACACACACAGACACGGAAACAATTGTCACACAATTAGTCCATGGGCAAAGACCCGAAAAAAATGGGTTACTGGTACCACCTGAGGTGGCAAGTTCTAGTTGTGCATTTTGAAATGGCATATATCTAAGGAATATTATTTTGCTATAATAGCATTTCCAGAGTAGTAGCTTAGTCATAGATTTCAGCCATCAACCCGACCAATGCCAAATATTTTTGACGCTCTTTGACCAAAGACAGGCAGAGTGTGACCTTTGAAAATTTCAAGGTTTTTAAACCAATTCCTCTGAAATTTGGCACATATATTTAGCATATGATGCTCTAAGAAAATGACAACATCAAAATTTCACCAAAACGTCGGATGGGGGTGCACTCAGTCAAAATACAATAAAAACAAATAAAAATGTCCAGATTGATATTCAACTACTTTATTCTAAATCATGAATTGGGTATGTGAGGTAAAACAGAATCCAATTGTGCACTTATCTTATTTCAAATCTGCAAAGACAAAGGAACACATTTGAGCCTTGTTTTGACAAATTAAGGGCATTTAAAGGGCCAAATCTTGCAAGAAAGTGATGTTTACCACATAAGAAATAGAGACAAAATCAAAGAGGGTGCTATAACAATTGTAATAATTAATGAATATTTCCTTAAAACAAATGTTGTTGTGGTTCTAACTGTATATATGTATTGCTTCGAAGCAGATTATTAGGTGCTATCACAATAATGATATTGTAATGGAGACGCTGCTATAAGATATAGTATTATTCAGGACAAAACAAATTACCTCGAAAAACTTAAACACAAAATGCACAGAAAAACACAACTTGTTTAATCTTATTATCATATTTCATGTGAAGAAATTATATCGAGCCATGCTAGAGACTTTTCCCAATCACACATCATTGGAAAAGCAATAAGAATTATTCACAAATTGATTTTATATGCTGGTTGCAGTGGCAACCAGAATGGGTCAACTCACATAAATCATATTTTGTTTGAAATTTGGAGATCATCGGATAAGAGCCTCAGCAACGGATGTATATGGTATAAAAAGGGTGATGTTCGTCTCACCTTCCTTGTATAAAGGGAGCCCCTCACCTTCGGGCGTCTTTACATTATGTGACAATTGTCTCCGTGTGTGTGTGTGTGTGTGTTTTGTTTTGTTTTTTGCCCGATTAACAACAATATTCTGGTAAACACTGCTAAAAAAAAATGTACTGTTATTATATCTAAAGTTCATAATAAAAGGGATTATCTATACTGTTTTTACACCACCCTTTCAACAAATACGTCAGTTTTAAACAAAAATCACTCTGCTCATGTACAATATTATTTATTATAATGTATTGTAGTGGACAGGTACATTGTTTCTGCATTATCTTTCATTGTTGGATGGAAATAAAGCGACAGTGGCGTGGCATTAGCGTTTTCACCGTAGCGTTTTCACCGGAAAATGATGAATAATTGAAAAATACGGCAAAATCCACTAGGAATTTTTTTTTTTTTTTTTTTTTGCTTTTTAGATAAAGGGATATACACTGTATCATTAGCTTTGGATATTCCCTTCGCCGTCTTGAATAAAGACTAAGCGCACCGAGTTTACAACAGAACACCTGTGGACATACAGAAGACATTGCTCTTCTTTCTATAGCGGTTAGTTTCGATTCAGAAGTGAAGGGATATAACAGCGAAACCAAACGGGTTAAAAATTCATTTATTAGGACTAAGCTACTCATTTGGAAATGCTATCATAGCTTGATAAGCATATCTATGCCCGACAAACAAAATGACACCAAAAAGGGTTTGCCACCTCAGATGGTACCAATATCTGGCCTGGCCCATGGACTATGGTTTGCTGGCTGTGACGATCATGGGATCAAAGCAGTGAAACATGTTAAAAATGTCTTTTTGGCGCTTTTGAGATGTACAGGTGCATGAATTAATTAACGATACGATGAATGTCCTTGTATATTAGGTCCATGGGCTGTGTGACGACCCTCTGCTTGTTACCCTTGCACAGCAAGAGGGTCTTTGACAAATACTACCATCTCTTTGGTTAGAGAGAGAGAAAAAAAAAATAGGTAAAAAAGGATATTCAAGAAGACTGCTATTAATTTGAAACAAGTCCTTTTCAGTGGATACAGGGGAATACTACTGAATTTTGATTTCCACATTCCACCAAGAAAGAAATGCAATAAACAAAAAAAAAAAAAAAGAACATTGTAATTTCGCTCGATATATCCTGGTTGAATGCCAAATATAGTTAGTCACTTTGACAGACAGGCTTTGTGATTTCTCGCTACCAAACGCTGCAGTAACGAAATTCAGTAAGTCCAAAGCGTTGTTTCAAGACACAATTTTCTCATAAATATGACTCTCTCTCTCGTGTGTCATCTCTCTCTCTTCTCTTGCAAATGCCACAACGCGTGGGCCTTTCACAAAGGCTAATGAAACCGGGAAGTATCATCATCATCTTGTCAGTAAACGAAGGACAGACAGACAGACAGACAGACAGACAGAAAGACAGACAGAAAGGCAAGACAAGCGCAAGTGATGGGAAACGATGCCTTTGATTGGATACCAAGATATCACAAGACCTTTACCGGCTTTTGATTATACCACACTAACGGAAGAAATACGACTGACTGCTTCAACTATAGCTGTAAAAGAAGTGGTCATTTCCAGCAGCTTGAATTCAGGACTATCATGATCACAAGGGAATATTTGTAAAACATGGCCTTTACTGGTGTCTCGATCCTGATTTTCGCTTGGTTCATTCATTCGAGTATGGCGATAACAAGTAAGCGTGCTACCACGATCTGTATTTAGTCATATCAAAAGATTCTTATCCGTTATAGTTATGGCTAGTTATTTGTAGGACCTACATACAATGCTCTTGATATAAAATTCGTGTATTCATAGTAACTACAATTTGGAACACAACTGTTGTCTTTTACATAACATTACAGAAAATAAGATTCAGAGTGGCATGCAATACGCCATTGTATTCCTGTATATTAGTTGTATTCCTGTATCTCATTCATAGCCTGACTTCTTAACATTTCCCCCCGTATAATTTGTAAAGTGAAAAATGAAGCAAAGCTGGAAAATACAGAGTAGTCACTGCAACGTATCTTCACGAAGACTGACTATTGAACAACTGCACTTTTCAAAGCTGTGTGCGAGTTTCAAAGTCACATTATAGACAGTTTGATTATAGCTATTAAAGTATTGTGCAATTTGTGCAATATAGGCAAATACCAATGTTTATTTCATCCGTTCGGTGGATATTTAGTACTTCCATTGTCATTGAAAGTCATGTGTTTCCTTTTTGTTGATTATATAGTCTCTATGAAAACTTCTTCTTTGCGACATTCTTCTAGGATGATTACAATGACATAATGTTAATTATGACAGTAATGATAACAAAAAGTAATAACTCCTTCATCATTTCGTGTGTTTTTTTTTTTCTTTCTTTTTTTTTTCAGAATATGTTCACATTGACGGAAGCACACAAATATCCATCCGGAATGTTAATGGAGATACAAAATGGAACATCACATCCAGCGCAGGGAACAAAATTTTGATTTCATTCGATATATTTCGGCTAAATCCTGGATATGAATTTCTACATATTATAGAAACTGTGCAGGTCAATAATCAAACAGCGACACAGGACATAAACCTGGCTGCTTTCAGTGGAAACACATTCCCTGAACCTGTTATTACTATAAGTAATGCAGTGTGGATAATATATAAGCAGTTCTCCAGACGGTATTTCGGAAACGTAGAAATGAATGTGACAGCGATGCAAGGACCAGGTGAGTTTCATGTCCGTTTTGGATTACAGTTAAACTTCAAAGCGCAAAAATCATTAATATCGTTTTGATTTTTGTTTCTCTGATGTAATATGATGTTGTCTTTAATGGAGAGGAATATTCGCCACTGCGAATTCTTTTCAATACAAGTCCCTTTTGAGGTTGTCAATGTCATTTATTTAGTATAATGTCATTGGTACACATCTAAAAAGATATAAAAAATTCTGTTTGTTAGTGCATTTAATGTGACATATTAATCTAGCAACATGACCTGTCAAGGAAATAACGACATGACGGACACATTCCGAAAAGACAACAACAAAGACGAAGCCTATAGAGGACGGAGACTAGCATGTCTAGAATACGTTATGGGGGAAAGGGGGGGGGGGGGACTTCGACTAATTTATACTATAACATTCCTGCATCGTTTTTAAAGTTTTTTTTTTTTAATTTTAATCAACCTACTCATGACGGATAAAGAGCTTCAGAATGATAGCATAATATGATTGACAAACGTTCTACGTCTTACGTGTCTTCCTATATTTGGGAAAATAAGACAGGGTTTGTGTTGTTGTTTTGGTTGTTATTATTTTTTTGATTTGCGTATCAACATGTACATCTTCGATATACAACACGTAATTTAGTGATGAATATCATTTCTAAAATTTCATCCATTCACAATACGGCCATTGCCGGTGATTCCAACAGCTCTCTTTAGCGGTCATTCGTTTGTTTATTAGTGTATGCGTGTATGTATGCGTGTGACTATGTGTGCTTGATTTCACAATGTCTTCCTTATTATTATTTTTTTTTTGGTCTTAGCTAAGGGTTCAGTAGTTGTTAACTGTTGTCAAACATTGAAAAAAAAAGAGACTATCGGACTCCACACCAAACAATAATCTGGGCAAATGTTGCACCTGATTATTCATTCAATTTGTTTCGTATTGCAGAATACATAAAGCTGGAACATGAAGTGCTCTTCAACCTGACATCGCCAAACTACCCTTCCAACTACAGGGCCAATTCTTATCGTCTTTTGAGATTTCAAGTTCGAGAGGACAGTGTTATTTCCGTCGAGTTCAAAACGTTCGATGTGGAAGAAAAAAAGGATTTTCTGTACTTTGTCGAAGAGGACGGGGAGAATGGATACGGGACAGTGAGAGGTTCAGTTATAAATTTCACTGGTTATCGGATAGGTGCTCTCCTGCGGAATTGGAACTTTAATTCATCGACGTCACTTCTCACAGTCGTTTTCACCAGTGATTCCACTAGGAATAAGTCAGGATTTTGGATCCAGCTTCGAGCCATTGAAGGTAGATATTCTGATACCTGCCTTGTACTCATAAAAGTTTGCGAAATTTTGACGTTAAGGGGAACCCGGGGCAAAGTGGACCAAAAATTTTTGTCCAGCCAAAACGGGAATTCAAAGCAGAGAAAAGCAAGATTTTTTTTTTGTTTATACTATTACCTGAGGACCACCCCTAACAAATGGCAGTAAAATTTGTTTTCAAATTATCAGTTTTATCAATTACTATGAATTTGAAAAAAGTATAAAAATTCCAGTGGTCTGGGGCAAAGTGGAATACAAAACGCAAGGCATGCGTCGTGCGTGGAAACGCACCAAACTTCATTTTACCCACAAGCCCATTATGTTGTTGTTTTAAAGAACAAAAGGAGAGAGAGAAAAATGGGGCCCTATACAAATAATTTGCCCCAGACAGCACTTAACATAAAACAAACATTATAAATCTTATAGAGATATAAACAAGAATATTGAATATATACCAAGTCTCCAGAGGGAGCTCATATTTGTCTCCACGAGGGAGCTCATATTATCTTCACAAAGGAGCTCATTACGTCTCCACGAGGGAGCTCATATTGTCTCCATAAAGGAGCTCATTACGTCTCCACGATGGAGCTCATATTATGTATTCTTCAAACAAACTCAAGTAACTACACAATACACGCGCGCGTGTACCGCACACTAACTCATCCACGTGCACACACTCAAACACACACACATACACCTCCAACCACGCACACACATACCAATATCATGGTTCAACCCAATGTAATATACGGTATTTAGATAGAGTACACACACAATGATATGTTTTACAAATAGATAAGATTACTATGGCTGTATCATTATTTCGAAAAAAAAAATAAAAAGTACAGTGTTTATATCAAGGAGCTCTGAGCGTCACAGCAATGATTCGGGGAAAAAAAATCAGAGGCGTTGATACAGGAAAATATATTTTTGCAGCAAACGACGGAGAAATGTTATACATATTTATTCGTGGTTTCTATGATTGTATGAGTATACCTGCGGGCTTCCATTAGTTAACATGTTCCACCTTGCCCCGTCCACTTTGCCCCAACCATGTATAATTTTCCCAAGATGCATCACTGTGACGTTGGCCAATATTTGTTAGCCCTGATATCACGATTTATGGAAGCTTAAATTACTTTATATAAATGTATATGGAAATAAAATCATTTTGAACTGAATTGAATTGAATTGAAATCCATGCATCGTTGTTACCATGGCTTTCGAGATACTATTTTATATAAGCATGATAATTTGGCATAAAATATATAGTCATCAATTGTTGGTTTTGAGGTATCCAAAACAGATATTTTCCCTAAAGACACACATACAATTACTTATTTACACAACTCTGATATCAAAAGATGGCGCATCCCTGGAGGGATCTTGGTGCACGAGCTTTAGATTCAAGACTGAATATATATAGGTTTAATGGGGATGTTTCACTTTGCCCTGTGTTCCTCTTTTATAGCAGAAGTAGTGTCAAGAGTAGTGATTTCAGCTGCAGATATGGTATTGGTACAGTTCGATATTCCTATGGCTCTTTATTCCGAAGGTAGATAATTCCGAGACAAAAACAGTACAAAAAATAACAAGGTTTGTTAATCCCAAAATGAAATAAAAGTCCAAGTAGCCACCATTGATTTTGTTTTGATGTCCGGATTGACTAATCTTCTACGTAATATATATATATATATATATATATATATATATATACATACGAATCAATTCATATAGGTATTCGTAATGTGAATAAAACAGCGAATTTCATTTTATTCTCGATTCAGCGATTTCGGCGGAAATAATAAAAAGGCGTTGTGGTAGTCGGTGTGTTGGGGCTTCACGAAGGAGGAGGCAGGAAGGGACAAGAACACCCTCGTAATTAAAATTTCGTCAATCAATTTACTCTTTTCAAACTTTGCGCACCAGCGCTACCTCTATCAACATTATTGGAATAGCATTTGACTGAAGGAATGAAAACTAGGATTTTATTTAATGATGCGACCAATGTACATAGTCGTCGCAAGTGTGAAAAGGTGGCACATGTAGTAATAAGAAATGATAATTTTGACAATTCAAGAAATATTTACCATGGGAATTTGAGCCCCAGTCATAAACATTTACCGTCGCCATTATGCATTTGTAATGTATAACGTGAGTGTCATTTGGATGTCCTGTATTGTGTATCTTATATCCTGTATCTACCAAATTGTACTCGTAAAATATATATCATATATATTTTTTGTTTATTTGGTTGCATTACTTATACCATTGTTTCATGTTCAACCTAATGAAAGTGTTTCAAAATCACATCGTTGATGTCTGTTAATTCAGCCACTATTCATACGTCAATAGCTTCCGGACTTATTCCACATCAAGAACATGTTATAACATACAAACACAGCAACCTCTGTTCTAACAAAGTTTCCCACGTCATTTCTGCAGTCACCTATAATTGCTCCTCTCTCAGATACAATTGGAATACTCAGCTTTGTACATCGAATAAACCAATAACATAGCAGTATATAAAGTACGACTCAATTCAATGAGTAATTAAACATTGGCAAACTTTCCTATAGGTACATTGGAAACGAGTGACATGCTTTGAGATTACTTAGATGTATAGATTCATTTCTTCCTTTATATCAACCCATTGTCATTATACAAAAACTAAAGCACTGCACTTGTTTTCTTTTGTAATTCACGTCACTTCAAGTAATTGACTTATTTAAATTTGCGTGATTCCGTGAAGTGCCACGCATTTTGGGGTTATTCTCTGCTTTTCATAATGGTGTCGTACTTGCTCACGAGTCATACAGCCCACGAGTCATAGAGCTCACAAGTCATGCAGCCCATGAGTTATACAGCTCACGAGTCTACAGCCCATAAGTTCGACACTAAGCTAACAAGGCCCACGAGACCGACACATTAAAGCACCGTGTCGTATCTGTCGAACTCGTGGGCTGTTTTTACCTAATGTCGAACTCATGGGCTGTATGATTCGTGAGCTGTATGACTCATCGACCTGTGTCAAACTCGTGGGCTGTATAACTCGTGGGTGTCGGTCTAGTGGGACGACCCCGTGAAGTGTGCAATGAGAGCAGTAATTACTTTAACTTGTTTTTTATTTATAGTGATTTCTAATCCAGGAGAAACTTCTACATGTTCACCATCAGCACCCTTGCAGACGCAATCTTCAACAGACGAAGTTGTTGCAATTAGCGAGTCTGGGCGCTCTGGTAAAAAAAAACCATATTGATTAATCTAAATTGAATCTGATGTAGCCTTACTATACCAAACAGGCGCTGCTGACTTCTACAAACCCAAAAAGTCTTCGTTCTTTTGTTGCTACACTTTTTAAAACTTTGCATAATAATAAAAAAATTAAAAAATCGTATGTTTAATTTTGTATTAGCAAAAGTCATCACAACACAACGTCCCTTAAGTACCAAAGTAACTGATAACAACCTATTTAAAGTGTGCAGACAATCATGAAGTAAGGGTCTATTGAAATTTATGGACTCGCCCTTTAGGGAGTTTTAGATGATTTTGAAACGTTAACCTAAAACTTGATACACTCATAATATCTGTTTTATTAATGATTATGTTAGAGTGTCAAAGGAACTGCATGTTTTCTCTTTTCGTGCCATCAATAGGGTTTTAATGCACACTTTTGCATTCTTCCTACGTGACAGACGGAGAAAATAATTATACTCGGGAAAATCAATGAGTCTAGAAAAACTGTTTAAAAGAAAGCTCAAGCTAGTACGATAACTGGAAAGTGAACCCTCTTTCATTGCCCTATAATGCAGAACATCACTAATATTTTCATTTATTTTCATTTCATTTATTTCCAAATTCTCATTAAAATACATGTAACAATGAACAAAGTGAAAATAATAACATTACATTAAGTGACAGTGTACATGAACAAGAAGAAAAAACACAATGGAGAAAAAAAAAGAGAAAAAATTAAAAATAAAGGAAATTCTAAGAGAGAAAATGGAGGAGCCGGCAGAGGCCATTGGCCTTTCTCCGGCTGGACTCCCACTTGAGATTTTATGTACATTAGGAGGGCAAGAAAGACAAATGAAAACAGGCAAACTATGAGTGAAAAATATGTAAAAAAAATACACATTGCAAATATTACACGAACGTTTGATTAGATTTCTGCCAAAAAAAAAAAAAATTCAATTATAACTAGAGATTGTAATTTGTCATCACTGACAAATTAAGGTGATCCGATTTCTTTTTTAATCAATGATTCGAGTCCTGATAGTGCAAAGTCTCAGCTACAACATACTAAAATCTGAGAGAAATTCACCGAAGCATAAGTAAGATAGTGCTCGATAAAGAGAGTCATGTCAATTTTCACATCTAAAAAATTCCCTCCCATAGAGATAACACGTCATAGCGAAAATAGAAAAAGAAGTACATATGACCTTTGACCCCACTTTGCACAGACAAGATGGCATCTGAGCAAAAAATTTTTATTTTATGAAATGATCCCTGTAACATGGTCTTTACGTGTGCAAAATATGGGAAAGATAGGACATGTATTCACCAAGATACAGGATGAAACATCTATGACCTTTGACCCTAATTTACATACCCAAGATGGCGTCTGATCAAGTCGTTGTTACTTTATGAAATTATGTTCGTGACATGAACAAAACATGTGCAAAATATGGTGGTGATAGGGTATGTTTTTCTTGAGTTATTGCACATAACGTTGCAAAAAGAAAGAAATATTTCAATACATCGAAGATAAACTTTAATTTCAAGTAAGTTTTTTGACGTGATCCCGACATCGTATGAAAAAACGAAGGGCACACTGGCGATAGTCCAAAGTCTCAGCTACAACATATTAAAATCTGGGAAAAATTCGCCGAAGCATAAGTGAGCTAGTGCTCGAAAAAGATAGTCATATCAATTTTCACTTCCAGAAAAACTGCTCTCCCATAGAGATAACACGTAAACTGGTCAAATTTTACAAGGATACTTTCAATCCATTTTTACGAGGTGATGACGTCATCCAATCAAAACTTTGTAATTATAAATATGAAAAAATATCAAATAAGCTACAACATACTGAAAGTAAGGTGAAAATCGGCAAAGGATAAGTGAGATACGCTCGAATGAACTTGAATTTTGATGACGTCATTTTGAAAATTTACTTTTTTTTACTTTTTTAAGAAATTTGATATCTTTTAATCATTTTTTCAGTATCGCCAACCCATGAAATGATATGTACAACTCATCAGCTTTCAAAATATGTAAAGAAAATGGGGGGTCACCGTCCATCCTGACGAGTAAAATCGGATTTAAATTTGGCGGTTTTTTGGCATTGTTGCACTGTATATCGCCATTGACGCGCGCGCGGAATTTCAACTTTGACGGGCCCGTATGACGTCATATTGAGTCGGATTGACTTGAAACTTGGTAGAAACATTCCTTGACATTTCAGACATCCGATACGTGTGAAAAAACGTGAAATTTCTATTGCATATGAGCTGTGCGTGCGTATATGCGCGCGCGCGTACGCGTCCGTCGATTTTTTCTGAAATACTCCAAATGACCTGAAACGTGTGCAAAACAATTTTGAGCTCGATTGGAGCATGCTAAAATTTCAACGCGCGCGTACGCGCTCGTTTACTATGAACATGACTCAATTTTATGAAATATATCAATAGACCTTGACTTGAACTATATATTAAACTAATTTCATTCAAAAATTCTGTTCCATTAATGAGATATTGATGTAAACGTGATTTCAGATAATGACGTCATAATGACGTCACGGTTAACTGATCACATTGATACACTAGATCTGTCGTCCTTAGGACATGATACATATATGGTATAAGTTTGAAAGTGATAGGTTGGGGACTTTTTGAGTTAACCTCTGCACAAGATTTGAGGAGAAAGAAATAAAGAAGAAGAAGAAGAAGAAAGAATCCGTACAGATACAATAGGTGATCCGAGAGGATACTCGGATCACCTAATTATTCAACAGGTGTCTTTTGTATCTACATTTAAAAGAGGGAAGGACATAACTTCATTTCATCAGGCACAGAAATCCAGACATATACTCCTTGATATTTAACAGATCTTTGCGATGTAACATATCTGAGAAGGTAAATATAGGCATGATAGGTCACCAGTTTGTCTTGTGTTATATAAATGAATATCTCTCGTATATTTGAAACACATGAGGGTAATAACTTGTTTTTGTTCGGTTTTTAGGTGATCCGAGTATCCTCTCGGATCACCTATTGTATCTGTACGGATTCTTTCTTCTTCTTTATTTCTTTCTCCTCAAATCTTGTGTAGAGGTCAACTCAAAAAGTCCCTTACCTATCACTTTCAAACTTATAACCATATATGTATCATGTCCTAAGGACGACAGATCTAGTGTATCAATGTGATCAGTTAACCGTGACGTCATTATGACGTCATTATCTGAAATCACGTTTCCATCAGTATCTAATTAATGGAACGGAATTTTTGAATGAAATTAACATATCATATAGTTCAAGTCAAGGTCTATTGATATATTTCATAAAATTTAGTCACGTTCATAGTAAACGAGCGCGTACGCGCGCGTTGAAATTTAAACATGCTCTAATCAGCCTCAAAATTGTTTTACACACGTTTCAGGTCATTTGTAGCATTTCAAAAAAAATCGACGGACGCGTACGCGCGCGCGCATATACGCACGTACAGCTCATATTCAATAGAAATTTCCCGTTTTATTGCACGGATCGAATGTCTGAAATGCCAAGGAATACTTCTACCAAGTTTCAAGTCGATCCGACTCAATATGACGTCATACGGGCCCATCAAAGTTGAAATTCCGCGCGCGCGTCAATGGCGATATACAGTGCAACTATGCCAAAAAACCGCCAATTTTAAGTCCGATTTTACTCGTCAGGATGGACGGTGACCCCCCATTTTCTTTACATATTTTGAAAGCTGATGAGTTGTACATGTCATTTCATGGGGTGGCAATGCTGGCAAAATGAGTAAAAGATATCTAATTTCTCAATAAAGTAAAAAAAGGAAATTTTCAAAATGACGTCATCAAATTTCAAGTTTACTCGAGCGTATCTCACTTATCCTTGGCCAATTTTCACCCAGTTTTCAGTATGTTGTAGCTTATTAAATGTTCTTTCATTAACATGTAACAGTATTTTGATTAGATGACGGCATCACCTCGTAAAAATGGATTGAACGTAATCTTGTCAAATTTGACCAGTTTACGTGTTATCTCTATGGGAGTGCAGTTTTTCTGGAAATGAAAATTGACATGACTATCTTTATCGAGCACTAGCTCACTTATGCTTCGGTGAATTTCTCCCAGATTTTAATATGTTGTAGCTGAGACTTTGTGCTATCGTAAGTGTGCCCTTCGTTTTTTCATACGATGTCTGCATCACGTCAAAAAACTTGGTTGAAATTAAAGCTTATCTTAGATGTATTGAAATATTTCTTTCTTTCTGCAACTTTCTTTGCAATAACTCAAGAAAAACATATCTTATCACCCCCATATTTTGCACATGTTTAGTTCATGTCACGTACATTATTTGATAAAATAACAACTACTTGATCAGACACCATCTTGGGTATGTAAATTAGGGTCAAAGGTCATAAATGGTTCATCCTGTATCTAAGTGAATACATGTTCTATCTCTCCCATATTTTGCACACGCAAAGATCATGTTACAAGAATCATTTCACAAAATAACCACTCTTTGCTCAGATGCCATCTTGTCTGTGCAAAGTGGGGTCAAAAGGTCATATGTACTTCTTTCTGTTTCTTCGTTATGACGTGTTATCTCTATGGGAGAGAATTTTTCTAGATGTGAAAATTGACATGATTGTCTTTATCGAGCACTAGCTCACTTATCCTTCGGTGAATTTTACTCATATTTTAATATGTTGTAACTGAGACTTTGCGCTATCGTACCTGTCCCCTTTGTTTTTTCATATGACGTCGGAATCATGTTAAAATACTTGGTTGAAGCTAAAGCTTATCTTCGATGTATTGAGATATTTCTGTTTCTGCAACTTTCTTTGCAATAACTCAAGAAAAAAAGCCCCTATCACCCCCATATTTTGCACATGTTTAGTGCATGTCACGTACATTATTTCATAAAAAAACAACTACTTGATCGGACAACATCTTGGGTATGTAAATTAGGGTCAAAGGTCACAAATGTTTCATCCTGTATCTTGGTGAATACATGTCTTATCTTTCCCATATTTTGCACACGCAAAGATCATGTTACAAGAATCATTTCACAAAATAACCACTTTTTGCTCAGATGCCATGTAGGTTGTGCAAAGTGGGGTCAAAGGTCATGTACTTGTTGCTGTATCTTCGTTATAGTGTATACATATTTGGTACCAAAGATGGCAGATATGACTCCATTTTCTAAATGAGAATCCAAACATCACACGGCCAATGTCTCTGAACACAGATGAAACCTGCATGGTCATGCCTATTGCGATCAGGACTTGAATCATTGATTTAAAAAAAAAAAATCGGATCACCTTAATTTGTCAGTGATGACAAATTACAATCTCTAGTTCTTTTTTGGTTTGGATTATTTGTATGTTTGTTAGTTTGTTTGATATTGTTAAGTTTCTTATCACTGTTTATAAAAATGCAGCTTCTTAAAATGAATAGGTTTGTTAATAGCTCCAATATCCAGGATTTCATATGCATCATGTGATATTTCTACAAAAGATTACTGTAATACTAATGACAAAAGGTCCTTTGTTTAGCTCAAAAACTATATATCTTTATATTCGACTGCGGTTCAAGAGCTCCTTGATGTTCATGTGTTGCAAGGTACTAGCTGATATGTAGTTGAATGAATATAATATATAGAATAAATACAACATCGCTGAAACATATTCTACTATACGGATTTATTCAACAGAGTGATACAATAGAATTAACCCAAACATAATAAAACAATATTGGTAAATGTATGCTTGTGAAGAAAAGAATGCATGAGGCCTTAGGGATAATCTGACAACTGTCTGTACAGCTGCCTGAACTTACTGCCCTGTTAAACAGCAGTTTTTAAGGATATTGTTCGTATACAGTTGTAGGGCACTCTCATTGCACAAAAGGGATCGATTAGCCGAGGCCTAAAGCCTATTAATGATATTTAGACCGCCTTGTATGTACACCCCTGACCATCAAAAAAAAAAAAGAAGAATGAAATAGAGCGAATATGAATGAAGTAGAGCAAATATAAATATTCAACGTAAGAAGTATTTCATATCAATCTTTATAATAAGAGAGATATTCGTAGTCAATTCCAAGTTTTATGATATCCGACACTTATTTTGATCGCTCGTCTTACAAGACGGGGCACAACTAACAGCGTCAGCAGGAATTTACTGAAGAAGTACTCAGCAGCAAAATCACACACAAAACACACAAGCTCACACACTTTTTTAATGATATTCTTTATCTGAATTTCATTCAATATCAGGTCCATGTTAATGATGAAATTAGTATAAGCAGCTGTATTCTTGTCTTTTGTGCTGCTAAATCATTTTTTCCAACATAGAGTACAATCATTTTTCAAACACACACACACACACACAAACTCACAACAGTAATGGAATGCGAATGTTATGTTCTATGCGATTCATTGATGTCAACAAACTGGTTTATTAAATGAACTTTCAGTTTAAGAATAGTTTTTAGCCTATTTCTATTTCTGTAATTAACGCGCTAATCACCAACGATACAGGGGCCGCGGAACGTTTTTTCAGTGTGTGTGGAACGGGAACGGGGGTGTCAAGGTCAAGGGGGGTTTCCCCCTCCCACGCTGAGAAGTTGTTGCATTTTGATGTTGTAAATGGTGCAATTTGATGCATGTTTTTGCGTGCTTTATCGACTTGAAAAGGCCCCACTTTTTTTAAGGTAGCAGGATATTTTGATGTGGATTTTTATTGAACAATTATGCCTATAGATTATCATTTAAATAAACTTCTTGTGTAATTCTTACCAAACAACGAATTAAAAAGGCATGCACACGAGGATGTAAATAAGGGATATTTCTACTTCCACACGAAGGTGATTTTACGTTTTTAGACCTGGAATTCAGCGATTTGGTGCAAACTTTTGGTGCAATACTTGGATTTTTTCTAGCTCCCCCCCCCCCAAAAAAAAAAATAATAATGGAAATAATTAGAGCTTTTTTTCAGGGAAGTGTTAATAGCAAAATCACGGCATTTAGCTCTTATTCCCCGTGTGCATCATCTGTGTGTATGTACAAAGTCTAATGAGGTAGAGGGGGAGGGTTCGGGAGGGGGTTACCCCCTCCCGCTCGACAGAGCTTTTGCGTTTTTTTTTTTTTTTTTTGCGTTTTTAGAATTGAAATAAAGCGATCTGAAGCACACTTTTTGTGGGAAATTGTCATTCCCCAAAGTGTACTAAGTCTATAGACAGAGGGGACCAATCAAACGGAGGGTGGCAAGATACCCCTCCAATATTCGAGGGCGCTTTTTCCCCCCATTTTTAGAACTGAAATTCAACAATCTGCCGCACATTTCTGTTGTAATATCTGGAAATTTGTCAGTCAGAGAACTGCAAGTCTGTGGAAGGAGACATATAGCAGGATGATGTGGGAGGGGATAAGCCCTATTCTCCATCCTACATGAGGGAGATTCTGTTTTGGTGCACACATTTTGTGTCATTATTATTATTTGGAAAACTCAAAGTGTAGCCATAGTCTACTTGTATTCACAGGACGGGGGGGGGGGGGGGGGGGGGCAAACAGGGAGAAAGCTTTCCTTTCCGTGCGAGGGAGCTTTTTTTTTATTTGCCTTTTTAAAGTAGAAATTGAGATATCTCGTATACGCACAATTTATTTGATGGAATATTTGGGAAATTACAAAAAAAAAAGTGATGGGGGAACTGAGAGAGGAAAGGGTTGATTTAAAGGGGATACTGTATTCACCTTGTACATGAGGGAACTATTGATTTTTCGGAATGTAAGTGATAAGTCTTGTGCACTCAGAATTATTCAGAATTTTAAGGGGGCAACCGCCCCCATCGCCCCTTCCCCTTTTTGCTACGCCGGTGCTTAGACGGGAACTTTATGTATAAGGGCGGAGTCTTTGGAAATTCAAATTTATGGGTGTTGTGATTTTTTCCCCGATTTCCCACCTTTTTTTTCTTTCTTTTCTTTTTTTTTCACGAACCAAAAGTGTGTGTGTGTGTGTGTGTGGGAGGGGGGGGGGGGGAGAATGCAGCCCCCAGCCCCCCGGTTCCGCGGCCCTTGCGATAATTATTTTGATAACTTCACTCCCCTTAATAAGAAGCAACTTTTGCCAAATTTACGTTAAGTAACTGCTTATAGTAATCCTATCATCCCCGAGATTTGCATATCCGAGCAAGATCGAAATAATTGCTTTCAATCACGTTGTCAATAAAAAATAGGCTTGCCAGCATGCGGGGTTAACACTATGTTTATTTTCCAATGAAATCATGTAAAATAAGCGGTGGACATTTTCTGGCAGTGGTTACTGAAATGAAAATAAATCCACGAACATTTTAAAATGATGATCTCTTTCTTTCATCTGAACAAGTGTGTGGACGTCGTTGAGAAAGTAGATTCGTGGTATTATTAATAAGCGTATGACCCTAACGACTGTTAGTAAAAGCGTTTAAACAATGTTAAAGGTCCTTTTTTTTTTTAGCTCTGTGACTATGGCTATTGTTATCATATACAGGTCGTATATGAATTATTTGAATTTGAATCTTTCGTACCTCGTGCATGGATTAGAAGAAAGACGTGTGGACTGCGGGAATTAAGTTACAGATTTCGGTAAATGGCATCAATCCTAATTGTCACAAAAACGAAGACGTTTGCTACGTTTTATTTTCTCATTGACGTTGTTTAGTTTTTAGTGTTAGGTTCTACACGTGAACATGCTTAATGGATCCTTATGACCGCAACGATGATTTTTTGTTTTGATAATCAAAATAATGTAACTTCTGTCCTTTTTTTTTTTTTGAATAACAGGAACTGATTCTAGACCCCATGTTTATAGCACAACGAATGCGTCACAGCCACGGCAAGGGACGACGATGCTGCAACCAACACGGGATAAGGACAGCTACACTTCACTGCAGCCCGGTGAGCCTTTGGTTGTTAATCACAATATCATTGCTTTTACTGTTGAAAGCGTATAGGAAATGTGAAGTTATATTACAAAACCGTTATCTGATAGTCATAAGTGTATAACCACCCCTATTATTGCCTCCCACCGCCACCACGTTCACAAAATTTGCTTTCTTTTTAAAAATATATGTGTGTGTCGTAATTGTATGTTCGATTGCAACGTGATTATCCGCCGTGCTTATTTTCAGTTGCATTAGGTGATTAATTTGATGTTTTTGTTTGTATCTTGACAAGGATTAATGACACTCAGTACAATTTGTTTGTCTGTATTTTTTTCAGGCATCTTTAGTCATCAACGAATTCTATTACTCAGTTGTTGGCGTTTGTATTATGATTTATACAGCGAAAAAAAAATACAAAATGTAACTAGAGTTTGTTCTTGCTGCTGTTTTGGGGCAAAGTACCCCAGTTTACTTTGCAATATAACAAGTGAATGAAAATCTCTCTTCAATGCAAATATATATATATATATATATATACATATATATATATATATATATATATATATACATATATATATATATATATATTCGTCTGACACGGAGTGAATGCTTAAGGTCCCTGTCCGTAAAAGGGAAGTGTGTCCTATTGATAATCGATTATAATAAAAATGCTGTTTTAAGAAGGTGTATGCAAGTTTCATGCTAGGATTGTTTACACGAATGATATGACATGTCGGCGTTGGGTAGAAATATTACTCTTATGTGAAGGATGGTGTTTTGCTGCATAGCTAAACATATTTTGTTTGATATTTCGAACATTAAGATATCGTATGGGAAATAGATGTTGGGTTTACGATTTTTTATAGACACTTTCATGTGTATCGAAGGATTTCGGTTTTGTTTTGTCTGTTTTACATGTCTATTTCTACAAATTTTGAAAGCATAAAATGTACGTGTATATGAGTGTAACTGTATGATTACTATGAACAGCACGAATAGGTGTTTTTCCATTTCAGCTTCTACCGCAATGCGATATTTTCGATTCGTGGGAGCTGCAATTGTCGCCATTTTGCTTTTGTTGCTGGTGTTCAGCACTTTGCAGTGGCTACGAATTCGTCGGTAAGCTTGAGCTGCTTTAAACAAAAATAAAATGGCAAAGATGGTTTAATATAAAGGGCTTCTCATCAGACAGCTGCTATACACACACACACACACACACAATATACCTAGAAACATAGGTTGTACAATGTATGTGTACTCGGGGTGATACAATTCAGAACGTATTTACCTCTCCACGTCAAACTATACAGGAAACACTGACACTTATTTTGAATATTTTGCATTCCCACCCCTGTTCTCGTTAAAAATGGTTGGTCTACTTTAAATATCAAAACTAATAAGGAAGTGTAATCTTGTTTCATTAAAACTAAAAATAGAAATAAAAGGTGAATGCAGAGACAGAATACTTAAAGTTATTACTTTGCCAAAAACATCTTTTTCAAAACTATTGTTTGCATTATTGCCCAAATTTTTCCAACGACATTATAAGTTCAAACTATAATTTAGTATAATGCTTTCTTTTACATGCGAAAAGCTAAAAACAAAAAAAAAAAACCACGACAATATTAACAGGAGACAACACTCTAAAAACTGTAGTCTTTTTGGTGTTTACGGTTTTCCGGATACCATAAACAATGTACACAAATTCAATTTTCACGATTCAAAGAAAAAAAGAAAACATGATATAGTGAAAAAAACAACACAAGAATAAAACCCCAAACAGAATGTTCAGTTGATACACATACTATAAAATTACTTATCTTCTGTTATGTACAAGTGGAGAAATAAAACTTACTGAAACTGAAACTGAAATTGAACTGAAAAAACGTAATTACCTCTCCACGTCGAACTATAAAGGAAACATTGACACTTATTTTGAATATTTTGCATTCCCACCCCTGTTCTTGTTAAAAATGGTTGGTCTACTTTAAATATCAAAACTAATAAGGAAGTTTAATCTTGTTTCATTAAAAATAAAACATAACAACAAAAATAAAAGGTGAATGCGGGGACAGAATACTTTAAGTTATTACTTTGCCAATAACATCTTCTTCAAAACTATTGTTTGCATTATTGCCCAAATTTTTCCAACGACATTATAAGTTTAAACTATAATTCAGTACAATGCTTTCTTTTACATGCGAAAAGCTAAAAAAACAAACAACAATATTAACAGGAGATAACACTCTAAAAAGTACAGTCTTTTTGATGTTTAGGGTTTTCCGGAAATACCATAAAAAATGTAAACAAATTCAATTTTCACGATTCAAAGCAAAAAAAGAAAATATGATATAGTGAAAAAACAACACACGAATAAAATCCCAAACAGAATGTTCAGTTGATACACATACTATAAAATTACTTATCTTCTGTTATGTACAAGTGGAGAAATAAAACTTACTGAAACTGAAACTGAAACTGAACTGAAAAACGTAATTACCTCTCCACGTCGAACTATAAAGGAAACATTGACACTTATTTTGAATATTTTGCATTCCCACCCCTGTTCTTGTTAAAATTGGTTGGTCTACTTTAAATATCAAAACTAATCAGGAAGTGTAATCTTGGTTCATTAAAACATAAAAACAAAAATAAAAGGTGAATGCGGGGACAGAATACTTTAAGTTATTACTTTGCCAATAACATCTTCTTCAAATCTATAGTGTTTGCATTATTGCCCAAATTTTTCCAACGACATTATAAGTTCAAACTATAATTCAGTACAATGCTTTCTTTTACATGCGAAAAGATAAAAAAAAAAAACAACATCAATATTAACAGGAGATAATACTCTAAAAAGTATAGTCTTTTTGATGTTTAGGGTTTTCCGGAAATACCATAAACAATGTGAACAAACTCAATTTTCACGACTCAAAGCAAAAAAGAAAATATAATATAGCGATAAAACAACACACGAATAAAACCTCAAACAGAATGTTCAGTTGATACACATACTATAAAATATTCCAATTATTCCAAGCAAATGTTCAAAAGAGTCCAACGCTTTAGCTCATTAGAAAATAGTCATTCAATAGAGTTTTCGAGGTTTCCAAGTAAATTATTGCCATTACAATTCAGGAAAACAATATAACATCTCCATACAATGCAAAATGTAACAATTTCGAAATACATTACTAAATACTGTGTTGGATAAGAAGAAAAGAATATGTGACCCGCGACAACGGTTTCAGGCAAAAGTCGCAAGAGCAAATTCCCTCCTAGGCGGAGTACAAAGATTTTGACCATTATTTTTGTCGATTTAGGTTTTTTGCAGAAATCGAATCTTTGATATGTTTTCTACATCTACACTAAATTCCATAGCATAGGACTAAGTTTTTCCTATCGAAAATGGAATTTTAAGCACCCTATGTTGGATCGCACTCGTCAGTTTCGAGCTTCTTTCGAACGCCGCGCCAATATCCCCAGTGTTGCTACGGCGCAGGATCTCGCATGCGATTGGCTGGTGCGTCGCATTCATTTACATAAGTCGGCTTTCGGAGACACCAGTTGCAGCGTTCGGGGGAATGCTTTGTCCACGCGTGCACGATTACATGCTCCATTGTTCTTGCTATCGTGGTTTATATACGCTCGCTCTGTAGTGCGTGCTCTTCGTTTTGCTTTCTATCCAAACTATTCTACCACAATGTTCGACAACGGAAGTGAAACAAAAATCATGTAGCATGACATAATCGTGTGAAAAGAAAACTACAACTGTAGATACTCTCAAATTTGTGTACTTGTACATGTAGTAAAAATTATGACAGCAGACTGACTCAATGGAAGGTAGATGAGAGGAAAGGAGCGGTCACATGTGACTAATTATATTTAAATACTACATGTCAAGATCGCACCAAACTAACGAGTCGTGTTTGTTTGTTTGTTTGTTTGTTTAAATTTAATTAGCACCACCCAACAAAGCAACATAATGCATTACGCATGTCGTGTAAAAACAAAACAAACTGGAAGCGTGACCCTTGCCAGCACTAGCAAGTTTCTGCCTTCAAAAGGGTCGCCAATGATAAAAACAAATCAACCACAATGAAAACGCGATTTGTAAATGTGTGGATTCGCCACCGCTCCTGTTACATGCACACGGTCATGGCGTGTGGATGCCATTGCGTAATGCGTGCGCCATACACATGAGTACATGTAAACCATACGTGCAATTATCGTATTCGCCATTTTGAAAGACGTACTGCAAACAAACCCGAGCGAAACGCATTGTTTTTCGGCTCCATACGCTGAGCTCCGAGGAAGGTGCCCGGGAAATTTGACTCTCTCAGTGAGCCAATCAGAAGGCGATGTGGTTGCTAAAGGCGGAGCTTAACATCGATTGGCACCATCGTACGGATGGGTGACTCTCCCCTCGCATCGCCGCTCGGACATTGTCTTTGAGAAAGAGGTGAATCTTCAAAGCCTGTTTTCTCGCAATTTTGTCAGGCTAACAAGTTAAAAAGTGCATTTTATTTCTCTTCCTATGCCCACTTATGGTGCCGAAGTATACGAGTGTTTTATATCAATGCAAAGCTTAGGAAATGGGCAATGTGATTCAGTGAAAAAATGAATTTTCAAAATTCCCGACTTTTGCCTGAAACCGTTGTCGCGGGTCACATATGTATTAGCAAACATAAAAATGGACATAAAAATGATGGTAAAGTGTTTGATCATGTTCTGTGTTTGATGTATTACAGTTATCTTGTGTTATTCTTTGCCTTGCCCCCGTCACGCTTATGGACCTCAGAAAGCACAGAATTCTTCTGCGTAGTGTCCAGGCCTCGACTGATCCCAGCCCACTGTATGTCACGTTAAGTCCTGAAGAGCTTCCTACTGACGAGGGCATAGAAATGTCCACGGTAAGCCAGCCAGCCTCCTCTGGTGTGGGCGACCAAGATCTTTCCAGCATCGACCACATATACAGCTCAATCCCAGATGAGGATGCGGGAAGCCGCGCCTGCAGCGTGCCAAGTCTGTCAGATGCGGCAGCACCGTCTGCCATGGTAAAAGGAGAACCGATGTTGGGGGAGCGGAAAGGGGAGATAGTGGTAACATCCTCGTCAGGAGGTCCGGAGATAGGTCGGAGGACGATAAAGAAAGCATGCGCCATCATTACTCATCATAACAGTCCAGAAGAAGATGACATCGCACATGGAGTGGACGGGAATACCTCTCCTGAAGAGTCCGGCCTAGAGAAACGAAACAACCTCGTGTTGTTTGTCAAAGATGAGGAGTGTGAGAGGATGGCAGCTGATTCTAAGGATGACATTATGGTTGACAATGTTTTGTACGTTCCGACACAATTGGAGATGTGGACGCGGAATGGAGGACAAACCCAAAGTTCGCTTTCGGTTAAAACAGAGGCCGAATAATAGGTGCAAGTCTTGAATAACCATCACCAAGTCGAAATAATCATGCTATGTCTGTATACATACAAACATACGTACTGTATGCATGTAATGCACTTGGTTAAACGCCATATACACTGTATATTGCGCCATCATATTGACACATGAAGGATTAAAATTAACCGTATATGATAAAGTTCATTGTATGCTTTTTAAAATGACTCAGCTTTTGCATGTATTTTGTAGATATAGGCAAAGCTCACTTATATCTTGAAGTTTTGCAATTAAGATACATGCCCTTACAGGCAAAAATGAACAGATTGAGAAAAAAAAATCCTGGAGGAATAATTATGCATTAAGTTTATGATACTCCAAGTTAATTTGTTTTATTGTTTTGTTTTTTGCAATTGCAATACAAACGGCTGCTAAGGTATTGTGATTTGTCATACATGACAGTTATCATTATAATCTGTGGTGCCTCAATTTAACGTTCTCTTTCGAATGAACAAAGCCAAAAAGAAATGTCATAATGTACAAAAGAGTACTTATTATTTCTTTGTTTTTGTTTTTTCAATTTCGGGTATGAGATAACACTTGGGTAAGATTTACAATGGTTTAAAGTATATAACGAACCTTTATTCCCTCTTTTTTTTTTCAATAAGTACGTGCTTGGTTGGTTTTGTTTATAGACGGATACACGATGGAAGGCTCACTTTCAATAAGGAGCTATTTTTCAGCTAGACCGTCAAGTGCATTCCTGGATAGAATAGATAGATATATACAACAAAACAACTTTAAAGTGTGCAACATCGACAGAAGTCACGACAACATCAATGTCCATTTTCTTGATTTTACTAATTGATGGAACAAGGTAATACGAATGCAAACAAAAGTACATCCGAAGACAGCAAGTTTTATTATTTCTGCTATTCTTAAAATCTTTCTATAATTCTACTATTAGAATTAAAAAAAAATCACATTAGAATAAGTTCAGTCTTTTTTTTTTTTTTTTAGTGCTGACATAAATTGTGTATTGTCCTTTAAAGGTAGGGAATCCCATTTGCATGCCTTAAATGAAGAGTTGTATAAACACAGTGGTATGTTGAAGAGAGTATCATTTTAGAAACTCCCATAAAGTATTGAAAGTGGAAGGTAACATTTAGTACATTTTTATTCACCGTTAGATTTTGCATTGAATTCTTTTCGGGACTCACCGTAAATTCCAGTACATTACTAGGCTACCTTTGCAGACCCATGCACTGCATGTGTGTCCATCATGTATATTTTGTGAATAAAGTTCATCAAAACTTACAAACATTTCTATATACATTCTTGCCACACACTCTATATGTTATTACATCAGCTCTTATACTTTTAGATTTGTGTTTAAAAAATACAGAAGACTGCAACAAAAAGGCTTAAGTGTGGCTGACACACAGAACTACTGAGTAGTTGAGTTTTGTGCATTATTCAAATTGTAGATAACTGTTGACTTACAAATTTCTAAGCAGTGGCCTAAACAAGTCCCCTGAGGTTCATATTTAATGTTTTGCTGCATTTTGGGAGTTCTGTAAAAGGTATCCCCTACCTTTAATAGCTGGTAGATGTTTCATTTTTTTAGCTCTCACGACAGGCGGCATTATATACTTAGCATCATTTGGAGTTTGGTGTGACAATGGTGTTGTACAAAAATACTGTCAAAACTTGAACGGCAAAGAATTATCCATCTCAAAATCAATTGCACGAGAAAGTCTTTTTGTACGTATGTGTGTATGCAGGTATGCGTGTTTATGTGCGTACGTGTCTTCGTTGTTTGTGATTGTCGAACAATAAGACTGTACTTACACAATACTTGCGTATGAATATTCTAAAACATTTTAAATCCCTGCACATACTATGTTTACCTTTATTGGTCGTGCGTAGATAGATATTCCTTCTATTGTTATCCATAAGTAATCGCAAAGTACATGTACTCGAGTAACACATTCTTTGTACTTGATTTGTGTTAAAGGGACTGTACAGTACCGGTTGAGATGAGGATTCAGGTTTATGACATTTTTTTTTTTGGCGAGATAATGAGAAACCTCTTATGAAATATGAAAGAGCATGTAATTTCAAGAAGGATTTAACGTTTATTTGATGAAAATTGGCCTTGAAATAGCTGAGATATCCACAAAAAAATGTGATCCTAATAAAATTGACAGGGCACGACTTTTATAAGTATCTCTGCTTTTCCGTGCTTTTAGATTTCTCAGTCATTTCACAACCGATTTTCATCAAACAAACTTTTGATTCCCCTTAGAACTGTATGCTCTTTAACATTTCATAGAGTGTTTTCTAAATATCTCGCCAAACGTTACAAGCTGAATCCTCACCTCAACCAATACTGTACAGTCCCTTTAACACATTACAAATTTTAGTATTTAAAGAGATTTCCCCAGTCTACTCGAGTACATTAGAGTAAAAAAAAGAAAGAAAGAAAGAAAAAGATGCTTTATATGTTAGTATTAATTTCGTTGTTGTGAGTATTTAGTTCATGCGCCGAGAAGGATGAGTATTAAAGAAACAAAATCTAATATCAAAGGTCTGCTATGTAGTTACAATTTGTAATTATTACAACCATATGTTTATGTGTCGCGGTTTGGGATCCCCGTTACTATCTTCAAGAGCAAACGATTTGGACAAAATAGGTAAAGAAATCAAAATGTGTTTATCCCTATGTCAGCATTGACCTCGCTATCAATAATGTTAATTCAATTGTATCTTCAACACTCGTCGATCAATATGTTTTAGATAAAATGAAAAATAAAAACAACAACAAAATTACCTGACAAGATAAGCCCCATCGGATAATTTCAATTCGTCAACATTTTACACAAACTCAAACCCACTCCCCTCGACACCTCCTAAAGAACATGTAATAAAAATAGAGGAAATAAACACACAACCTACTATACAGTATGTCCCCCCCCCAAAAAAAAATACAATAGGGTTTTTGCATTGATAACTATCAATATGATTACACTGTCTAAATGCTATTTTAGGGTCTTAAAACATAACATCTTAGCAATACTTTACAGAAAACCCCATTTAGTTTGGTGGTCACTGAGAAATGAGGATTGTTGTGACGCCTGTCTTGGGTCTGATTCTTCCGAGATTAGCACTTGGATGCTCTTGGTACTGCGTAATGTGTGAACACAAAGGACAAAACTTGGAGGGAAGGGATTCCTGACACGTCTACAAAATTCCTCATTTCTCTTTGACCACTGAAGCAAATCGGGTGGGGTTTTCTGTAAGATGTGGGTAACAAGTTATAGTTTCATACCCTGAAATTATATTTGGATTGGTTCACTATTTTAAAAGTTATCATTGCAAAGGTTCCCGTTGTATTTTTTTTTTAACATACGGTAGAATAGACAGAGATAAAGAGACATAGGGACAGGGATAAGAATATCTTCTTTGCCATATAAATTTCATGATCAAGATTAAAATGTGTACTGCATCTGCTTAAGTGTACTGCATCTGCTTATGAATCTGTGTATGGAGCGGAAGTGGTCAAATTAATTATAGTTTCGCTGATGTTTACCAGATCAGCTTTCATTGAAACCGAAAAACCGTCATATTCTAAAAAGGGAAATATCTTTGCGTGGCACGGCAAATCAATCCCTATGGATGTATTGTGCTACATTTCAGTGCTGAGTGGTTAATATTGAGTGTGATGCAATTGATTTTTTTTTTTTGTGGCAGATAGTTTTGTAATCTGAAACGCCCTTGGAAGACCGTCATACGATAGGGTCTACAAAGATGAAACAACACATTATGAGAGGGAAAAAATCGTTTAAAATAATACATCCTCAAGTCTTGCTAAGTAGAAGCGGGTTTCTGTTTCAAAAGCGTCTTACTTTTTTGATGTATTGAAACAAATGTACAGCAAAGGGACCTGAAGTAACATAACAGTACGCAGTATTGTAAGTGAACAAAAAAGAAATGATTAAGAGAATTCTTTAAAGAATTTAGAAACTGAGTACATGCCATGAATAGAATGCGCCAATAGAGTGAAGAAATTTTCAGCTGAATGTAGAATTCGCTTCAGTGTGGTCGCTGTGCAGTTTTATATCCTGCTTTTTTGTCCCATCCATTTCAAAGAGCACAGCTAGGTTGAGACTAGGCACTTGAATAGACATCAAACTTTAGAGCCTCTTTTCTCAGTAAACACTCTTCCAAAGTGTGTACTTTTCTTCTATTAATTGGATGTGTTATGAAAGTCCATTTGTATTGAGTTATACATCATTCGAAAGTCTGTACTTTCGGCAGTATCTCCTCTTTCGTTAAATACATGCCCTGGGATTTTTGGTGGTTGATGATGAAGGGATACATATACAACAAATAGTTTGACAAAGGAAATAACATATTGCATTCTTTATTCCATATAAAATAAACCAACTACAATCAATTCGAAGAATAATAACAAAAAAAATCGTACGGCCATAAGTTCCACCCTTTTGTTAAAGACTATATAAACTTACCATATCCAGTTGTAGTTGCACGTAAGCCCTTCCATTGCTTAGAGTTTGCCCACTTCCATGAATACCATCTTCATACGTGGAGTAGAGTGACACAATTTCAGCCAGTCACATTCTTCCCGAACACTCAATTATATATATCATTTCTTACTCGTGATTTAGATTTGAAATAATTTCTGCTTCTGTTTTGTTTTTGCTGTAAAGTTCCTTAATGACTGTTTTCAAACAACATGATTGAGTTGAATTTTATTAATTATGATTATGCAATTATCAGTATTTAATTGTATTTTTCTTTATATTGTATGAATTTCAGTCAAGAATTAGATTGTTTACTTCCTTATAAATGAGTGCATTGCTTTTTTATATTCGGGCTTAGGTAAGGATTGCTTATTCATGATGGATTAGAAATGTTGATTGGTATAGGAATTGCATTGTTATATCTAAGTTGCAGAATTTCACCTTTACAGATACTATCACGCTAAACTTAAGGTAATGGTGTCGTTACAGTTTAATCTACCCGTTCGGCGTGTATGTTTTGTTAAAAAACAAACAAAAAACAAACACGTGAATAAAGCAAACCGTAACCCTCCCCCTCAACGTTATGGAAGTCATAATCGCTGGAATACATTGCATCTGAGCAACATTTACAATCACGCGCGCGCACACACACAAACACACACATCACGTCCAAACCCAATATAGGTACTGATGATATACCAAACATGATTTCATAATATCTTCGTGCGTGATTTCTTTTTATTGTGTTCAATGAATTTCAGTTGCCCTTCCAACCTGGGTGAAAGTTAAGGTGACACATGTAACGCTTTGTACTAGGTGTTACAAAAAAAAACATTTTCCACTTTTGATCCTTGATATTTCAAAAACCATATATCAGATAACACTTACATTGATATGAGCAATAGCTGAATAGTGTACAATTTTGTTGGAGGCAATTTCAAAATGACAGCATAATTCAGTTTCATTGAATTAAACATTAATTTTTCAGTTAGGTTTCAGATTTTGCTCTATTTTCAACCCTCTGTACAAAACTTTAAAATTGCACAAAAGTCAATTGGTGTGTATGGGAGTGTGTAGTTGACACCCAAACAATGAACAATGAACAGGTGGCATCTAGGTCCATTGTTCAGGGTCATTGTATTAAAAGTACACACTCACATACACATCATTAGTTCCTGTGTAATGTTCAGGTTTTGTACAGAGGGTTAAAATTTGACCAAAATCTGGAACCTAACTTTGAAATTAATCATGGATTTCATGAAACTGATCTAGGTTTTCATATTCAAATCACCTCCCACTAAATTGTACACTATTCAGCTATTACTCATGTAAATGACAGTTTTATCTGATATATAGTTTTCGAGCTATTACATGTAAACATCAAAAGTGGGAAATGTAACATGCACCTAGTATCATGTATTTTTTATAATGAACTATTACATTGAATTCACACAACTTGCAATTACTTTATCATTTTAATTACGGCTTTAATCACTGTTTTGACATTATGGAAACATGTGGCAGCTTGTGAATAATGTTGGTGAAAACTCTGCATTGCCTGTTTTCTTGTTGACTTCATTCATGTTACTAGTTAACTTTTTATGTGCCACTTCCGCATCACGTCCGCCTCAGTTGACGGCGTGCCAACTATTCTGCTCAACGCACAAACTCGCCCAAACCAATCAATAAATCGCAAAATACCACGGTACAATGAAAGCATTCCTTGCTCTTCCCTTCTTCTCACATGTAGCTTGTTTTTTTTTAATGCGGTGATTGACTATCAAGCGGTGTTCCGACTGACTTTTCGTGTAAATTCTATGTTTCTGTCACTGTTTTGTGTGCAAAAGTCATGCCTTTACAGTGATGCAGCTGCAGATCATCCGAAAGAAAAACAATCATAGATTTGCTATACAATAAATTACATCAAAGCAAAGCTAGGCATTTTCTCTACAACTGTGCACACTCTATGTCCAGCTTATACACCAAGGCACATTAAGAGTTAATGTCTATTAAAACTTGGAAATGATAGAGAATTGCACTTGAAGGCGTTGATAACAAAGCGCCCTACCTCACGACATTTGAATCTTGGAAAGACACATCAACTATGTACACAGCCACAATCGCGCGAACAATAATAATAACAATAGCATTTCACACTTGCAAAGTATCTCAATGCGCTTTACATATTATTACCCCGGTCACTGGATACATTATTTCCAACCGGCATTGACAGTGCTCACCCTCCACTCCCCGGGGAGCATTCCAGCCAGTCGCAGCCCTGTCACGAGGATGACGAGCACATGCTGGTCAACCAACATAAGCTTTCTCATCCTTCCTGGTACCCATATACTCCTGGGTGGAGAGCAGCAATGTGGACAAAGTGACTTGTTGAAGGGCAAACGTGTCGGGCTTAGCATGGGCTCGAACCCTGGCGAACCATACCACGGTCATGTCATTTAGAGACGAGCGCTCTTATCCACTCAGCCACGACACATCAACACCACCAGCCACGTCACCTCCACAACATGGGGATATCATTATACCATCAAGTACAAAATCAATTTAATACATATGTCATATTCATTTTCGCTTTCCACTACTATAATGATAATCTGAGCACATGCCAGTTTCGAACACTGCGGCTAATGAACAATGACAATACAGATACAGACACGTTTTTATGGCAATTTTCATTTATATACACCGGATACATGTTGTTATTTGGGGAATGTACAATCGCATCAATACAATCTGCTAAAAAGTGCAGATAATACAAAATGAATTACAAATCATACCAAGATGTTGGGAAAATGAGGAGAAAGAAAAATATATTATCTATATGTTATAAGTACAGTGTAACTCGACGGATGTTATCTGTTATAGTGAGAGAGCATGTTACAGACATTCTAATAACTTTCTATTTCTACTTCAACTTCAAAGTCCCTTCATATTTTAATTTATTTCCGTATTTCTCAACGAAAAATTCATGAAATATAACAATATGTATGATACATCACATCCACCGTGGATTCACAATGAAATATTGCTCGCATAGAATATTGCAGGCGGTGCATAGAAAAATACGATGGAACCTACAAAGCGATCATGTAAACTTAGGTCCCAACAGACGCCTATAGTGTGAAGATCGAGATCGAGTAGCACGGACCGTACAACTTAAGACCACACTAAGGGGGGGGGGGGGGGGGGGAGGACATTGATACCTGGGGGTATAGAAAAATTATATCCTCAAATACAAAAATATGAGAACAAACCACATGCTGCCTACATGAATTCGTGGTTACAACAATAGCGCGCAGCGGTATTGACATACACTTATGTGTAATACATGCACTGTGGCCGCGAAATGAGCTATCATAATAATTACGGCCGCCTCCGACTGACATTATTAAACAGAATCAAAATATTAATAGGTCCCTCAGCAAAGGAAGAGAAAAATGGGAGTACGACAAAAACTTGAAAGGTAAAACCAACATGATAACACCAGCCAGAAATTATGGAAAAAAAAAAGGACAAAAAGAAACACTAAAGTTTATTAGATCACCACCTGCCCTCATAATGTGTGTCCAACAACGTCCAAGTTAAATTACTGCCACTCGCTTTTGTTAATAACTCATATGCTGCTCCTTTTTTTTTTCATTCGCGTGATATAGGAGCCTACTTGCGGAAGTGGGAAGATTAACAAAGACCGTGTACCCTGACTATATCGACACGAAATAACTACAGTTTTGCTCAATCTGTCAGAAGTATGGATTCCATCAAATTTGTCATGTCATTATGGTAACGTGATGTGTTTGGTTCTACTTCTTCTCCACAATCCCAGCAATGCTCGCTATATATGTGTACATAATTTTGTATTTACAATTGTTGTTGAATTAGAGACGAGCTGGTTTTTGCAGGGGAGGGGAGGGGGGTGATGGCTACAGTCGTGAGGTAAGGAGAGAAAAAGATGATTTGTTGTTTCGTTTTAAAGTAAACAGGCTTGTAACTGACAGACAATCATCCTATCAAGAATCCTTCAACTACCCTTGTATTATTTTCTTCACTTTCTATTTCATTTCGCGTGTCTGATTACCATGTAGTTTCGATCAATACCACTTATGGCGTTTCCGTCAGATTTACTATTAGCCTGAATAAAAACCAAACATTTAAAATCTCCCTTTCTTAATACCAGCCACTGAATCAGATTGTAGAAATTAGAGTGTGCAGTGAGTGCACATACATGTCGACTACTTCCGCGTTAAATTTGACCTCGCATGTTGATTGCGCAAAATGTTCATGTCAAATACGTTCGTGTTTCCTTTGTCGATACTTTGTCGACTAATGAAGACATAAGCTCCAAACGGTAACACACAAAGCCTTATATAAATCAGGCTATTTACATCTAATTTCAAGACCCTTTCAAAGCCCATGAATGATATAATGTGACCATGCATCACAAAATTAACGAAAAGTAGCACCCCTTTATGTTAGGTGAGGACTCAAAGAAGGTAAAAAAGGGTCAAACAAGTCATTGGGTTTTTCAAATTTTCTGAAAGAGCTACCCTTCTTCTACATCATCCTTAAGTTTGGGATCATAAAATAGATGGGAAAGTGCATTTTCAACAGTTTTTCAACAACCTTTTTTGTCAGTCGTAGAGTATAAGTGAGATCAGGTATATGTGTTAGAGGCTCCTTTTTATTTCTTGATAACCCTTGCACACTATTCACTTTAAAGTCTAATAACTTTTGAAGGGATACTCTACTGCGTGCTTTGAAAATTGGCATTAATCAGGGATAGAATGTGTTAATAGAGCATTTTTAATATCATCTCAAAGTTCATTTGATGAACGTCGGGTTTGGAATGACTGAAACATCCAAAAACAAAATAAAACAAAGCAATCGTAATGAAGTGTGGGTCCCACACTTTATTAGAATCGCTCTTTTTTGGATATCTCAGCCATTTCAAAACCAATTTTCATCAAAAAATCATTGAATTCCTCACAGAATAACATGCTCTTTCATATTTCATAAGAGGTTTCTCATTATCTCACCAAATAATGTTAGAAACCTGAAAGTAGGTCTCAACCAAAACTGTACGATCCCTTTAAGGCTATGTCACACCTTTCCGGGCAAGCTACGCAGGCTTGTTGCGTGCACGAATTTTCGGACATTCAGTAAATTTTTTTTTTTCGGGCAAACGAAACTTTTCGGCTAGTTTCGCGTGGATTTTACCTGCTGGACACGTGCTACTTACGTTCTATACTTACGTTTTAGTTACGGACAACATGCGGGCACAGCGAGGTAGTCCTACATGTGTTAAAACTGCGTGTTACATGCATGGGAGTTGCCTGCGAGATGCGGCCACTACGAGACTCCTACTGGTGTTCTGCTTGGACCTCAGCGGGCAATCCAGGAACAGTTTTTGACCATGCCCAAAGGCCTATCACACAATTCCGGCTAACCTTGCTTGTGACTTGCGGGGGGGGGGGGGGATTTTTGCTTCCCAGAGGACCCCGCAGATGACACGTACCCGACAGTACTCAACACGTATCTCCCCCGTAATTGCCAGGAGGTACGCACACAAGTCTGATTTATTAATACAGGCAGTCAAGTTTTGATCATGTTCAAAACTTGTTCCGGGTGAGTCGAGGGAATTGCCAGCAGAGGCCCACGCGCAGAACACCGGCAAAAGACCCGTAGCTGCCGCAAGTCACAGGCATGCAGTTAAGCCGCTGGAAGTATACGTATGGTTGACCGTGGATCTGTGCCTATGGGCGGACGCACGCTTCATCTGCAGGCATTCCACGAGCATAATACGGTTGTTGGCACTGGCAAGTAATGGTGTCAATACTGTTACCATCCATTGAGCTGGGTAGTTCTGAGGGCGTGGAGAGAGCCATACGAGCAAATTGCGTGCATTCTGAGGGTCAATTACCGCCTCATGCTGGTTGTTTAAAAGTCGGCTGCGGCCAAGATGATAGCGAGCTTTCGCAAGCACAACGCAGCCGGTTGTTGAGCGCGCCGTGTGCAAAACGTTCCGTCTTTGGGAAATCCAGTACGGTACTCGGCCAAAATAGCGTTCGCTCCCGATGCTGGGCAGGATAGAGCCTGCCAGCAAGCCAATCAGCGATCTTGTCCCCACGCTTCCGTCCACATAGGAAAGCGGATCTGCTTATAAATGCCCACGTCACACAGTGCTTTACGATGGACTTCGTCCGCCGCGGATAGATACGGATGAGAAGACGCAGGGGGACGCAGAGTGGACGCAGGCATCCGCAGGGACATATGTATAGACGTAACTGTCCGTACCTCACCAGTAAAGAAACGCAAAATGACTGCACCAAGCCTGCGAAATTTAGAAATGTTCAAAATTTCGCAGAGGGACTCTACGGATGCAGACTTATGCAAGTAACCGTAACCAAATCCGTAAAGCCCCAGTCACATAATGCTCTGCGTCTGGCGTTACGTCCAAAAAAGTCTTTTTTTTTTTTTCCGCGGACCACCGCGGATCCTTTGCCGTCACCAGAAATTTGTACAAAACATGCGGGCAATAAATGCGGGCGATACGGACAGATACAACCAGATGCGAATACTTTCGTCCACTTGCGGATATTCTTACGAATTGGCACATAATAGTTCTGGACACTTGCGGAGCGTTGTGCATTTTTCGGATAGTTACGGATAGTTACAGATTGCTATGAATAATTATGGACAATTTGGTTTTCTCTTACGATCCCTGCTAAGTCAGTGTACTATGACAGCAAAGTTATCACATTTTGGACTGTCTTACATTGTACACTGGGGAAAACTGAAATTGAATTACGTACAAGTTGTGAAAAAAATCGTAATCCTTTAATTTACTTTACAATAATAAAAGATATATCCAATTTTGAACTTGAAGTCTGAATTTTTTGTTTGTGCAACTCAGATATGAATAAACGTCATCAATGTAAAGAATGTATGTGACCGTGCATCACAAAACGAACAAAAAGTAGCACACACTGATTTTGTGGGAGGACTGAAAATAGGTGAAATGGGTCAACCGTGCCGATCTTGACTTGGCTACCCTGGGTAAATAAGGCCTTATTATTATTATTATTATTATTATTATTATTATTATTATTATTATTACTATCATTATTATTATTGTTAATAATATTATCATTATTGTCATTATTAGTAATATTATTATCATTATTATTATTATTATTATTATTATTATTATTATTATTATTATTATTGTTATTGTTGTTGTTCATTTCAGCTTAGTCTGATAATCCCCTCATTGTTGTTACTCCGGTGGTTTCCATCCTGTTTTTTGTCCCATTCATCGCATAACCAGCACGGCTTGATAAAGATTAAGCGCTTGAATAGACACTTTACTTCAGAGCCTCTTTTCTCAGTTTACTCTTTTTCTGAGTGTGTGCATTCTTTCCAATATTTAGATAGGTTAGGAGAGTCCATTTGATTTGAGTTATACATCATTTTAAAGCTTAAAGTCTGCTCTTTCAGAACATGCTCCCAACTAAAATTTCATGTGTGGCGACTTTTTGTGTGTTTTGTGGTGCAGGGTCACATAACATCACTATACCACAAATGAAATACAATATAGATCGAAAAGTTAAACATTAGAGTAAGAAAATATTACTTGCAGTCATGGAATAGACAAACTGCATGGTTACGCTGTCGCTGTTCAGCGATATTCATGACTTACTGGGTTATGTTAAGGAGATATTTATGATAAAGCAATGCTTATAAGATTTACAGAAAAAAAAAGACATCAAATTAACCTTCAAACACCCTGTGGAGCCGGGAAATGTGCAAAAGCCGGGAAATGTGCAAACGCCGGGAATTGTGCAAACGTCTCGCCGGGAAATGTGCAAACGCCGGGAAATTTGCAAACATCTTGCCTGGAAATGTGCAAGCGCCGGGAAATGTGCAAACGTCTCGCCGGGAAATGTGCAAATTTCATCAACGGGAAATGTGCAAACATGACGCCGGGAAATGTGCAAAAGTTCAATTTTGCCGGGAAATGTGCAAAACGTCGCCGGGAAATGTGCAAATCATTTACTTTAGCGATATTGTGTATAAAGATAATAGATAAAACTCCATATCAAAACTGCCCATGAACTTCCACCATTTAGATTTTCTTAATGAAAACCTTGACAGATTTTCAACAAAATTGGCAGGTAGCACGATTATGGAAATGGGATCTCAATTTGTTTATATAGTAGCCATCCCCCCCCCCCCCCCGAAAAAGAGGAGGGGGGCTCAATTAAGTCCCAAAACTACGGTATTACCGAAATTCTTCTTGTATTATATAACCAAATAAGAATGAGCTAGGATGGTTCTTTAACCCTAAAGGGACCGGGCTTTTTTGGCTATGCTCAGACCGGGGGGGGGGGGGGGGGGGGGGGGAATGGATTCCGCGTCCCCCCCCCCCCCCATGAGATCTCGGCCATTGGTGGTGCGATCGCGATGAAATTTCGCATGCGTGAGACCCACGTCATAATCTACAAGATTGTGTCATAAGATTTTTTGAAACAATCAATTTCTAATTCTAATTAATGAATTATGCAAATTAAGCTCAAGATGATATTTTAGCCTAATTAAAATCATGGAGAGTCTAATTTTTGATCTGTAAATCTGTTTTTGCATATTCAACAATTGTACATCACAAAAACTCATTTCAATTCTTATGTATTTCATTGTTTTCAGAATTTCTTATGTATTTCTATGTTTTTCAACTTTTGTTTTTTCTTTATTTTTTCATTAGAAATTGTCACTGACCACTCTTCTACCATAATAAGCACAACATTAATAAATGAAAGTGATTAATTGTAAAAATAATCAGGTTCTTATGACTTTCATGACAGAACATTCTTTTCCATAGGAAATGTACACAAAATCACAAAATTGTGCCCGTTTTTGGGCGACATTCCGTTACAAAAATGGGCGTAGCTTCGCAAAAGTATGCGCGGACGTTGCAAATTTGGTCTCAAAAGTTGCGCGAGACTTGAACGAAACAATTCAAGAAGCCTTGCGACGAGGCCTTCTCGCGTTACAGATTTATAGCGCGAAACGTCGAGGGGGGGGGGTGGATTCCGCCCCCCCCCCCCCCCGCCCTTATAGGGTTAAAGATATTGATGACAGGAGTTCACGTTTAATGGCAGATCCAGGGATGCAGGGCACGGGGCCATAAGTGGGGAGGAGTCTTCAAATTGAAGCCTCAGAGTCCCTAAACTAGTGCTATGAAGACATTAATGACTGCAATTGCATGTTTGATTATGACGGATCCAGGGATGTCCGGATCGCGGGGGAGGGGGTGAGGGGAGGAGAGGGATTTTCTACATTGTCAGTATCTCCTTGAAAAGTCTAGGACAGATTTTCACGAAACTTGTCAGATAGCCTCATTACGGTGATATGATCTTTATGAATTGAAATTAGCCCCCAATCCTCCTCAACCCCCCCCCCCCCCCCCCGGCCGAAAAAGCGGGGGAGGGGGAGTTTAAGCCTCAGAGTCCCTAAACTCTGGATTTTAAAAAATATTTTTCTGTCGAACAAAAAAAAAAGATAGAGCTAAGTTAGTGCCTTGTATGACTGAAATTTCATGTTTGATTATGGCAGATCCAGGGGTGCCCTGATTAGGGGGGGGGGAGGGGAAGTGACGGAGAGGAGGGGGATTGTCCACATTTACTGCATCTTCTTGATAAATCCCAAGAAGGATTTTCACCAAACTTGGCAGATACCATCTTTACAGTGATGGTCTTATATGTAAAATGAGCTCCACCCCCTCCCACCGCCAAGGGGGGGGGGGGGGGGGGGGGAGGAGGAGTTGAAGTTTTAGGTCCCTAAACTCTGGAATCTGTAATCTTCTTCTGTTGAACCGAAGAATATGGAACTACGTTATATGAACACACTACAGTTACTAAAATTTCAGGTTTGATTATGACGGGTCCAGGAGTGCGCTGATAAGGGGTGTGAGGGGGATTTTCCAATACAGTACAAAATAGTTTTTTTTTTGTTTTTTTTTTTGGGGGGGGGGGGCATTGAAACCTGGCCCTTGAAACTTAACCTTTGACCTTTGATCTTCTGGCTGGAAATTTCCCGGAGAATCTCCATTAGGTAATGCACGTATGAAGTTTTAAAACTAATAATGCAAGCATTGCATATACTAGTATATGAGGGAAATAGTAAAATTTTGAGGAGTTGACCTTGACCTTTGACCCCTGACTATTGACCCACGACCCCTAAATTCCCTAGATAATCCCTGCCAGTCAGTACATGCGTGCACCAAGTTTCATGAAGATACATTGAACCATTTGCGAGAAAAGTGATATTGCAACATTTTCACCTAACCTTTGACCTTTTCACCTTTGACCTTATGACATGAAACTCTCTTTGGAGAATCTTTACGCAGTAGTACATGTCTACACTAAGTTTCAAGAAAATACCTTTGGGCATTGCATAGATATGGGGGAAATAGCAACATTTTTAGCATTTGACCTAGACCTTTTGACCTTTGACCTCTTGCCAATGTCACTAAAATCTACTCAACTAATTGTTCCATCATACATCATCCTTGGACCAAGTTTGGTGAAAGCTGCTTCATCCACTTTTGAGTTATCACGTAAACAGATAAATTTTAGGATTTGACCTTGATCTTTGACCTTTGACCTCTGTCCGATTTCACTAGAAAACTTATCAAGTAATTGCCCATCATACATCAACCTCCGACAAAGTTTGGTGAAAATTGCTCCATCCAGTCTTGAGTTATCGCGTAAACGGATACAATTTCATGATTTGACCTTGACCTTTGACCTCTGACCTTAGGCTGATTTCACCCAAAATCTTATCAAATAATAACCCTATCATACTCTATACTTGGACCAAATTTGGTAAAATTCCAGTCAATATTACTCAAGTTATCGCGTAAACGAAAGCGGATGGACGTACGGACGGACGGACAACCCGAAAACATAATGCCTCCGGCACCACTTCGTGGCGGAGGCATAAAAAGACAGATGGTCGCTAAGACAGGTTGTAAAGATGGTAATGGTTCGTGCGCAGCTTTGATTGAGAGTTTCTCTTCCATCTCTACATAATATAGGTGAAATGAATGGTTTGCACATTTCCCGGCGACGTTTTGCACATTTCCCGGCAAAATTGAACATTTGCACATTTCCCGGCGTCACGTTTGCACATTTCCCGTTGATGAAATTTAGAGATTTGCACATTTCCGGGCAAGACGTTTGCACATTTCCCGGCGTTTGCACATTTCCCGACGAGACGTTTGCACATTTCCAGGCGTTTGCACATTTCCCGGCGTTTGCACATTTCCCGGCTCCACACACCCCTCCCACACCCAAGTACAATATCAAGTCATCTCTTGAAGTAATGTATTTTCTGTTTGAATTTCTTGTATGTATGTTATTTTGTAATGCGCAGTAGAGTATATTATTATAGTAGCTGCGCAATATAATATTATAAATGTCCTTATTATTATTATTATTATTAGTAGTAGTAGTAGTAGTAGTAGCAGTAGAAGTAGTAGTATAAAAAAAAAATGTAATACACATTCGATGGAGCGTAAAGTGCTTGGGTAAGACTATAGAGAAATACTAAATTCGTTCTCATTTTATATAGTTGCCCCTGTCCCACACCTTCCCCCGGCCAGAAAAGTTAATAAAATGCTGTCACCCCATCCCCTACCCAAAATATTGCTTTTTTCGAAAAATATACATTCGAAGAGTACAAGAAAAAAAGTTCAGCACCAAGAATCGACCGATGTCATGAGTATACATGGTATATGGGTGCCACTTAAAATGACCATTGATTGTGGGAGAAATTTCATATAATTTGACCATGCAGTTCTGCCTCTCCACCGCTCCGACTGTGTTGTAGCATTCCTTCAGGTAAAGGCGCTGCAGCTTGGCAGCAGGAGTAGTGTGCCTTTCCACGATTCTCTGTGTTCCCATGCGAGTGGAAAACGGTCACGTCGAAGGACGTAATTGTTCGAAACATCCGTTGTTGTCCGTAAATATCCGTAAGCGGACGAAACTGTTGTGATACGTTAACTTGCGGTGAATTTCGGATACTTACGGTGGACGTAAGCGAACGCAAACGGACGGAAGGTAAATTCTTTTGCGGATGGTATGCGTCCAAGCCACGGGTAGTTACGTTCAGTTACGGATAGTTACGTTTGGTTACGGTTACTTGCGTAAGTTTGCGTCCGTGGCGTCCCTCTGCGAAATTTTGAACATTTCAAAATTTCGCAGGTTCGGCGACGTCATTTTGCGTTTCTTTACGGATGAGTTACGGGCAGTTACGTCTACATACGTCCCTGCGGATGCCTGCGTCCACGCTGCGTCCCCCTGCGTCCACTCATTCGTATCTATCCGCGGCGGACGTAATCCATCGTAAAGCACTGTGTGACAGGGGCATAACTGAAAGTAACTATCCGTAGCTTGGATGCAGACCATCTGCAAGAAGTTTTACCTCCCGTCCGTTTGCGTTCGTATACGTCCACCGTAAGCATCCGAAAGTAACCGCAAGTCAACGTATCACAACACTTTCGTCCGCTTACGGATATTTGCGGACAGTTACGGATGCTGTACACGACTACGTCCTTCGACGTTTTCCGTTTTCCACTCGCATTGCAACACAGAGACTCGTGGGAAGCCACACAACTCGCGTTGCCAAACTGCAGCGCCTGTACCTGAAGGAATGCCACAACACAGTCGGAGCAGTGGAGAGGCAGAACCGCATGGTCAAGTTATGAAATTTCTGCCACAAATGGTTAATTTAGTTGGCCCCCATATACGCATGGCATCGGTTGACCCTTGGTGCTGAACTTTTTTTTTCTTGCACTCGTGGAATGTATATTTTTTGAAAAAGGCAATATTTTTTTGGTAGGGGATGGGGTGACAGCATTAATTTTATTCACTTTTCTGGCTGGGGAAGGTGTTGAACAGCGATAAACTATAAAAATGTATTATTTGATATTTCTCTATAGTCTTACCGACTTTACGCTCGATCAGTGGAATGTGTATTACATTTATATATATATATATATATATATATATATATTGTGACGGAGAACCGTAATGTGCCTTGGTGAAACCAGGGTGGGGTGGAATAAAAAGTGTCCATTCGGGACATGAGAGTTGGAGTTGGCAAACATGGCGTGAACAGTTGCAGTCATTCGGTGCTGATCCAAGAATGTTTTGTCGGTGTATGACAGATGTTATGTCGGTGCTGACGGGTGTTCTGTTGGTGCATGACATGTGGGGGCTTGTCCGGGAAATGAACATACAAACAAGCCATCTTTTGGTAGTATTTCGGTGTTTGGTACATCGTTGTATTGATTGATGCCCGTTGGAGGTACAGTATGTGTAGTGTTCGCACTCATGTGAGATGTGTACACAGGGTAGCGAACGTAACAGTGTCGTTCGTACTGTTCGTAGCGGTATTGTATACTGCGTGACATTGCACGGTATGTGTAATGGGGCTGCGTTAGCAGTGGTTGTGAATGGAAGTGCGATTCGCGAAGCGATGCGATATGAGTATGTTCTGCGCACTTGTACTGGTCTTCTCTCTAGCTGAATACCAGGGTTGCAGCATTGATTGCTGGAAAGGAAAGGTATGTATTACCATTTCCGTTATGTCATTTTATCAGATTAGTGTGTCACTTTCTGGTTATTTGGATTAGCATCGTTAGATGTGGCTTTACGAGGAAATTGGCCTCGAGATATACGAGTGTTTGTCAGGTCTGAATTGCTAAGACTATTCTCGTAGTTCGGTACGCAGTGGAGTGTACTGTAGGAAGTTGCGTTAGCGACGTAGTCTTGAAATCTAGTCGGAAAGCTAGATGTGAATAAATCATGGCAGCCAAGTTCGATGCTGCAGAGTTTGTGAAAGACGTCACTCTTGGTAGACTGAGAGGGTTAGTGAAAGCCCAGTTGATTGAGGTTGCAACTCATGTAGATGCTGATATCAGAGAGTGTAGTCGAAAGAAAGAAATCTTTGCAGTTCTGGTGAAGAAGCTTGAACTGGGTGGTGTAGAATATGAACACACAGACCACAATGAGAGTACGGATGAGATTGAGAGTGCTGGTAGAAAAACTGCTCCAAGTACTACTACTACATGTATTACTAGACCTAGTGAGATGAGGGTAGATTCCACACAACTAGAACTGGCTAGACTGGAGTTAGAAAAAGAAAAAATGAAGGCAGAAAATCTGAGACTCGAACAAGAGTTAATGCAACGTCAAATTGAGTTGACTCAGGCACAGGCCAGTAGCGTCCCAGGGGATAGGCCTAATGTTACCATGTCGAGACCAAATACACCCGATATTGCAAAAATGGCAAACACAGTCCCCCGCTTTGATGAAGAGGATGTAGACTCTTTCTTTTTCTCCTTTGAGAGAATAGCCAGGAATTTGGAGTGGGAGAAGAAATATTGGTCCATGATAGTACAACAAAAGCTCACAGGCAAGGCACATTCAGTAGTGTCTGCTCTCTCGGATGAGGAGGCAAATAACTATGACACAGTTAAGGAAGCAGTCATTCTTGCCTATCAGTTAGTCCCAGAAGCCTACAGGCAAAAGTTTCGAGGATTTAGGAGAGGTTCGGGACAGACCTACGTAGAGTTTCAGAGAGAAAAGGAAATCATGTTTGATCGATGGGTGCGATCAATGAAAGTAGATCTCACTTATGACAATTTGAGAGAGATAGTGTTGATGGAGGAGTTCAAGAAATCGACACCTCCAGATTTGAGAACATATTTGGAAGATCGAAGAGTACATGATGTAAAGAGTGCAGCAGTCACCGCTGACCAGTATGAGTTGACACATAAAGTGAAAACAAAAAGTCCTGAGGGAAAGAGGAAGTTTGATCAGTTGAGAAATCCTGACACTCAAAAGTGGCACAGTAGTCATAGTGAACGCAGGGATAAAGTAAAGACTGAATCACAGAAAGAGCGCCCAAAATCGCCACGGCCTCAATACAAAGAAGTGAGATGCTTTTTCTGTGGGAAAACAGGTCACATTAAGTCCGAATGTAGGCGATTGCTAGAACAAAATGAAGCAAAAGAAAAACAAAAACAAAAAGCAACACATGGTTTAGTCCATGCAGACACACGTACACAGAACAGTTTAGATGCTGAAACGAAAGAGAAACAGTACCAAGCACCCACCAATGGTTTTGTTAAGTCAAGTGTAAGTGATGAACAGCGTCATCCAAATGTTGTGAAAAGTAATGTCTAAAAAATGACAGATAGGTGTTCAAGTGGTGTGGATGAAAAGTACAAGGACTTCATTTCCAAGGGTACAGTTACCATTGCTGAATTTAGAGTATCGGTTGTCATCCTTCGTGATACTGGAGCTACACAGTCCCTCATGGTAGGAGATGTGAAGAGTATACCCATAGACTGTAACACGGGTAGGAAAGTACTGATACATGATGTCAATGGGGGAACTCAGGCGGTCCCTCTTTTCCGAGTGAATTTAGATAGTGGACTGATTTCAGGGGAAGTGATTGTGGGAATTGTTCCATTTCTCCCTATGGATGGAGTTTCCTTTTTGCTTGGTAATGACCTTGCAGGAGGTCGAGTGAATGTCCTTCCGGTTGTTTCCGAAGTCCCAGTGTACGAGCAGGAAAGCGAAAAACTGGTCGATGAATTCCCAGATGTATTTCCAACATGTGCTATCACCAGGTTTCGAGCAAGTGAAGCAGAGCGTGAGAGAAAGGAGTCTGAAAGTGAAATTTCTCTTGGTGACACATTCTTTGGAAAGGTGACTAGTGAAGATGAAAGAGAACAAAGTTGGGAAGAAGGTGTGTTCAGTCAGCCGGCTTTAATCAAAGCACAGATGGAAGATGAGGAATTGTTGAAGTTGAGAGAGGGTGCATTGACTGTAGATGAGGCGAAGGGAGTGCCAGAATGTTTCTATGTAAAGTCTGGTGTTTTGATGAGGAAATGGCGTCCTCCAGATCGTCCCGCAGATGAGGACTGGACGGTTGTCGACCAGATAGTTGTTCCTCCGCCGTATCGAAAGGAAATTCTACGTCTTGCACATGAAATTCCAATGGCCGGACACATGGGTGTCAAGAAGACTTTGTGTAGAATCAGAACTCACTTCTTCTGGCCCAAGATGAGAAAGGATGTGTCTGAATTTTGTCGAACGTGTCATAAATGTCAAGTGGTAGGAAAACCACAACATGCCATTAGACCTGCGCCGTTGATTCCTATTCCGGCTTTTGAGGAGCCATTTAGCCGTGTGATGGTAGATTGCGTTGGTCCATTGCCGAAGTCCAAGTCAGGATGTCAGTATTTATTGACTGTGATGGATGTTTCCACGAGATACGCAGAAGCATTTCCGTTGAAGAGCATAACTGCTAAGTCAGTTCTGGATGCCTTGTTGACTTTCTTTACTAGGTATGGGCTACCAAAAGAAATACAGTCGGATCAAGGTAGCAATTTCATGTCTCGTGTCTTTCAGGAGTTGATGTACCAGCTTGGTATTCAACAGATCAAGTCGTCTGCATATCACCCGCAATCACAGGGGGCCTTAGAAAGGTACCATCAGACGCTAAAGACGATGTTGAAGGTCTACTGTCAGGATAATCCCAGGGACTGGGATAAAGGTATCCCTTTTCTTCTCTTCGCTGCTCGTGAAGTGCCTAATGAATCCACTGGATTCTCCCCCTTTGAGTTGGTGTTTGGGCATGAGCCAAGAGGGCCCCTGAAAGTTGTGAAGGAGCAGCTGTTGTCTGATGAGGAAGAGAAAGATTCCAATGCCTTAGACTACATCTCCATGTTCAGAGAGCGTCTCGTGAGAGCGAATGAAGTGGCGAGAGAACACTTGAAGTCTTCGCAACAGACAATGAAGGAAATCTTTGACCGAAAGGCAAAGAGTCGTGTGTTTGAGGTTGGAGACAAAGTCTTGGTTCTACTTCCATTGCCAGGAGATGCATTGAAGGCTAAATTCAGTGGTCCCTATGTAGTAGAGAGGAAGCTTGGGAAGGAGACTTATGTGGTGAGCATGCCTGATCGTAGGAAAACCAAGAGAGTTTGTCACGTGAATATGTTGAAGAAATACCATGAACGTGTAGAAGATGTAAGTGCAGTTGTGAGTGAGAGTGTCTTGCACAGTGCTGAGAAAAGTGCAGAAGAGCTTGAAAATGATGTTCAAGATTCTCAGAGTGTGAGTTTCAAGTCAGGAATGATTCCGCGAGTAGAGAACTCAAAGGCACAAGAAAATCCAGAGTTACTGCTTAATCATTTGTCTGATTCGGAGAGGCAAGATGTTGTCGACATCTTCCAGGAATTTCCAGAGGTTTGCAGTGATAAATTGGGCTGTGCGAAAGATACTGTTCATACAGTAGATGTGGGTGAAAATGCACCCATAAAGCAGCATCCATATCGGATTCATCCTGCTAAGAGAGAACAGGTGGATAGGGAGATAGATTTCATGCTTGCAAATGGAATCATAGAGCCTAGTAACTCAAACTGGAGTTCCCCAGTAGTGCTAGTCCCGAAGTCAGACGGAACGTCCAGGTTTTGTATCGATTACAGGAAGGTCAATACCATAACCAAGACTGATTCGTTTCCGCTTCCTTTGATTGAGGAATGTATTGATCGGATAGGAAGTGCTGAGTATGTCAGCAAATTGGATTTGATGAAAGGGTATTGGCAGGTGCCATTAGACAAGGATGCAAGAGAGATCTCGGCGTTTGTCACGCCCTCCGGGTTATACCAGTGTCGTGTCATGCCCTTCGGGATGAAAAATTCCCCCGCAACTTTTCAACGGATGATGAATCGAGTTATTGCTGGTCATGATAACTGTGTTGTCTATATAGACGATGTGTTGGTTTTCAGCAATACGTGGGAGGAGCATGTTGCTCATCTTCGAGAGCTGTTCCAGAGGTTGTCACATGAAGGACTCGTGGTGAATCTGGCCAAATGCGAGTTCGGGAAAGCTTGTGTGACTTACCTAGGTCACAAGGTAGGCCGAGGTAGCGTCGCACCACGAGATGCTAAGGTCCGAGCCATCGTGGACTTCCCAGTGCCGTCATCGAAACGGGAGCTTCAGCGCTTCTTGGGAATGTGCGGATTCTACCGGAGATTCGTTCCCAACTTCAGTCACCTGGTGGTGCCCTTGACGGACCTGTTGAAAAAGGGTACAACGTTCCAGTGGTCGGCGAGCTGCCAGGGTGCGTTCCAGAAGCTGAAGGCCGTCCTCATGAACGATCCCGTGCTCATCGCACCAAACTTCGAGAGGAGCTTCCAGCTAGCTACGGATGCTAGTGACCGAGGAATAGGAGCTGTGCTGCTTCAGGACGACGACAACGGACACAGCAAACCCGTGTGTTTCTTCTCCAAAAAACTGAATCGCCATCAGCAAAAGTATTCAACTGTGGAGAAGGAATGCCTTAGTGTCGTTCTAGCGGTGCAACATTTCGAAGCGTATTTGGACGGTGGAAGAGACATCGTGGTGTACACTGACCATAACCCATTGACATTCTTAGAACGCTTCAAGCACAAGAATCAGCGTCTCTTCCGTTGGAGTTTGACTCTCCAGCCGTATCCACTGAGAATTGTGCACATAGCAGGAAAGGACAATAAATTAGCAGACGCTTTGTCGCGAGTTTGAAACTGTGCACGCGTTGATAATGTTGCCGAACGATAACAATCTCAAGTCTACAGTGAAACCTACATCAAGCTGAACATTTCGAACAAGACTCAAAACAGACAAGAAACTGATGTTGATTTATTTATTTTTTTTTTTAATATATGACAGTGTATACATGTGTTTATGTATTCTCGTTCAGTTTTCTCCTTTCCCAAGGATCTGTAAAGGAAGAAATTGTATTTATGCCAATCATGTTTGTTATAAACGAAAACAGTATATATGAGTGATGCTAGGAAGTATGAGAAAGTACTAGTACACGATATTTTGTCTTTATAAGAAGACATCACTTGAAAAATTTCATAATGTGTTACACGCCAAGCATTGTGTGATATGTTGAAAACCCAACATTACAGGAAGCGCCAGGATACAACATTTGTGGTGTGTAAGATTACAGTGAAAGTTGTGCTTCAGTTGCACACTATATTTTGATTTCATTCAATGTACCAAAGAGTCAAAGGATTCAGATTTGTATGTATACCGATACGTTACCGAGTTAATGCTAGCAAAGGCAAAAACAGTATAGCAAAACACAACCGGCCAGTCACAGGAAAACTGTTGATCAAATTTTGAGTTTTATATCAACCGATTTGTGTTAAAACACAAGAATTTGTGTTGTTTTGTATAAATGAAAAAGTGTTGAGTGACAGTGAGGCATAAAGAAGCCAAGATGATATAATGTCACTTTTGTATGTATATGTATTTCGTTACAGAGTGACAGAGTCCCTTTTGTGTGTCGAGTATGATCTCGATATTTTCCAGAGTTTGCACATATATTGTATATTATAACATGCTAACGAGTGACAAAACATATATGTGTGCAGTGACAAAGAGAAATGTCCGGTGGTTAAAATTTTGTTGTTTTGGCTAACGTATGACGCAGAGTTGACATAAGTATAAGATGTATTAGCAAGTACATTGAGTAGATGTACACATGTGTCATAGTGTTTAAATGCGATGTTGTTATAATCAAGAGATGTGTGCTGTTGCCACATTCAGTGAAACTCCAGTGAAAGTTTGTGTTGGAGAAACAGACATATCTTTGCAACAGTCAGAACAATTTCGTGAAGAAAGTGTACGTTTGTTTTCCATTTAAAGATGAAGTGCATGTGTTAACAAAAAAATTACTATTCATGCCTGAAGTTATGTAAGTTTATTGGTCACGTATGTGAGGATATAATTACAGTCGAGACTACAGTACCAGAAAGCACAGTCTCAGTCAAAATATTGATACTACTGGAGAAATGATTGATTATATTTGGTGTAATCTTTCCAGATTATGTGCACTCGTATGTGCACCCGTTGAAAAACAGTTTCACATGTGTATTACTGTAGACACATTGCGTAATTTGTGTATTTACATGTTTTGTAGGGGGCTTGTCAAGTTTTCATATATTGTTCTAAAAGTGGACAATTGATGCCGGAGTTAACTGATTCTGATGAGGTTAAAGAAAATCAGTAATTATGTGTGTAGTATACCAGGTGATGTTTTAAGAAAACAACACAAAAGTAAACTAATACGTGTAGTAAGCAAGAACAGTGAAGTAAGCCTTACAACGAAGGTGTTTATAGTCGAAAAGTTACATTCATAACTTTCCTCTTGTTGGGGGGAGGTGTGACGGAGAACCGTAATGTGCCTTGGTGAAACCAGGGTGGGGTGGAATAAAAAGTGTCCATTCGGGACATGAGAGTTGGAGTTGGCAAACATGGCGTGAACAGTTGCAGTCATTCGGTGCTGATCCAAGAATGTTTTGTCGGTGTATGACAGATGTTATGTCGGTGCTGACGGGTGTTCTGTTGGTGCATGACAATATATATAGTTGAGACAATGTAGATAACAGAAGATGTCGCATGAAACCGGCAGAGTTGTGAAGCTTTCGACCGTGGTCTTCCTCAGCTTTAATATCTGTTTGTGAAACGAATTATATGTTTTTGAGAATAGCAATTCTGGAGTCATAAACACAATATATCAAATATAAGTTGAGCATGAGTTAATAGTTACATGGCATACTTGGCAATATTTTTTGGCACTTTGCAACACATTCAACAATGTGTAACTGTAAATAAGTATATAGTGAGTATATGTAGCATACAAACATATCATACAATAAAAATTATCAAACATATATCGTAAATAAACTAAATAAAATAATTACCTGCTAAGCAGATGTTTGAGTTGCCTGGATGTCTTGTGGCTGTCTAGTGGCGGGATGTGAGTGATCATGTGATGTTGGGGGAAGGTTTGTGTGCGGTGGTGCATGTCGGGCAGGAGTGGGGTAGTATAAAGAATTAGGTTCAGGGTTACAAGTGTGTCAGTCGTGTCAGTGCAGACAAGGATTGTTAACAATTACGATACAATGAACATTCTCGTGGTCATTAACCCATATAGCTGATTTACCAACAATCAAAATGGCAGGCATGGAACCCGGGTACATTTAAGGAGAGGATAGAGAGTGTGGATAGTGTGTTGCCACTGTTCCTAGGTATTTAACACAAAATTATATACATTATTTTATATACCATACTGAAACAATCTTCATACTCTTGCCACATGAGAATTATAACAAAATTATGTCGCACAGTATAATTTTTCTGTGTACACCTCTATAAATCTGTCTATTAATCTATTCATAATTCATATTTATATATATTCATATTAAAGGTCCAGTTTACCTTTGGGAGCAGTGATTTCAAAAATGTTCAAGATATCACATTTGATGCATATGTGTAGGTCTGTTGTATCATAAAACATCCTACCATGTGAAATATTTGCAATAAAACCTAAAATATAAAGAGATATCAGGGTTTTTCTCAATAAACCGTAACTGTACACAGTTTAGTCTGGAAACATTTTTATTATAACTATTGTTCACATTTTGTGTATTAAACAACACTTAACATCGATTATACGGATTCAAATTTCGACAGTGGCTGTTTCTATCCCTAACTCACATTTTAGAAATATTTTAAAGCACTAATGCTTTCATCTGCAAATGGTAAATTATGCCTTTAAGATTGTTACATATACATACATATACACATACACATATATATCCATATACATATGCATGCATACATACACATTAATATCATATACACACATATACACATACATATGTTATTATATAATTCCTTCTATCCACATCATATAATAACTGAGTATATAACAATACCTATCAGTTAACCAATACATCAAAAATTCAAACCTTTACAAACATTCCATCTTTTCCGTGAATATAGTCTCATTTTACATAAAACCCGGGTACAGATAAGGAGGGGATGGTGTTTTGCCACTTATCCCTGTACACATCACAGAAATAAAATATATGCCAAAATTATTGCTGACAAAATCTTCATGCTATTCCCACGTGATATAACGAAACTATGTCGCACAGTATTATATATGTTGTTTCTCTGGTGCACAACTTTACCTCTCTCTATCTATAATCATCATTTCTTATACATATTATATAATATTCATGCACCATGTTATGATGATATACACATGCATACATTATATATATATACATATAATATACATACAGAAGAGCCTGCCTGCAAAAACCGACAAGTCCATATTTGCCAAATGGAGACACATGCGACTAAAGGTCAAGAAAAATAAAGAGAACAAGGAAATTTCTGCCTCTCCTGACCATAACCTCAAAAACATATCTTTACATGTAGTGACCAACATATCATTCAAAAGGTATCACTTTGTACTTCACGACAGACACCGCACCCGAGAATCTTCAATAATGGACCCATCGGCCCCTGCAAACAAACCCCTCATACATATATATACATACATACATACATACATATATATATTTGATTATTTGATAATTTGATATATAACACTGACAATGACCATCAATCATCCAATGCATCACCTTTTCTGATGAATACACCTTTTCTGATGAATACAATATCATCTTTCATAGGAGTAATTCATATACATTTCCTAAATACCATTTTATATTACTCATCTACATTAATACCATACGGTGTGAGTGTCTTAAGTTTCAAAATCCAGTATGATTCCCGCCTTAAAGTGACTTGATTTGATTTTTTGTGGATAAGTTCAATGCCCGTGATCCGTACATCATCGATTGTGTGTTCATGTGTGCTGAAATGCTGTGCTACCGGAATTTGTTTACGTTTTTCTGTATTATATTTGCGGATGTCAGAGCGGGTGTTGTTCATGTGTGTGTATAACGTTGTGGTGGTTTTTCCGACATATTGTTTTCGGCATCGGGCGCATGTGATCAAGTAAATTACGTAACTCGATTTACAGTCAATATGTTGCAGTATGTGAAACTCCTCTCCCGTGACGGTGCTGGAGAATTTATTTGTGTTCTCCATCAGTGGACAGATACAACATTTTTTGGCATTGCATTTGCTTGATCCCCTTGGTCTGTTTGCATGTACAGACCAGGGGGATCAAGCAAATGCAATGCCAAGAGTCTCAAGTACGCCATGGATCCAACGATTACAATTTTTTTTTTTGGTAATCGTTGGATCCATGGCGTACTTGAGACTCTTTCTACTTATATATATATATATATATATATATATATATATATATATATATAACAGATGAAGAAGTAGTGAAAATGCATTTTGACAGTCCAGCAGTGCCATTTATTTATTTATTTATTCTGGTCTGAATAAATACCACTGTTGGACTGTCAAAATGCATTACCACTCTACTTCTTCATCTGTTCTATACTGGTACCAACACGGGGGAGGGGTGTTTGAAAGTCCAAATGTCTTTTTTTTCCTGGAAATTTAATAAGCATTGCTTTATTACAACAATCTCCTTAACATAACCCAGTAACTCATGAATATCACTGCACAATAACAGCGTAACCATAGTTTGTCTATTCCATGACTGTAAGTAACATTTTCTTACTCTAATGTTTAACTGTATCGATCTATATTGTATTCTATCAGTGGTATAATTATGTTATGTATTCTTTACATTTGATGTTACTTCATATTTGAGTAGCACAAATAACATTCAAACTGCTCAAACTTCAAGTTCAAAATCTCATCTTTTGTTACTGTAAAGCAAATTAAAGGAATACGAAAGTTTTTCACTACTCGTACGTAATTCAATTTCAGTTTTCCACAGTGTACAATATAAGACAGTCCAATATGTGATAAACTTGCTGTCATAATACACTGACTTGGCAGGGATCGTCAGAAGAAAACCATATTGTCCATAGTTATGTATAACAATCTGTAACTATCCGTAACTATCCGAAAATATCCGCAACTCTCCGTAAATATTCGCAACTGTCTGCAAGTGTTCAGAACTATTCGGAAGTTTGCGCAAGTTGAAAGAGCAAATTACTTGCTAATTCGTAAGAATATCCGCAAGTGGACACCAGTATTCGCATTTGGTCGTATCTGTCCATGTCACCTGCATTTTTCCCCCGTATGTTTTGTAAAAAAAAAAAAAAAAAAAAAAAAAAATTCTTGTGACGGCAAGGGATCCGTGGGAGTCCGCAGAAAAAGAAGAAGATTTTTTTGGACGTAACGCCAGACGCAGAGCATTATGTGACTGGGGCCTGGGGACGGGAGTCCGAGTGCGGGGACTGTCACAGCTTATTGCTTCTGCGTTACTCTCGGTCTTCCCATCGTGTAGCGAAAACTCCCTAATGACTCCGTGAGACCTTTGCCATATCGAATTCCTTCAGACCAGATTGCTTCACCAAGTTGTCAGCCCTCACTCGCAACCAGCAGGTAAGACGCAGGCAAAACTGGCCCAAATCATGTCCGCCCGCAATAAAAAAGAAAAAGAAAAAAAAAACTGTTCTGCATGCTGGAAAATCCCCATACCCCCAAAAACCGTCGTAGCTTTCCCCGAAAAGGTGTGACAGGGCCTAAATTTGGCTTCAGGTAATCAGGACTTGCGTGCGCAACTGCGGGCAACCATGGGCGAAATACCTGCTAGGTACTGTCATGAGCGAAGACCTCCGGGAAGCAAACATTGTTCTTCGCAAGTCACATGTAAGACTTGCCCCGAAAGGTGTGACAGGGCCTTTATAGAGCATTTTTTTTTTGGTCACACAGTGTTCTTTCCAGCAGGGATAATTAATTTCACAAATGTCACTGATATCATACAGTGGACTCCCGTTATAACGAAGTCCTCGGGACTGGCAGTTATTTCCGTTTTATCGAAATTTCGTCATAACCGAGCAAGAAAACAATAAAATAACATTGGGAGGACAATGTTGCGGCTTGAATTTTTTATTTCGTTGTAGCCTGAATTTCGTTATAACCGTGTCCGTTATAACGGGAGTGCACTCTACTAATATTAAGAACTCAAGGATTGAACTTTGGATGATTCCTGCTTTTACACCCGATGAGTCATTCAAAATACATTTAACTCAATCTTATTGAGTTCTGCCTGCAATTTGGGATTCGAACCATTTGCACTCTGTACCCCTCTACCCATACACAAACACATTTTGTTCCACAGTTCATCATGAATTCTTACATCATAAGCTTTCCAAATATCTAAGAATCCACCAGTTGCAACCTATCCAGAGATCATGTCTTGTGAAATACGGTAAGATATATCACGAACGTAACCATTCGTACAGATTAAAAAAAAAATAAAACTAAACAAAAACAGAATCATAACTGAAAGTATAATGACTGTTTTGTTAGGTATTCATCCAACTGTTGGTGGATTAATTTTTCTAACACGTTTAAAATCTTACCTTGGACATAATGAATGCAGATCTATAACTCATTGGTTGGGTCTGATCACCACATTTATTTTATTTCATTTCATTTTGTTTCATTTGTTAAGTTTCCACACAAATCATACAATGTTGTGTTTACAACATCCATCCATGACAATGTAAAGTTTTTTTTGTTTGTTTAATAGATACTTTATTTTCTGCAAATCAACAGATCAATCAGCAAATCAATATACATAAGGCACATGATCATGAATATGTGGAAAATATACAAAATAGATTCAAAACAGAGTCGTTTGACTTGCGTAAACAAAGATATAAAAGGTAATTAATGATACAATAATACAGTATGCATGTCTATGCAGCGGGGATTACAACAATTATAATTATGGAGCGATAATGCAGAGGGCCGCCATTGTAAGCATAGCTTGAAAAGATGGCCGGCCAGAGGAAAAGGTAGGGGAGTGTACTCGTAATACTACAATACAATACAGATTCTGCTGCGAAGATAGCAGGGGGAAAACGTGATGGTGGTGGATGTGCGTGCAAGTGCTAGAAAGTGCAGAAGGGCAGATATGCTGGAATGTAGAATAATCGAATTGGTTTGCTAAAAAAGGGAACGGTATGCGATGTTGCTATTTGGGAGACCAACATTAATCATATAAATTATTTGTTTTTAATTTGTATTTGAAGTATACTGTAATAAAATGTGCTTCTTTAAGTTTGCTTTAAATGAAAACAAGGAGGCACATTGTTTCAACTCCTCAGGAAGAGTGTTCCATGTATCCGGACCGTGATGTCTAATCGATTTTTGAGCAAGTAAAAGCTTTGGATTACTTAAATGAAAATCATGGGAACGACGGGTTGGGTATGAATGAATATGGTCATTGGTTACTAAGGCATTATGAAAAAATGGTAATAAATTTCGAGTGTGTTTATACATGAATATGGCAGTTAGATATATATGTATGTCATGGGCTTTTAAAGTTTTTAGGCGATGAAATATAGGATCGGTGTGAGCCAAAAAATTTGAGTGTGTGCATATACGAAGAGCCTTTTTCTGAAGAATAAAAATTGTATTCAATTTACTTTTGCTACAGTTGCCCCATACAATATTGCAATACATTACATATGGTAAAAATAAAGTGTTATATAACATTATTAAAGTTTGATCATTAATCAAATACTTTATTCTCCTTAAAACACCAGTTGTTTTAGATATTGCTGTAGTAATATTCTGCGCATGAGTTGCGCATAAACAGTGAGAGGCAAAGGAACGGGGTGGGTTTTTTTTTTTTTAGTATAAATATTCATAGTAATCATTTCGGCAGATTCTATTGGTATATTACCCGTTTTAGGGGAAGAATTATATTTTAAAAGTTAGTAGTTTTACAATACTTTCCCCAGCAGTTTTAAAAGGTAATGGGTAATCCCATCAAGATTTCGTGTCTGTCATACTTGAAAAAAAAAAAGTGTCTTCAGGAATGCAGGTATAGGCCTACATCATTACATGTTACAGTGGACGTTATTAATAATCAGTCTACGAAAATGCACAAACATGCACAAGTAGCAGCTTTTGAATGGAAAATTAACATTTATGCTAATGTGACCCGCTCCGACAAAGGGATCCGAAAGTTGAGGGAGGTCGATTTTCTGAAAATGACATGACATTATTCTCTTAATCTTCTGTTTAACTTTATATAACACGACTCATAAAAGTACTCGGTTACGATGATATTGATGATTTCATGAAACTAGGTAGAGTGGTCTAGGAAATCAGCGATTTGAGAAGACTGCCTTCATAGTTTTCTTTCCTACGCAAACATGATCAAGGAGAGGTAAGACAGTTTTTACCTCTTGACAATAGAAGGTCTGCTCATAGCAACCTCCGCGATGTTCATAAGCTTAGCGCCAAAGGTCTACGCACAACCAGTCAGTAATCATTTCTGTTCCGTTGAAAGTCGGAAAATGATGACCCAGAAAACGCCAATATCTTGTCTTTCCTTTGATCATTAAATTAGCTTCGAAATTTCGGCGGATGACATAAGACAAAACATTGGACTATAATATCATGCCATAAACAGAAATTTGATGGCTTTGACAGATTTTAATAATCTGACTTCAAACTCGATTTTCTCGGCTCAGCCGACAGCAACTTTCGGATCCTTTTGTCGTGGCGGGTCAGAAATATTCAAGGAACATCCCAATAGCTTCAAATAACTTATTATTTGTAAGGCAATATATACAATGCAATTACATCTTAATTCAATGATAATTTCAAAATATGTATGTACTGAACAACTTGATAAGCAGAAAACACAATAATAATTACTCACTTTCGCTATGTAAAACTCATCTTTTGTTGTTTGATGAAACATTCATTTTATATCCAATCAAGCGGTTGTATTTATCCTTCAGAAAACATGACTGTTTCCTTATTAACATTTGTACATGACGAACCTACTTTGACTTGATTAGTGCTGCGAGATAATCTCCTTTAGTTACATTTTAGAGCCGTTCAAACATGTATGCCCCACACACCCTTGTTTCAGCTATAAAACGATAGACTCTGAAACATTTACCATGTGATAAAGCGATCATTGAGAGATTGCCCAACCTTCAAGACGGTACATTTTATCATTCGCATGAGACGGCTATGCTAGCGAAGGAGGTCTTGACGTCAGTTTTAAGGGACACAAGACGACCTGGTGGTGTGGTGTAAACCTCCACCATCAACCCGTGTTCACCATAACCAACAACGTACAGGATACCGCATGAGACAGCCATGTCTGTTGGATTCGGGACACGCATTGAATACGAAGAAGGGGCAGGACGAAACGGTGTTGTTGAGCTTGACTTGAGGAATTTGCCTTTTAGAAGGAAGATGCGCCCTGTTTTGTGATGTCACAAAGAAGAAATCAACACAACACATATAGATAAGCATAAGGCGGAGAAACGGCGCGCGAGAATTTGATTTGATGATTTGCCGAGGCTCCGCTTCTGGTTCACGACACTCACAGCTCTCCCTTTCTTAGTCTGTGTCTTTTAGACGGGACTTCAATAAAACGGCGTGTTGAAGATGAGAAAAGGTTGTTTATCAATTACAAGATAGAATATTTTGCACATTACAACTATTGTTTTCGTTATCCTTATTTGCCATAGATATTTCAGGTCAATTACATAATTTGTCATTTCAATTCATGATGGTGGATTCAAATTCACACAGCGCACGCACGCGAAGATATTCTGGACGGAAAATTCAGAATCCGAGTGATCTATTTCATTTATGGAATTCTATTTTCGTTTCCGTCAAATCAAATGCACGCGTGTCCGTTCAATTTTCCAAATTCGAGCATTGCATTTCCTACTCGTGCATTCAGATTCACACGCTATTCCCGACGAGTTTGTTTGAGGTGTTCAATTTCATTTCAAGGTGATCAATTTCCTATTTTGTGCAATCAATTTTGATGAAGAAAAGATTTTTGAAGACGGGGGTAATGGAGTCGGGATTGGTTGAGAATGGGGTGATTTCTTTTTATTTATTAATTTGTCTGAAGGGCTTTTATATTTTCATAGTTGATTTTTCACATTTTTATTGATGAAATACAATAAACGTTGTTTCCACGGGTTCCTTTGCAGGCAACCCTGGAAATCCACGGATATCGAGGCCTCGGTTTTTTTTTTTCATTCATATTTCTTTTCCCGCGTTTGGAGAAAAAAAAGAATGAAATATTTTCGCTTTTGCTCCTTCCTTTCTGTTTCTTTTTATCACCCACCTTTGTTTCATGGATCATAATAGAACCACTTGTTTATCTGCTTCAGACTGTTCAGAATTATTATTATTGTTATTGTTATTATTATTATTATTATTATTATTATTATTATTATTATTAATGTTATTGTAATTATCACTTTTTGTAGGAGGGGATCATTGCCATTGAGTTTTAATATGAGGATGAGTAAAGAGAAAAAATTTAATTCGCCAAGAATTATGAATATCATTTTTTTTTTTGTAATCATGTAAGAGTTACTCTTCTCTTGATATAAGGTTCAAATAGCTTTATCATTCATATTTCTTTTTAAACATCGAAAAATCAAACCCTTTTATGCTTCTTCCGCCACTTCTTTTTTTTATGGATCATGACCTCCACCCCGTTCCTTTGCCCCTCACTGTTTATAATTATTATTATTATTATTGTTATTATTATTATCATCATCATCATTATCATTGTTGTTTAGGGGAGGGGAGGGAGTAGAGCGATTAGGGTTTTGGACACAATCATAGGCCTATAGGGATGGGGAATCAAGAGAAGGTCAACAATTAATTCGTTAAGGATTGTAAATCGATATATATATATATATATATATATATATATATATATGATTTTATATATATATATATATTCATCGCGTTGAAGTGACTGTTCTCTTGATAAAGGTTTTTTTTTTTCTTTTTAAGACAGTCCTGTGTAAACTGTTCAAAACTGCTTCATTGCAATCACGTACGTGATGTTTTGCTGAGTAGGCCTAATTCATAGAATCCTGGTGTTTGTTTGTTTGTTTGTTTTGCTGTTGTTGTGCTTTTCCCATTAGCAGTACACTCATTAGTCCACTGATCAGTTCTACCATTGAAGAGAAAGAGAAAGAGAGCGATAGTGTGGAAGGGATCGAGAGATATAGGCTTATTTCCAGAGAGTTTTATATTCTTGAAATTTGTTGTACAGGTTTAAGGCTTTCTTTCATCTTCACCAAACCATTTACACAGCCGACGACGTGTATATTATTCCCAACGCTATGTAGTAACTCGTAGGAGCCTATTATGGTCCATGCCAGCGAGTCATCCAGTCAATTCTCGAGCGAGTCTCGTGAAACATGTACACAGACAGTAACTGTAAAATGTAATGGTCAAAACGATTCTAGGACATGTCCGTCACTTTGACGCTTCATTAATTTATCGCAAGGGCAGGGTTCCATAACCCGGTGAAATTTTTCATCTAACTATAGACCGCATGGAAGACCAGCTAGTGCACCTGAATGACACGTGGACTATCCAGCCATCTTCTGAGATGGAAAAGGAAAGAAAAGACAGAAGGACATGCAGACAGACAAATGAAAGAGTGGAAAAGAAAAAAAGAAAGAAAGAAAGGAAAAGAAAGGAAAGAAGAGCGTGGAATGCGTGAAATTGATTTCTTGGAGTATGAACTTGAATGGCAAAATTATGAACATTCCTGGAAAAACCTACTTGTTACTTTTATATTTTCCTCGGTGTGCTTAACCACGGACAGATGGGGTTGATAGCAGAAGGGTATAACTCACCATCTCCCTTCCTCCCAGCCAAAATATTGGGGACAGGGTTATTGCAATATTAGGATTTACAATATTCCACTCATTTTTTCTAAATAATTTCACAAAGATGATGTCACGAAGTTGAATCATTTCTTGTTCATTGGGAGACGTGTATAGCACTGTATGCCAATATTTAGATTTTCGTAAGATGATGCATGCGATATGATTGTTATAAAACATTTGAAAATAGCTAAAAGATATAGCCATTTTGCTGTCCGTCAATTGACGCAATGTTGATCAGTAACATAAATTTTATATCTATGACAATTTGTCTAATTTTGCCTAACTGCTTCCCATAACAGTGGCATGAATCAACTTTGTTTTGATTCTTGACTTGCACTGGACATTATCTCATTGTCCTGCCATGGTGATAACTTTTCACATACCTGCGCTCTTCACGTTGACGAGGAAGCGTGATGCATGGTAAGTTCCTACTAGTTCATTCAGTGAGGTGTAGTTATCGATAGCTTTTCGATATATCGATTTATGACTTGACCAGTAAAGATACCTGTAAAGCGATAAATGAAAATACATAATGTTTCTCTTCCATTGAGCTATATACCTCTTTATTTTAGTGCTTTCAATGGAAAATCATGTGCTGTTTCAATCTGCTGTCAGTACTGAAAATCTATACATAATTACTCCTCATTTTCTTTTCACAGAACGCGCACAAGTTATCTGCAACTAATTTGAATTTCAACAAGTTGTCTAGTCATATTCTATTCAATTTTATGCAGATATGCAATTTTATTAATTCCATGGCCGTCCTTCAATTATACGAATGACTTTAACATAAAAAAAATCGAGGTTTCATATAATCATGTTTCCATTTTGTTAGACCTCCTTTAGCAGTATTACTTCAAAAAGCTGAGAACAAGTTATGTTTTGTTTATTTTTCAATGTAAGTATTGACAATGCTTCAGGAATGTTACAATTTGAAAAATATAACTAATAGCATAAGCTAAAATATGAAAATTATTATACACACACCCTTCCACTTTGTCTATTGAAATGCTCCTTATAATGTATTTAAAATCCCTGACAAAGTGTGCTAGAAGCGTGAAGTCCAGAAGAGAAACGACATTGATGTCCCACGTCTTATCCGAACCCTTTTTTACGAAAGACGTAACAAAGAGGGCGCGCTTTGAGTCCGAAATGACAAGTTGGTCGCATTCATCCTCTGGGAGAGGGAGAGAGAGTCCGACATTAGAGAAATATTGAATAGTGAAGAGAATAAAATACTTTATTTCTTCACATAAGAAATCGCCCAATCTGCAAACAAAGGACGATCCCACACCATGGTGAAGTTGATTAAACACCATAGAGACTTTTAATTAAAACTTAAAGCAATCGAAAGGAATCAAGACGTTTGCTTGCAAGTGCACTTGAATAGAATTGTTTATTTTCACATTAGCGTTTACACAGAAAAGTGATATATTGGTCGCAACCAATTAATTTGTGCTCAACACCAACAAACAACAAACTTGGTCTTAAATTTGTAGAGGGGACTACTGCCGTTAGTTCCACATTTGCCTGCGAACAAGCATCTATTTGCCTCTTTTTTATACTGACTACATCATAAATTCAGAACTCGAACTTACGATTATATCCCGTTTCAGGGTTTTCTATTGGTAATGCCAGACTGGAAGATAATAGATGCGCATTGTCTGTCATTATTTTTAGGAGCGGTCATACTGGCCAAAAATCGAGAAGTTTAAGATGAAGTTTTGCCAGTGTGACCGCGGCTATAGACTACTTTGAATGTTGGTTGTTTTTAATATCCGTACTATAATATCTGTTACAGTAGAGGGGACCATTGCTTATAGTAAAGTTTGTGTCCGCATACGTACAACATCTTCTTACTTCCTTTATTAAAAAAAAAAAATGGGAAGCACATAATATCTTATCAAAACTCAAACTTACTTGTGTACACGGTTTCAGGCTCTCCGTCTGTGATGCCAACCCGACGGATATGACGAGCATTGCTTGTCCAATAGACTAATTGATCCCGTCTATCATATGCTAGATCTGTGACGACCGCTGGGAGTGTACGGTAGATCGTGAAATTCAGTTTCGTTCCTCTCGCCATATAAATGTTTTTGTCGTCTGCCGTGATAACAATGGTGCCTTCTGTAGGCCCTATGAGTGATAAAAAGTGCGAGACATAATACTGCGCAGAAGTTATGTCAAAGATATAAAACACAAGGTTACGTATGTCTGTCTGTTTATACAGGGTTGCCCAACAAGAACGAAACACCTAACATCTTTGAAAACAGCAATATTGTTGGAAATAATGTTAGTATTTGGCACACTATTGGAAAGGCTATTCTTTTTCCAATAGAATGGCACCAAGTTCTTTAATTTTGGTCAATGCGTTATGATTTTAGGACCAATTTTGTGAACCAATGCAATTTTCAAAACGTGATCATTTTGCACTCTCAGATAATTATACCGAAATTAGCGATAATTCGGCTTGCCATAGAACCTGTAGCGTTCACAATGTGTGGAATGTGGACAACAGCTCTTTACTGTGAATGGAAGAGAGAGTGGGCGGGGCAGACGGTGTGATTGTCATTCAATTGGAAAAAGAATGGTCTGTCCAATGGTATGCCAAATAATGGCATATTTGCAACAATATTGATGTAATTAAAGATCTTATGTGTTCCGTTCTTTTTTCGGCCACCCTGTATAGTGCCGCTATTTTTATTTGCTATTTTTTATTTTTCATTTTTTGGTTGGGGAGGCAAAGGACTGAATGCTCTGGCCATTATTACCATACAAAAGCGACAAACAGAAAATTGGGGTTGTTGTAAGGTGTTTTTTTTTTCTCTCATGAAGATCCCATAGTGGTGGAATTAATTCATTTGTTTATATCAAAACATTTTAATACTAGCTTAAATTTGTTTACAGCTGAAGTGTCGCATAAAACTTTTTGTATATCAGAGAAAAAGTAGGCGCTTTATAAGAAAATCGTAAACGCTAGTTATCTGCGTAGAAAATCGTTCATTTTGGACGTTTTTCAATTCTTTAAATATTTTTGAAAAGAAACACACTTCATTATATGTACTATAAATTATCTAGATCATTTTTAAATCCTCTAAATATAAATCATCAGGAAGGTTGTAGATTGATCACAGTACACTGTAGGGAATTTAAAAGTGCATTGGTTTTGTTTGGCATGTAGATTCTTTCCTTCGATAACATGCTAATCGCCATAACCATCCGCTGAGTGGTATCAGTCGAAATTATGCATACCCTTGTTTTTAAGATCATTGCTGCTTTTTCAAAACAGGAACTCTTCCGTAAGAAGGCATAAACACTGCAGTAGTTTGTTCATGTAGAATCAGGTAGTTTTCACTGAATAACCCTTGTGTTATTCACTACAGGACTCATACATAAGGAGCTATAGGTTCTCGTAGTCATACGGTCATGTCATGTATTTTCAGTTAGTACCTGAAGGTTTTTTCCGTCTTGGCTGACAAGAGACGAGTTCACGAAAGGGCGGGCGGCTCATGCGCGTTATAACGGGTTCAAGTTCACTCACACTATCGTCTGCGCAGATGACAGGTTGACATACGGTAGAATCCGCAACGAGATACAGCAAACTCACTGTGCATCCCAAAATGTGTACATTGGAGGTGAAAACATATAAACAGTCAATCAAATGAACAGACGTGACAGATGATATTGTTAAGGGAGCTTTCCTGTCACCTATCAAAGGCTTCAAGATCATATCTATCATGTCTATAGGCCTACTGATGCAAAACCCCAGTGTGTGTGCTCTTCAAAGCCAAGAAGGTAAAGTAACACTTTACTGTAACTTTATAGTAATCTACCTATGTGCGGTTATGAGTTACGCATTTGGCAGTGGCTAGCCGAACAAAAAATGGTTCAGAGGGAGTATTTGATTAAACCTTACTAATTACGAGGGAAGTGTGTTATTGCCATGTATCTGTTTTTAAAACCAATCCTTTAATAAAATACTCTGATGTTCTCTATCAGTTCTGACAGTTCTTTCGTAACAATAACAATTATCTTTCATGGACATTCATAGGTGACATTCATCGGTGGATTTCTATTGGCGTTAGGTAAAGGTCATGTGTAACCAAGCAATCGAAATACATGAACATAAGTCCTCATACTAGATTCGAATTTAATTTTTGATATCTAGACCATGTGGAGGTGAGGAGGGGAATGGTGCGGCACATTCGGTAAATCGGCACATTTTGGTAAAATTACCAAATTGTGCAAGTTACCAAAATGTGCCGTAATATCAGGGGAGTGTACATTGAGGCTTAAAATAGCTGGATATAATATAGGTTTTCCTATTCATTTTCAAACTTTTTTCATTCAATTTCACAAATGTTTATTTCAATTTCGTCGCAGGATGTCGAGAATAGGCCAATCTTACTTTCAAATTCGTCTTTCGTCCTTCATTTTCAAATAAAGTCCATTCAATTTAGTCATTGGACATACATTTTCGTCATTTACAGTTCAAATTCGTCAGTCTCACTCGCAGCAATCAAAACAGCAGGATCGATTTCGTCTTTTGTCAATCATTTTCGTTAAATTTTCATTCATATTCGTCTCATATCTCTATCCGGTGTGATTTTCCAGTCATTCATTTTTTGTTTTGTTTTTTTTTTTTGGTAACCGTTCACATTTTACATTCAGGAGTTAAAGGCGGTGTCACACCTGTCCGGGCAAGCTACGCGGGCTTGTGGCGAGGAGGTAGTTTAAAGCACGTAGAAGATTTTCCGCGGGCGGACAAGAATGTTTGCAATTTTCGCACTTGTTTCTTACTTACTAGACGCGTGCTACTTAGCTTCTACTTGCGTGCGTTCCGTGTGACTCGCGTGAGAGCTTTGAAACCGATCCATTTTCTGTTACGAGCGACTTACGGGGATTGCGAAGTACCTGCTTTGGAGTTGCCTGTGAGGTGCTACCGGTAAGGGTTTCCTACTTGTGTTCTGCGCGTACCTCTACAGGCAACTCCCGTGACTCTTCCGGAACAAGTTTTGAGCTTGCTCAAGGCCTTGTCATACCGCATCTGGGGAAGTTTTGCGGCTTGACTTGCGGGGAAACAAATTTTCTATCCGGAGCTCTCCGCAGTTGGCCCGAACTTGACAGTACCTAGCACTTATCTCGTCCTTAGTTGCCCGAAGTTGCGCACGCTAGTCCAAAAACTATGCATGACCAAAACTATTTCCGGATGAGTCGCGAGGATTGCCCGAAGAGTTCCATGCAGAACACCCGTAGGAGGGCCGTAGCCGCCGCAATTCACAGGCATTTGACCCACTTGAAGTAGGTAAGTTGCCCGCTGATCTATGCCTATGTGAAGGGAGTGCGTGCCATTTGTGGGCTCATTCTCTTCTTTGTCCTCTGTCCTCTGTGGCGTCGAGGACTACCTGGTCCCTTTCGGACAGGACTTCATCCGCAGAATGGACTTCAGCAGCAATTTGATGCATTTGCTGTGAATCTTCCGGGCTTTGTGGCTGTCCATCCACTGGACGTTCTCTGCCCTTGTGCACTTTCCGTCTACGGGGCATCTTCACTTCTTGAAAGCTAGTTGACAAAATGATTGTTTGCCCATCCACTCGAACCAGCCTATTGTTCAGGCTAGCACTCACCTCGCAGGCGACTAGTACGCAGATAACACGCAGTTGTGGCGCAGGTACTTCGCAGAGCCCGTATGTCGCCCGTAACTGACATAAAAGAAGCTATCACGAAGCTATCACGTGACACCCACGCGCCTAACATGCAGTTCAACGGAATACACGCAAGAAGGACTTAGGTATCACGCGTTTTTCATGTAATACCCACGCCAAACTCGCCCTAAACCTTGTCCGGCCGCAGAAATTATTCTGCGTGCTGAAAAATCCCCATACGCAATAAGCCCGCTTAGCTGGTGTGACAGGGCCTTTTTTTGGCAGCGGGTAAATAGAGCCAGCGTGCGCACCTCCGGGTAACTACTTTTGAGATACATGATAGGTACTGTCATCTGCGGGTCATCTGCGGGGACCTCCGGATAGCAAAAATGTTCTTCGGAAGTCGCACGCAAGGCTAGTGTAACACGGCCTTTACATACACACAAGTGCCCCCCCCCCCCCACACACAGAACCACAGATACAGACACGCACACAAGCAATCTGAGTACACACTGATACAAACAGACTTATCGTCTCGCAAACGAAAACACTGACATACGATTTCTAGGCAAACATGGAGACAAAATTGAAGTGTAGAATATTGTAGCCTGTTTAATGTCAAAGAATGGATAACATAATTATGTTTGCTGCTTTCCAGGGTACAAATATTAAAGTTTGCTTCATGCATTATGATGCGAAAACCTGAGCATTACGAGATAAAGTTTAAGGGGTGACACTGACATACTGTCCTGTGTTATGTCTTTTGACTGTCTTTTATCCTTCAATCAATTTTGGTTGGCAGTCATGTTTTTCGTATGTATTGTCAAAGCAAATGGTTAGGGAATAATGTGTAACGATACAATTTACGAGAGAAAGTAAAAATATGTCGGCTTAAAGTTGGTTCACCATCAAAATAAAGAATCGACAACATCTGACTAATTTTAATGAAAAATCCATGAAATTGTGTGCACAAAGACGAATTTGATCTTCACATTCTGCGATCCGTCAGCGGGAGGGATGAATTTGAATGACAATTGACGAAATTGACGAAATTGAATAATAAATCTTTGAAATTGAACGACAAAAGTGCGAAAATGGATGGGAAGACCTATAGAAGGCTGGAGTATAGAAAGTTGTGGGAAAAACTCACCTGTCATGCCGACCATCACCAGAAAGACTGTCGATCTCATGGTGGGACTGCTTTCAATTCTGCGGCACTCTGTGTATTTCAAGTGTATCAACATTCTAACAATTCCTCCTTGTTTTTCTTTCTCTCCTTACTAATAAGTAGATACGTAAATGGAGCAAATAATACAACATGTCACATCTCAATCATTCAGCATAATTTGTGATTCTAAATAAATGTAGGCCTATACTCATAATGTCATTGTTTGTACGTTTGGAATTTTTCGAGATTTTCTTTTTGTCTACGAAAGACAAAACGAAACCAAAGAAAAATGCCATATATACAGAAACTAGCAAAATATCTAATTAAGCATTTTGGCAGACTTGGCATAATACGACAGCCGTTCTTTCCACTCGAGTCCCGAAAGTGTGCATACGTGTAATACCACAAACATTAGTCATTTTACAAAGTCATCATAACCTGTCACAAAATGAACACGTATTGTAGCCCTACCGATTCGAAACGTCAAGATAACATGAAACCAAATCACATGATAGGAGTAACATTCCAAAATGTATACTTGTCGAACTCACCTAAAGAACTTCTGAGTAAGGTAAAAAACAACAACAACAAATCCACAGCGTGAGGAGTCTGATGTTTTGGACCTCTGATAACGACTCGAAGATTTTCCTCCTCTGACGAAAATGGCACATTCAGGTTTCAAAAAAATATGAATTTGAGTTTATCAACATAATTTGAACTTAATATCAACTAATCAAATCTTGTGTGTCATTTTTGTTTTTGTGCTATCATTTTTTTAGGGGGTGGGGTTGCAGGGAACTTAGATCACATATCGTAATATTCAAAGTACGCAGTGTAATGAGGGAATGCTGGAAAATACAAGAAAAAGAAGAGCAATTCACTTTATAACTCTAACATTTTCATTTCATTTTCATTTCATTTTATTTCATTCTCCTTTTTCCAACAAAACACAACACAGTAGGTTATCATCAGAATCGTATACACACAACTAACAAATGATATCAAATGATACAATAATGAAGTAACATATGTATACGCAAAATAATACAAGACTTTGTTTCAGTTGAAAAAAAAAAGGAGAACTGAGAGGTCCACTAAAAAGCAAGCTTGTAGATTGTGAACCACTCAAGAAAATCTAACTAAATACTTATTTGTATATGCTGGACACAAGTATGATTTACACAAGACGGAAACAAACGGGAGACACACAATAACATGACACGACTAGACAGAAAGGTGGAAAATGAAAGGAAGGAAGGAAGAAAGAAAGAGAATGCCTACACGCTGATCAAAGAAACGAAAGAGAGAATTGAAGAGGGAATTGAAGAAATTCTTTAAACAGCCGGTGGTTGCATACAGCTGTGTAGAAATTATAATGGCTATTTCATAAATTAATGAATTCAGAAATCAATTGATTGATGGTTGGATGATAAACCCTGTGGTTGTTGGAACTTGATTAATAAAAACGAACATCAGAGAGGGTTTAACAGAAAGGATTTCAACTTACGCTTAAAGGAATACAAAGAAGGAGAATTTTTTATTTCGCTACTTAATGAATTCCAGAATCTAGGGCCTGTGTATATAAATGTATTCTGAGCCAATAATGTTCTCAGAAGAGGTAGATGAAACTCAGAAGATTGTCTGGTGGGATAATTATGGAAAAATTGATTCCTTACAAACATTGAATTGAATATACAGGGAAGTGCATTTGTGTTGAAATTAAACATAAGCTGTCCAAGTTGAAAGAAATACAAATCTTTGATTTTTAAAATCTTATATTTAGTGAATAATGGATCTGTATGGGAACGTGGCGGGACACCACAAATGACACGAAGTGCCTTTTTTTGTAAAACCAGTAATCTATCTAGTAAAGTTTGATGAGCGTTACCCCATGCTAAAAGACCGTAGTTAAGATAAGGTAATATTAAAGAGAAATAATATAACGTCAGCAAAGAAGACAATGGAATATGAAACTTAAGTCTATTAAGGATTCCAATATTACGTGATATTATTGTACTTATGTTAATAATATGTGGCCTCCATGAAAATTTATCGTCTACTGTAATCCCCAGGAATTTTATATGAGATACGCGTTCTATTTGAATGTCATCAAAAATAATCTCTTTACGTAAAACTTCTATAGAGTTACTAAATAACATATACTTAGTTTTCAAAAGATTAAGAGATAATTTGTTAGCTCTTATCCATTGGGTCACTTTTTTTTTAAATTCGGAATTAACAATGTGCACGAGTTCATCTGGATTTTAATGTGAAAAGAAAACATTTGAATCATCAGCAAAAAGTATAAATGACAACACGTCGGATGATCTGCAAAAATCATTGATATAAATGATAAAAAGTAAAGGACCTAATAAGCTACCTTGTGGGACGCCACACTTAATGAATTCGAGACTTGAAACGTTCTCGTTCAGAGATACGTATTGTTTGCGGTTTTGCAGGTAGCTCCTGAACCACTCCAAGGCCTTCCCCCTTATCCCATAATGAGACAACTTGTAAAATAAAATTTCATGATTTATTGTGTCAAAGGCCTTGGAGAAGTCCAGGAATATACCAACAAGATGAGAATGATTATCAATAGTATGCGCTGCGTGGTCGATAAACTTCAAGAGGGCGTGAATGGTACTGTGTTTTTGACGAAACCCAAATTGAGAATTTGTAAAAACGTTATGAAAAGTTAAAAAATTAATTGTTCTTTTAAATATCAATTTTTCCAAAACTTTAGATAAAGATGAAAGCAAGGAAATGGGCCTGTAATTACTCATATCAGAACCATCGCCTTTTTTGAATAAAGGGAAAACCTTAGCTATTTTCATAAAATCAGGAAAAACACCACATGATATAGATCTATTAAAAATATGTGAAAGTGGGTCAGCGATTGAAAATATAATTCCCTTTAAAACAAAATTACTTATGTCATCGTAACCAGCACTTCGCTTGTCATTCATTGCAGTAACAATATCAATAACTTCATATTTCGTAGTTGGAACAAAAAAGACAGAACTTGGGTTTGGTTGACCTAAAAATGTTGAAAAATGCGTATTTGACTGTGGTACCCTTCTAGCCAAATTCTCCCCAATCATTGAAAAATAAGAGTTAAAAATATTAGCTATGTCACTTGGATCTTCATATATTTTGTTGCCATATCTTATTGTTGTAATATTTGATTTCTTTTTCGATATATTCATGGCCTGGTTCAAAACCTTCCATGTATTCTTCATATCATGTTTATATTTTTCTAACTGAAACATATATTTCCTCTTTTCTAACCGTATAATCTTAGTTAATGTATTTCTATAGGAAGTATATTTTTCTTTTGACTTCTCAGTTTTTTCCATTTTGAATTTATAATAAAGCCTATTTTTCCTATTGATTGAACGAAGAAGAGATTTTGATATCCACGGAAATCTGGGGGATGTTTTATAATTAACTAACTTATCTTTTGATTTAGGTATATACTCATCTAAATAATTATTAATTATCCCTGAAAAATTATTAAATGATATATTAACGTCATCACTATCGTAAACACTAGACCAATCAGCCCTTTCTAGGCTAGCACCAAGGCTAGCCAAATTTTCTGGTGTAGCTCTACGTCTGGTTGGAGAAAAACCAAATTTATTTACCGAATACCCGAGATCAAAACACGCTATAATAGGGAAATGATCAGTCATATCAGATAAAATAATAGAAGAGTTTAAAATTTGCAATACATTAGTGAAAACATTATCAAGAAGGGTGGCGGAATGATTTGTAACACGTGTGGGTTTCGAAATTAATGGCAAATATGAGGCTGACAAAAATATTTCGAAAAATTCTTGTGACGTATTATCGTCATTTTTAATCAAATCAATATTAAAATCACCCATTATAAAAATATTTTTATTTGCCAACAGGGGATTTTTTAATAAATTTACAATACAACTCAAAAAATCTTTAGGATTAGAACTTGGGGGTCTATAAACAATACCAACAATAATGTTTTTATTTTGCGGAATGGAAATTTCCACAAACAAGGACTCTATAGTATCATTCATAATTTGTAATTCCTCACAAACAGTAAACTCAAATTTCTGTGATAAATAAAAAGCAACACCCCCACCCGTGCTATTCACTCTGTTATTGACAATTAACTCGTAACCATTTAATGCGTATGGTAAATCAATATCAGAAGATAACCATGTTTCCGTTAAACCTATTACAGAAATTTGTTTTTTCATTTGATTACCTAATAATATCTGTAAATCATCAAAATGCTTATTTATACTCCTGATATTCAGATGTAACATTGAAAATGTACTTTCTGAAAAACTTTTGACAAGATCTGTGAATTGATCAACTGTAACATACTTTGAAGAAATATGGGAGGAATCATATTCACAATCGTAATCATCATATAAATCTTTCGAAGATAGATTAACATTATTGGCAATGAGGTTATCAAAAGTAGCAGAAGAACGTGAATTTATCCGACTTAATTCTGTAGGGGAGCATCTAAACAAATCATAGAGTTCATCATCATTAAGGGAATCAAACGCTGAATTGAGTTGACTAGCCATAAGGAGGAGCATAAAATCCAAAATGAAAGCATATCAACTGCCGGGGTTGAGGTATAAGATATTTTGACATACATGTAGGTGAAGCACAAACAATTCCGGTTTCGCGAATCGTACAGCGAGTAGGCAAATACACATAAACATAGAATTCTGAAAAAGAAGATAGGTGAGAGAGGACAAACACAAGGAAGATGACAGAGAAAGAAGGACAGAAAGACAACATACATACATACATACATACGTATCAAATCGTGTCGTGACATGAGAATTGAACATTGCTAGTCTCAAATCAGATAAATTTTCAAAGTAGGGGACAAAAAGGACAACTAAACACCGTTGAACGTTGTTGTTGTTGTTTTTTTTTTTTAGTAAACAGTAGCAAACACGGAAGAGGTAGTCATGTATACGAAAAAAAGGGAAGAAATCAAATATATCAAACTATATTCCTTGATTATTGTGAGGTAATCAGAATCATATGTAGTGGGAATAAAACTTAACCGGATAATTTGATGGGACAGTAATGCATACATGTAATACATGACTGTTCACATTATAAACAAAGGGTTCTTTATCCTAATGTAGTAGGCTGCATACCGGGACACAGGGTAAGTGACCACGACTCCATCAATGTGAACAGCATACAAATAGAACCTACCCACAAGTAAGCTCAAACAAATGAAAAGTAGCCGTGAACATTCTTGGGGTCGATGAACGAATCACTATTGAGAAAGAAAAAGGCTACAAAGCCAGAAGTTTCAGGAGAGTGTTTACAGACTTAGAACATAACTGAAAAAAATTTCCCGGTGTCTGACAACCGTACACAGATCTCTATTATATAACATTTTAACACAACTGCAATCTGTTCAAATTAACATTTTAACAGAACTGCATAACTCTATGAGATGCGTGTGTGTGTGTGGCAGGTTGACATTGTGATGCAAACTTATAAGGATAATAATAATGAGAAAAAAGAAATCAGATCGTTTGATTATATATGACTCCATGATACAACGACCCATGCCAATACTGGGTTGTTTATGAGCAGAGGCTTACACGAGACAAGAATTTGCAAATCGAACTAACATGCCCGCATTCTCGAAAAAAATTCTAACAAACAAAGGAACCGTATGTACATTCCAGAGGGACCCCGTCGTTGCAGTGTCACGAGGGGCAACCACGGCAGACAAAAACTATGGGGTAGGGTTCATAATCACTGATTAAAGAGCCGATTGCTTTGCCAAGGTAAGTAGATAATCATCAGTGACCGGGACCAGTAATGATCGTATAAGTAAAAATACTACTTAAATGAAAAAGAAATTAAGAATGAACAAAGTGCAAATTTCCGAGGGCGTTCTGTAAATATCGTGTGATACAAATATCATAATTGAGGACGGACATTTCTGTGGCCTATTTATCCAGCTTTACTGAACACCATGGAAAACTTTGAGAAAACAAAGTTACGGAGAAAATCGGCAGTAAGTCGCTTTGTACAATAGTTCATTAAAACGTGGATCATGTCTACCATAACTATAAATATAGATGCGCCCGTGTATGGAAAAGAAACATTATATATTCGAGTTGCGGGGAAAAGGAAAATGATTGATGGTTAATGTTTCTGCATAAATGAAAGTAGACATGTCATTGAGAAAAAAGCGAGAAATATTCGTAAATGACATTCGTAATGTACACGTAGATGCGCTCGTGTATGGAAAAGAAACATTATATATTCGAGTTGCGGGGAAAAGGAAAATGATTGATGGTTAATGTTTCTGCATAAATGAAAGTAGACATGTCATTGAGAAAAAAAGCGAGAAATATTCGTAAATGACATTCGTAATGTACACGTAGACGACCTAGTCATAAACGTGTGTTATGTGACTTGCTTTGCACATGCACATCAGTTTTACGAGTCAACTTAAGAACTATTCCGTATTATGGTATAGTAGAAGATGATTATTCCTATTTATAACTTCAAGTCAAATAGGACACTGCTATACATACAACTTACATCAAACAGATAGACGTTGTATGGGTGCAACAAAATGTACATTCAAATTTACAGCCGTTATTTCATCTATAAATGATAAAGAGGAACAGTTTATATAAAAACAGCTCTTCTAAAGAAATTCATTTATAGCTCATAAAACTTAATATATTTTTTTCCATTGAGAGAAAGAAAAAAAATGAAGTCAACGTGAAAACTTTGTAAAGGTGTATCGCTTGTTATTTGAGTGATGGTCAACAACAACAGTTATAAAATTTGTGACCTATTTGATCCATTTCTTTTAAACAACCGTTTCGTTTTAGCTATGATGGAATATATACCAAGGATCAAAACAACAGGGCTATTGACTCAATAACGAGCACCTGCCGTCATGCAGCTGTATATAAAAAAAAGGGTAGTGAAAAACACAGCATGTTGTAACAAGTGGGAAATAACTTCTTTTTCTTTTTGCGATGATCTCAATGGATACATGAGAACAACCTAGCAAAATTATGCAAAAAAAAAAAATACTGATGGGGGCGAACACATTGAGAGACTGTATAGTCGGTTCTGGATGGCTAAATACATTGTGGGAGGCAATTATGGTTGCTTGCATTTCAACTGTAATGACTCGAAGAAAAAAAAAACACAAATCAGCTAATTACAAGCGTATGTTATAATACATAGCGCTTGCAGAAGCCCTCCGAAAAAAAAAATCATGTACATTATCTAGAATGTATTATGAATTTACATCATAGAACAGCTATAACAACAATCATAGTGAATGTTCCTTTAGTATGACTGAAAAATTTACGTACACTGTCATGTGTCAGATATCCATGCAGTAACTCCATTCTATTCAGTAAATGTTGCCATGATAGGATGGTGTCAGGAAATTATCTGAATGCCAAGCAGCTAGTGTATAACCAGCTTGAGCTTGTGCAACGGATTGGATGCAATATCAAAACTCCATAAAACAAATTACACAATTTATATCAAATGTCCGAGCATCCGTATTTAACTCTGGTTATTATTTCTTTTTAACGAAAAAGAATCGGAAATTAATAAAAATTTAGCTTATTTAAATTATAGATAATCGTTTATAGGTCACCATTTTTACCGTTAGTAATAATACTTACAAAATATGAATACGTTCATGTTAAACGTTACTGTTTTATTATATCTTAAAATTACAGACGGGCTAATTTATCAAAAAAACCCAAAAACCTATTCAGTTCCTATCAATGCAATAAGAATGGGAGAGATAAAAAAAAAATAAGCAATCATGCCATGGCATGAAGATCAAAAAGTTGGTTTTTTTTTTAAACAAAAACGGTAAATTTATGATTTTCCTACTTTATCACTCCATGACATAGAAAAAAAATACTCCTTCTATTTCAAAATCACTTTTCAATCACCCAAAAGTGATTGAGGACAGAAAAGGTGAGTATATAAGCGCTGCATCAGTACCAGTTATTTTTAAAATTGTCGGTTTGTCTTATAAGAAATTTTAACATAAGTTTTCAGCGTCAACTTTTATATACAATTCTGATTCCCTGTCAGAATTATACAATCAATACATGGTTGATAAACGGATTCCTGCCTGCCTTGAAAATTGAAACCTACATTTAGTAAGGTAAGTTTAAGTGGTGTAAAGAGAATCCTCACTCAAAGTTAAATGGGACACCACCGGTTTGGCGCCACTTTCCTGCAAAAAATCGAAGTTTAGTACCTTGTTTGTACAGGTCTTGGACTTTCTTGACATGTTTCTGTTTTTCCTGTAGGTCGCTTGGGGTGAGATCATCAACCATGAAATATGGCTCGTTTTTCAGGACTTCACGCGCACGTTTCATCACATCTACTTTCTGCCTGTAGGAGAGCAACTTGACCAGGATATACCTCGGCTTGCCTTCGGATCGTCGTCCATCTCTGTGGGCTCTTTCCACCTTGCAGCTCATATCAAATTTCTCTCGCAGGACTTCCTCTACGATGTCAACACAATTTTCCCGTTGGCCCACAGGAACCTCCTTTATTCCCACAAGACGGAAGTTATTCCTCCTCAGGAACCGCTCACTCTTGTTTGCAGCTGCTGCGTTTCTGCTCACGTTGGCTCTCATTTCTTCCATTTCTCTTTCCATTTTCTCCATTCTCTCCTCCAGCTTGGACTGATTTGTTTGCAGGTTGTCGATTCTTTCCCGCTCAAACTCCAAGGAGGCACCAATTTTTCCTTCCAAGTCACTGAGCTTTGAAATGAAGCTATCCACCGCGTTTCTGATCATGCGTTCAATTTTTTCTGTTGTAGATGTGAAGAATGCGTCAAGCTTCAGGAACATAGGAGACAGGATTGAGTCGAAGATATCAGGTGGTGCGAGCGGGACTTCAGAGTCGTCCATGGCGGCCATGTTGTCTTGAATATCAGGTTCAGCGATGTACGAAGCGCCGTCTTCCTGCTGCGCCGTAGGTGTGGGCGTTGGTTCAGCTCCAGGGCTACAGGTGCTTGCGACGGCAGCAGACCCGGGCAACGTATTTGAATTTGGCGGGGTTTTCGAGTTAGTAACAGGCGACTTGCGGATGGTGTGAGTTGTGCCGTAGTTTTTCGGCTTCGTGGCGGCCAGCCTCTTTGGTCTTTTCTGAAGCTGCTGGTCCATTTCGAAAGTTTACGTCGATGTTCCAAAGCAGGCTTTACGTGAATTCCACAGAATGTGTCCTTTTGACTCAATTTGGGAGAAATTAGATGCCTTTTTGAGACAAGCAAAAAATTGTGTGCTCACAAAAAATTGTGTGCTCACTCCATTGACGCCCTCTCACATGATACAGTGCACTCCGGATACAACGAACACGGTTATGACGAAATTTCGTTATAACGAAGTAAAACTTGTGGTCCCAAAATTATCACCATTAAAGTCTATGGTACAAAATTCGCTTGTAACGAACACGGTTATAGTGAAATTTTCGTAATAACGAAGATTTTCCGAGCGCCACTGACAAAGAAAAACAAAAGAAATATACTCCATTATAACGAAATGCGGATCGCTTTCGAAAATACGTAGCGGAAAATGCATTTATAGCGTCTCTGCAGGGCGAACGCCTCACATCACTGTGCGTTCGCTCCATGTGTCACGCACAGTTTCCGAGGGGAACTTCGGTATTGTATAGGTTTTCCCGGCCAATTTCGCACTTTTGTCAGTCCAATTCCTAATTGCTGCATTCAATTTAGCAATATTTAACGTAGATGACATGTTCGGTAGTTCAATTTTATGATCTCTTCATTCAAATTCATTTTGGAGCATTCAAATTACCTTTAGCCTCATTCTAATTAACACTTTTTCAATTGAAATTCGTAAAACAAGCACCATTTCGTTATTCGTTCATTCAATTTAGAATAATATAGTCACGTGATCACGGACATGCCGCACTCGTTCATTCAAATTCATTTTTGGGCATCCAATTTAACATCTTTTGCAATCAATTTAGCACGCATGTTTATGCTTTGGTTCCTTCTTTATTTTGTTTTCGTCAACATAGTTATTGTTTTGCAAGCGTCGTTACATTTCATATTTTCGTACTCATTTTAGAGATTTCGGCAACAATTTATTTTTTCTTCAATGTGCTTAGTGATTCTTCCAGTCCGAAGATAGTGCATCATGTGGCCACAACTTATCTGGCTGTTGAGTGCTTTATTCCGAGTGTGTCGGCCAGTTCTATAGGAAGTCAAGGTTATGATCATCAAAATGCCCCTATAATTCTTTTTCTGTCTTCTTGAGAAATACGTCTGCATCTAACTTGTGCTGTCATGACTGTAAGAAGATGAAGTTAATCTGTAGTATCGGTACATGTAAGCCTAAAATGACATGTATGAGAGAAATGGGGCGTTACAGAACAACAAACTCGAGCTATATACAGTATGGTCAAAAATATACTTTTACTGCTTAACAGTGCGTGGATGAAACAAAAAGTCACATAGAAATACGCGTTTAAATGTTATCACCTTTTCAAAAAAGAAAAAACATGACGTTTATTTGAATGAATATGTTAGGAATTTGACTGCCCATACGCGAAATTGAATGACTGAAATACCCCTTTCGGCCAGTGTTGGCGAATTTGAATGACTGAAGAGCACGTGCCAATGTGAATGCTCGTTTTACGAATTCGACAGGCACATGTGCAAATTTCATTGATCGAAATGCTAAATTGAACGACCAACTTGCAATTTTGAATGACAGAGTGTGCAGTGACGAGGATTTTCGCTAAATTGAATGAACTTTTTATCAAATGGACTGACAAAAGTGCGAAATTGGCCGGGAAAACCTATAATACAATAATCTTAAATAAAACCTTATATTATAAGATTTATTTATTGTTCCGACTGTTCTTTATAGGGATTTTCACACTTGAAAATTTTTGCTTAGTCCCGTACGCCCCCCCCCCCCCCCTTAGCCCCACCGTTGGTACGGACTTTCCTTAGCCCACTTTCTGTTAACACTCGTTTTTGCCAAAGTGGGCTAGCCCCACCGATAGTCCCGTACTATCTGGCCCTGCAAAATAGCAGGGTTAGCACCGCAATTGCGGTGCCAAGCAAACGAGTGTAAACAGAACGAAAAAATAATCCGGGGCTAAGCAACGGAGACGTAGTCCGACCCCCACTGACCAATCAGAAACGAGATAATCAAGTGCTGCCGGTGCGTGCGTGTACGTGTACAGTGCACAGCGTAATCATAACTATGCATGTGGTTTGGAAAGTACCGGACTAAGAAATACAAGTGTAAAAAGGTCAATTTTCTCCTTAGCCCCGGACAAGAGCTTAGTACGGGACTTATTGGCGTGTGTAAAAAGCTGAAAAAATTGGTACGGGACTAACGATAGTCCTTGGTCAGAGAAAGTACGGGGTTAAGAAACACAAGTGTAAAAAAGGCTTATTACAAAACACACAGATTCAGATACACCTAAATGTCCGTTAGTTCAGAAATGAAATAAGGGTTGGTATTGCGAACATTTTGGCGTTATTCCACAGGCTCGTTATCAATAAGGTTCGTTAATCCGACAATCAAATATGGTTCACATTACGACGTTTCATTAGTCCGAAAATGATAGGAATCGGAAGGTTTCAAAAAAAAAAAGTTTCGTTAATCCAAAAGTGGAGAGGTGAGTCCATTAACAAAACTTAGGAATATTATAAACTTTATACTCGTCTTAAGATAACCGAACCTTCGGAATAACTTTTCATTTTTTTTTTTCATTAACAATCTTTCTTCGGAATAAAGAACCTTATTTCATTTTGGGATTAAAAAACCTTCGGAACAACGAACCTTCGGAATAATGAACCTTCCTCATTTTTTGATTTACAAACCTTCGGAATGACGAACCTCATTTCATTTTCCGATCAACGAACCTTTTGAAAACGAACAATATATGTCTATCTATAAAATCATGACCTTTTAGAATAACGAATCTTCAGAAGAGTGAAGCTTCAGATAAACAACCTTCGGAACCCCAGGAATAGCGACACTTTGGAAAAAGGAGCCTTCGGTGCAACGAACTTTAGTTAGAAATGAACCTTTGGAATAGCGAACTGTAACCGAATCCCGAACGGTTATTTTCTATACAATGTGACAATACAAACAACTTTATGATGTCTTTTAAATGTAATATTTAAACGAAATTAAAAAGGTACCATCGCATTTCACACATATTTTTCCAGTTTACGATCAGTATTCAACAATCAATAATAATGATATTTGCGAGGTTTCCCTTTTTTCGCCATTTATTGTATTTGTTTGGTTATAAGGAAATTTCGTTATAACGAAAGAAAACCGCCGGTCCCCAGCATTTCGTTATAACGGGAGTGCACTGTATAGGTTTTCCCGGTCAAATTCATACTTTCCTCATTCCATGAATGTGCATTCAAATTCACACATCTTGCGCAAGCAAAAATATTTGGATATTTAACTGTAGAATCCGAGCAATCAATTCCTGTTATGGGAGCTCTATTACGGTTTCGCAAAGTCAAATTCAAGCATGGGTGTTCAATTTCCAATTGGGAGCACTGCAATTCCTATACTCGTGCATCGAAATTAACGTGATTGTCCCGATGAGCTGACGCGGGGCGTTCAGTTTCATTTTAACGTGATTAATACGTCACTTACAAAGACTCATTATGCGTGCGATTACACTGCAAAAATTCCTGTGTAAAGTGTGAAATATCAGTATTAGATTTTTAACAAGCATGACATTAAATCTAATACCAACATTTTGCAGTGAATGTTTAAGGGTAATGTACTGTATAAAACATAATGAAGAAAGAGGATAATGGGTAAGGATGGGGGCAGGTATGGCCTAAAATACAGTATAAAACAAGCAAAGAGGTGCACACAACACAGGCTTATATGCATTCAAAGTTTAATGATTTTTGTATTGCTCTGTGTTCACCTATTCTATTTTTTTTTCCATTTCAAGAAATTTGAATTATGGGGTCCCATCGGTGCAGTGCACCAAACAACACAGCGCACGCACTAAAAAACAACGCTCCAAAAATAAAAAAAATATAATGCATCATTATTTCAAGACACACTTCATACCCAATGATCTCACAGAGTCCCTTTTTAAGTTAACAAATAAACAAGAAGACGTATAGGCCTACAATGTTTCCGTGTAGTCGAAATTGTTTTTCGCGAAGGTGCCATTCAACCTCCCCTACTATGCTTGTTTGTTCCCAGTGCCAGACGTGCCTGTATATGACTGCCATAATGACTCTCGTCATGTTCTTTCTGTGAAAAATTTGGAATGAACAGGTGGACCTATACGGCAAAATAAGCAATCATCACCAGGAAGCCCAGTCTATCCAAAACTGTGTGAAAAAGACACACATACACGGGCCACGAGTTAACTAAAAGCAATACTTTCCTTTTCACGAATTTGAATGGCCGACCAAATTCATCGCCACGACGGACCGGCTTGAAATGACTTTAAAATAGTTAACTGTCATTGCAAAAATGCATGCTGCTATCTCATATTTGAATGACACAAATTCATTTCATTTCATTTCATTTGTTAAGTTTTTTTCACACAAATCATACAGTGTTGTATTTGCAAGATACATCCATGACATTGTAAAGTAACACATAAACTATAAGTTCAGTATATCACAAGGACTATAATAATATCATATTTTATATAACACAAAACCAACTGAAATCTCAAGCAAATTACATTCATGAAAGATCAATAAAGTTGTGTGCGGTGGGAATCTACATAGAAGCAGATGTTTGTAAGAATCGGCACCCAGAAGAAGAAGAAGAAAAAAAAAGGTAAAGCACAGGCAGTTACTTTTTCGTGATATTCTTTATTGAATTCAATATCAGGTCTATGTTTTATGAAATTTATATAAACAAAAACAAGCAGCTGTATACTTCTCTCTTTAGCTGCTTAATCATTTTTTTCGAACATAGGCGCCTACATAGTCCCTTTTTAAGTTAACAAATAGAGAGAGGGGCCCACATTCTACAGAGAGGGGCCCACATTCTACAAGCTCTGTCTTTTTAGTGGGTCTCTCCATTTTTCGCACTTTAAGCAAAGTTATACATGTACTTTATTTCAATCACTTCTGTTTTTTTTTAAACTACAATGTATAATTACTAGAAGGTCCTCCTCAATTGTTTTACATTCTCTTCGATACATAATGTTCTGTTTACCTTATTCTCTGTTGTCAAAAGAAGTGTAACTTATGTTTTGTCGAAAAATGAAATTAACTTTGAATTGAATTGAAAAAAAAATACAGTACAATATTTTTTTTTAATCATATCATGTTTGAATAGGAGAAAAGACAAGAAATTCTGCATGACTCTCAGAAAAGGGTATCTTGATCAACCTACAATAAGCAAATCCATATCTGCCTCATTACACAAAAACTCCTGCTGCTGAATCACCTTCTTTTTTTAACATTCCCTTGTTTTTTGCAGAGCATACTCTATTTGTTACAGACAAAATTATATCAAATTCAGGGAAACTCTTAGAGAAAAAAAAAAACTTGATCAAATTGATCAACCTATTCAATATCTGCTTCATTACATAAACTCCTTTACACTCACTTGATAATACAGCATTTCCCAAAACCTGCAGTAAACTGAAACAAAAAATCATGCTAGAATTAACCAAGCGAAGTTCATCATTTCTTTAACCTACCCTTTTACAAAACAAAATAACCACAAATTATATATGCATAATATTGTCAAAACAAACGGTATTCCTGCTTTAACCCTCTTAGCTTGCACACCATTACTCTACTACAACCTAACTACATCTACCCAACCCCACCGTCACAAACACACACACTGCACGCACCCAAGTTCATGCAAATAAAAAAAAAAAGATGATTGATCTGATAGTCACGTGAATTTGAAATACCAGATCTTGAATTCGATTGCTGCTTCAGTGCTGCGATTGTGTATGCGTGAAATTGAACACTTACGACAGAAACTTGAATGACAAATTAATTACGAAATTGATCATAGAAAACCTACATAACTGATATCAATCATATTGGCAGTAACAAGACATCATGACTTACATTCCTGGTACATAAAGAGGAGTATGATCAATGGGATGGAGGAATGATACCCTAAATACGCTTCCCTTCTTAGGGCAAGTTACCCGGCTATTTTAAATGGAAATAATCATTAAACATCACATATAAAGCTGCAGGAGGGAATACCTCCAACGAACCTACCCTCGTGCTGACTTCCGTCATCGGCGATTTCGTTCCTAACTGATCTCAAAACTCGAAGCGAGGCTGTAAACGTTTTCGATGCTTCTTAAATGTCTGTCGAGAGCTAATGCATGTCTGGTAGTTCTTTTTTTTTTTTCTTGTCAATTTCATGAATGTTAACTCATGTTTGCGTGCCGTTGCGACCATGATACGTGCTCATATATTTTACATTCACAACCAAAAGCTGATAGTGAGATCCTTGCCACAGAAACTTTTCACTGGCGCCTCATGAGCGCTTGATGTTTAAAGCGGGAAACGTTCACTTTGAATGTCATTTCGTTACAAAAACATAAAATGACTCCCCCTTTTTTTTCCAGTACCACTTCCTTTATTCATCAGCAATGCAAGGTAAAAAAAAAAACAAACAAACAATTTTCCAAAACGGGGGGGGGGGGGAACTTGACTCATTTTTATTTCTGAACCCCTGAACTCCCCTTCCACCCCCGCCCCCCCCCCCCCCAAAAAAAAAAAAAAAAATACGGGTCTGCGTCTTCAGGTAGTTACTATTCTAGTGGATAGGTAAACGGTGAGTGTGTTTCCCAACTTAATAGTTCTCTTTCACGTTTCCGAAGATTCTCATTTACAGAGAGTCACATATCAAATTCCTGGGTGTCATTGTAGATAATAAACGTTCTTGGAAATTACACGTTTATCATGATTGCAACACAATAGCGTAGGAGAGGCGTTACAGATAGATTGAAATTGTATATCCCTCAGAAACCATAACTTTTGTTATATTCTTCATTAAAATTTTACTTTAGAGCAACACCCATCAAAATTTACTCGAGAGAGTGTTTCCTTATCAAAAGAAAGTTCTCCGCGTAAGCTGTTATTTACCTATACGTTCGCATGAAAATATGTTGTTTGCTTCAAATAAGCAGTTAAAATTAAAGATTTGATATATTTAATTCAGGGAAATTTATGTACATGTATACCAACAATTCACTTCCGTCCATCTTCGATTCTATGTTTCTAAAATATCAATCATTTCATGAATATCCCACTCGGTGTTCAAATGAATATCATTTGCCTCTCCTAAGAACGATTTTTGATGAAAACACACGTTTTATGTTTGCCCATCATTATTTTTTACTATTGGAATTCTTTAAATCTTGATTAAAAAGAAAATCCCTTCTTTATATTTTTTAGAGAGGAGATTGAAGTCCTTATTATTGTAATGGGTTTCCACCACTTTTTTTTCTTGTGCTTCACTTCAATACATTTCTATTAGCGTTCTTTACCAGAGAGGCCAACCTTCGACAAACTTTGCTTTCTCAGTGGGTCCGTCCATCTTTCGCAATTTTGCATACTGTTATACTTTATTTCGACCACTCGAGTTTTTATGACAATGTAAGGTTCCTCAATTACTTTTGTCGTCATTTTCAACAGTATTTCGTTTTACCTTTATATTCTTTGTTACCAAAGAAAGTGAAGTGTCATACCCAACAAGTAAAAATTGCAATTTTAATATCTGTTTTTGCTTTGTTGTATTAACGTTTCCTTTTTATTGTGTAATATTCGAGAAAGATACTTTTGATTTTTTCTCATCTTTTTTTTTCTTTAACATAAAGTATTTCAACGAATTCAAACGGGTTTCATGTAAAATTTCAACCTGCAGGCTGCCTTGGATGTTATTTGTTGTTGTTGTTGTTGTTTTTTTTTTCTTAATAAAGCCGCTTTCCAAGGAATGCAACTAAAAACTCACAGCGAGACGAAAATTCAGCCGGTGTCACTAGATGTCTGCCGAAAGCTGAGGCATTTTCTTTGTCTTGTGTTTTTTTTATGTTTCGTTTTCTACCATGTTTGTTTGCTTGCCGTTGATGGGACAACAGTGTTTTCCTATTCATGTTTTACATGCCCGTCCGACTGATAGACGCCATACACATCACATTAGCACTTCATGAGTGCGTGAAGTTGATAAGTTGGTAACTGTAATGCCATCAGTCGGTGCAACTTTGATAAGAAGTTGCTCCATGTAAGAGACACTACACGAAGTAATTTAACTAAGAGAGGAAGAAAAAACTCACAGGAGACCCTGAGTCGGCAGTTTATCTGGCTTATACAACATAAACACTTAAAAACATTAAATATTATACTGAATGATAAACATGTATAATAAATAAAATTAAAAAAAAAACATTGCACCATTTGTTTGACATTTTACTATCATTAAAGTTAAGGCAATACGAAATTCCTCCACTTTTTTTTTTCAAAAGTTTCCGATCATGGCAAGGTTAAAAAAGTATTAGATCAGAAAAAAATATTAGAGAATGAGCCTTGGCAAGTACCTTTGATGACGATTATATGTTTTCGCGTTCATCTGGTTGTTTCATGGAAATTTGGTAATATTTGGTAATTTTGGTGATATTTTGGTAAAATTACAAGTTTACAAGTCACATACCAAAATGAATGAGCTCTTGGGTCGAGTTTACTGACTGGAAATTGTCCTGGGCCGACTTTAATTTAAAGCACTATCGAGATACACATCACGTTGTACCGAGGTTAGCATGACTTAATGGTATTTAAACAAAAGGTGAACGACGGCTTGGAGTATCATTTGAAAAGCGAACATTTCTTAACGTCATAATTTACCCCCCCCCCCCCCAAAAAAAAATACAAAAACGGATTATAAGATTTCGAAGAAGGGTCATTTCGTACCTTTGAGAATTTGAAAGAAGATACAATCCAGTGGTGTTTATATATATATATATATATATATATATATATATATATATACATATATATATATATATATAAATATATAAGAATTTCCCAGAAGAGTCGCTTGGTATCTTGGAGAAATAAAAAAAAATCAAGGAAGTGTGTCTCGTTTGGTGATTCTACCATTGATATCATAAACCCCGGGCTAAAGGTAATTCTATGACTGATCTACAGTGTCTGCAATTTCACTTTTACAGTATTGAGGATTTAACAAGGGTGAATAACTTATTTCGCTCTTTGTTCGATCATGTAAACGTGAACTTTAGTTCAAAATTTTTTCATTGTCGTGGAAAAGATACTGATATTTCTGATATTTTCCAATGAATTATGCCAATATACATGATTTAGGATGAATTATTAAAAAGAAAAAAAAACTTATAACCAGAAGTTATCTTTAATTAATTACCTTTAATTGTACTTAATACTGGAGCAATAACAAGAATGGAACCAATGTAAATGAGGTCTGTAATACTCTTTACAACTTTTGGAACCACTATGTGATAAGCACGCTCCGTCTTTGAAATGTTTTTGAACAGAAAGGAGTAAAAAAAAAACACACAAAAAAAAAACACAGGTAACTCAAGCTAAAGTGAAATGAAACATATGCCGAAGAAATACTAACCCTTTTGATATTTAGAATAATTCCTTTCAATGGTGAAACATTCTGTCAAGTCATGTCATGATGTTGTGTTTCTCCTGTCTTGTTCTGTCCTGTCTTGTTCCGTGTTTGTAAACAAATATTTTCATAAGAGTCCTTCGAGCAGTTCACATTATACAAGCATGCTTTTCAGAGGACCTCTAAATTCTTTTTTTTCCCCGCTAAACATAACTTTGTATTTTTCCTGTATGTATGTATGATTTCATATGTTAGCCATTATCTATAATGTAAAGTTGAATATATACCCATTTTATAATTCCTTATTTTTTCTGCGTTTTCTCTTCATTTCTCTCTCAATTTTCGTCGGAGAACATTAATTTCTCAATATTGGCTAAAATTAAAAAGGTTAAGTTCATTTTATTTCCATCAGTCTAATATTTCAGGGGAATTCATAAAGCATTCATTAATGGATGTTTATGTACGCAATCGAATTTCATCAACATTTTAACCCATGTAACGGATTTTAATATACCGTTTGAAGTCCTTACCTATGTGTGCGTTGTTGTGAGGACTGGAAGGGTGTACAGAGAAAAATATGATACACCTTAATATAACAATGAAGTTAACTCAGAGAAGGAGATATGGGGGAAACTCAACTGCGATGATGACTATTATTTGAAAGGTCGTCGATCAAGCTATATGAATTCAAGTGTATTAACATTGCAACATTTTTTTTTTCCGAAAGGCTACACGTGATGAAGAATAGAATGATATTGCACGGAATCCAGCATGATTTGTCATTTCATTTTTTCCTTTGCTATGATATTGAGATTTACAAAAGAACTTTCATTATATCTGGATTAGCCTTATATCAAGCTTGGCACGATGGCCAACAGTTCTTCCCTGGGGTTTAAAAATTATATGAGCATATAATGGCAAAGCATTGGACATATTGCAATGTAATCATGACCTGGCACAAAATGAACACATAATGTAGGCTTACCAGTATTCGACGCATTAAACCCAACATAAAACAAAATTTAAACGGGAGGATCTAAGCAGGAAGCGGATTTGTCAAGTCTACCCAAAGGAGCGATCGAATTATTACACCAAATGTGAAAAAAAAACACGAAATAGATTGGAATATCTTTGAATCTCTGATAATAGTTTGAGGATTTTCCTTCTCCGTCGTTGATGTCTCAAGATTTAATTTCATTTTTTAAAAAAGATGTGTTGAGCTCAGTAAAATTTCAACTCATTCTATAACAAACAATTTTACAAGAGAATACTGTAAAACAGAGGAAGAAAATAAAGAAGTTACTTTTACAGTCAAACATGCATCTATTATGAACAAGAGCACTTCAAGTGAGCAGACCTCCCCTAATCAGCCATGAATGAAATATTTCTATTTCGTGGGAAGTATCTCAAACACAATGGATGTATTCGGACATCTAGGCCTATTATGCACAATACACTTGGTGAAAATCTGATCAGCCATTGTTTCTTTATCCAATTTCTTTTAGCCCTCCATGGACAATTTATTGTCTGAATGTCAACGCAGTACAACTCAAAATATTAAACGATAACCTCGTTCCTTCTTTTTTTTGTTGTTGACATTTCTCTCGTTAACAATTAAAACAAATGCTGGAGTGACTGCCACTTTAAACTGAACCACAATAAAACATTAAAACTGCAGATCTAACGTCAGGTCTAGACTATAACCTATACAGGTAGGTATTGCTATCCTCAGGACTTAGGTTACGCTCACTTACCAATCATGTTGTTGCTAAAAAAAACTGAACATTCTAAAACACTAACAAGGCATAACTCCGACAAGGCAACTAGACTACGTTCAAGCACGGTAAAATACGAGTCAACTTTAAATGTAGGTGATAATTACAATAACTTTGTAATTACTGCGCACCGCGCACCGTCTCACTGACACTAGGACTAGCACTTGACATATAGGTCAAACGATAGTCCATATTACCACGCACTTTTATTTCGCACGTACTCTAAAAAAATGATCACGCGTTAGGACTGTGTGAACTGAAAGATCAACGAAATGATTTAAGAGGACTATCAGTGGAGCGGCATAGCTCGAAAAATTAGAGGAATTGTGCATTTTATGATAAAAGCACCAAATTTGACAATTACATTTGAAAAAAAAATTCAGATATTGGGCCATCGTAAATAGCGCCCTCCACGGCCATGGCAGTCATTTTTCAAAATGGCAGCCATAAATAAAATTTTTCGTAAAAATGTACAAATTTTAGAAGGGAAAATCAATAAGATTTTGCAAACGATTGGGAAGTAAAATTCAAAATAAATTTCGATATTGGGCCATCGCAAATTGCGCCCTCAATGGCCATGGCAGCCATTTTTCAAAATGGCCGCCATAATTGCCATTTTTCGCCAAAAAATTAAAAATTTCATAAGAGAAAATCAGTAAGATTTTGGGAAATAAAATTCAAGATAAATTTGGATGTTGGGCCATCGCAAATTGCGCCCTCATCGCTAATGGTGGCCATATTTAAAATTGGCTGCCATAAATACCACCTTTTTCTCTGAATTTATTAATTCCAGAAGGAAAAGTCAATAAGATCTTGCACTCAGTTTAAAAATTGCGTTTGAAATAGATCTTGCGCCTATACATTACATTCGTGTAAATATCATATCACCACTCTCATCCCCGTCATCACCATCGCTATTAGTAGCATCATCATCTTTTTCATCACTACCACCACCTTTCACATGGTTGGATTAATATTTTCACAATACATCTTCACACCAAGTATTCTGCTCAGCTATTACATTGTATGTTTATTTCGTCATACAAAATACCAACCTTGAACGTAGGAAGAATTTACTTCGAAATTTTGTAATTTGTAAACATTAAAGCCTGTGATTACTTTTGCCATCAGGATGTTCTGCCACTAACTAATATTTACAGTACTCTATTTTAAAAGCCTCTTTTAGCATAAAATTAGACTTTGGTGCAGAGAACAGATTTATATCAATTGCAACACTATATTTGTAAGATCGCAACTGCTGATATAAAATTCTAACATACGGTATGTCAAAGTAATCATTGTTGAGGGTACAGTTGTATTTTTTTTTTTGGGGGGGGGGGGGGGGAGGACATACGGTAGTGAATCCAGTGAGATCCCTGATAAATACAATACAATCAAATACAATGCAAAATAATACAATACTATAATTTACGGGTACTTATACAGCGCTATTACAATTAGTGAATATGTATCACAGTGTTTCACAGAATCATTTACTTTAAAGGGATGGTATAGTATTGATGGGGATGAGGATCAGACTTTTAACTCTGCGAGATACCTAGAAACCACTCATGAAATACTACAGACAATGCCATTATATGAGGAATTCAAAGTTTTTTAGATGAAAATCGGCTGTGATATGGCTGAGACATCCAAAAACAAAGTGAAAAAAAAACCGATCCTAATATAAGGTGGGTCCCACCTTTTATCAGGTTCATTCATTTTTGATATGTCAGCTATTTCAAGCTAATTTTCCTCAAATGAACGTTGGATTCTTTTATTGGAATCATATGTTGTTTCAAATTTCACAAGAGGTTTCTCATTATTTCACACACACACAAAATAACAAAAAGTTGGAAACCTGGAGTTGGGTCTAAAACCAAAACTCTACGATCCCGTTAAGGAGGTAGGAGAAAAAAAAAAGAAGAAGAATACAATAGGCAAAGAAAATAAAATACCAATGGTCATTGAAAAAAAGAGTTTTCCACGATTTTTGAACAGTGACAGAGATGGTGATTCCCTGATAGTTTGAGGGAGCTGATTCCACAGGTATGGGTCAGTTGCCGAGAAGGATCTGCCTCCTTCGACAGATCTACGAATTTGAGAATTTGACAGCAAATTGATGGTATCAGCAAATGCACCATTGCCGAGAGATGAAGGTGGTTATGATGAAAGTTCTGCTTTGTGCGCTGTGAGATTCACATTCCGCAGAAGGAATGGAACTTCCAGTCCCCATTGGAGCCGTATCCCGTGAAAACGCCGATATAATTGATCTCAGAAGTGCGCGGGTCGACCAGGTCTACCACAGCAGTGTCATTACCATAGCGACCAAGTTTTAGGCGGCCGTCCCGGAAGGTGAACCAGAAGCGGTCAAAACTCGGGAGGCCAGACAGGACTATTTCCGGGTGACGCTCGTCGCTAGGACAAGCATGGAGCGACAAGCAGAGTCGTATTCCTCCACCAGTATTCACCCAGCCTCCGACTACTGCACACCGCCAACATGTAGAAAGAAAATCAGCCAAATATTTCATTATAATTGTAATAAACTTGTCACCAACACATTCGCGCATATAGATGTTTTTGTCGTCCTGCGTAGTAACGTGCTTTTCTAAACCTGCTCCTTAAAATGCTTTCCAATACTTGGATTCCAGTCACTGTCAGTTTACGTACATCATTTATTGGTACATGGGACAAAACCGGGACAAACTTTCATGTTGGTAACAAGGAAGAGTTCACATACTCAATTAACTTCATGCCTACGTGTCTGATATAATAGAAATAGAAATACTCCCGAGCTCATGGAATCTTGCACACACACACACACACAAGAAAAAAAAAATCAATTTTGTTGGAGCAAAAACATAGCAAAATACGTGCAATATCATCTGTTACAGAAAAAGACCTAGACATATATCGTGACATCGATAAGTCTTAACAGAGGCCTTCTGCTGGTATCTTCTTGGACCTGCCCAAGGCTACTCAGTCTTTGCCCCGTACTATTTAAAAAACCAAAGAGGAACCTTAGCTCAGAAAGCAAACATTTTTGTTTATCTATTCTGAACAAAAGAATCAAATTTGAGTGAGAACGAACATTTGCTTATGATGCCTGCACTTTTTGGAATAACCTTTCCCAGAATATAAGACAAAATTAAAATTACTGATTTCAATAACGTTAGGTCTGCCTTGACAACGCATTCCTGTACAATAAGTATAAACAAACATGAAACTCAATACCATTGCAATTGCAATTATTTCATGTTGTTAATCAATCCTTTTCTTGAGCGGATGGGGACATGAAAATATATACAAGCTCGCTTAATTATTATTATCATTATTATTTTCATTATCTTCATCATCATTTTATGATTATTATTTGAAATTATAAGAACGTGACTCAATAGCAATCTTGGGGAATACATCAATACACTGCAACTTGCTTTTTAAACAGTCATTTTTTTGGGGGGTCAATTGTTTGGCAAATGCCCTTCATTAATTATTCAGTCTCTTTTAGTGGTAACAAAAGAGAAAAAGATTCAAACGGAAAATCAGTAATTTTAATAAACATTCAGCGCCCGCTGTAATAATGAATAAGAAATCGTATTGACAATCGGGCTGATGTCTGTATACGTAAGTGGAAGCGATGCCTGCCTATAATCAATCAAGTGATTGTTAGTTCAAGACCGATGCGAATATTTTTCACCCCGATTTTGTTGTATATCGTGGCTGCTACCAGCTACTGGAACACTGAAGAGAACGTTGTTTATATATAGGGCCTACGTCAATGACAGGCAATTTGTTAGTCAGACTGCAATAAAATTGTTACTATGAAACAATGTATCAACTGGAATGTTGTAGTTATTTTGACGTTACCAGATTCAGCTCGTATTAACAGACATTGACAGATGGTCCGCTAGAACCGATCTCTTAATATGACTTTTTGTGTAATTCCTTGTCGTGTATAGTGAACACACTTTCCCAAGATGTACTTAGCTTGTTCCATTAACCATGTTAACCAACAATAACTTAGTACATCGTACCACTGTAAAGTTGTCTTTTGTATTGTTATCTATAAACAAAAATCTAAAAGTATAAGAGCTGATGTAATAACATATAGAGTGTGTGGCAAGAATGTATATAGAAATGTTTGTAAGTTTTGATGAACTTTATTCACAAAATATACATGATGGACACACATGCAGTGCATGGGTCTGCAAAGGTAGCCTAGTAATGTACTGGAATTTACGGTGAGCCCCGAAAAAAATTCAATTCAAAATCTAACGGTCAATAAAAATGTACTAAATGTTACCTTCCACTTTCAATACTTTATGGGAGTTTCTAAATGATACTCTATTCAACATACCACTGTGTTTACACAACTCTTCATTTAAGGCATGCAAATGGGATTCCCTACCTTTAAGACACACATACACACACACATACATACATACACACACAAAGTTCTTCTTAAAGCTCATCGTTTTTGTCCACACACCAAACAAACAAAGCACAACAATTAACCCCGTAATATAACATATTGATAAATTTATGACTTTAGAAGCACTAACCTATTTCATACATGTCGGTTGTCGGTTTATTGATGCTGGACAGACCAACATGTGCATTTTCATTTGCGCTGACCTCAAATTCCAATGACGTCACAGTCTTAGGGACTTTCCATCCGGGAAACGTGTATTCTCTCGTGTAACCGGTATCAAACGTGTGAAACACTGGACAATCTATGGAATTCAAACGCATTGGAAAAATTGAATGGTAAATCGTTGTTTAATCTGAATATGTCTTACATTTTTCATCTTCTTTTCTTTTTTTCTTTGGTTTACTCAACGCAAGTCTAACAGGAAATAGTCGAAAACGTAATAAGAGTTATAATCACGGGTAATGACGTAAAAGGTCATATAAACTAGAATCTTGTGTTTTCAGTGTAGAAACACACACAAATGCTTAAGTAAGTATTTTGTAATCCAGTAATATGATTTTCTTGGGGAAAAAACAAACAGCATCACATGATTTATTATAAATAAAGAAACGCCCTTCAGAATGTGACTGTTTTCCAAAATGCAAAATACGACAAGGAGAGGTAGAGTACCAGTTAAAAGATTATGAACAATAATATTGTATACTGAGGTCTCGGTGGCTGTATATTAGCGGTGGCCCGGTTGTTACGTGGTGTCATGGAAAATCATTTTCTAATGTCTCCATTCAAGATTAAATGTGAAAACATGCACAGTACGAGCTAGTTGAAGCTTTATATCACACCGGCCAATTTTCGCAAAATAATCTTAGTTTATCATCATTTGCATGTTTTATTGTCGGGTGACCACAAAAAAAAACAAAAAACGAAACACCAGATAAACAAGAAAAAATCATATATTTGCTGGAACAAACCAGCCGTTCCGTGAAAATGTTAGTGTTGAACCGGGCCTTTAAGGAACATTGTTGTTGTTGTTTTTATTAAAAAGGGAAAAAATCCGGGAAAGCAAAGCACGAACACGAGCACATATATGGCTCTTTGTACCAAGTAGGAAATATGAATGCCGTGGGCAGAAAGGAAAAAATGTATTACTGCATGTGTCATTCTCTTTTAGCTCACTTAAAGGGATGGTACGGTATTGGTGGAGATGAAATTGGGCTTTAACTTTTTCACGAGATACCAAGAAAACACTTATGAATTTTATGATACAGAGCATACCAGTTTAAGAGGAATTCGAAGCTTATTTGATGAAAATCGGGTTCGGAATAGCTGAAACATTATAAAACAAAGTAAAACAAAACGATCGTAATAAAATTAATGTGATTCCCACACTTTATTAGGATAATTCTGTTTTGGATATCTCAGCCATTTCAAAATCAATTTTCATCAAATAAACGTTGAAATCCTCATGGAATTACATGCTCTTTCATAGTTCATAAGAGGTTTCTCACTATCTCACCAAAATATGATAAAAACCTGAAGTTAAGTCTCAGTCAAAACTATACGATCCCTTTAGATCATGCGCGATGTCCAATCTACCAAATTGCTCGGTCTATTCACCAAAACTTACTTGTGTTTCATATTTCAATATTTTTCTACACCGTCTTAAAGTGGAGCATGTACGACTTACATAACAAGCTCGATTTTATGTGAGACTCGTCATATCCCCCCCCCCTTTCTGCAAGAATGGAAAATACTAATTTCACTATTTTGCATATTTTCATATCGTTTCTTTTTTTTTTTTTTTTTTTTTACTGCAAAATCAGATTTTTTTTTTTACCTTTATTGGATTTTGGAAGTTAGGTATTTATAAAATTGTATAAAAAATTGACAATTCATTAAAACTTATATTTTTAGAAATAATTATGATAATAAAAATAATGATAATGATATCATACATATATGTATATATATATGTATACCCTAGCAATCCTGAACCAAAACGTCTATCATATTCGTGAAACGGATGAATTAACCAGGGAAATCAGCATTTTGCTCACTGCATCGTCTTCCGAAGAATTCAGCGGTGCAGATGCAAGCAAACCCCGTTACGGTTTCCGTACAGGTCCCTCCGTTCAGACAGGGAGAAAAATAGCAGGCTGTTCAAAATAATCAAAGCAAAACAACCTAAGCAACCAATATTCATATAACATAAAAAACACATACACGCCATATGATTATATCGTTAAAACATTATGATTTTTGTATCTTTCAGGCCCCCAAACGTTTTCACTCCAGGGGTGGGGATGCCGACGGGGGGGGGGGGGGGGGGGGGGGGGGGGGGGGTCAAGGCAATCCCTCCCCTCCCCCCCCCCCCCCCCACCTCCGCTTGGACAGTTGCTTGGAAAGTTGTAAGGACTTACCCTTCGGAAATTCATTGGTGTTGTGGGTTTGTCCGTCTGTTTGTTTGTTTGTTTGTTTGTTTGAAAGAAAAATGCATATGTGTTGAATGTACAGTGCATATCTACTATCTCTTGGTCCAATGACTTGGCGGCATATACTTTCGTACCAAAGTCCGTTCATCCCCAGCTGTGACAGAGTTTAGCCTAGAGGCAAGTTATACATTCTCAAACAATTTAACGATTCACTTGTCATGCTTGTAGTTTGGCTGCTATTTGCAAGTGAGATGAATTTGTTACAAAAACATACGCAGGCTACCATCGAAACATGTCCCGATGCAAAAAAAAACAAACAAACAAACAAAAAACAACAACAACAACGTCAAACAAACAAACAAACAAAAACAATACTTTACAGACTTTTGGTTCATTCGTTTTTCATTTTTCTTGTTTTATGTTTCCTTGAAACTTAAAAGTAGTTGGAAAATTGGCCTAGAGAAATACATTGTTTTCAAATTTTCAAGACCAAACTGCACAGATGAATTATGCTACCTTCCGTGAAATCAAGGACACTTTTTATAAAGCAAATTGCTCTCTTCACATTTTTATCTTTATTAATTATTTAAGTTTGTTTCCAGGCAAATTACTTTTATGATTTTCAGTCGATGCTGCAAAGCAGGTGACTAATGACTAATGCCTAACAAAGTTGAAATTGATTTCGTATCTGTTTATTGATATTTTCAAGGTATAGAGGTTGAATCATTTAACTCTTTTTTTTTTTGTAATTTGTAAAAAACTTATCCCAAGCTATCACTGTCTCTGGTAAAGAGCTCAATGAATTTCTTCGGGATCCAAATCCAAGGTCAATTTTTTTTTTTTTTGTAACTAACCAACGCCGGTGAGGTAATCAACATTGTTAATGATACGAAAATGCATAAAAGTTCTGGTTTTGATGAAACAATAATTTTGAAAGAATATCGCTTATCATTTTTTTTTTCATATTTGTAAGTATTCCAAAACAGTTTGCAAAGTATAAAATGAGATGAAGCTGGCTGTTTAAACTTTATTCCTTTTCTCAAAGAAATATTACATTAATTAGTAAGTAATTACAGACCGAAATCGTTACTTCTTTTGTAAAAGTAAGGCCCATACTTAAAAAATGTGTACGACATGGCAAAAGATTTTCTGAACAAGCAACAGTTTAGCTTTACCAAAAAGACAGCACATTGCATATATACCCTTCTGACACTGACTGACCAAATTTCCCATTCAGTTGATTCGTCCTTTCATACTGCTGGAATATTTCTGAACCTCTCCAACGCCTGCGACACACTAATCCATGAAAGACCTCTCCACAAATCATATCATAATGGGATTCATGGAAGAACCTTGGAGTGGTTCAGAATTGTAATTGTAATTGTAGTTTCAGAATGTAAGAAATAAGATTATTGTTCACGACTTCTCTTCTTCAATGAAGTTTTTTTTTCTCTTGCGATGTACCTTAAGGCAGCTTACTTGGGCCACTTTTATTCTTCATTTACACTAATGATTCCAGGCGTCGAAGATGTCCAGGTTTATACCATTAGACGATGAATCTAACATATTTCGAATAATTAAGAACAACTTCAATCATTTATAGATCGATTATGTGTGTTTTGAATTTCTCATACATAATTTTCCTACCCTCTCAAATCAACTAATCCCTTAATGTAAGTTTGCCATTATCATAATGACCAAAAAATAAAATACCCCCATTATCCTTACCTGGTACTGTGCACGTGTAATTTCTAGCAGCATCTTCTACAAAACCTGGATACTGTTCCATCATTGAATTGCTCTCAACAGTAGCAATCTTTAACACGGTCTGGACGATGTCCCCGTTTACAAGTGTCTTTATCGGGCAGCTGATTCTTATACCAGGACAAATGTTTTCTGCGTTTCCGTCCACTGTCAAAACAATAGATGATGCGTGGATGAGAAAACAAATCTCAAAAACCAACAGCACACACACAAATTGTTGATCAAAGTGGTCCATCGGTACATTGCTTTGCTGTTCCTTTAATCAATCAATGATCAACTATCACTTCTGCTACGACCATCTCTGACTATTCTTAAAGGATAGTGGGTACACTGTTTTGGTGTTTTTTAAACAATTAATTAATGACCATTACTTCTGCTACGACTATCTCTCACTATTATCTATGTCTATTCTTTTGGCAATTCTGCATATCTGCAAATGACAATCTCGGATACGATGAATATTACAGGGGCCGCGGAACGTTTTTCAGTTTGGGGGGAGGGGGGGGGCGGGGACTGCGGGGACCGGAGGGGGGTGTCAAGGTCAAGCCCCCCACCCCCCCCCCCCCCCCTCCCCGCTTAGACGCGCCAGGATAATATGACCTTGGGGGCAGTTACAATGCGATGGAGTGAAGCGACCGAGCCCGAGCAAGCGGAGCGAGCGAGAGGGGGAGGGTGTGGGAGGGGGCGGGGTATCCCCCTCCCACGGTGAGATCTTTTTGCATTTTGATGTTGTAAATGGTGTAATTGATTTTGATGCGTGTTTTTGCGTGTTTTATCGACTTGAAACGGCCCCACTTGTTTAAGGTAGCAGGATATTTTTATGTGGATTATTATTGAACAATGATTTGCCTATAAAGTGGTTGCATTTAAATAAACTTCTTGCATTAATTTTAACAATGAATTTCATGAACGCTGTCTGTTTAGCAGTCAAACAGAAAAGGCATGCACACGAGGGTGTACATAAGGCAGGGCTCGACACTAACGGTGGCCCGGTGGCCCGGGGCCACCAAAAACGCACGTCGGACCACCAAAATTTCAGAAATGAAGAATTTGGTGACCTGATCGGGCCACCAAAAAAGGTCGGATGTTTGCCTTTGGGCCACCAAAAATAAAAGTTAGTGTGGAGCCCTGCATAAGGGCTATTTCTCCTCCCACACGAAGGTAATTTTACATTTTCAGACCTGAAATTCAGCGATCTGGTGCAAACTTTTGGTTCAATATTGGAATTTTTTGTAGCTCCCCCCCCCAAAAAAAAAAAAAAAATAATGGAAATGATCATTGCTTTTTCTTTCAGGGAAGTGTTAATAGCAAAATTATGGCATTTAGCTCTTATTCCGCATCTGTGAGTATGTACAGAGTCTAATGAGGTAGAGGGGGAGGGTGTGGAAACGGGATGTCCCCTCCCGCTCGACGGAGGTTTTCCGTTTTTAGAATTGAAATAAAGCTATCTGAAGTACGCTTATTGTGGAAAATTCGGAAAATTGTCATTCCCAAAAGTGTACTAAGTCAATAGAGGAGACCAATCAACGGGAGGGTGGCAAGATACTCCTCCCATATTCGAGGGATTTTTTGTTTTGTTTTGTTTTCATTATTAGAACTGACATTCAACAAATTGGCGCACATTTCTCTTGGAATATCTGGAAATTTGTCAATCAGAGAAGTGCAAGTCTGTGGAAGGGGACATAGCGGGATGATGTGGGAGGGGATAAGAGACTCTGATTTTCTGATTGCAGTTAAACGTTTTGGTGCACACATTTTGTGGCACAATTATATTTGGAAAACTCAAGGTGTAGCCATAGTCTACTTGTATGCACAGTGTGTGTGTGTGGGGGGGGGGGGGGGGGGGTGGGCGAACAGGGAGAAAGCGTGGGAGAGTGCTATCCCCACCCTTCCTGTACAAGGGAGCTTTTGCCTTTTTAAAGCTGAAAGTTAGATATCTCCTATACGCATATTTGATGGAATAACTGTGGGAAATTATCAGAAAAAAAATGATGGGGGAACTGAGAGAGGAAAGGGTTGATTAAAAGGGAATGAGGGAACTTATTGATTTTTCAGAATGCAGAAGTGATAACTCTTGTGCACTCATCATATTTCAGAATCTTAAGGGGCGACCGCCATCGTCACCCCACCTTTTTTTTTTTTTTTTTGCTACGCCTGTGCTTAGACGGAAACTTTATGTAAGGATGGAATTTTTGGAAATTCAAATTCATGGGCGTTGTGATTTTTTCCCCTTTCTTTCTTTCTTTTTTTTTTTTTCACGAACCAAAAAATGTGTGTGTGTGTGCAACCCCCCCCCCCCCCGATTCCGCGGCCCCTGTATTACACTTCCAATTCAGTCTATCTGGTTTCGGCGTTTTCAAGTCATTGACGTTTTAAAGCAGGTGAAGGACAGTCAACCTGCCTGAAACGTCAAGTTCCTCGGTTCTCCTAGTTATTCTTATAAGTACACATCCTGTTCTACCTTCACTGGCACCTTTTACTCAATATTTAAATTCTCTCTCCTCTCTCTCCTGCACTATTGTGTGTTTATACGCGATACTACTTTTCTTTTCTTTTCTGTTCTTTTTCATTTCATTTTTCTTCCTTCCATACAACCCAACGGTCCTTTTCAGGACCACTTATATTAATTTACAGTTTTCTTCACAGGTTATTTCTCTTGCCTTCTCCCCTCAGGACTACGCTTTAACCTTATTTTAATCTCTCATTTTGCCTTTCTCCCACAGGAACCTTTTCAGGATTTAACTGTCATCAATTTTCCCTTCCATTTTTGTTCTCTCCTCTGCAGCATTTATTTTTAGGATCCACCCAAGCCCCCTCTCCTTTACTTCTTGAATTTCATTTTCTTCTCCTTCTTCTTTTCTTTGTCCCCCCCCCCCCAATTTCCCTCTCTCTCTCTCTCTCTCTCTCTCTCCCTTCTCTCAACATAGTCTCATCTCTCTTCGACTTACCTTTCCTTCGCGGGATTACTCATCCTTCCTCCATTGATTCCGCGTTCCATAGTCCACATTGTTCGCCGACTTCGTTCTTCTCTTGGTTTCATGAATCTTCACTTCTCTCTCCTATCTCCATGATTTTCCAACATTCAACTCCTCCCTCTTCCTCTTCCCTTCTATTTCATCTTTCTCCTTCTAACGATATCCGAACATCTTACTTGATTCTTACTCTATTCTTCCTTACCACTCTCTCTGTTCCTTTCTCTATCGTATCCACTAGTGCAACTTCAACTTCTAGCTCATTACTGTCCCCCACTCTTCACTTTTTGCCTTCCTTACAACCCACATAATATGTCGCTTCCCTCTTCAATTCTCCTCTTTCTAGGCTCTTCTTCTGCCAAACAACGACGATCCGGTTAAGGACTACATACACATGGTGTCACCGCAAATCTTTCTCCCTCATCTATGCAAACCTTCAAACAACACATTAATAATCATGTTACTACATACAATAACTTCCATCAACTAGCTTTTATTTGTTGCTGTCGTTTGAAAGATTTTACACGTTGTCTTGTCCACACCCAGCTCTATTTTTTTTTTATTTGCATAACAATTAAATAATTCGATATTGTACGTGTGTATTTGAAATCACTACCAAAAAGTATCAATTGATATCTTCTCAGTGAAATAAGATTCAATATATTCTTAGAATTTGAACACTGTTTCTACAACTGATAAAAAGCAAACTGTTTTAAACAGAGCTATCAAGTGCACCAATTATACCAATACTAATAGGGTGAACACGAGAAGAGTAACCAAGAACATGTTCATAATGCATACAACCTAGGAAAACCAATCTAGAGTAGTCCTTCCTCTACAATACCGTATGAAGTCAAGTGGTACTCAGCCTCATCAATGTTGTTAGCTGGCGGCCAATATTAGTAATGGCTACAAAGTGAAGGTCGCGTGAGTATACTTAATGAAAAGGTTTGTGAGCGAATTCAGACAGCGTGTAGAGTTTGATTAAAAAAAAAAACAGTCTCAAGCGTTAGACAAGCTTTGTATGATTATAAAGCAGAGGCATGGGTGTTTGATGAAAATACTTTCCAGTTCAACGCTCTTAAAGGGGAACTGCGGTTATTGACGTAGATTTTCAGACTTTTACATTGGAGCAACTACAAATTGGTTATACTCGGTACACAGTTTCAGAAGTTAAAGTGATTGGGATAAGGGATAAAAATGTTTTCAAAATTGAAAACAAATCACAATGGACAAGAATGATGAGATAAGAAATTTCATCATAAGAGTGCATGAGTGGGGCTTCAAGAGAAGAGAACAAAAAAAAAAACATGCATCCCATGTAGGTGGCCTTGTAAAGCAAGCGGTATTGTAATATTTGCTACATGTCTTAAATATGTGAGCCTCCGAGCCTCCTAGTTATGCATTCTTATGGTGAGCCCCACGCATGCATTATCATGGTGATGCCGCTGTGTCATCATGTCATCTTGTAAAGTGTAATTTGTCTTGGCGTTTTCAGAGTATTGGTTTATCTGCTCAAGGACCACATTTAATTCCACAATTCTAAACGTGGAGCTGTCAATTTATGTAAGACGTGAATTTATGAAAATAGCCTGGACTGCTTTTTTCAGGGCATTCCAGACGACTTTCATAATTTCACAAAATGTTGTACATAAAACGACAGCTCCGTGTATATATTTGTGGAATCTATTGTGGTCCTTGAGCAAAGAAACCATTACTCTGAAAATCTTAAACAAATAATTACTGAACAGTGTTGATGACATAGGAGCCTCACATATTTCAGAAATATAGCAGTGCAATTCCAGTACAATACTGCTTGCTAAAAACAAGTTCAACTGTGTAGAATCATTGCATGCCTTCTTCTCTTGGTCTGCTTCCTTGAGCCCCAGCTCATGCATTCTTATGGTGAGGCTGCCATGTCATCATCCTTGTTCATTGCAATTTGTTACAGATTTTGAAAACTTTCTCAATCCTCATCTCAATCCCTAAAAATTCTGAAACTATGTACTCAGTATTAATAATTTATAGTTGTTCAAAATGTAAAAATCTAAAAAAAAAAAATCATCCGGAGGTCCCCTTTAATGTTGTTAGCTGGCTGCCAGTATTAGCAATGCCCACAAAGTGAAGGTCGCGTGAGTGTACTTTATAATGAAAAGGTTTGTGAGCGGATTCAGACAGCGTGTACAGTTTGATTAGCAGTAATAAATTTTGAAAACATTTTTATTCCTCATCCCAATCACAATAAATTCTGTATCACAGTACTCACTGCTAATTTATAGTTGTTCAAATGTAAAAGTCTTAATATCATCTGGAGGTCTCCTTTAATCGTCGTGAGCAATAATGTGGAATCGACCCAACGTATACATGTATTACATTTTAACCAAATGTGACATACAGTTTCTTCCCTAAATGTAATATATTTATACCTAAATGTATTACACGAAGACAACAGGAAATGGAATATCCACCGAAATGCCAAACCTTTTTACCCTCAAAGAAATATATTTCAACCTGAAATGCCACATCCACCCTAAATAAACCACGGTCAGGGGTTTGAATTGAAATGAAGTGAAATGTATTCATGTTCAACGAAGTGGGCATTATTGTATAATTTATAGGCCTACTTAATAAATAAGAATATCGTGACGATTTTGAATTACAAAATGTGGAGTGGACTGCTGAAGAATGAGAGCTTGTAAAATGTAGATCCCATTCGAAATGCAAACAAATATGTAGTTTAGCAATTTCAAAGAAAAGGCAAAGTGCTATAATGAAAACCCTATTATCTAATGTACAATTAGGGATCATGAGCACTGCGTGTGGATGTACAGTCATAGAAGGTTACATAGTACAGGTTTATGTACAAAGTGCTTACCGCGTGCGTTTCATACATTAGCATTATGAATGAAACAGGAGATTATCATCCGAGTATACGTTTTGAAAATACTTCTTTAAAACAATTGGTTAAAATACAGAATTAACTCTCATGAAACCAATTAATAATACTAATCAAGAAACACTTTGGAGCTTACCTATTCAAAGGTATTAATGCTTTGAGTTTGTTTCAATGAATGATCAAAAGAATTCCATAGCCTACAACCAGAAAACATAAAATTTCTGTTGCTAAAACTAGATCTATCTTTTAAAGGAAGATAAAAATCAATCGCTCTGACACTCACGGCCACACCGGCAGAGAAGTAAAATGCATTAAAAAAGTGGATACAACCATAAACTCACTTAAAAGATATTTTCTGATTCATTGACTGTGAACGTCATGAAAGTCCCACTATCAAAATAGTGTCCTTAAAGAAAAAAAAAATCTACTCATGGCAGACATGGGTTTACTCTTTTTGAAACCAACCTTCCTTTACATAATTATGTGACCGTGCACCACAAAACAAACAAAAAGTCGCACCCCTTGATTGTATGTGAGGACTCGAAAAAGGTGAATTGGTTCAACCAAGTCAATCTTGAGTTTTTCATGTTTTCTGAAAGAGTTATCCTTCTTCTACATTATTCTTCAGTTTGGGATCTTAACATGAATGGGAAAGTGTGTTTTTAGCATTTTTCTACAACCTTTTTTTTTTGGGGGGGGGAGAGTAGAATGATGAAGTATGTCTTAGTGGCTGCTTTTCACTTCTTGAAATCCTTTGCACAACCTTCACTTACAAGTCTAATAAGTATTGAAAGGATGACGCTACTGCTTTAAAAATTAGCACTAATTATGGGCAGAATGTGTTAATAGAACATGCTCAATTTTGCCTAAATCTGATAATCCCTTCATTGTTGTTGGTCCGGTGGTTTACATCCTGTGTTTTGTCCCTTTCATGGCACAGCTAGCACGGCTTGGTAAAGATTAAAGAAGAAATTTATAGGAAATAATATCATATAAGTTGACTGTTTTCCATCATTTAATGTTATTTTGATTAATTTCTGACATAAATCATGCAATAAAGTTGTCTCTGCTTTGAATATAAGAATCTTTATTTTTACCAAATTTGAGCACTGCAAAAAGTTCGATGCGCCTACGAAAAGTGCCAAATCTGTGACGTCACCACGTGTGTATGCAACCCAGTGGGATTTACGTATCTATAGGCAAACTGTGCGCACTTTTCAGGAAATTGGTGTGTAATTTGTTGTCAATCTAGAATAAATCGTCCGCCAAAACTATATACTCACGTCGTGAAATTGTTTGTTTGTTTGTGTTCATTGGAATCATATTTTACACCCATAAATTTACGGAAAAACAAAGTTTTAAAAGTTCAAGATTCACGATTGCCGTGATCAGCTGTTCCTTCGTACAGCCACACTTTCCTGTTATTATTGACACAACAAATCGATCATTGTGGGGGAATTGCGTATAGCTGAGGTAATCTTACATACTCATGAAGGATGATAACTAAGTCAAAGGGCTGTAATTGATTGGAAATCATTTTTACACCCATAAATTTATGGAAATACGACGTTTAAAAAGCACAAAACCTACCGTAATCAGCTCAAGATTCGCGATTGCCGTGATCAGGTGTACGCACAACAGTACCAGCAGAATCGGCAGTGAAGAGGTATTCCTTGATGCCGTGATTTCAGCTTGATTCTTCTTCGAAATGGCATGACGAAGGTTTGTTAGATAAATGTGACCTTCTTTTTCTCTTGTGTGTTGGTTTAAATTCCAATTCTACCTCAACTTGCTAAAAATTTAAAAAAAGTCTAAAAAATCGGGAAACTGCAACATTTCCGTGCTGAGCAAGCATGCACCGCTGCTGCAGCGATCCCCATACACACTAAGAAATCAGGGTTCAATTTGGGGTTGAGTTTGACCCAATGCACCCTTGCGTGGACTAGGGTTGAGTATTTAACTTCTATGGGTGCTATTTACTCCGAAAGGGGTTCACTTTTGAGAAAGATAAATTTTTGAACCTCCAAATAGAAGAGTTAGTCTGCTACAAAAATCTAGATCATACTGTTGCGTTCAAACATGTTAAGATTTGTAATGCAGTATCAGTAGTGATTTGAATTGTGGATGATGTTCATCTTTATGATTGCAAATCAATCAATATAAAGATGTTTGTTGGTGTTTGATAAAATGATATAGCATTTTTTGTTCGTGCCAGTTTCATAAACAGTACGTGAGCAAAGACTAACACGCCAATCCCGGAAATTAACCGATCACATCAGAGAAGACGATCGAGGCTCCGTTTTTTCTGTAAGCTCGCATCGCCACCGCATACAGCGAGCTAGGTATGTGTATACGTGTCACAAAGCAAAGCGTCGCGACAGTTCACTTCCATTCGTTCTAGAACTCCCATGCAATTGCATTGAAGCGGGGCTTTCTCGTTGCAAGACTTGCTGATTTATACAAGATTAAGGTGAGTAAATGATCACAAATCATGACTTATTTGGGTTGCGCTTCTGTGCGGCTAGATCTTTCATTTCTTCGGTAATAATTTCAGTCGTTTGTCGTGCCGTTCTTTGGTTACCACGTTCACGCGTGTATTAATACACTGTATGTAAAATCACATGACCTAATGCAGTAATGGGGAGTAATACGGGCCTTTTTACGGTTACTATACTACTGCCATTTAGGGATCGACAAGAAATAAGGCAAACCAGTTTGCATTGTTTAATCTAATGGTAGTTTAATGTATAGTGATTTGTGATACTGTTTTGTCTTCTATTGCATGTGCTTATGAGACAGTCGAGAATGACTTACTGTACAGTCTACAGAGTCAGTAAGCTAACTGTTGCGACCTGCCCGAACTCGAAGCGTTCGGGCTCCCACAATTGTGTATGGGACTAAGACTCGATCGCGCACTGTCACTAGTCATATCTGCATGCCCCTGTACCCTGATACAGTCTGCATGATAAGCTGTGTGAGAGTCGCGGTCCGCGGTGACATGATACGGAGGGATACCGGTAATTGTAACACTGAATGAGAGAATGTGCATCAAACTGTGCTAAGGCAGAGGAGGTAAAGCTAGTAATCATCAGTGTGAAAGAAATTCCTTCTTACTTGGGTTTGGTTGTACAGCTAGTGTAGTGGTAAATTTGAGGTTACAATTGGTACAACAAATGTACGTTACTCAGACCCTTGTGCTTTGTATTGCATTGACGGCACTGTTACCTGCAGATTTGTTATAGGGCCTACTGCACATGAACAGTTCAATATAAATTCAAATTTCTTGGTTGTCATTGCAAGTTTCTTTCTTTTTCCCCTTTCTTTCTTTCTTCAGGTCAAAGGTGTTTGAAGCATCCTTGTCCTTACAGCAAATGAAGGATGTTGTTTGTTTCATTATGGACTATGCTGCGCTGAATTGCATCCTACTCCCTGGGAGTATTCTCGGTATGAAACCTGATGTCAAAGCTTCTTCTCTACTTGTGACACCAAGGCAAAGGTGAGTTTTCTCTGCAGGCCAGGAAAATGCACATTTGCTCCCTTTGATATAAAAACTGTTTTCTTATGAATGTTGCAAATGCAGCATTAATTATCTGTAAGAGTTGCAAAGATGGAATGGTTAATCTTGTAAGATTAATTGCAGTATGCCATGCAGAGTCTTTGTGTCACTGTTGGCGGAAGGTTTTCAAAAGGGGGGGGGGGACTTCCTAGTTTCATGAGCTAACAAGCAAAAAAAAAAAAAAAAGGCCGCGAATGCAACTTCTGGTGCCACTTCCAGGTTTCAGCTTACAAGCAAAAAAAAACAAACAACAACAACAAAACAACAAAAACAACAAAACAAAACAAAAAAGTATTCAGCGCAAAAACAGATCCTAATGGTGCTCACACTTCGAGGTTTTTATCTGATGTATTTCTTTCTAGTGCCACTTACACACTTTCGGGTAAAGAAAGTTGGGGGGGGGGGGGATTGGGACCCGAAGTGGGGACACCTTATAATGTTTTCCTTTGTATGGTGCCGAAAAAGTAGGGGCCCGAGTCCCCCTGGTTCCTGTGGCCATATGTATAGCATCCAATTCTTTCTTGCACAGCTCTACATTACTGTTGTTTTTTAGTTGGATTATCAAAGATGACATAACATGTATTTGGTTTACTTTTGTACTTAATAGATTTAACGCAGGAATCGCAACACTACAACGCCAAGGAAGAAATAAACCTTGCCAACATTTCGCAAATTCCAGAAAGGTCTGCTGCCATATGTCGCTGCCACCTAACCTGCAACTGACCTGTAATGGATCTGCCAAAGAACAATACTGTGAGTTGATCACGAAACTGCTGTGCCTCATTTTTTTTTTTTTGCATTGTATGTTCAGATGTATTATTTATGGAACTCTTTAATGCATCAATCTTTATACATACACACAGTGCACTCATGTTCTAATAAATAACGTTACAACAAAATTGAAATTGAGGCCATAATGTTATTGGCTCTACATTTGTTGCTCTATTGTTTACTTGTTTGGTTGTAACAAAACTTTGATAAAACGAAAGAAAACTGTAGGCCCTGAGGACCTCATTATAACAGGAGTCCAGTGTATACTGGGCCAAATACACTGTACCGAATTGCTGATGCAGTCACTGCATCAACATAAAAGGAGGATGATCCTGGACAAGACATTTGTCCCAGTATACGACTGGACTGGTCATCTCTCTTCTCTCAATCAACAGTTGTTCCCAGTTCAAGGTTAATCTGCATTTTTCATTGAATGTGAAAACTCTGTACATGATCAGTATGGCCTTTTTCATGGAGAGGGTTGATGGCCCCCACAAGTAATTTTGACTTCACCTGTTCTTCATTGGCATATATTTCATCCAGATGGCAGAACATTTTCAAATTTTCAGTGTAGAGTGTATGGTCTATTAAAGTTCTAGAATTACATTGTACATGTAGTATAGCATTGTTTTGAGATTGTTACCCTACAATCAAATTTAAGCTTAAGAGGGTGTGTAGAGTGTGTTGTGCTTGTGATTTGTCAGGAAAGTGCAACCCATAGAAATGTTCAATTTGGTGTTTTCCTTCTTCCCAGAAATTAATCTTCTCAATAAATGTATGATATATTGTACATTTTTGTATCACTATACAGAGGAGAGTGTAACACTTTTGTTGTTGTTGTTGTTTTCCCCCAGGTATTCTGCATGACTGAGGCACCTTCTTCAGCTATCTTCGTGGAATGAATCGCTACCACTTCACTCAGTTCTACAGATGCATCCATGATGAAACCTTTGTCCAGGGCAATCAACTACAGTCTGAAACAGTCTTCATAAAATCAATGTAGAATACTGGCCGGTAATATTGTAAAGAACACTTCATGGAATGATTTTAAAGAAATCACTGTAGATTTACAACCCTGTGGCTACTTGTATGATGATGAGTTAATACTTGTATCTGCTTTGCATTGTGTATCATCCTCTGCCTAAATGACTAAAACACTAAAAAAAAAATGTATTGTTTTGTATGCTGACACTTTGTACAGTACTATCATCCTCGAGGTTGTTATAGAAATTCTTGCAGCTATAACAGAGTAGTTTGGTTTTCTTGTCATTCTCGCTTATGAATATAAGCTGCATTTTGATGTTTTGGATGGAAGATGAATTTTAGCCTTGAGCCAGCACTGAGAATTACACTGTAGTACAGTGGTATCATTCAAGCTTTCTGTATAAAGCTGGACAATTCCTGTACCTTCCTGTTTTATGCCTCTCCTATCCTGCCTATGCTATCGTACTATTATCTCTGAGTGTTCCTCTGTCTTCTATCATATCTCGTACTATATACAATGTGATTCTAGTTACAAATGCCATCCCTATATCGATGGAATAGACATATCCCCATACTTTTGGTTAATTGGATGCTGTTAGAGGAAGGAGGGAGGGGGGTCCTTTTTCCTTTTTTGCTTGTCACAATTTGCATGTGTGTGTGTATTAGTGGTGTTGATTATATATTTTATTGCAGTTTCAGCAAACTTGGTATCCTTCTTTTCCATCTGTTATGTAACAGGTGAGGATACTAACCTTTACAATTATTGTATGTAAACATTAGCCATGTAAAGATGTGTTCACGGAAATCCTACTAATATTTGTGTACTGTGCTTTGATTACTTGTTAATGATCTTTATCTTTTTTGAAGGTTTCTAGATAATCTTTAATTTATGAAGTATTTTCATTCATTTGCATAGACATGTAGCTGGAAAGTATTGTGGCCATTTTGTTTCCTTCTATGCATGTGGAAACTAACCATGAAGGTTTTGTAATGTACATGTATACTTTTTATTCGACTGTTTAATTTGTTTTACCTGAATTCACTGTGTTGTAACTGCTTGCACATGCAACATCTGGAATTAACAGCTCTGATTTCTTTAGATGATAAAAGTGTACTTTTTGCACAACGCACATGGATTGCAAATGTTTCATTTTTTTCTTCTGCTTGGGGGAGATTTTTATGTTTATTTTTTGTCATAAAGAAATTCTTATAGGGAAATAAAATGATGTAATGATAATATAATGACAGACCTTTGATACATTTCTTTTTTCATCAGGGAATATTGTTTTCCCTTATTTACAAAATTTGAATATACATTGTATTTCATTACTGTATGAGTATATGCTATGTACATGTATTGTATTTAACTTTTTCTATTGTACATGTATTACATTATAATGCAAAAACTTGATTTGACTTAATCTTTGTTTTGAATGATAAAAACCTAGCCTTTAAAATCAATACATGTGCATTTTTGTGTGAATGCAGATATGCATCCATCTTGACAAATGAAAGTGACAAGTTTGTATGTTCCAAATGATGAATTGTACTTAGATAATGTACGAAAATGGGGATTTTCTCTTTATTTAATTTTCCTCGTTTTTGATCATCCCAAGACTTTATTAAACAAACATGAAATGTAATCATCTGTGATGCAGAGATGTTTTAATTTCTCTGTACAAAGTGTGTGCCAAACATGAAGTATGAGCAGCATGTACAATGAATTGGTGGTGGCATTGTTAAGGAGTATGTGTTGGCATTGCTAAGGAGTATGTGTTTGATTGAACAACTGTGAACACTGTGCTGTACTTTAAGCTTGAACATCTCCATTATTTCAGCAGGATATATAATATATGTAATATTGTATGTAATATTGTATATTATATATATGTCTATTTAATGCATGTATTATATGTATATATATATATATATATATATATATATATATATAATATATGTAACCCATTAAGGAGGAAAAATAAAAACCAGGGAGCGTACATGCACCGCAAAGGGTTCAATTTTGATATCTGAAAAGTTCAAGAATTAACCCTTTTGGGTGGAAGAATGAACCTTTTTACAACCTTGAGGTTAAACAATGTATCCTTCAGAGGTTCAATTTTTAACCTGCCTGGGTGCAAAAAATAAACCTTGAGGTTCAGTTTTGAACTCAGAGGGTTCATTTTTATGGAATTCAAAATTGAACCCTAGACAGGGGTTCAAATTTTGAGGGAAAAGGGTTCATTTTTATGGGGTTCAAAATTGAACCCTAGACAGGGGTTCAAATTTTGAGGGAAAAGGGGTGCTGCTATTGCATCACGCCTAGAGGTTCAATTTTGAACCCTGATTTCTTAGTGTGTAGTATAACACGTAGGTTGCTTGTAAACAAGGAGGTCCTCGGCGCAGTTGGCCAATCGTGAACACGTACATTGTATTTCGATCACGTGTCTTGGTACATGTAAGCAACAAGGCTGTTTACGCGTCTGGGAGACGATTTGCATAAACTTACGCATGTTTCAGACGAATTTATGAATGAAAGTGAGTAGCATGACATCATGCCATGACCATATTTGGAATAGCAGCGGTAGAGCTTTCTGTAGGTACCAAATGTGTCAGGGTTCAACGCAGAATATCTAAGACACGATCGCCAAAAGAACAGTCATTTTCGCCGGTAAGCGAAGGCGATTTGGTCTTTAGACGTAAGATTTTGGCCAACATTTGAGATTGACATCCCACTTTTCTCTTCAAAATTCCACATTTTGTAGGCTGTATTTCGAAATGTTGTTGATATCAATCAGAAACCTAGAAGATTTCCCCTACAACGTGATACCAAAATGTCAATTTGGTCCCTGAGGTAGGTCATTTTTTTACTTTTTCGGGCTGTAGCGCGAAATCACATTTGCCGAGAAGTTTCGGGTTTTGCCAGACCGGGTCTCATATAGCCGTACGGCAAATCAGCTCATACACATTAGGTGACGTCGCTCAAATCCGATGTTTCTTGTAGCGAACGGAGCTACGTGGTCATGGAAATTGGGTGTTTTTTCAATCTCAAAAACAGTTTGTGGGTAAAGTTACATCGTTTAAAAGATATCCAGTTTTGTTAACTAGCTTCTTAGCTTTCCGTAGATATCAAACTTGTCATATGTCTAGATTCTCTTTATAAATTTCTGCATTAAGCGCTTCAATAGACCCTGTAACTTCAGCGCCTCTTTTCTCTGTTCACACTTTTCCAGAGTGTGTGCTTTCTTTCCAATATTTAGATAGGTTAGAAGAGTCCATTTGAATTGAGTTATACATCATTTAAAGGTTAGAGTTTGCTCTTTCAGAATCTGCCCTTAACTAAAAAAATCCATGTATGGTGACTTTTTGTTGGTTTTGTGATGCAGGTTCACATATCATCTCCATCGTCATCAGTTTCATACTTGCTCGAGTGTCCTCATCATTGTAATAATCACTGCCGCAACGGCAAAGATCAGCGCAGGATCTGGAAGAACAATGGATTTTGTATTGAAATCTAAGCATCTCAATGATGGCCTTTGGAGCTGGGAGGGCATCTGTCATGGTTGGTTTCATCTGGCCATCGGACTCTTTGCAGTAGCCATACAAATAATAATGGAATCTTGTAATGCGCCATGTCTGTCACACAGTGGCACTCCTGGCGCAGAAAGGAAGACCTCCTCTCACATTGCTTTGTTAAGGAAATTGAAAGAAATTGAAAGAAAGCACAGTTACTAAAATAAAAACGTCTTGAGTTCCCTCTTAAACAGAGGGAAAGAGGTCTCCATTCTCAGTTTCAAAGGCAATGAGTTCCAGAGAGAAGAGTCAGACTGGATGAAAGCTCTGTTGCCCCATGGATGATGAGTACGGGGAACTCGAAGGGTGTGAGCAGTGGATGAACGAAGAAATCTAGTTGGTTTGTACCTAAGGAATAGTTCCTGAAGGTAACTGTGTGCTGTGCCATGTAAAGAACGGAAAACCAGGATCAAAATCTTGTAGACAATTCGCTTGTCAACTAGAAGCCAGTGTAATAAGGAGGACGTGAGAGATGTGTGAAGTTTTCTTCGTTAGACAGAAGCAGAGTTCTGCGGGGAATTCAACTGAGGATCCTGCAGAGCCATGCGGGACTGTCCCCGCAATCTGGCTAGGATATGGACTCTCAGTGCAACTTGTCTCAGAGCTCCAAGGGTACGAGGTAGTCAGATTTCTCTGTTAACTTGCTTGCGTGATCACAGTCAGCAGGGGTGGCCACTCACGTGCCACCTCTGTGAGCAGTGGTAGGGCTCCGACCAAGGTCAGTCGCTTGCTTGAAGATATTTATGTGTGTGTGTGTGTGTGTGTGTGTGTGTTTGTGTGCGTAGGGGGGGATCTTAACACCCCCACAACCCCTGTTACGCAGGTGCCTACACCCCACCCCCCCCCTACACACACACTGAGAAAAAAAAATGTTCTGTGTTTCCTGTGGTTCATGCTCGAATACCTAGACAGTTCATTATTCTTAAATCAAATATTTATACAATTTTACCACGTATTCGTTACTAAATAAGTAACTATTTGCAAGAATTGCTGTAAGAAATGTCTTAACACACTTCAACTAGAAGCATTCTATTCTTTGTCCGTGAAAATGGCAGTTTAGCTGTTAAAGTAAAAGCTCTTTGTCACATAGAAGTTAGGATGTACTAACAAAAGCATTATTCACAGCCAGTTTGTGAATCTAAGATGGCAGCCATAAATGTCTTGGGGCGAATGGAAACACTGTTTTTCTGATTGATTGTAACATAAAGTCTCCAACATGTTTAGTTTCATATTCTCCACTAAATTCCAACGAAAGTTAAAATGCAAACACAGGGAACCAGACTATGATTTGTTGTTGTTGTTGTTGTTGTTGTTGTATGTATCTAAAGAGTAATTTTTAGAAGACTTTCTTTTTTTTGTAGTATCTTGTAGGTTTGTTTGTACAACATAAAAAGATAATATTACCATGACGAACATAATCATAACAAAGTACAGCGTATTGATAACTAATATAAAATCCATGGTATACAAGGTATAGGATAAACTAAATGGAAGGCCGAGGATATGAAGTGTCATGAAAATCTAGCCTGAGCGAGATAATGACAAGAAATGAAAACTTCTTTAGCGGTGTGGATAGCTTTCTGATTTTGTTTTTGTTTTTAACACAGAAATAAATGATAGTGCGTTACCACTCCATTAAAACGCCAAAGATAAAAAACCAAACCAAAGGGAGGTAAAGTCATACAATATACTATGATGCAAGCACCTCACGTCTAAGAAGTTATTAGTTATAATTTCATACAACATTATACTTAACTTCAAATTTGAATCAATTACGATTTGTAGTTGCGGTAGATTCACCAATATCCTCCGGTATTGAATTCCTAATAAGCCGGCCTTGATTTAAAAAAAAAAAGGAAAAAAGAAAATCTCCTGAAAATTAGTATTATTTCTGGTGAAATAAGTTTGAATATGGCACTTTAAAAGTGAAACAATTCAGAATATTGTCTAAGGGATTAATGTACCCTAAATGTACAAGATCACCTCATGAATACCTTTACTCTTAGAAAGTACAAAATATGTGTGTGTAAAATATCCACGAAGTGTGAACTCCATATATAGGCTGAGGAATTGATAACTCTTTTTGCACGTTCTTGTAAATTCTTATCGGACGTTTTGCTATTTAAAAACTCTGCTTGAATACATCTACATATGCGTTTGCAGCACTTTCCCTAACAGAAGGACGTAGGCCCTATATATATATATATATATATATATATATATATATATATATAAGGCGTTGGCGTTCCATGCCAAAGACCCGGGTTCGAGTCCCGGCGGAGACCAATTTTTCAACTCTTGTGCTTTTCCGAAAAGGAGGAACAGTAAGAGGAATAATAATGTCAAAGCTACGCACCGATTTTCTCCTTCCTTTCTCATATCTCACATATATATATATATATATATATATATATATATATATATGTGTGTGTGTGTGTGTGTAATAAACATATCGTTATCTCGAACTTATCCATCGCCATTGCATTGGTTATTTATACTATTGATACTGCATTGTTATATCCTATTAACAAAACGTATACTTCATTTAGTCATTTTGTAGTCCTTATCAAAAGTCAAAATGATAAAGTAATGGATGCAGCAAAGTTGATTGTCTATTAAGGTATCTTTTGTGCCAAAATTTTTACTTACCGCAGTAAAACGCCAAGATAGTGTTGAAAACGCATATGAGAAGTTTCCGTAGCAACGCAATTGCCGTCATTGTTCTTTTGACCTTACTGGTGCTGAAGTGCTTAGCAGCTGCAGACGGTATGAGACGACCTATAGACTTGCCAGTGACTTGAGAGAACACAACTGATCAATGGAGGCAGATATTCTGCGAGTATATAGATGCTTCCCTATAATCAATTGTTTAGGATTTCTCCTTGGTATATCATCACTGCAGTGACAGTCACTTAGAATAATGAACACTTTTATTCTCCGCCGAGCCAAGGTGTGTAGGTTGGAAATATCAAAAGTAGCCAGGAAAATATCCCATTATCCGCATGCTTTCTGTGATATTGATGGGATAACAACGAGGTTTCCATCAGGGTTGCACGACCTTGTCTTTCTTGCCAGCTTTTCTTTTCTTCATTTTCCCACTGCTTATTCATAATGAAGGCCTGCGATGCTGTAATTGTTTTTGTTGTTGAATGAAAAGCAAGGATACTCCGACCTCTTATACGTGACGGGTAAGACGTGTTTAACATGTTTGGAAGCCAGTTTAGAAGGGTATTAGATTCAGGGAGGGTATATTATATTCACATAGGTAGGGGAAATCGGGTCTTGTTGTGTCACGGGTATGCTGTTGCTTGATCGTTTTCGCAAAATCTAAACAAGAGACGACGTTTAAAGAGATGGTATAGCATTAATTTTGTTGAGAAGAGGATTTAGCTTTTAACTTTTTTGGAGAAACTTGAAAATATGAAAGAGCGTGCAATATTAGGAGGAATTCAAAGTTTATTCGATGAAAATCAGTTGGCAATGTAAAATGCTAGAGGCATCCAAAAACAAAGTAAATCGAATCAATCCCAATAAATAGTGAGATCCACCTTTTATCGGGATTGCGTTGTTTTTTTTTATATCTCTTCCATTTCAAAACCAATTTTCACCAAATAATCTTTGAATTTACTTTAAGATTTATTTTCACTGTCATATTTAATAAGAGCTTTTTCATCTTCTCACAAAGAGGTTGGAAACCTAAGCCCCATCTCCATTAAATACATATATGTGTATATGATATGCATATGCAATGTATATACATACATCTTATATACCATCCAGACATTACCTTACATAAAGATGTATCACATCAAGACATTATTATAACATAGACAATGTGTTTTGCAGCACAAACCAACAAAAAGTCGCCATACATGGGCTTTGAGCCAGGAACTGACTCTAAAAGAAAAAAACTTTAAGCTTTAAAATGATGTATATACTCAATTCAATGGACCTATCTTAATCTAACCTATCTTAATATTGCAATGAAAATACATACTCTGGACAAGTGTTTACTGAGAAAGCAGGCTCTGACGACATTAGAGAAATTTTGGGGAAAAATACTTACTTAGCAGAGATGCTTTGAAGATTAGGTCTTTTCAATCTTTATAAGCTCACCTTGCTATGCATTTTGTAATGACTGGGGGATGTAAAACTGCCTATCAACCTCGATTTTTACACTTTTGTTTAAAGCATAATTTAATCTTCTCATGACTGATTCCAACTTTCAATTCAGTAGCACAATCTATTTCAAATTTGCAAGTGAGGAGTATCTAAAGGATTCGATTTTCTTTTCTTTTTTTAATGAAAAAGGGCCTCTGACACATACCTGATCAAACTATTTTACAAATAATAAGTGTTCTAGAAATATATATATATATATATATATATATATATACATATTCACAGATTATTTCAATGAGAAAACAATGCACACTTTGAATTGGCAACAAAGAAAAAATGAAGCGATGAAAAAGAAGATCTACTGCAAAGCGGAGTGTGTAATACGTGGATCATTCAGAAAAACGAAAAAATGATAACACCAATAACATATTATATGCAAAATTCATCTATCGTAACGCAAGTTCTAGTTCTATCGTAACGTAAGTTGTATACATGTGTGTATATATATTATATTTAAAAAAAATATGTTAAGTGTTGACGATAAAAAAAAGAATATCGCAAGCAGTTCTTGGTTTAAAGACATTGTTTATCAGTGGGAGCAGTGATTTTAAAATATACTTTTTCCCGGTCAATTTCATACTTTTGTCATTCAAATTCACACAGTGCACGCACTCGAAAATATTCGGGCATTCAAGTTCAGAATCCGAGCGATCAATTTCATTAGTTGGCGTTCTATTTCGTTTTCGTGAAATCAAATTCACGATTGGGCATTTAATTTCAAAATGCGAGCCCCGACTTTCCTACTCGTGCATTCAAATTCATGCGATAGTCATGTGATAGTCCCATCGAGCTTGTTTGGAGCGTTCAATTTCATTTTTAGGCGATCAAGTTCCTACTTCGTGCAATCAATTTAAGGAGGAAAATGGTGTAGACTTTTTAAGAAAGGAAAAAGGGCCAACACAACCAATGAAGGCTTGCATATAGTGTAATTATGATTGTTTACAGGTTCTACATTGTTCTCTGTTCATGTATTCTGTGTTTTTCATCTCAATTAATTACAAATTGTAATGTCCAATTTCCAGTGCATCCAAACAACACAACGACAATCATATTTCGTGATGTTAATGCATGCTGACAACGCCCTAACACCAACCACATAATGACAATTCAAATTTAAAGACAAACTGACACACAATGATCTCACATAGTCCCGCAAAAGTAAACCAATACGACAGCAATACACAACAAGCAAGACGTATAAAATATTCATGTATCACTTTCAATATAGTCGAAATTGTTGGGGGGGGGGGTCCTCGAATGTGTCAACTAACCCTCCGTATTATGCTCGTCTGTAGGCCTATACAGTGCCTAATGTTTGTTTATTAGTTTCATTTACCATCGATGATCAAAGAAGATTGCTGGATAACCCATATTCAGCTGCAAAAGCTTGTCTTCCATATAGGGTCCAGTTGGATGTAAGCCTTTGCACCCTGCTATTTGCGATGAATAAATGAAGTGGGATCTTTTACGTGCATGAGTTGTGACTCTCTCACACATGGGACCTCCATATTATGTCCAATCCGAGGGACATGTGCCTGTACATTCATTTTCGCTAAGCATGAGTTCAAAATGTTCAATGAACAGGTGGACCTCTACTGCAAAATAAGTAATCCCAATATATTCAAAGCCAATTGAAAAACACATGCATACGCACTACACGGCCCCAAACGAACTGAATTCAGGACTTCTTTTAAATTGAATGCAGTTATTTGGAACATGGTTGCCTATTCACGAATTAGAATGACCGACGAGATTCCGTCGCCAGCTTGACATTAATTTGAATGCTCATTGATGAAATGCGTGCTCCTCTCTTAAATTTGAATGCACCGATAGTGAATTTGAATGTTCCGATAGTGAATTTGAATGCTCGGATAGTGAATTCGAATGACGGGATTTAGAATTTGATTGCTGATTCAGTGCTGCGAGCGTGGAATGCGTGAAATCGAATGCTCGGAATAGGAACTTGAATGACAAAATTATGAAATTGACCGGGAAAACCTATATTATTACTTTAGATGCATTTCTATAGTTTGTATCACAAAACACCTACCATAACATAAGAATTTCGCAACAAAGCCACAAATATAGGGAGAAATTTCTCAATAAGCCATAACTGTAGACGATTCATTCTAGAAACGATTTTTAAATAGAACTACTCTCATTATGTATATATTTAACAATAATTAGCATTGATTATATTGATTAAAATTCTTACATCGGTTGTTTCTATCCTTAACCCACATGTTTTTAGAACTATTTTGAAGCGTTAAAGCATTTTTTTTTCTTCATCGGCAAATGGTGAAGAATGGCAACATCCCATAGCAACAGCCAATCAGGAAGATGGATTCTTGTCATTACCATTACAATTGCCCTTTCCAGAAAGAGTGGCTGTCATATCAAGTTTTTATGAAATATGGCCCTGATGATCTACATGTTTTAGCAAACATATTGGAACGCTAAACCAGTGAAATTCCAGAAAATACAATGGCAAATTAATGGTGACAGTAAGGGCGCTATTGCCAGTAACTATTAACGTCACTTTATTGTAATTCCGTTTTCCACGGATGTGTTTGTTAATACTGAGATTCACATCCCACAGAAGGAATGGAACTTCCAGTCCCCGTCGGAGCCGAATCCCGTCCAAACGCCGACATAATTGATCTCAGATGTGCCGGGATCAACTACATCTACCAGAGCAGTGTCGTCGCCATAGCGACCAAGTTTCAGGGTGCCGTCCCGGAAGGTGACCCAGTAGCGGTCGAAAGTAGGACGACCGGACAGGATCATACCCGGCTGGCTATCTTTGATTGGGAGACCGCAAGTATCAAACGACAAGCAGAGTCGTATTCCCCCGCCAACATTTTCCCAGCCTCCAACTACTACGGACGCCAACATATACAGACAGAAAACAAATAAACAAGCAAAATATTAAACTAATATTCAAAAATGATTTTTTTAATATATTTATTTTACAAATTATTAATTGATACTCTATCTGTGTCGACAATGCCTATCACTGCTACCACCAGTTGTGTTTCGGAGTTTCTGTTTAGAGTTACCGTAACACTCATTTCGGAATTTTCCTGCTGTATCATTGGGCATCAACAAAATACCACAGAGCATTGCCTCCCTTTACAGTTACCCCTTGTTAAGATTGGGGCCCAAAAATTCACCCCCTAACCACGCTAATAGTCACTCTGGCCCAGGAAAATTACGCCTCTCATTGTTTGTTTGTTGTTTTGTTTTTTGAACATCGTTATTTGAATTGGAAAAGAAATAAAACCTTTTTTTTTTTTTTTAGTTTTAGGATAAAATGGATTGTATGGTTTGGGTTAAGACCTAACTTCAGGTTTCTAAGATTTTTTTTTCTTTTTAGGTAATGAGAAACCTCATATGAAATATGAAAGAGCATGCAGATTCAATGTTTATTTGATGAAAATTAGTTTTTAAATGACTGAGATAAACATAACAACCATAATAAAAGGTGGGACCAATCTTTTATTACGATCGCTTTGTCTTCTCTGTTCCCTTAATGTCTCAGGTACTCCAAAATCGATTTTCATCATATAAACTTTGAATTTTCCAAGAATGGTATGTTATATTTCATAAAAGGTTCCTTTGCATCTAGACCACAAACACGATATAGACGGTGCTCATTAACGTTGGTAATATAGGGCAATTTGTTAATCTGTCACAATAGAAACTACACGACGCAAAAATTATAAATTGAAATATTTTTCTTTCCTTTGACGTTCCAAGATTCGGATCTTTTTTTTTTTTTAACAGCTGCTCCCCTACATCCGCTCTCTCTGTAAGCATGACGTGGTACCTAGGCCTATATAAAAGGTGGAAACACTCTTTCACAAGGTATTTTACCACGTTTGTACCACTAGCTAACAGTGCGTTATGATGACGATGAACCGACCAACATGAAATATGCAGATGTGATTCTTTAATATCGTTTTATTTACTTTTGTCGTGTTTGTACCTCTTATATCGCTTTCCCTTTAAAGTACAAGTCCACCTTCATAACATGTGGATTAAATGAATAAAGCAATATTATTAATAGATCACATTGGTGAAAGTTTGGGGAAAATCGGACAATGCGTTCAAAAGTTATGAATTTTAAAAGTATCTGTGCGGTCATTGCTGGATAAGAAGACTAGTATCTGACTACTGTGTATGATGTCACATGCGTAGAACGATGTAAGGAAAATAAAGAGAGAATTTCACAAACTGTATTTTTTTTAATGCACATTTCCTCGACTTGTCACTGACGTATTCTAAGGGTAATATCATTCCCCCTGCCCTCTGAAAGAGACATGTCAAGCGTTCTTTTGTTATGCGAGAAAACTGAGAATATGTTGAATTTTCTTTATATTTTCTTTATATCGTTGTACACATGTGACGTCACAAGCTGTAATATCTCTAGCTGTAACTGAGCAGAAACTTCAAAAATTCATAATTATTGAACGCATTCTTCGATTTTCCTCAAACTCTCACTGATGTGCTCTACTGATATTGCTGCATTCACTCCACCCACATGTCTATGAAGGTGGACGTGTCCTTTAATACTAAGCATTGTCACTTTTTATGATACATGAATATGTTGGTTTATAAGGCCAAAAAAAAATGCTTTATTTACACACCAAGCAAATAAAACGCTAAAATAAATCTCGAAATAAAACATATAAAATCTGTAACCTCAATTGGAGGTACTCACTTATTTCATACATGCTAGGTGTTTCTGCATTGATGCTTGACAGACCAATATGCGCATTTTGATTTGCGCTGACCTCAAAGTCTAGTAACGTCAAATTCTCAGGGACTTTCCACCCGGGAAACGTGTATTGTCTCGTCTCACCAACGTCCGCTGTGTGTAGTGTCGAACAATCTGAAGAATTCAAAGGCATATAGAAACTGACCTCAGTGATTTCTTAAATCTTTAGCCGTTTGTACCCAATAATAATCTTTTTTTTTTTCTTCACGTGAGTCGCATAAGTAGTTTGAAAATTTCACAGAAAACATGGTAACTCTAATAATGCAATGAAGATTGTCATAAAATAAGCAAGTATCGTCATTTTGTTGGTGGCCAAAGAAGTCATTATTAAACAAAAGGAAGTATTTGTTGTGCAATCCAGTGAAATATTTGTATCATAGGGTGAAATCAAGTGGCGATTAATGATCCGTTTAAGTGACCTTAACAATTTGAAGCTACCGTAATCTTATGCAAGATGTAACAGGGAAAATAGAATAACATCGTATGTCTATGCGATGATATGCATAGTGTTTCAAATCATGAGCACTAATGCCAATGATATCCCCGAAACGGGTAATTCAGTATTTTGCTCACTGCATGTTGGTCCGAAGAATTCAGCGGTGCAGATGCAAGCAAATCCTGTTACGGTCTCCGTACAGGTTCCTCCATTCAGACAGGGGGATGAATCGCAGGCTGTTGAAAAAAAAAAAGGCAAACAATCATATTATATAAAAACACATAAGGTACACAGCGCTCCGCGTCCCATCTACAGTGTAAGGCATACATGGCATATCGACCATCGCTGGGCGCAATGACCTGATAATAATAATAATAATAATAATAATAATAATAATAATAATAATAACAATAATAATAATAATAATAATAATAATAATAATAATAATAATAATAATAATAATAAAATAATGGTTATGATAAGTTTACAATTATTATCATCCTTATTATCATTATTATTATTATTATTATTATTATTATTATTATTATTATTACTATTGGTGTTGTTGTTATCAATACTATTATCATCAACATTTAAGGTTTTCATTATCCATGGTCCGATGGCAGTCTCTTCATTGTTGCCACTGCTCTCCCTGAGGGTTCCGCCATTAGTATTATCCTGGCGTTGCCAGGTACCCATTTATACTCCTCATGGGTCGAGAGGGACATGGTGGGTAAAAACATCTTGTCGAAGGACGAAAGCACTGGGATGGAATCGAATTCGTTACCTCCGATTATAGGAGCCCGGAGTCATCCACTGACCTAACGGTACTGCCATATGGCAAGGTCCGTCCATCCACAGCTGCGACTGAGTTTTTGACAAGTGGTTTACCATTTCCGCAAAGTCTGACTTCAATTTGCAAGTAAGATTAATTTGTCACAAACACACGTATTATACAAACGCGCGCATGATAGCATATCAAACATTTTTTTTCCACTTGGATGTTCATTATTCTACATCAAACATACATTCATCAAAACACATAATACATCATAATATTTCAAACAAAGTGATTTGAAAAACAGGCAATGGAATATCGTGACTCCGATCATCACATCATAATATCAAGAGAACATGTGTCTAAACAGACATCTGGGTTTTTTTTTTCTGAAATAGCCCACAATCTGGCAACATACTGACACTCGCTCACAAAATATATTGAAGTTTCAACATATTATCAAACATGGTGTTTTGCATTAACTGTGTCATTTACACCATACAAAACATGCCCCTATGCAACGGGCCTGCCAGACTTCCAGGTAAAATTTCGTTTTCCTTGTATAATACATATCTGAAACTGGAAGCAGTTGGAGGATTTGCCTATAGACGAGATAGAGAAATACAATATTATCTGTTACACTGTCAAATTAAAGATACGGTTTACCATTGGGAGCAGTAATTAAAAGAAAAAGGTTCGATATAATAATAATAATCATAATAATAATAATAATTATACATACAATTATTTCTATAGCGCCGTTCTCCACTTTGATTAAATGATCAAGGCGCTTTACAATTGTACATCAAAGCAAACAGACTGAAGATACAAGTACATCACCGTAATAGAAGAAGATGAAGAAGCAGAAGGAAAAAAAAATACATGAAAGTCTGTCTTCAAAAGGCACTGGTCTTCAAAATACACTGCTAAACAAATAGGATTTTAAATTACTCCTGAAAGATGTTATAGAGCTGGAGTCTTTCAGCTCACGAGGAAGTGAATTCCACAGTGTTGGTCCATCGTGAGCGAAAGCTCGTTCCCCCCAAGATTTCCTAGAAAACAGAATATGTAAGAGACCTGAAGCACATTTGATGCACATGTGTAGGTTAGGTGTATCACAAAACATCTTACCATATGAACAGCTGATGAACATTTTGCAATAAAGCCTAAAATATAAAGAGATATCACTATATTTTCACAATAAACCATAACTTTAGGCGGTTTAGTATAGTTTTTTTTTTTTAAATTATAACTATTGTTCATATTTTGCATATTTGACAATACCTTGATTATACTGATTCAAATTCTTGCATTGGTTATTTATATCCTTACTCTCTATTTTAGAACAACTTTGAGGAACTAAAGCTGGAGTTTTGTTTCATCTGCAAAATTAATGGTAAAAATATCCCTTTAAAACTGAGATGCCTTCGTCGGTGATCTGTGATAGGACACATTTCTAAAAGAGACGACGTTTTTTTTTTTTTTTTCACGGTCCTTGTTTGTTGTTGTTGGTCTGCCTGATTTCAAACATTTCCTTCGCCCTTTAATGACTCCGAGAGAAGGCAATTAAGCATTATCATCAGTTACTTCAACTCCTTTGTCAAACTCTGGGAGAACGTATACTGGGAGCGGAGAAAACTCAGCCTTGCAGCGAGGCTAAAGGTTCTTGTGTAATAAACTTGTGTGTAGCAACCCTGACAAGAAAAAAAAAAGAAGATGAATGGTATACCATTTAAATTGCCATTCATTTACCCTTGCGTATCTACCGCTTGAAACATTCTGGTTTTAAATGGTAAACTGGTCACTCTATCAATCATTTACCTTTCATAATTAAACCCTTTGTTTACCAATCACCATCCATTTACCATCCACCCTTTACTATTCACCATTCAGAACTACCATTCAGACTAATTGTAAAGTGGAACATCTAATCTGCATATCACTGACCATTCACTCTACCATTCATTAACCTTCCACCCTTCATTTTGTATTCACTTTTCATTTACCATTCATCATTCAGACCATTCCCGACCTTATTTCATTTTCGACAGCCGGAGTCTCCTTTTCGACAGACGGAATAACGCCACAAATGTTCGGAATAATAAACTCTATTTTTTTTTTCGAATTGAATTACATCTGATCTATTATAAGAAAATGTCTCTTCCGGAGTAAGGAGCTTTTGGAATAGCGAATTTTATTTCATTTCGGAAACATAACAATTCCTCGGAAATGGACCAAGGAACAGAACGCAGAGCGATTTCTATTTAAAAACTGTAAAATGTAAAACATTCGCCCATGCACGGACGCTCGGTAAATGAATGTTCTGCTATGAAATTTCGTATGCGATCTGCATTTCTTTAAGACGGAGAACTTCTCAATCATTTTTCCTTTATTACCCGCGCTGGAAAATGACATTGTTACATAAAACGAGAATTTTGTTTTAACCGAATTCGTTGTAAGTGAACTTAGCAAAATAGATTTTAGTGATGACACTTTTGGAAACTGAATTGCACTTCGTTGTAGCGAAATTTCAGCATTATTGTGTCGGTTGCCACGGGAGTACAACGTATAAGCCTAGGCTAGCACATTAGCACGTGTGAGACTCTCACTCTAAGGGTGGGATTTCACGGAGCACGCAAATGTTTTGCGAAGGAAGCGAATGGCAAAATCCAGCTTTCGTATTTTAGTCTGCAAAAGATCGCAAAACCAACGTGAGGGTTCGGAAGCGTCGTCAATTGTTCGCAAATGTGTTTTTTTCTTCGGCGAGAATTTCAAAAAAGTTTGAAATTTTTTGCGAACCTTTTCCGCACACCTGGTCGAGATTTGCTCGTGAATTGTTCTCGAAAGTGTCTTTAAAGCCTCGTCATATGCGCAAGACCTTCGCAAGACACGCGCGATGTTCGCAAAATGTTCGTGAAACAACAAAAAAACAGACTCCGAAACTTTGGAGAATGTCTCGCGTATGTTACTCGAAATCTGCAAAGTTTTTCCGATCATTTTACGACGTAATCGCAAACTGTTCGCGTACCTTTTGAGACATTCTCGCGAACGTTTAGCGCACGTTTGGGGGATGTATGACCTTAATTGAGCTATATGTACGTTTTCTACAAATAAAAATCGTAGCATACACCTAAACATCAAACAATAACAACTATAGTAACAAAAGAAATCAAAGAGTAGCAAAGAGAAAGAAGTGTTTGATATACAAAATAAATCACAGAATACAGTTAAAATTATTCTAAAGTATATAAAATGTCATTTGAAGTATAGAGATTATGTGTTGGAGGAGCTGCAAAAAAAAAATCATATGCTTTACTAGTGGAGGAGATACGTCCTAGGGAAAAAAAATGTAGGCAAGCACACAATAGAAAAATGAGAGAAAAAAGAAAGGAGAAATAGAGGAAAGAAAAAAAAAATCAACTGAAGACAGCTTCCACCTCTCCTTGGGTACATTTTCTCCCATGATTATTGAAAATTTTTCGTTGTTCGCATTTCCGTCGCGTGTTCTTCGTGTACATAACATGCTGTACTTTAGCAATGATACACACGACATTCGCACATGTATACGTCGTGGAAACTTTGCACAAATTGCGCAAGAATAGTTTTCGGCTTCATTGTCGGAAAACATTCGGAGAAAAACTTTTCCGAATGTTGGATTTTGTCATTCGCGTCCTTCGCAAATCGTTCGCGTGCTCCGTGAAATCCCACCCTGGATTTCACGGAGCACGCGAACGATTTGCGAACATTTTTAAAATCACTGCTCCCAAAGGTAAACTGGACCTTGAACATAAATGAGTATTTCGGTATACAGGCGTATGTGAAAATGCTAGGGTAGCAAAAATAACATCAGAGCCGTTTGTTTGTTTGTTTGTTTGCTTGTTTGTTTGTTTTTATCCGTCTTCAGATAAAAAATAAATACACACAAGTTGCATATACACTGCATATACTTACGTAACAGTACAGTATGAAAAAGTCACAAGAAAGATCTAGACAAACCCTTAAATAGTTGAGGGAAATGGAAAGTACTGACCACTTTTCTTACCAGGTGCTGTGCAAATGTAATTTTGGGCGGCATTTTGAACAAGGCCTGCATACTGTTCCATCATCGGGTTGCTCTCAAAGGTCGCAAGCTTCAGCTCGGTCTGGACGATGTCCCCGCTGACAAGTGTCTTATTCGGGCAGATGATTCTCACTTTCGGACAAAACTTTGCTGCGTCTCCGTCCATGGACAAAACAGTAATCGCTACAAGGATGAGAAAAATAAAGATTCCATGTAAATATATATATATATATCATATATACATTTTTTTTTTCGATTTACTTCTGTCAACGATTGCTGCGTCTGTTGTGTTTTCTTTCTGTCACGTTAGTCGTGTTTCAAAGATCCCATGACAAATAATTATCTTTTTTTTCGATACACCTCTGTCAAGGATTGCTGCATCTGTTGTGTTTTCTTTCTGTCACGTTAGTCGTGTTTCAAAGATCCCATGACAAATAATTATCTTTTTTTTTTCGATACACCTCTGTCAAGGATTGCTGCATCTGTTGTGCATTTTTGTCTGTTGTGTTGTCTTTCTGTCATATTAGTCGTGTTTCATTCTATCTTGTCTCTTTAGGCCTCCCTGTATTGATTTAATCGTTGTTCCAGTCTCGTTTCATTTTTTTTTCGCGTGTATGTGTGTTTATTTATTATTCTGTCTTCTCAGACATTGTGCATTAACTACTTTTTGTATTGAAATTCTGTACCTAAGGAAACACATTCTACAATCTTTGTCTTTTTAGTGGGTTCCTCCATTTTGCGGAGTTTGCGTTTATTTTCATCACTTCAGTTTTCAAGACAACGTATAAATAACAAGGTTCCACAATTATTTTGTATTCTTCTCAGTTTACTTTGTTTTGCCTATGAAACCCCTATTCTCTGTTAATAAAGAGAGTGAAATATGAAGTAGAATTAACATTGAAATGAATTAAATGTAGACGGTTTTTTTTTTTTTTGCTAAAAATGGATCACTGGTTCACTGTTTGCTTTTTTCTTCAATCAATGAAATGATTATAACTAACTACTACAGCGGCTTTCTTTCGCGTTATCTATTTCTATCGTTTCAACAGTTTTTTTTTTTTTTTTAACAAACACTCGAAAAATAAAAATTAAGTCAGAAAAACTCGAACCTATCATCCACAATTTCAAAGCTTCTTATCCTGGATATTTGTTTCAATTTCATGATATTATTGTTTTATTCATTCATTCACTTTTTCCCCATTTCAAACAGAAACATACAAATATTTCATAAAAACTGAATACATGCATTACATCACGATACATAATAACAGATAAGATTACAAAATATTGTCAGCATACGGATCTGGAAATGAGGAGGAATGCTAAAACAAGTGCTTGTAGGGTGAATTCCCCCCACACTTAATACAACAAATCATATGATTGATATAATTTAAGAAGCCGAATTATGAAAGAAACTATAAATATGGAAACCTAATAAGCACGAAATAGACACCCTGGACAAATCCCTTCATCCTTTCACGCAGGAAGAGTGAAGGAAGAGGAGAGAGAGAGAGAGAGAGAGAGAGTGTGTGTGTGTGTGTGTGTGTGTGTGTGAAGGAAAATGAGAAACTGATAATAATATATCAATTTATAAAGCGCAAAACATATAGACATATATATTCTTCTGCGCTGCAAAAGCTTCTGATTTGTTTGATGATAATGAACAGTGAAATAAAAAATGTGTTTTGAGTCGTGATTTAAAGACTGAGCACTCTGTTGGGGATTTCCGGACTTCTAGTGGAAGATCATTCCAGAGTTTTGGAGCTGCACAGGCAAATGCTCTGTCTCCCCATGTTACTTTTGTTTTACGTGCTGGAAGCATTTTGTAAGAGAAGAGTGTCCTTGAAACTGCGAACATTATGAGAGTGTTTGTAAGATTTAAAATGATATAGGTTTTCTCGTTCATTTTTTTTTATTCTTTTCTTTTAAAATTCAATTCCAAGGATTTTTTTTTTCATTCAAATTCGTCCCGAGAAACTCACAGAATGCAAATCCTAACTTCAATTTAGTCAACCGTCATCGTAATTTGTTTCTCGTCAATCATTTTCAAAGACAATGCATTCAAAACCGTCGATTGTCATTGAAATTCATCCCCGCCGCCCATCGACTGGAAAATGTAAGAATCAAATTCGTCTTTGTTCGCACAATTTCATGATTTTTTCAAACAAATTTGCCGGATAGCATTGGTCTTTTAGTGTGAGGGTGAACTATTATTCTAAGCCTGCATTACCTCACTTTCTCCCGGTATTGGTATGAGTAGACATTATTCCTAAACCGTTTACTTTACAATATGTATTATATATATACACACAGGAGATTGAAGGATAAACTTCAGTCAGAGAAAAACAGTAAAGGCAATCTTTAATCATGTTGAGCTCTTTTACTTCCTGATTTTATGTTTTTGCATGAAACAAACTTTATTCAAAATGATTAACGGCAAAAAAAAAAAAAATGCTGTCTTTTTATATACATTAAAATGGGCTTAAACTCTAAACACATGTGAAATTGTCTGGAAATCGTGGATCACTTTTCGTTTGACAGTACACAATATTTGTTTTCGTGTGTTCTGTGAGAAGGGTGTGTGTGTATGTGTGTGTGTGTGTGTGTGTGTGTGTGCGCGCATGTTTGTGGTTTTTGTGTGTTGTTGCGGGGGTACGGTAAACGTGTGTGTATGTGGAAAAAGTGAACAGTTGTAGGAAAATTGAACACCAAGAAATCACAACAGAAAAGATATGAGACGAATTTGAAGGAAAATTTGACGAATAATGATTGCCAAAAGACGAAATTTCTTTTGCTGTTATGAGTGCAGCGAGTGTGACGGACGAATTTGAATTGTGAATAACGAAAATGTGTAACAAATGACTAAATTAGATAGACTTTGTTCGAAAATGATCTACAAAAGACGAATTTTAAACTACGATTGGCACATTCCAGATCTCTCGGGACGAAATTGAACCACAAATATATTACATTGTAATGAAAAAAGTTTGAAAATGAACGGGAAAACCTATAATTCAGAATTGTAACTTCACATGGTGCGGAGATAAAAGAAAGAAGACTATAACAAGACGAGAGTTAATGGATGGTTGGAGCCGCTCTGAAATAATTGTTTGATTTTAACAGAAAATAAAGATGAAGATTACAGTACTTTGGCAACCGTTAAAAGATCAGCACAATTTTACAATTTTATGATGTAAATACATAAAATATTCATTTTGATGATGGACCAAGATATATAAATAACAAAAAATCAACTTTTTTTAATGAACTTAATCTTGTGGAGGCTTTTAAATTATTACAAAAATTAATCCAGTGTTCAGGTCCAGCAAAAGTAAATACAGCTTGTGTAAAAAAAGTCATAGTTAAAAGCAAATGAAATTCATCATAGTGACGAGGAATGAAATTCATCATAGTGACGAGGAATGTACCACAGGCGAGGACTGGCAGCAACAATACATGCAATCCAGACCAGAACTATCACTTTTTCTCTCTGAAAACGTGGCTGAAATGACATCTGAGAAATAATTTTCAGCCTGACGTCCGTCGACGATGTCGAGCTCAAGAAACATTGGATAAGCTCTGTTACCACCAACTCCGTTCAAATAACTGAATTTTGTGACAACTTTGAAGTGGTGATGATGCCTGTGACACGACAAGGCAAGGAAGCACGACATCGGACCACAACTGGCCCCGGCAACTCTGCGGTAGATTCCACTCCCACCGGTCCTGAAGGGAGTTCAGCTGGTCACCCAACCGACACCACGGACAATCAGTCAACAGACAAAGGAGACAATGACCTTGATTGTCTCCTATCTGAAAAGATACGGCGTGCCCTCCTTTCTCAACCTGTCATGGCGGCCCTCATTCAAGCCGTGAAAGAAGCCATCTTGGAGGACGTCACTCAACAGGTATACGAGTCCCTCCGCTTGGACATGGAACGACAAGAGAAAGAAGTTCAGGCTCTTTCCAACCAGCTAAAGCAACTTCATCGCAGACTTGATGAAGTCAACGAGGAAATCGACGACCAGGAGCAATATAGTCGTCGAAACTGCTTAGTCATTCATGGTCTCCCCGAGAACGAGAACGAGAGCACAGACACCGTCATCTCGCAGTTCGCCAAGACTGAATTGGGCATCGACCTCCACGCAAAGGACATCGACCGCAGCCATAGACTTACACAGCGACCTCGACAACAAGCCGACAACGCGCGAACAAGTCGACCTCCGAAACCGAGAGCCGTCATTGTCCGCTTCGCCACGTACAACGCGAGACAACTCGTCTACAAGTCCAAAGCGAAGCTGAAAGGGAAGGGAATCTACATCAACGAATCTCTGACTTCCTACAGGCAGCGACTCTTGATGCAAGCAAAACGTCGCAAGAACGTACAAAGAACGTGGACCCAAGACGGACGAATCACAGTTCTAACCACAGACAACAGGAAAATACCAATAAACACTGTAAACGACCTCGAAAAACTCGGAAACGTGTAAGTCTGAGACTTCTTTTTCCCTCTCTACCTTCTTCTACTCCTCTCACTCTCTCTATATTTGCAACTGTACATACACATTTTGTAGTTACATTCTCGTCTAATTAGTTTCAATTTTGTAAATGCCTCCGAAATACCCGTGTATCGTTTGTAATACCTCCGTGCGAAACAATCAAAACGCACTCCTCTGTGTCTCGTGTAAGTCATGGTGCCATTTGAAATGCACACCCTCAAGCATCGCCATTTTTAATGAAACATGTGATTGGATATGTGACAAATGTTTGTTTTGTGAACTACCTTTTTCCACTGCTGAGCGAAATCCTGGTATTGTCAAACCGAATCAGTTATACCCTTGTATATATTGTTCCAAACAGAACTGTTTACGTTATAATTCATTCTGTTGTACATGTAATTCTGAATTGTTTCCATTTAATCACTACGATAGTAATGATCAATTTCTGTGGTCATTATTTTCATATTTTAAGTTAAATGAAATTGTTGATGAAGAAAGATTCTGCTCCCTCTCTGTGAATCCAATGAGCATGAACAAGTTTAATCCGATAACCAATGATTTTAATGATGCATTGAGTGCCTACGGCAGTGTCAATGAGTCCAATTTTTGTAATTATTTGTTCTGTGAAGATTTCCTTCATAAAACTAAGGCAACTTCTGATGATTTTGCATTATTACACGTAAATGCAAGAAGCCTTGTCCGAAACCATGAAGAATTGGAACTACTCTTATTTGCTGTAGACTACAAATTTACTGTCATTGGTATTTCAGAAACCTGGTTTCGTAATGATACATCAATTGAGTCTTTCTCTCTCAATGGCTATACACTCGTTCATGTTGACAGACCGAACAGGCAAGGTGGCGGCGTCGCCCTCTATGTAAGAAACGGTGTGGAATTCACACTCTGTTCTAGAATGCCAGCCAGTAGTAGTGTTTGTGATTCAGTGTTTATTGAAATACCCCAAACGAATAAATCCATTGTAGTAGGTTGTTGCTATAGAGTACCCAATACTGACATCTCTATTTTCACGCAGATTCTCTCCGACTACCTAAGAGATACCAATATTGGCAATAAAGATTTTTATTTGATGGGCGACTTCAATATTAACTTACTCAATTATGAAAGAGATAACAAAACAAATAGTTTTCTTGAATCACTCTTTCAGTTTGGTTTGTTTCCCTCTATTACAAAACCTACAAGAATTACGCCCCATACAGCTACTTTGATTGATAATATATTTTGTAATTGTATTGATATAAATTACAAGAGTGGTCTTATTTATTCTGATATTTCAGATCATTTTCCTATATTTCATGTCAGTAACCGAAACAAACCCCAAATGAAAATGTCCAACAAAAAATGGACAAAGACAAGATTAATAACCGTGAATAAGATAGATCATTTTATCCAGCAGCTCCAGTCGGTTGATTTGTCTGATATCTATGACACTGACAATGTTAACAAGTCGTATAATATGTTTATTCAAAAATTCTGTCATTTATATGAAATGTGTTTTCCGTTAGTTCGAGTTGCCATAAAGAATATGTCAAAGCCTTGGATAACTCCGGGAATTTTGAAATCAATAAAACGGAAGCAGAGATTGTATAGAACTTATATCAGAAACCCAACTGATAAAACACGCAAGGTTTATGTCATGTATAAAAACAGTTTGACGAATATTATTAGAATATCAAAAAAAGAGTATTTTCACAATAAGTTTATCTCTGTAAAAGGTGACATGAATAAGACGTGGAGACACATAAACAATCTGCTTGGCAAAAAGAGTAATAATCTTCCTACAACTATGTATCATCATCAAGATAAACTAAACACCAAAAAGTCTATTTCCGAAGCGTTTAACAAATACTTTTTGAATACTGGAAAACGTATCCGTCAGCATATCCCAATGACAAGTAAGAATTTTGATAAATTTCTCCCAAAACAATCCTTCTCTTCTCTTTTTTTGAAACCCACAACAGTCTCCGAAATATTAGATATTGCTCGCTGTATGAAATCATCAGCATCGTCTGGACCTGACGAAATCAGCAGTCAAGTTATTAAGAAGTGTATCCATTATATTGCTGATCCTCTTTGTTTTATTTTTAATCAATCCATGACTCAAGGTACGATTCCAGATAGTTTGAAAACAGCCAAAGTAATTCCCATTTTCAAGAAAGGAGACAAAAACAGTATAGAAAACTACAGACCTATTGCCATTTTACCCATTTTTTCCAAGCTCCTTGAAAAAGTACTCCACGCCAGACTACACGGTCACCTTGTTCGCAATGACGTGTTGATACCACAACAATTCGGCTTTAGGAAAAACTACTCAACCGAACTCGGTGTACTGAACTTGGTGAACTCAGTATCTCGCGAAATAGATGCTGGTAACTATTGTGTTGGGGTCTTTATGGATCTTTCGAAAGCGTTCGACACCCTCGACCACCACATACTGTTACGTAAACTGGAATGTTATGGTGTACGTGGTATTGCTCTTGATTGGTTCACCAATTACTTGACGAATAGAAAACAGTACGTTGCGGTGGACGGTGTTAAATCCAGTTTTGGTAATCTTTGTTGTGGTGTCCCACAGGGATCAATTCTGGGACCCCTTTTGTTTCTTGTTTATATTAATGACATTGTATCTTCTTCTAATATAGTCAAGTTTTTATTATTTGCCGATGACACAACAATTCTCGTATCCCACAAAAATCTGAATGATCTGATAACAATAGTTAACGCAGAACTGGTTAATTTATATGAGTGGTTTAATTGTAACAAATTATTTTTGAATCTTGATAAGACCAAATATGTTTTGTTTAGAACAAGAAACAGAAAAATACCATGTAACCACCCAAATGTATGTATAGGAGGTCACGCTGTGTCAATGGTGGATAATATAAGATTTCTTGGTGTTGTATTAAACGAATATCTTTCCTGGAGGCCTCACATCAGTGCCATTTCACTCAAGATAGCAAAAAGCCTTGGTGTTCTTAGAAGATTGAAGCACACTTTACCCCAAACTGTATTAAAAATATTGTATAATAGTATCATAATGCCACATTTGAATTATTGTAATATTATCTGGGGTCATACATACAAAAGTCAACTTCGAAAAATAGAAACACTCCAAAAAAAGACAGTCAGAGTTATAACTAATTCTTGTATTTATGCCCACACGAGCAACCTGTTTTCTCAGCTTCGTGTATTACCTATTACTGAGTCGATATCATTTAATTCTTTAGTCTTTATGTATAAGCTCCACGCTGGTTTATTACCAAATGTGTTTAATGATTTATTCGTATTAAATAGTTCTGTTCATTTGTATGATACCCGTCAGAGAAACTCACTGCGACAACCAAAGGTACGCACAACATTAGCCCTGAACTCATTCCAAGTAAAATTCCCAAAACTATGGAATGCTCTTCCAGAAGATATAAAGCATAGTTCTACTTTATCACGATTTAAGAGATTGTCCTTTAATTTGCTCCTTCCGAGGGAAAATTGAAAAAAAAAAAAACAAATCTATTGTCATCCTAGTCACACTTGTACTCACATGAATGAAAATCATTGCTTGCGAGCACTACGTCTATTGTCTATAGTCCATCTATCGCTTATATACTCCCACCTTCCCAATCATACTCACCTTGTTTTCTACTCTTCTTTCATCTCTCCTGGATTTTCGCTGTTGTTTTCCATGGTATCTGTGCATATATATGTATTTATATATGCATACTGTTTTTTCCCTTTCCCATTCCCACCAAACCAAATGTACAACCTTGAAATGTATATTAATTCTTTTGCTTGTTTGTTTTACATGTATATTAATATTTAAGCATTCCTGGGGCCCCTATTTATAAGCACTGCTTCTCCTGGGGTTCCCACCATCAAGTTTAATTGTTTTCTGCTTTGTTTTTGTTTGCTTTGTATATAGTTATGTATCTTTGTGTATGTTTTTTATTGTATACTCCTAAATTGATGGTGAATAAAACTGAACTGAACTGAACTGAACTGAACTGAACTGTATTTATGGAAGGAGCGGTTTCTCGCAAACATGCTGGTGAAAACTGGCTGCAATTGATTATGACTGAGTTTGTACATAAATTGACCAAAGGTCGGTTATCATCGGGGTGATATCTTTAAGATACATGGCAGATACGAGGTGTTTTTTTTTTTTGTGGAGACCTGATTGTTTATCGAGGTAAGTTGGAAGAGTGTTTCCCCAAGCTATGATGCCATAATTGCCTGCAACCATGGCACCGTTTTATGAAAGTTTTCAGCCGTGACAAGTTATGAGCTTCTGACAATTACCAAACTGATTACCAAAGTATCAAACAGTCAGATACTGCTTCTTTTTTTTTTTTTTGCTTATACTTTTCTTTTCGATAAACATACAAGATGTATGTTTTGCCCATTCTCTTTTTTTTTTTCTTCTCTTTTAAGGCTGTCGTATCTTCAAGCTCAATGCTTATTTCACGACAGTCTTCTGCATTTACACTCCCAATACATGTGCTATAATTCAGTCTGATCATTTGATTCACTTTTTCCCGAGTGGTTACCAATTGATGTGTTCTCTTATTCTTTTCTTTAATCTATACACGTATATATCTTAGTTTTATGTTCTGATGTACACACTGTATATATGTTCTATTGTCTTGTAAACAAAAAGAAATGACTGTATTTCACTTGTAATATATATTCGATGCAAGAAAGTTCCTTACAAATTCATTTGAATTTGAATTTGAATTTGAGATACCAGAATCTTCTTATCCAATCAAACCCAATAATTTTACTAAAGTTGTCAGAGACTGACAGACTAACAACTTGTCAGTCTTGACAACTTTTATGGCACGGGATTCCCAGGAATGATCTGACAGTAGTGTCGCTATTCATGAACATGACCGGTTCAAGTCCGACCGGTTTTGTCTTTTCCGACACTTTGTTTTTTAAATGATAGATCAGCTGTTGCAACCTTAACAATACAAAGGGTAACATTTGATAACAATCTGTTACAGCAAGATAATCTACTTGTTTAACACACGCGCAGTGTCATAATTTCCATTAATATTCAAAACAATTCAACAATGAATTTGGAGTAGAGCTGCACCATAAAACAATTATAGCTTTTCCCGGTCAATTTCATACTTTTGTCATTCAAGTTCCTATTCCGAGCATTCAATTTCACGCATTCCACGCTCGCAACAATGAATCAGCAATCAAATTCAAAATCCGGTCATTCGAATCGGAGCATTCAAATTCACTATCGGAGCATTGAAATTCATTATGGCAGCATTCAAAATTAAGAGAGGAGCACGCATTTCAGCAACGAGCATTCAAATTCATGTCAAGCTGGCGACGGAATCTCGTCGGTCATTCAAATTCGTGAATAGGCAACCATATTCCAAATAAGTGCATTCAATTTAAAAGAAGGCCTAAATTTAGTTAGTTTGGGGCCGTGTATCAGTGTCTTTTTCATTTAGCTTTGAATACATTGGGATTTATGATGAAGATTGTTTATTTTGCGGTATGTGTCCACCTGTTTATTCTAAATTTTGAACTTGCTTGCGTATAGTGTAATTATGACGGCATAAGGGTTTTACATTGTTCTGTGTTCATGGTGTATTCTTTGCTTTTCATCTCAATAAATATTTTGAATGGTAAGGTCCAATCAGCATGATCGGCATTGAAACTTAACATCACAACGACAATCTAATCATATTCCTTGATGATACTGCGCATGCTGACAACACCCCAACACTAACCACACAATGACATGCAAAGACAAACTGACACGCAATGATCTCACATAGTCTCGCAAAAGTAAACCAATAAGATAGCAATAAACAACAAACAAAACGTAAGCAATGTTTATTTCATCAGTTTCAATGTAGTCGAAATTGTGTGTGTGTGTGTGTGGGGGGGGGGGGGGGGTTCGAAGATGGCAATCAGCCTTCCCTATTGACATGCTCTTCTGTTGGCCTATACAGTGCCTAATGTGCCTGTATATTCCTTCTCGTGAAGCCCGAGTTCAAAATTTAGAATGAACAGGTGGACATATACCGCAAAATAAATAATCTTCATCATAACTCCCAATATATTCAAACCTAAATGAAAAAGATACACACATGACACACACACACGGCCCCAAACTAACTAATTCGGGACTTCATTTTAATTGAATGCACTTGGAATATGATTACCTATTCACGAATTTGAATGACCGACGAGATTCCGTCGCCAGCTTGAGATGAATTTGAATGCTCATCGCTGAAATGCGTGCTCCTCTCTTAAATTTGAATGCTCCGATAGTGAATTTGAATGACCGGATTTTGAATTTGATTGCTGATTCTGTGCTGTGGGCGTGGAATGCGTGAAATTGAATGCTCGAAATAGGAACTCGAGTGACAAAAGTATGAAATTGACCGGGAAAACATATATTATCCAAAAGTAGTAGCGTCCTGTAAATGTTGAATGCCTGCACATTTTAAATTTGTAAATGCATGGCAGCTGTCCTCTCACAACAAGAACAAAAACATACAGTCTGTAACTTGGCAATTGTAATTCTAATTAATTCTGCGTACGTTGTCTGCACTACCTTTGCGATTAAATCAAGATTTTCTTCTCTCTCTATGAATTAATTTCAAATTTGAATCAAAACCATGATTTTGTTTCCTCGAAATTTCTGCGGTGTCCCCGTTGTTTCAAGTAATGGTCTTTCCTTTTTAGAAAGATAGATTGTAAAAGCCTTTTGAAACCGACTTATGATATTCATGCAGCAGCCGATCATTCCATGCATCTTGTATGCTTTGAAGAAATTTTGTAGTGCTTGTGCAGGTTTTTTTTTTCCTTCATATAGGAGGTAACCAGAGATTATTTACATAAAAGGGAGTCAAGACAGCTAACGTGATGTTGATTATAAACTTAACAGAAGACGTCCTAAATATATCGAGTTCAGTCTGCAAATTTTGTACTGAATGAAATTTGAGGTGAGATAATCCGTACCCTTGCTATTAAAACAGGGGTAATTCACTCAACAAATAAACATGGATTTGACGTTTTATCAATTGCTTTGGATAATCTATGGATGCCGTTCTAGCATCATACAAATTTTTCTCCCAGAGAATGGAGGGAAAATGTTGATGAGTACCTCACTGGTTCTAGAAAGGACGATTTAACATTCTGCAGTGCAACACAAACGATAGATGTAACATCGACCCTTGTATATCTAAACCTTAAATGTAGAATTGACCTCAATGTAATACATTTTAACGCTTTCATGTCAACTGTAAATAGAGTACATTTTCGTCCTAAATATATTGAATATCAATTACAAAATTCAGCCCGTGTAAACTTTAAGGCGTTAGTGTACATTCAAAATAATAAGTAATACAAACTTCAAGTTAAATCAAGGTATCTTTATCCACTTTATCTTTAATTGCAGGGAGCTGCATGGTTTATGCGTATGCAATAATATTCCAGTTTGTCATGTACGTATCTTATGGAGAAATTATCTTATTCTCTTTCTCCTTTTTTTCTTCTCCTTTCTCTCTCCCCATTCTTTCCGTCTTTTTTGTCAAGTCGTGTCATGTCTTTTGTATTTCTCCTGTCTTGTTCCGTTCTGTCGTAAATTATAACTGTGATAAGTATTTGTAAATAAGTAATTCATAAGTTTGTTCATTTTTTGAGTGGTTCACAACATACAAGCTTGCTTTTTAGTGGACCTCTCAGTTCTTTTTTTTTCCTCAACTGAAGCATAATTTTGTACTTTTTTTGCCAGTATGCATTCTTTTGTTTATTTGTATCATTTATCTTTTACAAAGTTGAATGTTTATGTTTATGATGTAATTCCAAATATATTATGTGTTATGTTTTGTTGAAAAAAAGAAGAATGAAAAAAATAAATGAATTGAATTGAAAAAAAAAATGCTTTAGAGAGTCATTGCATCATAAGGAATAGTGTGCGGAAATGTTTGTTTTATCATTATAATTATCCCCCTTGGGATTAATAAAGTCTTTCTTCACAGTACAGGTTTCGTGCGTCCTTTGCGTATGTAGAGGATTTCGAAAGAAGGACATAGGTAAATCTAAACTTCATAAATGCCACAAAGAATCTATACTGAAAGCATCCGTCTTTGCATGTTGACTATTATTGTTACTTTTGTTATTATAATTACAATTACTATTATTATTATTATTATCATCATCATCATCATCACCATCATTAATTATTAATTTCACTTTCTTAAGAACCAGTGTGAGGGAAACATACAGTTATTTACTAAAAGGCGCCTCGCAGGCTTACACACACAATGATTCCTTATATGAGAATGATTTGATACCAAAATGTGATATAGTCTAATATCACTATTCTCCTGCTTATTTGGAAATGATCGATGGATAAGGTCGTGTTGTTTTTATCACCATACTTTTATGCTCTTCTCCACATATCAAATTCTATATTTTGTGTTTTGTTTGTGTTGGCTAAGAAAGGTTGCAATATTCTTCTTCCATTTTGACCTGATTGGATTTGAATATTTTCTTAAGCATTTTTGTTGAATTTTAAGATTTTCTTGCAATCTTGAATTCAGTTAAATTAAGTTGAACAGGATTTTTTTTATACAGCTTGAATAAACAAACTATGACAATGATATACACAATTATAAAAAAAAAAAATACAGAGTATCGGAAATCAACGCAGAATTTATGGTACACAACAAGCTAAAGGAAGCCGCCAACGAGAAATTATTTTTTGTTCTCTGGAAATCAGACCGACCGATTTAAGCATTAAAGAAAAATTTCATTACGTAATCGATAGTTTATACGCCAAAAATATACAAGTTTAAAAATATAAAGAAAGAAATTTACCACATACCGAGCTTATAATTATGGTATATTAGCGTTGCATAAGAATTACAAAGACAATACAAATTAAAGAATAGGGCATTGTAACTATTTAAAGATAAAAGGTCACTAACTACTGTCTAGCAATCTTAAGTTTACGTTTCCATCATTTGAAAAGGTAAATGCTTTATGGATATCCTGCTTCACTGAATTTCAAAATAATAGCGGGACTTGATAGAAACAACAACAACAACAGATGCACAGTTTTAATGACGATGGTGCTCTTACAGTCATGTGACAGTATTCCTGTGAAAATAAGTAGCGTTTCGTGCGAAATAATTATGAATCCTGCAATTTAAAGTGAAAGAAGGCTGAGCAGTATTGTATAAAAGCTTCCTGTGTCATAAAAACACAAGATTGCCAAATAAATACAATACAGTACTCTCCGCGTAATCGGGTATCGCTTAAACGGGTACTCCGTTTAATTGGGTAGTAATGTCAAAATCAGTTCCAATGCACATTAAATTTACCTGATAATCGGGTTGCCTCTCCGCATAAATGGGTAAATAATTTTCTTCTAATATAATTTCTACCCACATTTAACCGCAGATAAAACACTTAAAGAAATCATGAATGTCAAATTTTCCACGGGTAATCGTATTCTCTTCAATTTACAAAGAAGACCAATCATTTGGGGAGCGATTAAACATGAGTTTTCTGAAGACATATTTGTCCGTAAAAAGAGTATAAATTATTGCTCATGACTCAGCAAGTGTAAGGTATGTATTATGTGCCGTGCAAGCGTGCGTGTTCAAGCATACATCGTAGGTGTTTGGTGCAGTGTACAACGCATGTATAATGTACATACACACATTGTATGTGTCAACTGTGAATGAGACGTGTTCTTCTGTTAATCGGGTACTCCGCTTAATCGGGTAAGAAACGCTCTGCCCGAGCCTACCCGATTATGCGGAGAGTACTGTATAATATCCGTTGTAGAATGTCTAAATCCTTGGGTTTAAAAAAATGGATGTAGTGTAAAAAAAGAAGAGGGATTAATGATTTTTATTGCAGTTTTTGTAATTATTTTGCGATGTTTTGAATCAATTGACCATGTTATGTAACATCGTTATGCACATATGATTCGTATTTTGCACTAGTTGCGCCTTGAGCATATCAATCATTTATAGGTGGACTCGACGACTTTAAATTCCATTATCATTTCTACTGCTATTATTATCAATGTAATGCCATTGATTTTTTTTTTGTTTTAACTATTATGAACTTGAAGTGCCCTGATGCCCATTTAAGCATGAAGGTATAACATTAAAGGTGAAATCTAGTCCGAATATAAGTCAGTTTGATAAAAAGAGTTAAGTCTTACAAGTTCAACAGTAAAAAAATTGACTGAAATCGGATGAAAAATAAGGAAGTTACGACATTTTGAAGTTTTGCTAATTTCTGCAAGACATTTTTACAGTAGAGATGAATATGCAAATGAATGAGATAACCATGTCATAACCACACAAATTCATTGTTTCTGTCATTGAAGTCTGAAACATGATGTTATTCCTGGTGGAATAACTTCAGAACAGTGATCAGTTAGATACACGAGGATTTAAGCCTCGGGCACGAATCCGTTTGAATGAAAAACTGGAAATTTCAGAACTTTATGTACAAACTATATGACAAGTTGTGAGGGGATGACATGCTCACTTTGCCATTAGTTTGCATATTCATATTAACCCTTCAAGAACTGTTTCCCGAAAAAAAAATGCAGAACTTCAAAATGTCATTACTTTCTTATTTTCCATCCGATTTTGATCAAAATCATACCGTTGAACTCGTTATATATTACTTTTTTTCCTTTTCAATAATATTAGACTATAATAAAACTTATATTTGGACTGGATTTATCCTTTAATAACATCAATATATTGATAAATGATTGAGCCATAACACAATACGGTATACACTATTGATTGTTCAATGCATTGTCGTGATGTTAAATATTAAATACATATATATATATATATATATATATATATATATATATGAAAGACATTGTCTTTATTGATATCCCCCGTGACCATAATTTGAAGGGTTTGTTCGCAAAAACCGATAAGTCCATATTTTCGATTAAAGGTCAAGAAAAATAAAGAGAATAATAAGAAAATGTTTGCTTCTTTTGACCATAAATTCAAAAATGTACCTTTATATGTAGTGACCAATATATCATTTAAAAGGAATTATTTTGTACTTTATAACAGAGACCGTACTTCAAAATCTTCAAAAATGGACTTATCGGTTTATGCAAACAAACTCTTCATTTGTACTTACCGCAGTGGAACCCTAAGAGAGTATTGAGAAGGCATCCGGGAAATTTCCATAGCAACGCAACTGCTGCCATTCTCTTCGTCTGAGGGTTCTGATGTTAATCAAGTGCTTTGATAGCAGTTGCAGATGGAATATGAATGAAGATATATAGACTGGCCTGTGATTTGAGCAACAACAACTGAAAAATCGAGACAGAATATGGTACTAAAATGGTATCAATCGTTCCGAGCTTCTCCTTAATATATCACTGAAGAATTAATCAAAGAGAGTAGTGGAATCCGTGAGCTGAGGTGTCAAGATTGAGAACACAGCAGTCGGGAAAATGTGCCATTGTCAGCATGCTTTCCGCGATATCAATGTGAATTAGTAATGGCGTTTTCCATTAGGGTTGCACCACCCACCTACCCTTGTTGCCAGCTCTTTTCTCATTTTCCCCTTGATTTTATTCATAATCAAAGTTAGCGATGATGTAATTGTTTTTGTTGGTGAAAGGAGAGCAAGGATACACTCCTTCTAACGACAAAGTCTCCCATGACAGTGAAACCGGTTTGGGGGGCTTGTTTTCAGAAAGGTGATTTTTTTTTTTTACGAGTTTAATGAAACAGGTGTGTAAACCATGGGCGTAAATCCGGGGGGGGGGGGGGGATGGGGGGATGAATCCCCCCCCCCCCCCCGAAATGGAGGAGGGGGATGGCCTGTACAATCACCCCCCCCCCCTGAAATTTCAGGAAAAGAATGGAGGAAGCAGAAAAGTGATTGTATCAATTTTGGCATATTGCATGACGTTTGTACGCCCGCCTTCAGACAGGTAACAGAGCTGAACAGTATTCTATCATGTAGGAAAATGTATACATAATTTTCTCAAGCGCTCGCTCGCGAAGGAAGTAATATCGACATAAGGTATGGTCTAGATGTTGACAACGTCATTTAGTATAGGCCTACATGTAAACATGCTATGACGCGTGCAACTCGAGACCATCTGCAAATTATATACGAAAACAAACAAACAATAACAAAAACTATACCGCCATAATTGAACCCCCCCCCCCTTCCATTTCCTGAATCATTCCTGAAACGACTCAGTCAGGCCCACATCTACTCAGGAATGATCAGGGGCGTCGAATCTATCGAAGTTTTGCTAATTTCTGCAAGACAGTTGTACAGTAGAGATGAATATGCAAATGAATGAGATAACCATGTCATAACCACACAAATTCATTGTTTCTGTCATTGAAGTCTGAAACATGGTGTTATTCCTGGTGGAATAACTTCAGAACAGTTATCAGTTAGATACACGAGGATATAAGCCTCGGGCATAAATCCGTTTGAATGAAAAACTGGAAATTTCAGAACTTTATGTACAAACTATATGACAAGTTGTGAGGGGATGACATGCTCACTTTGCCATTAGTTTGCATATTCATATTAACCCTTCAAGAACTGTTTCCCGAAAAAAAATGCAAAACTTCAAAATGTCATTACTTTCTTATTTTCCATCCGATTTTGATCAAAATCATACCGTTTAACTCGTTATATATTACTTTTTTTCCTTTTCAATAATATTAGACTAACTTATATTTGGACTGGATTTATCCTTTAATAACATCAATATATTGATAAATGATTGAGCCATAACATAATACGGTATACACTATATTAATTGTTCAATGCATTGTCGTGATGTTAAGTATTAAATATATATGAAGAGTTTGTTTGCAGAAACCGATAAGTCCATATTTGAAGATTTTGAAGTACGGTCTCTATCATGAAGTACAAAATTATACCTTTTAAATGATATATTGGTCATTACATATAAAGGAAAATTTTTGAAGTTATGTTCAAAAGAAACAAAAATTTTCTTATTATTCTCTTTGTTTTTCTTGACCTTTAATCGCAAATATCTCCATTTGACAAATATGGATTTATCGGTTTTTGCAAGCAAACTCTTCATATATATATATAAATATGAAAGACATTGTCTTTATTGATATCCCCCGTGACCATAATTTGAAGGGTTTGTTCGCAAAAACCGATAAGTCCATATTTGCCAAATGGAGATATTTTCGATTAAAGGTCAAGAAAAATAAAGAGAATAATAAGAACATTTTTACTTCTTTTGACCATAACTTCAAAAATGTACCGTTATATGTAGTGACCAATATATCATTTAAAAGGAATTATTTTGTACTTTATAACAGAGACCGTACTTCAAAATCTTCAAAAATGGACTTATCGGTTTATGCAAACAAACTCTTCAATTTTGTACTTACCGCAGTGGAACCCTAAGAGAGTATTGAGAAGGCATCCGGGAAATTTCCATAGCAACGCAACTGCTGCCATTCTCTTCGTCTGAGGGTTCTGATGTTAATCAAGTGCTTTAATAGCAGTTGCAGATGGAATATGAATGAAGATATATAGACTGGCCTGTGATTTGAGCAACAACAACTGAAAAATCGAGACAGAATATGGTACTAAAATGGTATCAATCGTTCCGAGCTTCTCCTTGATATATCACTGAAGAATTAATCAAAGAGAGTAGTGGAATCCGTGAGCTGAGGTGTCAAGATTGAGAACACAGCAGTCGGGAAAATGTGCCATTGTCAGCATGCTTTCCGCGATATCAATGTGAATTAGTAATGGCGTTTTCCATTAGGGTTGCACCACCACCTACCCTTGTTGCCAGCTCTTTTCTCATTTTCCCCTTGATTTTATTCATAATCAATGTTAGCGATGATGTAATATGTTTTTGTTGGTGAAAGGAGAGCAATGATACACTCCTTCTAACGACAAAGTCTACCCATGACAGTGAAACCGGTTTGGGGGGCTTGTTTTCAGAAAGGTGATTTTTTTTTTTTACGAGTTTAATGAAACAGGTGTGTAAACCATGGTCGGAAATCCCGGGGGGGGGGGGATGAGGGGATGAATCCCCCCCCCCTGAAATGGAGGAGGGGGATGGCCTGTACAATACCCCCCCCCCCCCCGAAATTTCTGGAAAAAATGGAGGAAGCAGAAATGTGACTGTATCAATTATGGCATATTGCATGACGTTTGTACGCCCGCCTTCAGACAGGTAACAGAGCTGAACAGTATTCTATCCTGTAGGAAAATGTATACATAATTTTCTCAAGCGCTCGCTCGCTTCGCTCGCTCGCGAAGAAAGTAATATCGACATAAGGTATGGTCTAGATGTTGACAACGTCATTTAGTATAGGCCTACATGTAAACATGCTATGACGCGTGCAACTCGAGACCATCTGCAAATTATATACGAAAACAAACAAACAATAACAAAAACTATACCGCCATAATTGAACCCCCCCCCCCTTCCATTTCCTGAATCATTCCTGAAACGACTCAGGCCCACATCTACTCAGGAATGATCAGGGGCGTCGAATCTATCGAAGTTTTGCTAATTTCTGCAAGACAGTTGTACAGTAGAGATGAATATGCAAATGAATGAGATAACCATGTCATAACCACACAAATTCATTGTTTCTGTCATTGAAGTCTGAAACATGGTGTTATTCCTGGTGGAATAACTTCAGAACAGTGATCAGTTAGATACACGAGGATTTAAGCCTCGGGCATAAATCCGTTTGAATGAAAAACTGGAAATTTCAGAACTTTATGTACAAACTATATGACAAGTTGTGAGGGGATGACATGCTCACTTTGCCATTAGTTTGCATATTCATATTAACCCTTCAAGAACTGTTTCCCGAAAAAAAAATGCAGAACTTCAAAATGTCATTACTTTCTTATTTTCCATCCGATTTTGATCAAAATCATACCATTGAACTCGTTATATATTACTTTTTTTCCTTTTCAATAATATTAGACTAACTTATATTTGGACTGGATTTATCCTTTAATAACATCAATATATTGATAAATGATTGAGCCATAACATAATACGGTATACACTATATTAATTGTTCAATGCATTGTCGTGATGTTAAGTATTAAATATATATGAAGAGTTTGTTTGCAGAAACCGATAAGTCCATATTTGAAGATTTTGAAGTATGGTCTCTATCATGAAGTACAAAATAATACCTTTTAAATGATATATTGGTCACTACATATAAAGGTAAATTTTTGAAGTTCTGTTCAAAAGAAACAAAAATTTTCTTATTATTCTCTTTGTTTTTCTTGACCTTTAATCGCAAATATCTCCATTTGACAAATATGGACTTATCGGTTTTTGCAAGCAAACTCTTCATATTTATATATATATATATATATATGAAAGACATTGTCTTTATTGATATCAGCCGTGACCATAATTTGAAGGGTTTGAATGACTCAGTCAGGCCCACATCTATGCGCATACTCAGGAATGATCAGGGGCGTCGAATCTATCTTAGGGAGGGGGGGGGGGGGGGCAAAGGGACATTTGACTCGCCCCTACTTAAATGTTGGGGGCAGACCAATTTGACCCCCAAGCAATTCCCGTGATGAGGACAGATCTCGAACTTTCTTTATGGAAAATTGTTCAATACCGCCAGAACTATACACCAGATCGTTGAATTGCAATCATAAACATGCAAAAGCTCCGCTTTTGGGTCCCTCGTATGCAGAGGCGTCGATGGGGGTGGGGGGGGGGGGGGTGTTTCCCACATAAAAGTATTGGGGACAAACATATCATTTTGCTCCTCCTCGTAACTCCCGAGTTGTGGAAATGTTTTTATTTTTTCGATAGAAAGCTGTCTAAATATTTCACCCAGAGATTGCTGAATTTCAGTTCTGAAAATACAAAATCTCCCTTAAGAGTGGGAAAGGCCAACCCCCTTCCATACCCTCCCCGTTTAGTCCTTTCTACTTAATACACTTTAGATTGACAGACTTTAAAATGCGCACCAGGTCTGTTACTTCAGTTTAAAAAAAGATGCAAAACTTCCGTGGGTGGGAAGAGATATCTAGATACTTTCAATTATTGGAGGGTCCCCCCATAGATTTAGTATTTACTTCTGGGACTGAAATTTTCCCAGATTACATCATACGTGTTTATGAGATATTTTCATCTGAATTCTAAAAAGGCAAAAGCACCCTCGTATGCAGGGGCGTCGATTCTGGAGGACGGGAGGGGGAAGGGCACACTTATCATTTTGATCCCCAATCTTGCGTTTTTTGATAGAAGACTGTCCAAATATCTTATCAAAAGTGTGCACCAGATTGCAGAATTTCAATCCTGAAAATGCAAAAAAAAAAAAAAAAAAAAAAATCTCTCTCGCTTGGGAGGGGGATACCCCCGTCCCCCTTTCGGTGATTTTCTTTTTTTTTTTCTTTATAGACAGATTCCCAAATGTTTTATTTTAAGTGTGCACCAAGTCTATCACTTCAGTTACAAAAAGAACACAAAAGATCCACTGCGGGTGGGAGGGGATATCTTCTTTCAATCAACCCTTCCCTCGTTTAGTTCCCCATTAAAAACTTTAGAACACTTTTGGGGATTGAAAGCTTTCCGAATTTTCCATCAAAAGCTTTCATTTGTATTTGTATTCTAGGAATGCAAACGCCCACTCGTATGCAGGGACGTCGATCCTGGAGGACGGGGGGGGGGGGGGGGGGGGGGGCAAACATGTCATTTTATCCCCCAATAAATTATTCCCAAAATGAGGAAAATTTTCTTGCGTTTTGTCCAAGTATCTTATCGAAAGTATACACCAGATTGCAGAATTTCTATTAAAAAAAAAGGAAATCTCTCGTGCTTGGGACGGGGTACCCCATCCCACACCCTCGCCCTCTGTGCCCCTTTCCCTAGCCCCCCCCCCCCCCCCCCCAATCCGCTGGTTTGAAAAAAAAATGGATAAAAACTTACACCAAACTATACCAAAATGGTAATTCAAGGGTTAGTAAAGTGCTTTTGAAATCGACATGAAAGCGTGATCAAGAAATTGGATATTTTTCTAAGATTTCTTTTAACCATAAAGAGGTATATAGCGTGAAACATTGTTCAAAAAGCCCGGAGCCGACAAAAGATTGTGATTCATCGTGATTCCTGGATGGCATTTTGAACATAAGCAGGATTTGCGCAGTGTACTCAGAACATCCGAACGGCAAAAAGAGTAGCTGCAATGTTGCGCAATATGATGTAGAATACACCTTTACACCTTGCGTTTTGTTATATCAAAGTTAGATCATTGATTTTGCAGTGTTGCTTTACATACTAGTCTACTGGTATATTAAAATGCCTTGCATTGCCAATAATAAGACTTGACTGTCTATTTCCTAACTTTTCCATGTATCTAAAACACACACACACACACACAAACACACCCACACACACACACACACGTTACACACACACAAACACAAACAATTACTGAGGGGATGCTCTAAAGTGCAGATTTTGGACATCCTTCCCCCGCTTGGTCACTTCGACGCCCCCTCGCTGGTCATACCTCCCGCAATCATGAACATAAACTGACACCCTTGACTACCAGTAGCGGATCCGGGGGGCAGGGGGCACACCGGGCGGGGCGCCCCCCCCCCCCCCCTCTTAATTTCCAAAGCGAAAAAATATAACTACAAACAGCAGTTTTTGGAATGTAAAATGTCAAAATTTTTCAAGCTCGCTCGCTCTGCTCGCTCGCATTTAATCGCTCCGCCATTCTCCTGATGTTGCTGCCAGTAACTGCCAACAGTTGCGCCCCGGTGCGCCCCCCCCCCCCCCCTTAATTTCCAAAGCGACAAAATATAGCTAAAACGGCAGTTTTTGGACTGTAAAATGTCAAAATTTTCAAGATCGCTCGCTCAGCTCGCTCGCATTTAATCGTAATGCCATTCTCCTGATGTTACTGCAAGTAATAGCTAGCAGTTGCGTCCGGTACGCCCAATCCCCCTTAATATCCAAAGCGAAAAAAAAAAATATAGCTACAAACGGCAGTTATTCGATTGTAAAATGTCAAAATTTTCAAGCTCGCTCGCTCCGCTCGCTCGCATTTAATCGTTATGCCATTCTCCTGATTTTACTGCCAGTAATTGCCAGCAGTTGCGCCCTGTGCGCCCCCCTTAGTTTCCAAAGCGAAAAGATATAACTATAAACGGCAGTTTTTTGAATGTAAAATGTCAAAATTATCAAGCTCGCTCGCTTCGCTCGCTCGCATTTAATCGTTATGCCATTCTCCTGATGTTACTGCAAGTATTACTTGGCCAGCAGTACGTTGCGCCCGGTGCGCCCCCCCCCCCCTTACTTTCCAAAGCGAAAAGATATAGGTATACACAAATGGCAGTTTGGGGACTTTAAAAATGTCAGAATTTTCAAGCTCGCTCGCTTCCCTCGCTCACATTTAATCCTTATGACATTCACCTGATGTTGCTGCCAGTAATTGCCAGCAGTTGCGCCCGGTGTCCCCCCCCCCCCCCCTTTGGTTTCCGAAGCGAAAAGATATAGGTATACACAAACGGCAGTTTTGGGACTTTAAAGATGTCAGAATTTTCAAGCTCACTCGCATTTAATCGTTATGCCATTCACCTGATGTTGCTGCCAGTAATTGCAAGCGGTTGCGCCCGGTGAGCCCCCCCTTAATTTACAAAGCGAAAAATTATAGCTACAAACGGCAGTTTAAGGACTGTAATAATGTCAACATTTTCAAACTCGCTCGCTTCGCTCGCTCGCATTTGATTTTTTTTTTTTAATGCAATTCTCCTGATGTTGCTGACAGTAATTTGTCGTTTCACACCATCAGTCCATAATCCATGTAAGGAAACTTTACAATGTTGCTCAAAAGTGTTCAATAATAATCTACATCAAAATGGACCTTCAACATGTGCACGGGACTGTTTCAAGTCGATAAAACAGGCAAAAAAAAATGCATCAGATTGCATCATTTAAAACATCAAAATGTAAAAGAGTAAAAGAGTTCTCACCGTGGGAGGGGGGTACATCCCCTCCCACACCCTCTCTCCCTTCGCTCGCTCCGCTCGCTCGGGCTCGGTCGCGTTCATGATATTCAGTGTAATAATTAATACACGAAGACAAGTTATTTAAATGATACAATTTCATAGCCAAAAGTGCTCAATAATAATATACATCAAAATGTACTGTTACCTTCAACATGTGCACGGGACTGTTTCAAGTCGATAAAACACGCAAAAAAAAAATGCATCAAATTGCACCATTTACAACATCAAAATGTAAAAAGTTCTCACCGTGAGAGGGGGGAAACCCCCTTCCCACACCCTTTCCCCCTCGCTCTTTCCGCTCCCTCGGGCTCGCTCGCTCCGCTCCCTCGGGCTCGGTCGATTCGCTCCCTCGCACCTAACCGCTCCCCCTAAGATCAAATCCGAGCTACGCCGGTGATAGGCCCCATTTTTTAGTAGGCCTACACAGTGATGTCGCACAGGTGGAGCAAGAGCTGAGATACCACGATTTAGTCATTCAATTATCTATGTTTCTTTTTCTTAACATGTTTTTTTTTTTTATAGGAAAAAAATCCAAAATTTCACCAAAGTGTGCACCAGATCGCTGAATTTCAGGTCTAAAAATGCAAAATCTTCCTCTTGTGGGAGGGGGAAACCCCCCTCCCACACCCCCCCCCCCCCGCTCCGCTCCCTCGCACAGATATTCCAACTCCAAGTCCCTCCCCCACCCACCATATCATCATTAAAACGGAACGATGCCCTTGCGGATGATTGCTTTATTGACTTATATCAAGAAAATTGAAAAATACAATAGCTACAGGAAAATATCTACTGCATTATTACATACAAAGAAATGGAGATCCATATTACCATTTTATTGAATTTATTTGGGCATTTTTCAGGGCTACGCTACGTTTTTAAAAAGGGGGGGTCAAAATCGCTGTCAGTCAACAAGAAAGAAAATCAAAAGACAAGAGAAACAAAAACAAAAAGTCTTCATACTTTTAAGGTCTGATTTTCCGCCGAAAGTCGGCTGACATGCAAAAAACAAACAAACAAACAAAACAAGAACAAAAAGTCTTCATACTTTTAAGGTCTGATTTTCCGCCGAAAGTCGGCTGACATGCAAAAAACAAACAAACAAACAAAACAAGAACAAAAAGTCTTCATACTTTTAAGGTCTGATTTTCCGCCGAAAGTCGGCTGACATGCAAAAAACAAACAAACAAACAAAACAAGAACAAAAAGTCTTCATACTTTTAAGGTCTGATTTTCCGCCGAAAGTCGGCTGACATGCAAAAAACAAACAAACAAACAAAACAAGAACAAAAAGTCTTCGTACTTTTAAGGTCTGATTTTCCGCCGAAAGTCGGCTGACATGCAAAAAACAAACAAACAAACAAAACAAGAACAAAAAGTCTTCATACTTTTAAGGTTTGATTTTCTGCCGAAAGTCGGCTGACATGCAAAAAAACAAACAAACAAACAAAACAAGAACAAAAAGTCTTCATACTTTTAAGGTCTGATTTTCTGCCGAAAGTCGGCTGACATGCAAAAAACAAACAAACAAACAAAACAAGAACTTGCTGCCACTTCCCTCCCACTTCTCCTCCCTCCCACTATTTCGTGCAAAAGAGTGGGACATTCGATCCCTGTAAAGTGTGTGTGTGTGTGGGGGGGGGGGGGGGGCACAAAGCTTCTCCCCCCCCCCCCCCACCCCCAAGGCTACACCGGTCGCGTTTTTCTTAAAGACGGCACAGATTGGGGCATGGCGCGTGTTAAACCTATGGGAAAACGTTGGGTTAGGGTTTTTGGTTATGGTTAGGGTTAGGGTTAGGGTTGGGGTTAGGGTTAGGATTAGGATTAGGGGTTAGCTTTATGGATAGGGTCCCCGATAGATTTTTAGTTTCCCCAATCTGTGCCGTCTAAAAAAAAACACGCACACCGGTCCGGTTATGGACTTGTAATCGTGGTGATGGTGACTATCGCCGATCATCACCCCCCCCCCCCCACTCCTCAGTACGGATTTACGCCGTCGAGTGGTGTAAATAATATGCATTAATATTTTTCGTATCTAAAGCAACCCTTTCCCTGGGCCTATACCAATTCCAACAGCGCCTATCAGTGCCTTTTAGCCCAATTACCCCTTTTTTAATTGGTCATAAGACACTGATGAGTGCAAGGTATCTCCACCGTGCTCTTAATAAAAGCCTCTTTCTTGTTATGAATACGTGATGAAGAATTAGAACTGTCGCTATGGCGACTGGTATATGCCTCCGCAATATCGTGGCACTCTCCCAATATGTATATTTTATAGTAACAACGCAGCTCAATGATAAATAAGATGGCAGTTTATACATGAATTGGCAGATACTTGACCCTTGACATTTTTACCACACCGCCCACAACTATCTCAAAATAAACACAATCTGGTAAACTTCTACACGTGTTTTTATGACAATACCATGAGCCATTTTCAAAACACTTGAAATCTTATAGTGAAATCTCTGAATTGAAAAAAGTGACTCAATGGATAAGAGCTAATAAATTATCTCTTAATCTTCAGAAAACTAAGTATATGCTTTTTAGTAAATCCATAGATTTAAGCACAGATCTTATTTTTGATGGTACTCAATTAGAACGTGTATCCCACATAAAATTCCTTGGTATTACAGTGGATGATAAACTTTCGTGGAGGCCTCATATTATCAACATAAATAAAATAATTTCACGAAATATTGGTATTATCAACAGACTTAAGTTTCACATTCCATCGTCGTCTTTGTTAACGTTGTATTTTTCTTTAATATTACCTTATCTTAATTACGGAATTTTAGAATGGGGTACCGCCAATCAAACTTTATTAGATAAACTATCATTATTACAAAAGAAAGTACTTCGTATTATTTGTGGGGTTTCGCCACGTTCTCATTCAGATTCATTGTTCATTGAATATAAGATTTTGAAAATTAAAGATTTGTTTCTTTTTCAACTGGGCCAGTTCATGTTCAATTATAACACAAATGCTCTTCCCAATATTTTTAATTCAATGTTTCCACGAAATCAATCTTTTCATGATTATCCTACTAGGAGGTCTAATGAGTTTCACTTACCCCTTTTGAGAACCTTATTAGCTCAGAACACATTTATATACATCGGCCCTAAATTTTGGAATTCATTAGGTCCTGAAATAAAAAATTCTTCATCGTTATACATTTTTAAGCGTAATTTGAAATCTTTTTTGTTAAATTCTAGCTGAGATATTTATTTTCATTACCTATACAGGTTACAGCAAACATGAGGGTCATCATCGGTTATTTAATTCATTATTACACAGTGAAAAACGGCATAACTAGGCAATGAAATACGGCATGTTATTTGCATAATTTCTACACAGCTACGTGCAGTCACCAGCTGTTCGAAGCACCTCATCAATTCTCTCTTCCGTTTCTCTTGTTCAGCGTGTAGGCATTCTCTATCTTTCCTCTCCCTCCCTCCCCCCCCCCTTCTCTCTCATTTCTCTCTCTCTCTCTCTCTTTCTTCCTTTCCCTTTCTTCCACTAATTTTGTTTTTGTCCCATTCAGTTCGATTGTATATCTCCTTAGTTTAGTTATGCCATGTTGTTGTGTGTAATGTATTTGTAATTGTATGTGAAGTACTGTATTTTTGGAAGAAATTCTTGAGTGGTCCACAATCTACAAGCACTGCTTTTTAGTGGACCTCTCAGTTCTCTTTTTTTTTTTCTCCTCAAAATATAACTTTGTATTTTCCCGTATGTATACATGATTCATCTCTATTAGTTTGTTGTATATCGTTAATCCTTCGCACTTTGTACTGTATACATGCTTATGATGGATTTTCTGATTTACCTCGTGTTATGTTTTGTTGGAAAGAAAATGAGAATTAAATAAATGAATTGAAATTGAATTAAAATTGAAATTGAAATAATGGCATTTTTACTAAACCTTTTACCCCATGCATGGACCAAATCTTCATCTACAGAATCATTCTGCTGTAGAGCATGTAAAGTATGTACTATGTAAAGTACGTAAAGCATTGAGTTACATCTACGGTATGGAGGAAATGTGAAATTTTAGCCTTTTCATCAATTTTGTCATACATGCAAGTCACTGATTTAATTGATTGAAGAGCGTAACTTTTAATACCTGATACACTTGATCAATTGATGGAACGAAAAAACCACATGGTATTACAAATCAGATTTCTTGGAAGTAATAAGAAAATAACTTAACTGACAATTCATCTGTGTAAGTTGTTACACTTCAGAAGGGTCAAGTTGTTAAATAATAGCGTAACAACTTGACCCGGTACGAATTTATCAACTTTAAACATGTGTGCTCAATACATAATTTGTCCATGACCTTAATGAGAGCGTGCGTCCACAAGTTGTTTGGTGCAGCTTTGTACCCTCATACTATTATCTACCAAGATTCATTTAAATACCTTCAACGGATCTTTGTTAATTAAATAATATATACCAATATATCGAGGGACGGACAACAAGAAAACACATACCTCCCGCGACATTATTCGTAGCAGACACATAACAAAAAAAAAAAAGATAATGTGGAAATATTGAACATACTAAAACATACACAAACAAATCATTATTGAAATTGCAAAAGAAGGAAAAGGCCAATGACAATTTCAACGTTTTATGTGAATGGTAATCTATGGTGAACTCTAGTGGTCTATGTCTATTAAAATACGATTAGTGATAGGAAATCATTCGGTTGTAAATTGTCACAAATGTACACACAAGTAGTTATGTACATGTATCAAGGCTGTATGCATGGTTGTTTTAATGTGTATGTACACAGGGTGACCAGATTAATGGAGAACATTCTATATGATATAGATATAGTACATACAGGCTGACCAGATCAGTGGAGAATTTTCTATGTGGTATACAATGTAGCTACAGTACATGTATGCATGTGACAGGAAATACATTATAGCTCACTCAATCTAGAATGATTTAACCCATTCCAGAAAATTCTAGTAAGTGCTTACATATTTGGCTGAGTGAGGCACTGTCCCTATAGCCCAATGTGATTGGTGGTTAATTTTGGCAATGATGTTATGCACATAGTTAGGCAGTGAGTCATCCAGGATTCCTAGAACTTGGACTTGCTAGAATATTCACGTGTGTAGCCCCAGGTTGGAGAAAATTACAGAATGTACTAGAAAGGGGTGAATGGATAGTATATAAGCCGGAGAAATTCTGAGGTAGGCAGAGTACCCAACACCTCTGCTCTGAGAGTTACGTCACTTCTGGCTCTGAAGCGACTTGTTATAGTCAGTCCTGTGTTACCTGCTGACCTGCTATACAAACTGTGTTTGTGGAGATAAGGCCTGGGAGACATTTTGCCTGCAGAGAATTAATTTGCCTACGTTGGAGATAGACTCCATATTTTAGTGTCAACGGACATTATTACGGCAAAGCTGTGACGGGCTGGATTCCTTGCTGGACATTATAAAGTGAATTATCATTCAACGCATCAACTGGACGTGGTCGTCATAACGTTTGGATTTTACACGTTTCGCCGTGGACATATATCGTGGACTTTACCCCGGATTTATACCGTGGATTAATGCAACCTGTGCCTTTGGATTAACGTCGGAGGAATCATTCGTCGGTGCATCAATGATCATTCATGTGCATCGAATATCGTATCTGGACACTTCAAGGACTATGCGATTTAATTGGCTGTAATGCATGTAAAAGTGATTCCATTACCGACTTATAATTGTGGTATTGATCATTATTGTACTGATGTGAAAACCGATTACCAGTCTGTACCCACAATATCACTGTTAATAAACCGCCTGAACATCAGTTGTTGGTTTCTTTTGTGCGATCATTCTCAGAGTGATTTTGGTCGTAACAAAATAATTATGTGATCGCCGTAAAGGATGTTTGAAGTCAGAGTGATCCTTTGATATTTATTCTTTTTGCTTTTTGTAAATGGTTTCATGGTGTATTTGTGCATCGACCTATATATCAAAAGACCAGTCCGCCTTCAATGCAGCAATATATATATATATATATATATATAAAAGTCACTGAAAATTTGAGGAAAGGCGGAAACTCGTGACCATTCAAAAGTTATGAATTTCTGAAGTTTCCGTGCCGCTGTCCCTGGATGAGAAGACTACTACAGCTTATGAAGTCTGTTGTGTACAGCGACAAAAGAAAATGTAAAGAAGATTCAACATATTTTCACTTTTCTTTCATAATAAAAGAACACTTGACTTGTCTCTTCGCAGTAGGCAGGGAGAATAATACTACCCTAAACATACCGATACGTCCGTGACAAGTAGAAGGAATGGGAATTTTTTTTTTCAAGAAAAAAAAAGAAATTTTGTGCAATAATGTGCAATTTTCCTTACAGTGGTTGTATCGTACTATGCTATTGGACCTACAGTACATAATCATACTACGCATATGACATCATGAACTGTATTAGTCTTCTCATCAAGCAGTGATTGGGCAGACACTTCAAAAAAAAAAAAAAGCAACTTTAACTTGGGGATGGATTGTTCGATTTTGCTCAAACCTCCTGCATTCTCTCAATTCACATGCAAACAAGGTGAATTTGTATTTTAACCAAAACATGGGACACCGGACATAGGACATTACCACATCAGCACAGCTGACTATTTCCACCGCCTGCCTACCTTTCCCTCGAGTGGTCGTTGTAGACAGGTTTGACAGCAAATCTATCTTACTATCTATAATCGTGATCAATTAGGAATGTGTGTCTTTGTCTGTGAGTGTATAATGTGTACATAATATTGTACAGATATATATTATGATCATTTGTACAATTCATATTATAATTTTAAAGCAAATTTACTATTATAAAAATCTTCTTTTTTTCCAACTTTATTTTCCCAATTCACATGCTGCTTCAATACCAAATACATGCAAAATAATGAATAGTACATTATGGACAAAACATATAACATAGAAAACTATGGTATAAGAGCTTGCCATTTGCTCACATGAAAATCTAGACGATTCTTTTTCATAGCTAAGATGCGTTCTGTATTTTCCAAATGCTTCATAGAAAACAGAAAGGGATTTAGAGTTGGAATGATATTTTTGATTTTACAAGAAAATATAAAATATTTTGCATAATAGATAATTGTATTCACGAAATGTCCCCTTTCAACATGCAAAGTTCCAAAACAGATTTCTTCATCTGTGAACATAACATTGCGGACATTTTTAGCTTTGAGCCAAAAAAAAATACTTCATACCAGAAGGATGACACATGGGTACATTTCAGAAATAAATGTATTAATGTCTGTGGATGAGAGTCACAAAAATTACAAATTGCAGAATCACGGATACCTATTTTACATAGATAATATTGAGTAGCGATTTTTCTATGTACGAACTTAAATTGAAAATTACGAATTCTGTTCTCTATCGATGATCTATAGATCAAAGAAAATCGAGACTTCCATAACAAAGAATCTTGTAAGTTCAACAGTAAATCAGTTTCCCATTTTACTTGATGGTCTGTCTCTGAAAGTGTGGTTTTTATGCTTCTTTACAAAGTATGAGTAACAAAAATTTGAAACTCTTTTGGATTTAAGAAAATTGTTCAGTAGAAGATCACAAGGATTCGAAACACTTTGACAATCCATATTTTGTTTTATGGTGAATTTCCATTCTTGAGGAATTGCATATACTATTGAAAAATAAATCAAGAATGACCGTGGATTAAATTTCTGTAATATTTGGTCATAATTCATGAAGGAACCATCAGGGTTGATAATATTTCCTATGTAAATCATGTTTGATTCAAACAAATTTCTAGAATATATAGGCTGACCATCAACTAAAATATGGGAATTAAACCATAATGGCTGTGAAACAATTTCCTTGAATTTAACTGGATTGTAGTACTTGTAATGACACCATGCAAAAAGAACATCGTACCAAAAAATATCAATATTATCATTTAGAATAAGGTGCCGAGGTGAAAGATTCCATTTAAAGAACATATCACCGCCCATGGTTTTTACATACATTCTAAGAAAAACTTTGTGTTTACTCTCATTTTCTTTATCAAGGTACCTCTTTACCCAAGTTATTTTCATACCAGAGGTAAAATATTGCAGATGCGGCATTTTCAGACCACCCTCATCATAATCATTATACAACAAAGAATGTTTTATCTTATCGTTCTTATAACTCCATAAAAACCCAAAGAATAATTTTTGAACCTCATCAAAGAAAGATGGAGGAGGATTTGGCAATATACTTAAAGGATGAATCAACTTTGGAATTACCAAAGATTTTATAATAATAATTTTCCATACAGTGTCAAAGATCTACAATTCCACAAATTCAAAAGTGCTCTTATTTCTGCAATTTTAGGTTTGAAATTCAAATCATAGTCGTTGATACAATCAGAGAGGGGAATCTTTATTCCTAGATACATAAACAAATCTGTTGGCCAAATAAATGGAATGTCTCGACACAATATTTCTGAAAAACCTCCAAGTCTGACTACAATACATTTCTCAAGGTTTATTTTTAGGCCTGACATTTCTCTGAAACTATCCTTTCTTTCTATAAAACAACAACAACAACAACAAACTATCCAACACTCCAAGACATTTTTCTTAGATTCAAAACATCTTCAGCATAAAAGTACAAACAAACAGAGAAGTCGTATTGTTTCAGATAACCTCGTTTAATCATGAAATAGGGCTAGCCTTAAGTAATCATTACGTATAAGAAATTCTTAATATGGATGTAGAATCGATGATCATAATGTAGTTGTACCAGGACAACAAACGCGCATCAGAATGAGTTGGGTTCTTCTCAGTAATGTTGATCTGACGAGCTCCCCCACGCGGCACAAGCTGTACATGCATAGCTTCGTGTTTTGTTGACTTCCAATTCCTCTAGAAAACTGCAGCGGTTGATTCGCAGATGCAAGAAATGTGACTATCAAACACTTGTGCGTCATGTACTAAAGTGGTCATGAGTACAGCCAAAGAAGACAGACAAGAACCAACGGAGTAAAAACATCATAGAAGAGAAAAGTTAAAGAAGACAGGGGTTTAATCATGCAGGAGGTATGAACGGGTTACAACGCCACGGATTTCGCATGAATTAATCAGCAAGGAAGCGAAGGGAGCTGGTGTGAAGATCCGCACATTCTCCCAGGGGAGTGTTGGGGTCATTGGCGTTCTGTCATTAGCAGAAGTCATGCAATTTCGCTGTAATGATATGTATTACATTCATCCCTTTCGGATTTGTACATATTACTTAAAAAAAAACAACAACCCAACGATAAGTAGAAAACAACCAAATATAACACGTTAATAGTCACGAACAGAAGGAAAGGAGGGACCGAAAAGGCAGGTACTGACACTCATGAGTTAATTTTTACCATCATTATCACCACCATTGACCATCATCAATATTAGCATATCGTTGTTATCATCATCATTGTTATCATTATTAAATACAATGTACGGCGAAGTCAAGACAAGACTCTTAATATGAAGAAAAAAAAAGTGCGAACATTCTGAGATTCAAGTGCCACGGGCCACAGATGTCTTTAATATTCTGGAGTAGTCATTCATTCACTATACAATGAACCATTAATTCATTCATTTCTTCATTTGTTCATTTCTTATTCATTGATTTTTGTATTAAATCGTTAACTCATTAATTCGTTCACTACTTCATGCGTCCTTTCCTCCTTCTTTGCGTACTTATCCGTTCATAGAGTTAGATCATGGAGCGACTACGTTAGTAGCTCCATGGTTAGATCCACGACGCCCATCCCCTCCCCCTCCCCCCACCCCCACCCACTCACGCCCCCGTAGTGCCCCATAACTTCAAAGAAGGGCGACCGCTGCGGCTGCAAAGCGGTGTGTGTGCTTCTTGCGCGGAAATACCAGTGTCTATCCAGAATTTACTCCGAGCATATGAGATGCGCTCCCAGAACGACGCCTACGGCCAGTGACACCTCGACTTCACAGCTCCCCTGGCGACTGGAGGGACATTACCACGGCACAAGACTGCTGCGACTGTGCAAGAAATTTTACAGCGACAGCCTTTTGAAGCTGAACCCGTACTGACTGTGTTATTTCAGAGGACTCCATCTCAAATCATACATGTTAACGGAGCGTTTAGAAGCACATGCGATTCTATTAAAGTTTCCAAGCTTGGAGTTCGTTCCCACTGTTGGCCCAGTGGACTCACGCCAGCGCAGCCGGCCGCATCCCCGGCTCTGAGAGTTGAGCAGTGACCACTGTGCAGGGGCTAGCAGGTGGACGGGCTTGCATCTACCCCTCATTCTTTTGGCTGCACTGCCAGGGTGCAATCTCGTTCTCTCATCAGCACTTTCTTGCCGCAAAAGGTAAGATAGAATATGTTATTGTGTGTAGTAAGGTACAGTTTCCCTCGATAAACCAGAAATGAGTTTGCAAACAAGCATTAATAAATTTATTAAAGATATTAGGCCCCACACAATAAATTCAAATTCATTCATTCATTCAAGTTTGCACACAAAACACCAACACGTGTACGCAAACACACCTTCCCATGTACCCTCCCTGCACTTACCCACCTAGCCACACGTACAATGAATAAGTCAAAGCAGTTAAGACATGATCAATGCAATTCCCTTGATTTTATATCCACAGTATCATTTTCATTTGTTTCATGACTTGATCAAATACTAGCTAATGGGTTTAGAACCACTCTTTGAGTCTGCAATGAGGTAGAGGCTTAGCTTATTGCATGGTGTTACCCCCAGCTGGGTTTGGTCATCGCCCTGTTGACATTCAAGTGTACTATTTTTGCTACAAAATGCATTTCCCATAGACACTTGCCTGAGTATACTTGGGACTCATCCTCAACGGGTTAAAAGCATCCTTCCACCATGGGGTTTTTCTTTAGACCCTCAGCACCTTGAGCCAGAGGTTTCCAACAGTATATCAGCATCTACTTTTGAGGATGGACTGATTTGGCTATAACACACCATTTCCCATAGACACCTGCCCGGGATACTTGAGACTAGTCTTCAACGGGTTAACCTGCCAATTCCTGGGAGAATTCTGATGCAACAATTATCATTCTTCATCATTTTCATTGGATTGATCATTAGACTTGTAATGAATCCCAGCATCTCATTTGTTGTTGTTGTTGTTGTTGTTGTTGTTGTTGTTGTTGTTGTTGTTGTTGTTGTTGAGAAAGACTAGAACACTGGAACTGGTTAAATTCCTGAAATGTGCTATACCCCATTATAAAATGGGTTCAAGAATATAGCCAATAGGAAGCTCTGAAATGAGACACACCTCCTTCCTTTACTTCAGTACTATTGCACTGCCTGTAATCCTATGGTAGATTGCCGATCGTCTGTGCGCGCGGCGGCTCCTTTGATGAATTGCATGCATACGCGTACGCGCTGTCAATCCTGTAAACAACTTCTAGTTCGGGCTGCCGGCCGGCCGGCCTTCTTCCCTTGTGCATAACATATGTGGCGTACGTACGTATACTGTACTATACTATACATATACGTACACTTTGTACAGTACAGTAGACCAAGCGTTATGGGACCGGACGCGTACATGGAGTCACTTTGAAGAGCAAATCCAACGATTTAGCAGGTTAATTCTCACGCCGTTTTCAGAGTATGTTGTCTAGTAGGCCTATATGAGGAGTCTATATCAAGTCTTTAAGGTAAAGGGTGCATATTCTATGTAAAATAAGTAAGTTTTCATGCGGGTGTCCGGAAACCCAACCCCCCATTATATGGTTGGGTGTCCATAATATCGGACACCTAACGTTTTTCTATCAACAGAAACGTGAAAAATCACACAATTTGCCTGAAATTTTACTCACGTGTGGAGAAAATACTCCGGATTCACAAGCGCGCACTGAAAATGCGATCTGAGGTACGCGCTCTAGATGGCGGCTTCGAACGCGTGGGGTGTCATTTTTTCCGCACTCAGTTGCCGGGCTCATATCGACCGACCACCCCGCCCTCTATTGACAATACGTATAAAGCGTACTTAAACGCGTTTTTTCGACAAGCTGCTGTTTTTTTCTAGTCGTAATTTTTTTCCCCAATAATATTTGAATATATTTTGAATCCTTCGATATTACTTTTGAAGGACTGTTTGATGAATTTGACTTGATTTTCATCAGGAAACTTTTCATCGTAATTGAAATAAATTAGATGAGTCGGTTTGTTTTTTCACATTCATTTCTCGTTTCTGCATCAACTCGTAGTGTCGTACGGTCGTAGCGGGCGACAAAATGTTTATGCCATGTGTATGTACTATGTGTAACGTGTGTGCACGATCGTACAAGCGGCGGTGACAATTTTGCGGTCAAAATCGTCAAATTTATTACGGAAGGATACTCTACATCTAACAACGAGTCGATATCAGCAAAGGTAGGCCTAGTTATATGTAGTTACACGATAAACCTTATTCGATTTTGCTAAAATTTCGGTAATTTAGAGGGAATACTTAGTTGTTTTCGCCACATTTTACTCGGTAGCGTAGCCCAGTGAAGAATCGAACACCGTTGCGCGTAGTCCCATGCGTACATTTTCTTTCTGTACGCGCAATGCCATTATAATGCGCGGCCGGTCGTTATGGACCCGGTCGGTGGGTTGGACCCCTACCATACTTATACTGTATGTGCGGGACTTCCGCGAGTGCGACGTGCGTAAAAGTTTGGGACGAACATCTTCGGACGTCTTGACCCACAAAGGTACGTGAAAAACGCTGAAAAATGATGTTAGTTTTCGAATTTTCGACCCATTTTATAAAACAAATGATGCACAGGATTATTTCGTGGCGTTAGTGTAGGCGTAGCTCACTCTCGGGTATTTACAATGTAGTGCAACATGCACTCGGCTTCGCCTCGTGCATGTTTCACAATTGTAAATACCCTCGAGTGCACTACGCCTACACTAATGCACTCTATCCTGTGCATCATTTGTATAATAAAATGCTCAAGGAAGAAATGTGCAAGAATGAATTGCCAATTTGAAAGATGAGCAGGAACTGTAGTCTGTTAATGTGTTTGTTTGTTTGTTTGTTTTTTAAACAGTCATTTTTTTTTAAAAGAAAATGATACATCTGACATTTCTGCAGCGAAAACAAGTCTAAGAATGAAGGGGATTTACTCAGTGACTAGAGTGTAATCATAGATATGCCTTTTTGGTTTTTGTTTCTTTGTTCTTTGTTTTTTGTTTTTTGTTAAAAGAACTAAGTTCTTCTCCATAAATAAGATCAATAAATGTAAATGGCCACCTCAAAATCAACTGAAAAAGACCAAAATGTATTCTCTCTTCCTCAATTGCATTGTAGTTTTAAAGAGTAAAATGTAAACTTTAAAGGGGATGGCTAGCACCTGATCAGTGAGAATCAGTGGGAATGCTGGGGGATGATTGTTCCAATCCTTGTGAGATTCATTTAAGCGTACATTATATATCTATTGTTGTGTGAAAATTATTTGCTTCAGAATGGTCTCATTATATTCAAGGGCTAAATGTGCAGTATAATGTTTCCAGGCTAGCATGCCTGTACATAGTGCCGGGGCATTAAACTGCACATTACTTGAATATGAGACCGTTCTGAAGCAAACAATTTTCACACAACAATAGATATATAATTTACTCTGAAATGAATCCCACAAGAATTGGAACAATCATCCCCCAGCATTCCCACTGATTCCCACTGATCAGTTACTAGCCATCCCCTTTAAAATTATCTTGTTTAAATTGGACAATCTATATATACACATTCAAAGGATGTAAGAAGTACTAAGAGAGAGAGAGAGAGAGAGCTTGTAGAGATGCCTGCTTTCATAGAAAAGGGAGAAAGGAGGATTTAAAGATTAAGGTCAATCAGGCATGCTCTGCAAGAGTATTAATTTGTAAATCAATGAAAATATAAGACTTCCCATTTGAAACAGCACCCTATCTGGAAAAAAAATATGATCCTTAAAATATATCTCCACTTTGGTTATATGATTGTATGAAGCTGTCAGTAGGTAGAAAATAAAATCTCTCTTAGATAAAACAAACTAAAGAAAAAAGATATGAGTGTGTCAATACTTTGGTCCATTGCAAAGAATCATATGCTACTTTTAGTGGGTTTGGAGCAGGGCAGTCACATTTTCTATGCCTCTAGGGTCATAATTATACACATTGAGCATCTCTTCACAGAGACCAGTTGGGAGTGTTTCATAAAGCTGTTCGTAAAGTTACGAACAACTTATAAGCGAGTGGTGATCAGTTCTTGTGCTGGATTATGGAAATGACCAGTCGCTCGTAAGTTGTTCGTAACTTTACAAACAGCTTTATGAAACACCCCCAACTGGTCTCTGTGAAGAGATGCTCAATGTGTATAACGGGGCACCAGCTGTCTGAAGAACATATATAATTATGTGGTAACAAAATAAAGACATGAAAACTAGAGGGTTTTGAGGAAAGATGATATTGATTTTACTTTTACTTTTATTCCACTCTTTCAATTAATTGTGCAAAATAATCGAAATGAAAAGATGTTATAGGTTAACCTGTTCAGGACGAGTCCCGAGTATACTCGGACAGGTGTCTATGGGAAATGTGTGTTGTAGCAAAATCAGCCCGCCCTCAACGGGATAAAGATGGAGGACTCTTACTCTTTGTTGAGAGTGTAAACAAACTAAACATATAAAACTCATGGAGTTCGGACAAGGATGACGATTATATGAGTTATCTCTCTGGTGGTATTTGTTCAATAAGTGGCAAGATGAAGAAGAACAGTACACTGTTCACTTGTGCCCAAATGACTTTTGAAGGCATAATTTACCATTTTGCAGATGAAACAAAAACCCAGCATAAGTGCTTCAAAGCAGTTTTAAAATGTGAGTTAGGGATAGAAACAACCAATGTAGAAAATTTGAACCAGTATAATCAATGTTAAGTATTGTACAAAATGTGAACAGTAGTAATGATAAAAATGTTTCCAGACTAAACCGTCTACAGTTATGGTTTAATGAGAAAAATAGTGATATCTCCTTATATTTTAGGCTTTATTACAAAAAATGTATATGGTAGGATGTTTTGTGATACAACTGACCTACACATATATATGCAAGTGATATCTTGAACATTTTTTAAATCACTGCTCCCAAAGGTAAACAGAACCTTTAAAAGGGGTATTCAGGGATGGTTTTTCAGATGCTCATGAGTCGACTGTTCCAGCATCAGAACTTTTATCAGTGTACATCTAACTTTCTATTTTGCAGTGCCAGGTCTTTGACTGCTGTACTTAATATTGATAAAAATATTATATATATTTAAATGAGCAATGAAGATGGATCCTTATTCTTGCTTTAAGAGTGCAATAAGTATAATCTATGTCTCATTTTAATTGGGCTCTGTGACAAAAAGTACATAATAATAATTATTATTATTATTATTATTATTATTATTATTATTATGTGATTCTGTACCTCTGTGGAAGAAGGGTATAGCTTTCAAGAGGGACAATATTGGAGGATTACTGAATATATAATACTTGAGGTTTAAAGGAATTCAGTGAATATGTTTGTGTGTATGTATGAGCCCACAATTTGTAGAATCATGGTAATGTAGTCTTGATATAATATTACTTGCTCACTTGATACTGATAACATCTATGACAACAAGATACAAATTTATTTTATTATTTATGCATGCTAATGATATATTACAGATCAAAATCATGTTAAGTTGACAGAATTATACATTTCACATACAATAGACTCGTATGACTGTTCTATCTGAATAGGATCATACTTTTGCATTAACCTGTTGAGGACGAGTCCTGAGTATACTCGGGAAGGTGTCTATGGGAAATGCGTGTTGTAGCAAAATCCTCAACGGGTTAAGAGCTCTAGATAGTACTTGCACATGTACCTGATTCGTACATGATGTACAAATCTTTATAAGTAGAATTGGTTCTCTTATGCATGTCTGGCTATATACTTTCCTGTCTGAAGAGGGTATTTTTTCGTATTATCTGAAGTGGGCAATTTTCCCTATCTGAATAGGGTCATATCAATATATGCATGGTGATCTCACCTCTGATGTGATCAATGTCAATCTTCCACTTGCATGGGTTTCAAGTGTCATTTTCACCTGAAGAGTAGATTATTTTCCTCACTATCTATTTTCCTACACTATCTACAGTGCAAGTAGGACATCCCATCATGAATGGGATTACCAGGTTAGTACATAATGCCTTTCTTGCCTATACGCCATGATTAAAAATGCTGTCTTTGACTTTCCTGTAAAGATCTCTGAGGTACATCTTCCAATCCTTTTAACAAAGAGACTTCCAGATGATTTCATGCTTTCCATTTGAACATCTGTAAATTCTTTATACTTGGTACAGGGGTTCAGAATTTATAGTGATTACGGATGGGGAATGAAAATGTCTTCAGAATTCAAAAGAAATCAAATATAAACAATGGTGATGATGTAGCAGCTTCATTTAAGAATGCATGATTGGGTGCTCAAGGGAGCAGAACAAAATAAAATTTAAGTATGCTTAAATTTTGCACAGATGAAGCTGTTAAACAAGTGGTATTGTACTATGAAATTGCATTGCCACATTCCTGGAATATTTGAGCCTCCTAGTCTTACATCATCATTCATGTTCAGTGTATAATGTTGTGGGTTTTTTTTTTCAGAGCATTGGTTTATCTTCTCAGGACCACAATAAATACCAAATATTGATTCTGTACATAACAATTTAATATTGATTTTTGATTGACTTTGGATATATGATATCCTGTATTGACAACAATGTTACTTAGATAATTGCTTTTTTGCCATCTAACAATCATTTTACAAGAAAGAGAGAGGTCATCCCTTTATGGGTAATGTTCACTGTAACTGAATGCACTTTTTTCATTGTAGAAATAACCAAATCCAACAAGTACCTGTGTGTTGAAAAACCAAGTCAAAAGAAGTCTTTTAAAACGTGATTATATCTGACAAAAATGAAAAAAAAAAAAAAAAGAAAATTGCTTACAGTCAGCCCTGGGTATTTGTTATGAAGAAGAGGAGTAACAAAACGGATATATAATGATTTTCATCAATATCATTCAATTAAAAGTCGCATTATGCAAAATTCCTGATGGGCAAAAATTAACCAGCCAGTGCCAGAAAATAATCTCAAGGCATTAAAATGCACATATTTGACCCAGATACACTCAATGCACAGATGTCTACAGTTACCTTGCACTCAAATTCTTGCCACCAGAACTCCCCAACTGTAATGTTAGTCATGCGAAATGATAAGTGACAAAAACAGTAATGCAATAATTGAAAGTTTTAAATGTCAAAAACTGATGTGATGTATCACTTCAGCTTTTCTGGATGAAAAAAACTGCTTGAAAGGCACACATATTGCACAATATAGTCATCAATTTTTATTTAATACTCCCTATAAACTGCAAACAGTAATTTTCCCTCACTGTAAAGCTCATATGTATGGGCAATGACATTTCAAATACTTGTCAGGTTGCAATCAGTATCAAAGTTTATGCTTCATATCTGCTGTGGTTAGTGTTGATTTTCAGGAAAGGCCAAAAATCTTTCTTTTTTTTTTTTTTTTTTACCATGACATGGTAACACATTTCCTGGATCTGTAGATATTGAGATATACTCTGAGGCAAATATTACCTTAACCTATTCCTTACAGGAACCTGATATACCAGGTTCCCGTGGCAACAACTGATATATGGGAACAGGTTCCCAAAATGTAGAGTGCCTACATTTGTGGCCTAAATTCATTGTGTTATACTGGCCAGAAAAATGGCATTGGTAGATGATTAGAGTTTCTTCTATCAACATCTGTTTTCTTTCTGTATAAAAGTTGCATAAATTTATCACAGTATTATTTACCCATTTTTCCAAAGTGGTGTGCGCTTGTTTTGCTATAAAACTCATATGAAGATGTACCAAAGGCTGAACTAAGTAGAAATTCGGTTTCGCTGATCCCATTCAGGTGCCTCGTTTTGTGTATAACAAAAGAGTTTGTGATCCCATCAGCGCACGCACCGATCGATATTCCCATTGTTCGATGGCACCTGTAGTTGACAGTGGAAAAGGGGATACAATGTACCGCTTGACTGCCTTCACACAGGTGGATTACCAACCTGTCCATTCTTTGTCAACCTGTAAATAGAATCTTGTTTGGGGCATTGAAGGCTCTCTCAGAGAATTGGGGGAGGAATGAGTTAAAATTGGCATGTTAAACAATAGATCCTTGTAGGATGATTTAATTTATCCCTCTTCATCAGCTCTTAGATTTGGGACATGTACTCATATAAATCTCATGCTTGGTAGCCTTTTGCCAAGGCCCTCTCGCTGTGTGGTGGTGAACGAATCGTGAGCCCAGCTGAGTGCGACAGCACGGTTGCCCTTTTAGATCTGATTCACATCCTTATGTTTCCCTTTGAATTAACGTGCATTAATGTTACGAATCTTGGCTCCTCACAAACTTTGTGAAAATTTCTGGTTTTACAGTAGTATAGAGGTTTCATGAGGATGTGTATTTATCTGACTCCACATTACAAGTCCCACTTCTCATCTTTGAAGTTGACTCAGCAGTCCCATCCCAGCGCTGAAAAGGGGAAGCCCATATAACTGCGTATGAAGCAAGCAACTAGCAAGATGTTGTGAATTGTTACAAAATTTTGTGCACTAGTAGCAAGCATTTGTGCACTCAGCAAGCACTTGTGCAACATAGACAAAATATGGTGTATTCTTGAATGGCCAGTAACAACGGTAGCCTATGGGGAATCAATATGTTGGCCTATGCGTTTCATTCAATTATGCTGTCATATTGAACGATAAAAATTGAGAGTACGTACAGCAATACATGTTTTTAATGTGGTGCTAAAACATCCTTTATATATAGGATTATTGTTGATATTGATGGGTGAAACAAAATGTCCTGCACCCAAGTCAGTGTATAAAGTCATTGTAAGGAGTCGTTGTAACAGTACTGCAAGGGTAGCACGCTAAACATTAACCCGTTGAGGACAAGTCCCGTGTATACTCAGGCAGGTGTCTACATGGGAAATGCATGTTGTAGCAAAATCAAACTGTCCTTAACGGGTTAAGCAAATGTATGAATTCATACTAGCTCTAACCCCAAGCACTTGATCAGATATTCATTTTGTGCCATCACTGCCACGGTAGGTTTCTCTTGGGGTGTGCTGAGAAGCAGAATTCTTATGCAGCCATCCATACTCCTAATTCATTGGAAGTGGCTTAATGCCCCAGGCGTTTTGAATATCAAAACATAAAAGTTATAAGTGGTAATGCAAATATGTATGTGTGTGTGTGTGTCAGAGAGAGAGAGAGAGAGAGAGAGAGATGTAAAAGTGTTTGTGTTGTCCCGAGTATACTTGGGCAAGTGCCTAAGGGAAATGCATGTTGTAGCAGAATTAACCCGTTTTCAAAGAGTTAAAGGGAGCAAAAATCTCTCCAATGTTTGAGGTGAATAAGGGGAAGAAGATGTGTTTTTTTTTTTTTTTAGCTCGGGCCCCCCTGCTTTTTGTGCACCATACACAGGCATACATAAGGTGTCATCACTTTGGGCCCCCCCCCCCCCCACACTTTTTTTTTTTAACCCAGAAGTACGTAAGTGGCACTAAAAAGAAATAATTATAGAGATCTTGAAGTGTGAAGACCCCCCCCCCCCCCTTTTTTTTTTTTTTTGCTTGTCAGCTGAAGAAACCCAGTTCTGGAAGGAGAAAGATGAGCTGAAGACCTCTTTTTTTTTGCTTGTTAGCTAAAGAAACCTGGAAGTCGAAGGGGAGAGATGAGCTGAGGACTAATAAATCATGAAACCCGGAAGTGCCCCCCCCCCATCCCTACTTTTGAAAACGCTCCACCCGCCCTGTAGCAGTGCAACAGCCAGTACATACCAAAAAATAAAAAGAGTTTTAATGTTAAAGTTATATAATCAATTTTAAGTCACCTCTGCACATACTGGCCAGTAATTTGACATGAATCAGATTATTTCCAAAGATGAACAAAAATGCAACAACAATGACAGCCAAAGCACCATTTACTGTGCCATCCTATGATATTACTAGTTGCCTAATAATCCTGAACTGAGATTATGATTTGCACACACACACCCATATTATACATATGTGATAATACATGTCATAAATGTGATGTGTATGAGCGAAAGCCTCCGAAATAAGTAAAACATTTGCAATTTCGCTCGTCTTGTTGATATATGCATAGTTCTGCTTCCGTGTCTCAATGTTTCTAAGTCTCAATAATCTGCCTACATGCAGCTCGTATTTTGAAGAGGCAAGATTATTTTCAGTCAAAACAAAACAGAGGACACTTTCCCCAGAGAGTGGACAGATAATGAAAACGACGTTTTCCCCGCCCATGCCAGTTAATTCAGGGATGTTTTATTCAAGAAAACACACTGTATACTGTCTTGTTTCAGTTTGTTTCTTTTTTTTTTATTTGTGGTGAGCAGTCCTACCACGACATTTCAGTCCCAAACCACTTGTTTTGTTTCAATGCACCGTTGATACTAAAAGCTTTTAACCCGTTGAGGACAAGTCCCGAGTATACTCGGGCAGGTGTCTATGGGAATTGCGTGTTATAGCAAAATCAGCCCATCCTAAATGGGTTAAACACGAGCCGAATGAATTCAGCGTTCCTGCCATCTTCAAGATAGTTCTGTTGCTCGATGTTGTATCAGTGCATGCCTTATTTACTACAGGCTGAATGCTTGCCTCACACTTTCCATTCTCTTTCCACTCTCTGTTCACATGGCAACGATAGACTTTTGTCAAGACTATCTGAACCACCAGAATAGGAATCTGTTCTTCCCTTTCTCAAGAATCCTGCCAGTTTGTGCAGCATGCAACTTGTCCAATTCACATCTTACATAATGTAGAGGCTCAGCAGATTCACTTTTGTGCCTCAAACACAAAGACAGTACCACATACCTTTCCAGTAGAAAGTTTTATTCTCATTAATGCCATGGTTGAGAGGAAAAAATGTAGCTTTTTTGAAATTTTACCTGTTTGCATGATACAAGATGTTCTTCATCGATTTACTCTTCTCACAATCCAGAATAATGCAGTCAAAGCTATCTAATAGCAGGCATTTGGAGAAGGCTGAGTAGGCATGAAGGGAAGATGTGGGATGTAATTGGATGGATTGATGTGTGCACTTTCACTTATTTCCCTGGTGGGTTCATTCTCACTGCACTAAGTGTGTAGTATACATGTAGCCTGGAAGTTGTTATAAAATGTAGAAATCCCTTTTCTTAATCCGTTCTGTACAGGAACCTGTTGGCCTGCATATTAAAGGGACTGTACAGCACTGGGTGAGGTGAGGATTCAGCTTGTTACGTTTTGTGAGATATTTAGAAACCACTCTATGAAATGTTAAAGAGCATACAATTCTAAGGGGAATCTTCGATGAAAATTGGTTGTGAAATGACCGAGATATCCAAAAACAAGGTAAAACAAAGAGATCCTAATAAAAGTTGTGGGATGTCAATTTTATTAGGATCACTTTTTTTGATATCTCAGCCATTTCAAGACCAATTTTCATCAAATAATCGTTGAATCCGTCCTGAAATTACATGCTCTTTCATATTTCATAAGAGGTTTCTTATTATCTCACCAAAAAATGTTATAAACCTGAATTCTCACCTCAATCAGTACTGTAAGAGCCCCTTTAAGTTTATGGGCATTTCAGAATTCAGACGGTATGGAACGAGTTAAGATGCTCCACTGTACAATACAAACATATGACATTATTTCCATGACTCTAGTAAGCCAGTGCCTGCTTGTGCTTTAACCATGCTTTAGTTTTCTTTAATTTAAAATTACATTACGACAAATGAGAACTCGGAGTTTTGGGAATGTTATTAAAGTGTTGCACCGTACATGCAATGAATGTGAAAAAAAAGTTATATGAAGAGTTTAATTGCACAAGTTAACTCCATTTTTGCCAAGCTGAGATATTTCCAATAAAAGCTACCAAAACAAAAACACACAAAAACAAAAACAAAATAAAAACAAATTATAAAATGTGGAATGTTATTCATCATAGTTTAACCCATTGAGGATGGAAGGACTTTGCTACAACGCGCATTTCCCATAGACACGTGCCTGAGTATACTCAGGACTCGTCCTCAACGGGTTAAAGAATATTTCTTTCCGGTGATCAGGAGGTCGTAGATTCGAATCCTGCTCGAGTATGTACGGCCATGATTTTTTATCATGGCTACTACTAAAACACTGATCAATTTAGTGCTTATTTACGTCGATGTAGGGCAATTTGTCAATCTGTTGCAGTGAAAACATCTCGACGGAAGAATTTCATGAATTTGAAGAATATTTCTTGTTGGTTAACACGTGAGGTATCACTGAAAAACTTTTATTTTGCTGGTGTACTTTTTTTTCTAAAATGACACTTAACACATTTTGCAATAATTAAGCTCTTCATATGTAGGAAACAAATCAACAGTGACAAGATGGACCACTAGGAAGTATGTATAGTAATGAGTAATTAAGCCCATTGCCTGTGGCAAGTTGGTGGGTCCTGCGCAAAGGCTGTGGGATTTCAGAGCCTTGGGAGGGAGGGGTTAACCCGTTGAGGATGGTTTGATTTTGCTACATGTATGCGCAACACACATTTCCCATAGACGCTTGCCCGAGTATACTTGGGACTCGTCCTCAATTGGTTAAGATGTTTCCAGGACTGTCGATCTACCTGTCATGCAATTATGTTATGACATATCTCTTGAAAGTATAAATAGATACTATGATAGATGAGATACTGTGGAACCATACCATCTGGGATGGATGAGAGCATTCCTGTAGGTAAGGAAATGATGTGATTACCTGGTGATGGGAGCACTGAGATTAAAGGACAAGTTCACCTTCATAAACATAAGGATTGAAAGAATGCAACAATATTAATAGAACACATCAGTGAAAGTTTGAGGAAAATTGGACAATCGATGCAAAAGTTATGAATTTTTGAAATTTTAGTGTTGGAACCGCAGGATGAGGAGACTACTACAGCTTGTGAGTCATATGCGGACAACTGTATAAAGAAAATGTAAAAAAAATTCAACATATTTTCACTTTTTTCGCATAATAAAAGAGCACGTGACCTGCCTCTCGCTAAAGGCAGGTGGAATAATATTACCCATAACTTTTGTCGATAACGAGTCAGGGGAATGTGTACTTTTTTCAATAGATTAAATTTTGTGAAATTCTCTTTATGTTTTCCTTATATTGGTGTACGCATGTGACATCTAAGTTTGCACTAGTCTTCTCATCCAGTGGTTACGGCACAAAAACTTCAAAAATTCATAACTTTTGAACGGATTGTGCGATTTTCCTCAAACTTTCAATGATGTGTTCTACAAATATTGCTACATTCTCTCAATCCTTATGTTTATGAAGGTGAACCTGTCCTTTAATACAATTTGACTAACAGTTTTGTGTATGAACTAAAAGGTGATGAGGCCTTCTGTGGTAGCATTTTAGTGGAGATCGTACAAACAGACCTTGCCTGAGACTTTGTGAGGCTAGGATGCCACACTGGCAGTACGTCCAGTAACAAACGATGAATGCCGTAAAACTTCTCTACCCCCGGCTCATGTGTCCCATGAATCACGTGCCGCACTTGTGAGCCGGCATCACTGTTTGTTAGTTCAATGCTGACATTTACTTTCCCTCATTCTTTCATCCTGTCCCTGCCTCCGATTCATCTCAAATTCTTCCTTCTCTCAGATGAGAGAGATTTACAACTTCGCAAGCTGCGCAGGGTCTGTCCCTTTGGTGCAACGTAAACCCCTTTTGAAAATCCTAACACTGTGGAAATTGGACAGAAGGAAAACGGCATGCACTCCAGTTGTGGAGTGATTGGTCGTGTTGACTTGAAAGTCTTTGATTTTTTTTTTTTTTTTTTTGCTCTAAGCCTGCATTGCTTTACTTTCCAAGCATGACTTTTAGTACAATGTTAGCTTATTCTCAAAGGTAAAACATAGTTTCTGTACACCTGCAGAAAATGTTAATTTTTTGCTAAAAGTGGACACATATATTGTCACTGGGGGACAAGACCTCATATCTACAAAGTGTCAAATGCTCAGGAGAGCAACCCCCCCCCCAAAAAAAAAAAAAAAAAAAAAAAAAAAACCATGGCAGCAAAAGCACATACTGCATCACTATGGGAGAGCCTTTCCTTTGACATGCTATGATGGTTTTACTTTGGGGGTATTAAAGACAGCTAGGATTTGGACAGGACATCACTTAACAGATTATCTGACCATTAATTTTAAAAAAGTCATTTTCACCAAAATTTCAGATATGAGGTCTTGTCGCCCCAGCAACGATATGCATGTAAAAATGTGTGAAATAACAATGTGACATCAAAATTTCCCCGGGGTATTGACAAAAATGCAAAACATTAGTCACAATGGTATGCTGACAGTTATTGCAACCTGAGAATATAACTGATTGTGGTTGCTTTGTAATGTTTTGTAATCAGTACTTGATAATTGACAAATGAGGCCATAGCAGTATCCACTAACATTCCTCATGAGAGTGAATCACATGCAGCTAGTTGGGAAATATGATTGCTAGGGCACAATCAATCATCATGTAATGTTCTACCTATCCAATACCATAGGGAAGGGCTCTTCAGCATACACGTGATCAAAATTATATTACTCTTTTGATCTCAAAATACTCCAAAAGAACTCATCATCCCGGCAAATTGCGTCAGCCTGACAAGTTTCTGTGCAGACCCTTTCGATGTATTGCAGCAAATTCCAAATATTGGCAGATGAAATTTGAACCCTTTTGCCTGTAAGTACGTATCACATATATGGCTTCTCTTGTTTTTATTGCATAAACAGTACTTAAGACAGGTGCATGAATGTATCTCTAAGCTTTCTAGTCTTTTACTAGTTAGGTTTACATGGAGCTGCTTGAACCTGAACCAAATTATATTAAATTGTTATTTGCTATCAAACTTTGTTGATGGCAACACCCTTAGGGCCTCTTACATCAACTGAAGACTGTGTAAATAGCTAGTACTCCTTGTTACCTCTGCCAAGGAAGACTGGTATGTTTTCATCGAAGTTGGTTTGTTTGTTTGTTTGTCTGTGTGCAAAATAACTATTAAAGAAAAAGCCATGAAGGGATTTGGATGAAACTGACAGGAGAAGTTGTCAATAACACAAGTAACAGATTATTAAAATTTGGTAGAGATCCATGAATTTTTATATATTTTTTGAAGGATTTTTTGTCTTTTGGCAGATAGGGTCAGTGGACTTGTGAGTTCAAGCTGCACATATAATTTGAGATTTGCATGGGTTTATGCATACTAAAGTGTGAGCTCTGCTCTGGTGAGGAGCTGCATAGCTGGAAGCTGATGACATTCAAACAAAGGGCTTCTATACTGGGAAATCGGGCGATTTCCTGCATGCATACTGAGATTGGAAATAACTGATCTCTATGGAAGAACAAGATCATTGGTGGAAATGAGCGGCTTTTGGCAGGTCTGCATGATATACTCCCATCCAGGACGTGCACCGATCAATAAAGGGCACAGCAACCTTAGAGTTTTATCAACCTTAACTAACACTGTGAGTCTTGTCATCAAGGATAAGTGCTGCATGAATGTTACTCTTAGTCATGAGCTAATTTGTCTGCCATTAATGAGAACCATCATCCATGGTAGCATGACCATGTGAACATGGTCATTGATAATGAATGAGAGAATGAGGCAGAGTTAATAGACCTAGTCATGGTCAGAGCTACATGTTGTGTCATAGTAATCTTAAAGGGCAGTTAAAGGGCTTGTATTCACGTCTAGGGCAATTACCCCCTGGGCAATTACCCTGGACCCTTCCCCTTCCCCTAACCCTAATCCTAATCCTAATCCTGAACCTAATCCTAACCCTAACCTAAACTCCGAACCATAAACCTAACCCTAACCCTAATCTTTAACCTTATCACTAACCAGTAATTAGCCGGGGGGTAATTGCCCTGATACGCTTATATTCAATCATCATTTTCTTTTCATTATCAAATAAATTTATCTGCATTCGCCTTAGTGTTTTTTGTTAATCTTAAATTTCTGTATCACATCTATCACTTTAAAGCAAAGATTGTGTCCCCATCCTTTTTCCTCGATGGTAGTTGTGGTGCACAAGTCACAAATAATTGAACTACTGCTTACCAGTGGTAATTGGTGTCCGCAAGCGGCCATTCAGCAATGTCAGTGTGCAGAGTTTTGATTGATTGAGGCCAATTTAGGCCATTTATTCTGCAAAATAAAACACAATAATACGTAATAATGGCGTTTACAATGAGAGCCAGGCAGCCTTGAAAGCATCTTGTGCTTGTGTTAGGTTGCCTACACATGAAAATACAACTTTGCAATAGCAACATATATTACAACTGGTTCTGTGTGAAATCAAGTAAATAAAAAAAAATCATCACATTAATACGTACATAGTATATACACACTCTCACACACACATACAACACACACACACACACACACACACATGCAGTTTACATACTACTCTACTACTCAGTCATGGCTAACTGTTCAAAGAAAGAACGCTTCAGTAAGCACTTAAATCTAGAAAGAGTTGTACTGCATTTCAAAGCAGTACTTATTGAATTCCATTCACTTACACCTGTGAACCTAATAGAGTGGGATCGTACAGTCAAACGAGTAAAGGGATACCGTAAATTACTTCGGGAACGAGTGGAATACATATGAAAATAAGAATTTGTTAGAAACATATTATCAAATACAGAAGGGAGCATACCTCTATGATATTTAAACATAAAGATAAGGATATTCAATCTGACAAGTTCATGCAATGGCAAAATCTGTAATTTAATAAACAATGGCAGAGTTCTGTGGGTCATTGTGCTATAGGTCAGTGTTTCATCAAAGCAGATGAAGTCCCATGTCTTGTACTGTATATTGTGTGTTTCGAAGTGTTTTTATTAATTCTAAAATTTGCAAGGTAACTCAACATTTGGGAAATGATCAACTTGCAAAATATTGCATCCTGTGAGACAAACTGCATTGCAGGTTTTCTCCAAGTTTGAAATTGCTTAGTTTTTCTCTTAGAAAAGGACTGTAACATACTTATTTCTCATTTTATCAATGTAGTTCTTGATTGCCAATTCAAAGACTCGCAAAGTTGTTGTACAAGTCCCAAGTTGCAAAATACTTTACCCATGAAATACATTGTATGACATGTGTACAGTATTCTCTTTTGTCATTGGTTGACATTATCAAAAATAAGCATGCATTGTTCTGTCCTAATTCCCAAACATCTCATCTCCACACTTGTGAGTGTATGATTTTGTCTTTTTCTTATAATGCATTTATATCTGTTTTTTTCACAACAACTGTTATGAATCATAAGCCTCTAAATTGTGAAACGAATAAGAATTCCCTTTAAAGGTCAATACAATTTAGAAACAAACAGGATAAAACCCAATGGTGTAAAGTCTTTGGTATAATGTTCTGCATAATGCATATTTATCATCATGTCTGTTACATATTTAAAGTCATTTATTACATTTAAATTTTAGTTGCACAAATTGATTTGATTTGTCATATTCCCAAATTACAATAGGCCTAGTGTTAAGTGAAACACCAGCATCCTTGAGCTTTAGTGTATTTGTAATTTTCATGTAGGATGCTCTGTCAATAGTAAAAGACAAAGTGACAAATCGACATAAAGGCCCGAATTCACGAAGGTGGTACAAATGAAACCATGGTTTAAACCATGGACAAAAACCATGGAATGCCAAGTGTCGCATGGGATATTTCGCTACGAAATCAGTCATTTCGTCGATGAAATGATTATTTTGTAAAGAAATGACAACATTTTGTAACTAAATGAACATTTCGTCCACGAAATGATAATTTCGTTAACGAAACAGTCATTTTGTCGACGAAATGACAAATTTCGTAACGAAATATTCCGTTTGACACTTGGCGCTCCATGGTTTTTGTCCATGGTTTAGACCATGGTTTCGTTTGTACCACCTTCGTGAATTCGGGCCAAAGATAGACAAGCCTACCGAGAGATAGAGAGAAAGAGAAAAAATGAAACAGAGATATTAGAGAGATACAGACTGAACAAAAACAGAGGGTGAAAACGTGGCAAGGAAGATGTCGAGAGTCACTTTCTAAGGCTCCCAAATTGCTGTTGACACAGCAGATTGAATGTGGCCGTTGTCGCGAGATCGAGTTCCATATTTGTGAAGAGACGAGGCGTGATTAGTGGCCGCTCCCCTCTTGTCTCGAGGCGTCGTCATGAAGAGGAGGAACGTTCAGAGGGGCGGAAGTGCAGACGAAGTTGATAAGAGGTGAAGAAAATTTCTGAAAAAGAAAAGAAAACACTCATGAAACGTACGAAGTGACATTTCTGGAACAGGTTTTGAAGACAACTCAATATACAAGAGTGTATCAATCTATTGTTACAACACTGCTTTAAACCTATGGACCCATTTGTTAAAGGGATGGTATAGTCTCGATTGAGATGGGGCTTGAGGTTACCAACATTTTTTGATGAAGAGTTTTTGAGATAATGAGAAACATGAAAGAGCATATAATTCCAAGAGGAATTCAGAGTTTATTTGATGAAAATTGGTTTTGAAGTGGCTGAGGTATCAAAAACAAAGTATACCTAATAAAAGGTGGCACCCACCTTTTATTCGAATTACTGTTTTTTTACTTTGTTTTTGATATCTCAGCCACTTCAAAAACCAATTTTCATCAAATACACTCTGAATTCCTCCTAGAATTGTATGCTTTTCGAAATTTCATGAAATGGTTTCTAAGTATCTTGCAACAAGTTAAAAGCTGAATTCTCACCTCAACCAGTAATATACCAGCACTTAATAACCCATGTGGATTTCAGCAAATGCTCATGATGTCAGCCTCTGGGAAGAATGTGGATAGCAATAGTTGACTCCAGCAAAATATATTCTCTCAAGCCAGGAAAGAAAGAAAGAAAGAGGAATAAAAACTGTCATGCCGACAAAATTAACAGGCAAGACTAAAACAGGATGCCCTGACACCGCCTAATGAGTGTGCAAGTCTGTGTTTTTATCTACCTGAATAACACTTGTTTAGGGTATGGTTATGTCAAGTCATTGAGGAGAGGCTAATTTTGCTACAACACGCATTTCCCATAGACACCTGCCCGAGTATACTCACGACTCATCTTAAATGTGGTTAAGCATAGTATATGTGGTGTTTTGAGATCAAAATATGGTTTGATATAATTTGACTACAAGCCAGAGAGAACTCATTTTATGAAGGCCATCCTTTTGGATTTTCAAGGAGACCTTTGTCGTGGAGTGAGCCTAAAGGGAGGGTATAGTTTTGGTGGAAATGGGGATTCAGGTTTTAAATTTCTCCAAGATAATTACAAACCACTTTATATTAAGTGTTGAAGAGCATAAAATTCTGAGAGGAATTCAGAGTTTATTTGATGGAAATCGATTTTGAAATGGCTGAGATATTAAGAAAAAAAAGTAAAGCAAAGCAATCCTGATAATAGGTGGGTCCTGAAGCCACATCTCAACGGAAACTGTGCCATCCTTTTAAGCTTGCATGCTAGGCACTTGACAACAATGATACAATCAGTAGAACACTGCAGAATGTGGTCACTTCAGTATGTTTCTTTATTTAATATCTGTACAAGTATTATTAAAGTGTATTTTATTTTTCACAATTTACTTTCTGTTCTCACCTGATGGGTAAGATGAATTTGTGCATTTTTTATTACAAGGATGATCACAACAGCTTAGGCAGCACTTTAAAAAGCCTACAGCTGTCATATCAGTTGAGGCCTTTGGTAGCACATTACAATAAGAGGTAACTTTGCCCGCTTTGAGATTTGGTGCTACAGTTTGACATCCTGCAAAATGCAAAATAAAAAACAAATAAACAAAAATCCACTTTGTAGCAATACATTTCCTGCTTTCAAAATAAAAAAAAGAATGCAAAAATACATAGGAGATAAAAGCCTGCATGAGAACCGATAGACATTGCATGTACTTAGAATTAATTTACTACAAATTTGATTAAAGAAAAAGATGCTTATGAATGTATTTAGTCCAGTCAGCATTTAAGTGTTTTAACATCTTTAGTAGATGAGATAATATAAGAAATCTACGTAAGATATGAACCTATCTCATCTCTCCCTCTCCCCCCCCCCCCCACCCATGAAGAATTGAAGTTGATCTGGATTATGATATCATTTCAGCATTCTCTTCCATTTCCAACTGCTTCTTCTGTAGCATTATTTCATTATAATAATAATAATAATGATGATGATGATGATGATGATGATGATGATGATGATGATAATAATAATAATAATAATAATGATAATAATAATAATAATGGTTATACTAATGTTCAATTCACATTGTACAGTTTCTATAGCAAATAACCCAACTGTGCATAACAATATAAGAAAAACAAACACGTAGATGCACATGTGACATAAATTAAGTAATCAATAATAACACTATAACATAATAATGCAGCATCGATTAGTTCCATAAAACTTTTTATTTCTTACTACTCTTGTAATACAATGATCTACTTGTTAAAATGTAAATGCATTGTATTTGAAATATTTTGTATCAATAATTATCATCATGTTGTCTTTATTATTTCACATGATTTTGTGTGAATTACAGTAAAGTATCAATGTAGGAGAATAAAGTGAAATAAGAAAACAAAACCTACTAGGACATTGAATTCCACTCCTATGAAATATTGGAAGAAAGTGGCATGCACTGTCATGGCATACATCATGGCCTGTGACTTGAATGATAGGACCTATGTAATGTCACACTAAATGGCTCTCCAGTGTTCTGATTGTCATAACCGCATTGGTTGATATATATCTGTTTAATTTTTGTGCAGAGGCAAATCCATCTTTTGCTCCTACCTCATCCTATTAGATGAAGACCAGCTGCCTCTCTTGGGGAAGGGTGCATTCACATTCCAATCACTCATGTGCACTAGTAGTATATTTGACCTGCAACAACAAAAGGATCTGAAAATGTCGCTGATAGCTGAGCCAAGAAAATTGAGTTTGAAGTCATATCATCAAAATTGGTCAAAACCATAAAATTTTGTTTTGGGTATGCATGTTGTAGTCCAATGTTCCATCATTCATCTGCCAAAATTTGAAGCTTAATGATCAAAGAAAAGGCAAAAAAATAGTGTTTTTCTGGGCCATGATTTTCCGACTTTCAGTGGAACAGAAACTTGTCAGAAGATTTTGATTTAGCGCTGCAAATAGACTCTGCCCCGAGCAATGAGGGAGTAATCTTATTGGTCAGTGCGTGGCATCCTGGTTACTGATTGGTCTCGCGTAGACCACTTGGGCTAAAAGCTTGAATGAACATCACGGAGGTTGCTATGCGTAGACCTCTTGTCAAGAGATGAAAGCTGTCTTACATCCCCTTGATCACTGTTGGGTCGGAAAGAAAACTTTGAAGGCGGTTATCTCAAAAAACTGATTTCCTAGACCACTCCACATGTATGGTCTCATAAGATCATCAATATCTCCGCAACCAAGTAATTTTATGAGTCGTGTTATATATGAAATTAAAGTGGAAGAGTAAGGGAATAATGTCATGTCAGCTTTCACACCTACCGAGAGTGCTTAATTTCAGACATGATTGTATTGATGCATCACTGGAATCATGTTTCAGAGTAAGCATTCTTGCTGCGTGAATGCAAACTGGAATTGCGGAGGGCGATTTGAATCATAATTCCAATCGTGTTTCAAATAATGGTTTGGAGGTGTTTTCCAATCATGTTTGCCAGAATAAAGCAACAAAACAACCATGTGAACATAATTGAATTCCAGTCATGTTTTGAGGGGTGGATATTATTGTGACTCCTGCAGAAAGGCAACTCAAGAGTTTGATGAGAATTTGGAAATGAAGCCAAACCTTTCCCTCCTCGTTCTGAAATTCAAAACAGCAGAATCCATGAACCTTCCTTGGTCGTGTGAATGAATGATGATTCAAATTGCAACTGCAATTGCGTTTGTAATTCTGCATTCAAGTTAAGCACTATCGTTACGTGTAAATGCAGGGGTATTTTTATTAGTATCTGTTTGGGGTGTCATTCTCATACAATTCTGAGTGCCACCCACTAGGGACGTCTGGATTGTTTATCTATTTTGAGCCATCATACATGTGGGAGGTACCCTGGACAAGCTTCTCAAGTTTTATCCATATATAAGCCAAGGCCAGTAGTGTAGCTCAATATGAATTTGAGGGAAAGTACCTCCTCAGTTGTGGGTCATGCTTGGGATGATTTATCATCTGAAAATTCCAATCCCTATTGGCCAGGTGAGATGTCTGACATGTCAAGTCGTATCTACCACTATCAATTTCTTTCTCAGCTGGTAAGATAAGGCATTCTCTACATGATGTGTTTTTTTTGTACCCAAGGGTACCAAATAGAAATCCGCCATTTTGTTGAATTATTTCTTGTTTTAGCGCTGTACCCTGGGATATCAAAAAATGGGTGAAAGCATTCTTTAGTGTTTTACTAGAGGAAACCTTGTTGCAACAATGAGCTTGGCAAAGATATCTTTTTCTTCTCCTTCTCGGCTACTCTACTGTCTCCCGGTACCACGACATCGATGATCGGCACATCTGTCGAGCCCTTTCTACGATGATGATATCCGGACGCCTATGCTGGATGACTCAACTGTGCATAACAACATAGAATAAACAAAATAGATGAACATATGACATAAATTAAGTGATCAATAATAATGCTAAGTAAACATAATAATTCAGCATCAACTAGCATTATTACTATTATTCTTGTTGTTATTATTATCATTATTATTATTATTATGATTATTATTATCATGTCATGGAAAACTCCATAACATGCCTGAATTGGCATTAGGTTAATTATTGCTGACTGCTATAAGATGTGGACGCCATGATGGCTGTGTTTCATGGCACATCTTACAAACATGAGATGTATGACCGTACCCCAGGGTACTGCATGGTGCATCGTATGATTAAAAAATGCATGAAGTATACAGGTTACAGAAATGAGTAATTGAGAAATTGAGTAAAAAGAAAAAAAAAGGCTAGTTTTACTTTTGTCATATTCTTCCAAATCCATCTATTATCCTTTCCAAACTTCATACATATCATTTCTCATCTTTTCTTTTTATGCCTCCGCCATGAAGTCGTGCCGGAGGCATTATGTTTTCAGGTTGTCCGTCCGTCCGTCCGTCCGTCCGTACGTCCGTACGTCCGTACGTACGTCCGTCCGCATTCGTTTACGCGATAACTTGAGTAATATTGACTGGAATTTTACCAAACTTGGTCCAAGTATAAAGTATGATGGGGCAATTAATTGATTAGATTTTGGGTGAAATCGGCCAAAGGTCAAAGGTCAAAGGTCAAGGTCAAATCATTAAATTGTATCTGTTTACGCGATAACTCAAGACTGGATTCAGCAAATTTCACCAAAATTTGAGGATGATGTATGATGGGACAATTACTTGATTAGGTTTTGAGTGAAATTGGACAGAGTTCAAAGGTCAAAGATCAAGGTCAAATCCTAAAATTTATCTGTTTACGTGATAACTCTAAACTGGATGAAGCAGCTTTCACCAAACTTGGTCCAAGGATGATGTATGATGGGGCAATTAGTTGAGTAGATTTTAGTGATATTGGCAAGAGGTCAAAGGTCATAAGGTCAAGGTCAAATGCTAAAAACGTTGCTATTTCCCCCATATCCATGCAATGCCCGAAGGTATTATCTTGAAACTTATTGTAGACATGTACTACTGCATAAAGATTCTCCAGAGAGAGTTTCATGTCATAAGGTCAAAGGTCAAAAGGTCAAAGGTTAGGTGAATATGTTACAATTTCACTTTTCTTGCAAATGGTTCAATGTATCTTCATGGAACTTGGTACAGACACATGTACTGACTGGCAGGGATTTTCTAGGGAATGGGTCACCAGTCAGGGGGTCAAAGGTCAAGGTCAACTCCTCAAAATTTTACTATTTCCCTCATATACTAGTATATGCAATGCTTACATTATTATTTTTAAAACTAAAACTTGATATATACATGTATTCCCTAATGGAGATTCTCTGAGAAATTTCCAGCCAGAAGGTCAAAGGTTAAGGGTCAAAGGTCAGGTTTAAATGCAAATATATATTTTATACTGTAATTACACTCTTTCTTCATACCTTGAAAATTACTCAATGCATAAACTTATGAAAGGGTAAGTCAGAAGTCGAGTAAAAGTTCTCAATTCCCCAAATACAGGTACCTGCACTCTTAGACAATTATAGCAAACCTAGTTAAAGGAAAGTGAACATTCAAGATATTTCTGACAGACCTGTCATTTCAATATTTTGTCAGTTTTGTGAAACTGTCATAACACATTGTGAAGACATTGTACCATACACCTATTGGGAGAATCATGCATTATGGCGGAGGCATCAGTCGCCATAGCGACATTTCTAGTTTAAATGTGTATTTAGTGAATAGTTGACTTAAATTTTTGTCTTTGTCATGCATGCGTTCAATCTCAGAGTGCTAAATGGAGTATGCATTTATATTAAAATTTCACATGGAAAAAAAAATCAGTAATCGTACGAAGCAGAGCAGAATTGCCTTTGTTTGCTTGAGTGGATGCCTTGTTCATATTCTATTCGTGCATGGATGCCTGATATGCGTAGTGGTGTACCGTCTTATCAATAATTCACAATGGTTTCGTGTCAATGTTTCTCCCCATGGCACTGTTTTCATCCGACTTGTCTGTTCCCTAGTGCACAACTCTTTATTCACCAAGTTATGCTCTGCGACGCACTGTAAATAGCCAAAGCATAAAGGGCACGAGGAAAATATTAACTCTCTTGGTACAGTATATTTACATGCCCAAGTCGTGGGATGGTGTGGGAAGGTATCTCGATCATTCCAGATCACACCTAGTGGCCTTTTACCCCATTGAGGATGGACTGATTTTGATACAACATGCATTTCCCGTAGACACCTACCCGAGTATATGTACGCGGGACCTGTCCTCAACGGGTTAATACTTAATAGAGAAAAGTGTACTAATCAATGCAGAAGGGAAGTGATTTGTAAGGTAGATGTGGAAAGTTAATCCTTATTACCTCCGCCAAGAGAGGAGGTTATGTTTTCATCGGTGTTGGTTTGGTGGTTTGTTGGTGTGTTTGTTTGTCCGTGTGCAAAATAACTCAAAAAGTTGCAAACAGATTTGGATGAAACTTGCAGGAAAGGTTGAGAATGACACATGGAACAGATGATTAAATGTTGGTAGTGATCCAGAAATTTATATGGATTTTATGAAGGATTTTCAATATCCTGGCAGGCAGGTTCAATGAACTCGGGAGTTCAAGCTGCGCATATTTGAGGTCTTCATATGCGCACTAAAATTCGTGCTCTAGTTTCTGCTAGAGCGAGGCACACCACGCGGCTTGATGAGGTATAACAAAAGGCTTAGTTGAACTATATTGGGAAATTGGGTGACTTTCAGCTTGCATGCACGTGTGGGTGGAAATCATTGATCTCTGTGGAAGAACAAGATCAGTGGTGGAAATGAGCTGCTTGGCAGAGGTCTGCGCTCTCAGAGTGCTTCTCTAGTTTATAATGTTTTTAATATACATGTACACCAATAGTGTATCACCATTCTGCATATATAGTGACATCTCGTCCCTCACAAGATAAGGCCTTGTCTTACTATCATGAATTTTAACGTGTTGAGGATGGTTTGATTTTGCTATGTCAGCACGCATTTTCAATAGACACTTGCCAGAGTATACTCGGGACTCATCCTCAACGGGTTTAAATAATGCGAGAAAAGGTAATCTGTAGAAGGTATGCATGGTGTGGCCTTATTTGTATAATGTTTACAATCTATTGGGCAATTTTTCATATCGAGTGGCATACCTTCCATGGGATAAAAAGGCCTCATGCTTCTAAGTCTTGAAGTTTTGCAAGAATGAATTACAATTTAAAAAAGAAGAAAAAGAAATGCAACAATTTTGCAAAATGTCATCAATTTTGACATCACGACATCACATAATGTAATGATAATGATGATGATGATAACATTAATAGTAATAATACTAATATTAATCATCATCATCATCATCATCATCATCATCATCATCATAATAATAATAATAATAATAATAATAATAATAATAATAATAATTATAATAATAATAAATAATGATGATAATATGATCTTTTTTATCCAGGGTAGCCTCTTCAGTGTTGCCAGTGCTCTACCAAAGACCTGCCATTGTTATCCCAATGAAGCCAGGTACCCATTTAAACACCTGGGTTGAGAGGGGCACCCTGGGAGTAAAAACATCTTGTCCAAGGATGTAAGCACTGGGTCCAGTGGGAGGGAATTGAACTTGGGTACTAACTCTGATTAGGAGTCAGGAGTCTTATTCACTATGCCACTGGCTTGTGCCACCACATGTAGAAATATTGTTTTGGATTATATCAATATTATTCTGTTTTGAAACTCAAATTAGTATTTTTGATATTCAGTATGGAGTTAGGAGGTTTCTTACTATTATTTGCCAATTTTGATATGAGGTCTAACTCAAGGGTTATTATATCATGATATATATCTTTTAAAAACCCATTGACAACAGTTTCATTTTGCTACAACACACATTTCCCATAGTGGCTTGCCCGAGTTTACACGGGACTCGTCCTGAACGGGTTAATCACCCTATAATTTTCTTTGAGTAATTATGTAACAGGTAAAGACATACTGTAAGTGTAGAGAGCATTGTGCTTCTTATTTCCTTTTTAATTACTTCTCAGAGAGTTTGGGCAAGCTTTGTATATCTAGACATTGAGCAGTTGACAAGATCTCTTGTACACTGCAAATAACCATACACATCAGCATCCCAGAGATCACTGTGAGTATTGCATGTTGCACAAGACCTAAAAAGAATGTAGCTATTGATTGCCCATCGCGTGACATTTAGTTAGAATTTCCATCGCATGCTGTGGCTGTCAGCCGTGCAATTTTGTTTGAGCAAAAATGGATAACGCATGCCTGACGTCACCCATTTCCATTGTCCCCCACGATTGACTGGAAGTCTTTGTTCCATTGAACAGCTCTGATGTCACAATAAACAAACATTTGCCACGTGCACTTAACAATTACGAGTGCGCTTACCAATTATGAGCTTACAAGCACATACTCATTTTTATAAACAACTTACGATCAGCTTTGGGTATCAGTACAAGGTGACTGTGACTGTGCGGCTACTCATTTGTCTTTCATGGAAAATGGTTGCTAATGCCATTTCTGTGCTAAATTCAAGAATCTGTGTGGACTACATCTGTTGACATTGGAGGTGTTGTATAAAAACAGTTTATGGGCAATTCCACAGTTAGGTGGACATGACATGGATAAAAGAAATGTGCCTCTTTATCTTACCCTTTAATCTAGGTATCAACTAATGCCATGGATGTTCACCAATCATTAGGGTCTTTCAAATTCAGTAGATTTAATTTTTCGTATTCATTGATTTTGTGAGATCTAAAACCATCATTTAAAATGTACATGTGGGACTGGGGACGCTGAAATTCACTTAAATGCAAATTACAGTGGGTTCCTTTGAAATTTTTTCTGCAAAGTTTTGCTAAAGGGTAAAAGATGAATACATTTAAATACTCCAGAAGTCATGTGACATTTTGTCAATTACAAAAGGGTGAAATGACCTGCGGAATTACTCCGGACAAATGTAACGTTACTAACCGTAACGTTACTAACCATGCTTTTGGGGGTCTAGTTAAAAAATTATTGGTCGAACTGCTAAAAAAATTTGCATGAACATTTGTCATGATGCAATAATTGAAATTAATGCAACACTTTGTTTGAAGTAACTTGAATTTTTGCACACTTTCTGTCACAAGACATTGATTTTTTTGTCATGTCCTTTTTTCGTAACGTTACTAACCATCCCTTTAAGTTGCTATAGCAATTCTAATATTTCTTGGATTGTGTTCATTCTTTTCTGTATCATAAACCTGGGAAGGATGAACATGTTTTTGACATAATTTTGACTTGAAGTGAATAAATGGTAATTAAGTGGTAAAAACAAATATCTAAATTTGTTCAAATGTAACGTTACTAACCGCGGAATTGCCCTTATGGTCTTTACTCATGCAATGGAACAAGATTTTGCACTCGGTGAAAGATGAGGTGCACTAGTCATCTCGGCTTTGCGTTGTTGAATATAGAGCACCTCTTGTGAAATCTTGTACCATCGCACTCGTGACCATGTACACTACTGTGTATAAGCATTAAGAGAAAGACTATTTGGTTAGGCTATGAGAGAATTAACATATCATTGCCTGCATTGTACCAAAAACATCTACATTTGTGGCATTACCGTGACATTTGGAGGCTGCTGTACATTTACAGGACAATTTCACTAAAAAATATGTGTGGATTGAGACAATGCAGCAATAATTATAGAACATGTGCATCAGAGAAAGTTTGAAGGAAATTTGGACAATCTGCTCAAAAGTTATGTAGTTTGAAGTTTCAGGGCCACTGTCACTGTGTGTGCTTTATCGCGCTGCAGGACATCAACATTAAAAAAAAAAAAATACATACAGAATTAAACATATTTTATTGTCTATAGCGAAGTGAAAGAGCTCTCTTTTAATACATACCTGTTTCAGAAAACAAGGGGAACAATGTTACCCATATTAAACATTTGTCAGTAGGAAATCAAGGGGATGTGTACTTGTTATCAAAAAATAAAATTTTGTATACTGTACGAGCTGAAATTTTCGCGTACAGATATTTTTGCGAATTGCTACTAGGAGAACATTTTCATGTGTTGTTAATTTCGCAGTTGCGAGGTCTAACTGTGCTTAACTGTTCGCGTGTTGTTATTTTTGTGGTTCAAAGGCGATTCGCGAAATTTGCGAAAATAAAACCACCGCGAAAATTTCAGCTCGTACAGTAATTTATTCAGTAGTTTCTTCATATGTAATCATCCTGCAGTGATGTCTGAAATTGTTTTAGTCTTCTCATCCAGTAGTGGCAGCACTGAAACTATAGAGATTTGTAACTCTTGAATGGATTTTCTATCATATCCTCAAACATTTACTTGCATGCATTTTGGTTGCACTTGTGCTTCAAACCAAATTTGGCAGTCAAGATCTCATTTGCCATGAGGTAGTCACATACATGATGAACCTCCTGCACTCCGGAGAGTAAATACCATCCATCGTGCTTGAGATGGTCTTGACTTGTATTTGTTGTACAAACATAATAAATCAGTAATACTCATGAGGGGCTTCTTGTTCTCTTTTAAATCTCATTTTATTCCTTTTTTTTTTTCTATGTGTATGTATAAGTTTGTAATGATGGCATCTTCTGCAATTTCCATCACTTAAAGGAGCATTCTCGAGGATATAGCATTAGGGTAGAAATTGCATCGGCACACTTCTACACTTGATACCACTCGCAGTCTTGATTCGAATAAAATGTGACTTCCTGGAATGATTACAGATGTACACTTTGTACACAGCTTTAAATAGTGGAGAGAATTTGTGGCATCTTTGTAACATTGCTAGAGAGGTACATGTATGTAGGAAGGCTTTTCACAGATTTTGAAGCAAATTTGGTCTGGCAGTCAATCTGAAATATCTGGCAGAGTGAAATCTCAAGCAGTCTTCCCTGCAATTCCGGGATGCAGCATTTAGAATATTGAATGTCATGGGGCAAATAATAATCTTGTGAAAAGAACTAAGGGAGGAGATTTTTTGTTTGTTTTTCTATATATTTCTGAATATGAAGCTTAAACCTCAAACATTGTTCTAGTGTCAGAAGTGCTCAAAATTCATCTTCCACCATTTGGAATTTGTAGCGATAGGCCCTACCAAGAAACTTGTCTGACTGATGCAATTTGTGAGGATAATGAGTAGTTTTGGATTATTTTGAGATCAAAGCGCCTTCGCTTTCCAGCAGTGGGTAGGTAGAGTGCCATACTGCTGCATGAGGATCAAAATTTTCCGCTAGCAGTAGTATTGAATCAGATGCAGCTAATCCCTTTAGAAATAGCTATACATCTTAACCCACTGAGGATGGACTGCAGGGCTGCCAACTCTCACGCATTGAGCGTGAGACTCACGCAATTCAACCAATTTTGACTGTCTCACTCTGATTTATAAACGAAATCTCACGCTAAACCCCCAAAATGGAATGTACATGACTACAAAAATAAATATATCTCTAAATTCTCTGATATTCTGAATATTGATATGCCCAAGCCCAAAATTTCAAGATTTTCCCGCGCGGGTGTAAAGCTCAACCAATAATAATTGTTTCCGGTTCGTGCGCAAAGACAAGCTATTGGATTACGATTGGTTTCTACCTATACCATGTGAGCATAGCTTGTACTTTTGGCAAATTACAGTACATGTATGGCTATGACGTGTGCTTTACATCGCTTTACATACACTGACTGTGTACATAGTACGTACGTACGTATGGCCGCACAGCAACCCACCAGGCGCTAGCCAGGAGGTCGCTCCGCTCCCTCGCAGTGTCTCATGCCAAACTCTCACTCAAGGTTGGCAGCCCTGTGGACTGATTTGCTATAACACGCATTTCCCACAGACAACTGCCTGAGTATTCTCGGGACTCGTCCTCAACGGGTTAATGAACCTGCTATCAGTGATGGCCTCTATCAAATTGAAAGGGTCATTCTTTTTCTTTAATCATCATTAGCAATTCTAAACTCATTGAAGACACATGATTTTTCCATTTTCAAACAATTCGGAGTATTAACCCATTGAGGACTAGTCCCAAGTATGCTCGGGCAAGTGTCTATGGAAAATGCGTGTTGTGGCAAAATCAAACCATCCTCAACAGGTTAAAGTCCATCACCAGAAAGAGCAAAGTACCGTATATAAAACCTTTTGTGTGCTACCTCTCAATTGTCACAAAAAAGAAGGTGTTCTCGTTAAGATTTATAGCACCCACATTTTTTTATTATCATGTTTGTTTTTTCAGCAGCTTAATCCCAAACACTATATCAGATCAATGAGAATGGAGTTAACTTCTTTTGCAATGAAGCTCTTAAAACTTAAAATGTAAATGGGAAAAGGTAATGACAGCTTCATCATGTGAGTGTCAGATGTACTCTGGTTTCAAATTACATGGGATCCTATCTTTTTTCCTTCTAACTTTTTTTTCTTTTTTTTTTGTTTGCTCTATATGTCATTCTGGGAAAGATTCTAAATAATTCTGGTTCATCCTCATGCAGAGACACGTAGTGGGAATATTACCGTCTCAGCCGGGGAGAGTTCATGTCTGCCGGTGCTTGTTGTAGTCCGGGTGAATTATCTTGCCCTATGTTACGACTCAATCCCAGTACTCAATTCACAGTGCTTTCCTATTAAAGGGATCATATAGTTTTGGTTGAGACCTAATTTCAGGTTTCTGTAATTTTTTTGGTGAGATAATGAAAAACCTTTTATGACATGTGAAAGAGCATGTAATTCCATGAGTAATTCAATGTTTATTTGATGAAAATTGGTTTTGAAATGGCTGAGATAATCCAAAACAGAGCAATTCTAATAAAGTGTGGGACCCACATTTTATTACGATTGCTTTGTTTTACTTTGTTTTCTGGATGTTTCAGTCATTCCAAACCCAATTTTCATCAAATAAACTTTGAATTCCTCTTAAAATGGTTTGCTCTGTACTATTTCATAAGTGTTTTCTTGGTATCTCGCAAAAACTTAAAAGCCCAATTTTCATTTCCACCAATACTGTACCATCCTTTTAAGCTCTGTCCACCACCCTCAATTCCTCAGCTGCGAGTCCAGTGCTCCCCCCCCCCCCCCATCCCCCACCCCCTCCACTGTTTGCAGATGGGGCAAAGAATTGCACCAGGTGTCGTCATGCTCCCATAATCTCATCGCCCTCTTTGTCAGCAGTTTCACCTCGGCCCACCTCTGGTGTCGTGCTGTACTGTCACTTTCTAATCATTTAGGGGTGTTTGCTGAAAGTTCGGGAGGGAGAATATTGCTCACTTTGGAGATTTTTATTTGATTTGATTTGATTTGATAATGGTTTATTGAAACAAACATGCAGAGTAGTAGCTCGAAGGCTAAATTATAATGCATCGCATTGAAAAGCATATCAATTTTACATCAAACAACATACAATTCATGAACATTTCAGCAATGACAAATACCAATAACATTAACATAAATATACAGCATCATTGCTTGTTTGTTTGTTTTTTCATTTCCATCTGAGAAGATGGCTGGGTAGCCCATATTCAGCTACGCTATTATAAAACTGGTCTTCCATGGAGTCCTGTTGGATGTGAGGTGGGACCACTTCACCGGGTAAAACACACTGCTCTTTGCGATGAATGAATGAAGCGGGATCTTTTACATGCATGAGTTGTGACTCCCTCATACATGGGACCTCCATTTTATGTCCTATCCGAGGGACAGAGCGTTTTGCCTCTTGCTAGAGAGGATGGTATGATTACGCACAACATTGCTCAGTCCATACTCGGGTTCGAACCCAAGTCCTTAGGATCGTGACGCAGACACGCTACCGACTGAGCCAACTCACCGCCCTATTGACACACAGGACATGTCTTCCTTCTGTTGCTCTTTCTACCATTAGCCATTGCATGCTGGGAGCCTTGTCTCTCTTGTACTTTTATCACGTATTAATGTCCCAATATTATGGGGATATCAGTTAATATCTTAATAGTGATCGTGAATTCTGTAATCTCATTGGCCAATCACACTCAGACCAACCACTGAATATTTTCCGTAGTCCGTGATATGACGTCATGATATTCCAGGTTACACAGCAAGGACGCTGAAAGTGCGCACTAATCCTGTACAAAACAAATAGACAGCGCGCGGTCCTCAAGCGTATTACACACATCACCTGAGACCACTCAAAGACGCTTGATAAACAACAACAACTTCAAAGACAGTGCGTCTCAGGTGATGTGCGTCTTTGCCTGAGACGCGCTGTCACAGCTACAGAGTAGCTGCGCATGTACGTGTGCGCGCATCAGTAATCAGCTCACAAGACGTAAGTCAGCATGGCTGACAGCCGGCGATTTCAACATCATTCACGAGAGGAAATCAGCAAGAAGAAGGTTAGCAATTACACTTAAAAAGATAAAATCGTTACCCCCTGCTTGTTCTTACAAAATACAGGAAATATCTACGGTCTGGTGCCATCCATTCGGACTCCGGCCTCATGGAATACTAAGTATGGCACCAGACCGTAGATATTTGCCCGTATTTCGTGAACAAGCAGGGGGTAACTAATATTGCGTGCTTGGAGCTTTGTCTCTCTTGAACTTATCACATATTGGGATATCAGCTGTTGCATGCTGGGAGCTTTTGTTGTCTCTCTTATACTTTTAATATCAAGTAAATTGGGATATCAGCTGTTGCATGCTGGGAGGCTTGTCTCTCCTGTACTTAATCCCATATTGGGATATCAGGGTCTTGTACATTGGGAACAAGTTTATAATAAAGGCTTTGTGTTGATATCATAAATTATTGGGTCTAGGGCAATTACCCCCTGGGCAATTACCCCGGACCCTTCCCTGGACCCTTCCCCTTGCCCTATTCCTAATCCTAATCCTGAACCTTATCCTAACCCTAACCCAAACTCCTAACCCTAACCCTAATCTTTTTCTCTAACCTTACCACTAACCAGTATTTAGCCAGTGGGGGGGGGGTAATTGCCCTCTAGGGGTAATTGCCTGGATACGGAACTGTGTCTATAAAACAGATGTCACATAACAAGAAAAGTTTAACCCGTTGAGGACAGACTGACTTTGCTTAAAAATCAACACGCATTTCCCATCTACACTAGCCCGAGTACTCGGGATTTGTCCTCAACGGGTTAACAGCCCTACAAGAAAGAAAGTTTTACCATTACACTGCAAAACTGTTTGTATTACCCAGTACGTTGACTATGGGAAGTTTCACGAAACATTTAGAAATTCTAATTTTATCAAACTTTGTAGATTTTGATAGAAGGGGAATGTGTTTTGAAAGTTATTCAGGTTTTCCCCTAATTTCCATGGTTAATGACACATTGTGCATGTAACTGAAATTCATTGACCATGATGCTGCAGTAAAATGTGATCTGTGTTGGGCATCATTTTATTATTATAGTGCGTTTTCCATTTCAGTATGTATTACCTGATTAAACATAACCGTGTATAATACTTATTGGAATATGAAGAAGCTGGAGGCCAGTTATTGAACACTTCTCTAAACTTGCATTATGATTGTCTGCTTTAATCTGCAGAAAAAAAAACAACACTCTTTCAAATGCAAATGACTTTTCTCTTGGGGAAGTGGTGGGCTGTGATTTAGACACACTCTATTTTATTTATCTTTTTTTTTCTACAGTCATCGTTATCAAGCTTTCACTGTACACTTTTAAACTTTGGTCTTGGAAAAATCTGTCTAAGTTTTTCTGTACCCTATGTGAAGATTTTTTTTCTTTATATATTTTCTCTCTTGTGGGTATGGGTACATCTAGGTCATGTGTGGAACGCACTGACAGATAGTGGAATTTGGGTTGTCGTCTTATACCAAACAAGACCTTTAATGCATTGGTTGTTGTTTGCGCTTGAGACCTGACACGTTTGGAATAACAAATCTTTAGAAAACATGGCAGAAAGTGGGATGTGAGGAGACGTGTGAGAAAATAGAGGGATATGTGAGCATCTCTTCTCTGAAAGGTCTTCTTTTTTTCGCCAGCAGTTTGCAAAGGTTCACCTTTCGGTGGGACTTTTCTCTTCTGTTTGCAGAGGCTTGCCTGATACCGATCGTAGCAAACCGCATCTCGCTTTGAGATAGTGATTATCACAGATGCGTGACAGTCGTAGCGTAGCTGGGTGCGGCTGTGAATATATAAGATGCCGGGTAACCGAGTCCCTTTTTACAACTGCTCAGTCTGTTTATAATGGATGAAAGTGAAAGTCGAATGTTCTGCATAATTCAGTGAAGTTTTAGACATGTACAAGTACGTATAGCATAAAGGCCCTTTTTGCCATAGTGCATCTAACCTCTGCCATGAATGACATTCCAGAATCTGATACTGTTAATGTATATATTTTTTGTCTTTTTAAATGTAATTGACGTACTTTTATTCTTGATACCATAAAAGGTGGGACCCACTTTTTATTAGGACTACTTTGTTTTACTTTGGTTTTTATATATCTTAGCCACTTCAAAACAAATTTTCCGCAAATAAACTCTGAATTTCTCTTTTAATTATATGCTCTATCATATTTCATTAGTAGTTTCTAATTATCTCACAAAAAGTCAAATTCTGAATCCCCCATCTCAATCAAAACCATACTATCATAATATATAATATAATAATCATACTATCCTTTAAAGATTCATAACTTTCGAAGAGGTTTTTCTTTTGTCTGATATTTCTCAACCTTTGATGTGTTGTACTAGTTCTTCTACACTCATTTAATCCACTCATGTTTTAGGTGAGGTGTCCTTTATTGAAGTAAAAAAACAAAGTTTGATATTTATAGGTATGCCACATTCATCTGGGAACTCGTCGCCACCATCCACTCCCACACAAGGCGTGCATGCCTTCAAAATATCCGTATCTTAGTTTGATTAATGGGTGGCTAGATTCTGAGATTTAAAATGCCAACTGTACAGTTGCAAGGCCTAGGCCATTGGGACCACACTAACCTTTCCAACCGCTAGCACTTACTTCTAGAATGTTCACACAACCGACCACGATGGCTCGCACTTGATGGGAGCCGGCGTACAATTGCTCTTAAGAACTGTGATTTACTGAAAAATGCTACCGCTTTGGCAGTGACCGTCAAGCTTTCTCATGATCCCAAAGAGATGAATGAAAATCCCTCTGTAGATCAATCTGAATATTTATGTGCAGTGAAAGCATAAAGGGAGAAACTAGGAAGGAAAAAAAGTATAGACACAAAAAAAGATGTGGCAAATCTCAAACAATGACTGAAAATCCTTCCTATGTCACAACATGGTCTACCTGTGAGAGTCTAAAGCTGTATTTTAAACAGACCTTACCCTGACGACATTGGGACACATCTGGCGAACAAAATTACTTGCCTCGGGCAATAAAACCGCAGGAGAGCACAATGGCTACTGTTTTAACCCGTTGAGGACGGACTGATTTTGCTACAACACGCATTTCCCATAGACCCCTGCCCGAGTATACTCGGGACTCGTCCTCAACAGGTTAAAAGGATGGTACAGTATTGGTTGAGATGAGAATTGGGCGTTAAATTTTTTTGCGAGATACCAAGAAAACACTTCTGAAATAGTACAGAGCATACCATTTTAAGAGGAATTCAAAGTTTATGTGATGAAAATCGGGTTTGGAATGAATGAAACATCCAAAAACAAAGTAAAACAAAATGATCGTAATAAAAGATGGGTCCCACGCTTTATTAGAATAGCTCTGTTTTGGATATCTCAGCCATTTCAAAACCAATTTTCATCAAATAAATGTTGGAATTCCTCATGGAATTACATGCTCTTTCATATTTCATAAGAGGTTTCTCATTATCTCACCAAAAATGTTAGAAACCTGAAATGAGGTCTCAACCAAAACTATACGATCCCTTTTAAGAGATGCACACCAAAAAGCCTTCTTTGGGTACATCTGTAGGTTTCCATAACAACCTACCAGTTTATTTGTGAAGGATGCGTGATTTCAGTTTATGCACATTATGATCAGTGAGCAGTGTGTCTTTCTGTTTGGACTATTGTGCATGCATGCTGAACATATCAAAGGTATGTTACCGCCAGAGCGTTTTGACAGAAGGGTTGTCGGGTACCTGAAATGTCGAGGAAATGTCGGGGTAATGTCTGGGTAATTACCATATTAGCTGGCTCTCTCTGGTATAATTTGGCAAAGTACTGCGAAAACATACAAGCAGCAGTTTGCTGGACCGTTTTACAGGCAGGGTAAAAAAAAAAAGAAAAAGAATAAAATTATATTAAAAAAAACACCCTGTTTTGCTAAGTAGGGCTATCCCCTGATAAGCTTTTTTTAGATGATAAGGGCAACTTTGTGAACAAAGCATGCATAAAATTTGAGCATTGTGATGCTACGAAAATAGAATGTATATCATGAAAAAAATTTCATAGGACTCTGAAGTCAGAAATGTATTTTTCTTGTTTGTCGGGAAATGCATACATTTGAAAATGGTGAACATTTTGTTGTTGTTTTTTTCTTTCTCGGAATCATCAAAACTTTTATACTGATGATCTACATCAGTACGTCATACTGCAGAATATTTCACTTTCATCATTCTGGTTTTTTTTTCTCTCTCTCTGTTTTTAATTTCTCAACTATTTCCTGTGTCAAATACATGAGTTCGAGTTTGAAAATTCAAGGTAGGAAGCTTCAAAGTAAATTAATGCAATTTGTTCTAATCTATTTTTCTTGCAATTGGCAGTTATAGGAAAATGATTATTTATGAAATATTACCTTGTAGAGATAACATCTCCTTTGAAAAGATAGTGCTCTTTGTAAACAGATTATACTTTCATAATTCAATTTTGATTCTCGTTTAAATTTATCTGCAAAATGCACACATTGTTAAGAATGATAGACGGAAACAAACCGAGCGTATGATCTTATCAATTTTGGTGGCAATAATCCTTACTTAGTTTTCTTTTAAAGATAGTATGCTGAGATACTTTCACTAAATGGGATAGAATATGTTCGCTGAACATTAAGCACCCCCCAATAGACTCTGGTACAAATGGACTTCTCCAATATCAGGTAGCATTTTCTTCGCTCCATAGTGACAGGTTGAGGACACTCTCGGGGAAAGATTTATAGCAGAACGTTGCATTTTAACGACTATATGGGCACTCACAATCTCTTTTCATGCATTTCCACTTTCTCCTGGGTGAGATGCCTGCACGTGCAGTAATTGAAGGGAAAAAGCAATCCCCCAAACAAACATCCATTGCTCTGCCAATGGGCTGGATAATGAGGGAAATATTCATGGAAAAACGCGCGCTGACATTTTCAGCAGACTTCAGAGCTACAGATTTTACTGATTTGCAGGGAATATTTGCATCGAAATGATGAGAATTTTGGGGTGAATTTATGCTTTCTTTTCAGGTAGTACTTTTGTCATTGAAAGGAGACAAGAAATAGAGAGAGAGAAAGAGAGAGAGAGAGAGAGAGAGAGAAAGAGATAAAGAGAATATAGAGAATATAGAGACAGAGTGGAAAGGGGGGGGGAGAATAGAGAGAGATTGAAAAATAAAAAGAGTGGGAGAAAATTTCTCAAGAAATATATTAATATCTTTCTAGCTTAGTCCGGTTAATGACTCCGTCACTGAACGCAGATGTTAATAAAAATAAAGAAAAAATCAAAGGGGGAAAAGCAAAGATGGGGAAACTAGTAAATACACAAGGAGAATAAGAACATCTGACAAAAAAAAAGATGAAGAAAAAAAGAAGAAACTGTGTAATTGAGGTCATGTTTGTCAGCGGCTGAAGGAGACAGTTATTGGAAATCTTAATGGATTGTAGCAAGCTATAGGAAGCTATAGGAAGTAAAGCCAATGAAACCCAGGATTTCTCAGGCTCCATTTCTTGGATGTACCCTATTGGGTTTTTGCCTTCCGTTGGAAAATAAATAAAATTGTAAGAAAAATCTGAAAACTTCAAGAGAAAAATAAAACATGGGGAAAAAAAGCATCAACAAGGAGGTCACCTTCACCATTGCTGGGAGTAATTTTCTTTGACCTCAATTATATTCACTGCGCACTGAGACAGGTTGTGGTGGGATTACAAGTCGTGACAAGTACATCCATATTGACAAGAAATCTGACAGGTTACATCATGATAGATGGAAGATTTTGTCTATCACCCCCCCCCCCCCCCCCACTCCCCAGGTAATGAGCAGAAATATCAGCTGTGATGTGGAGAAAGGAAAAAAAAATGAAACGATGCAGAACTGTACCTAGTGAGTTTCAACAAATACAAAATGTGTGGGTATGTGGAAGTATATATGGAAGTATTTTATTACCTCTGCCAAGGAGATTGTGCTTTATTTGGCATTGGTTTGTATGTCTGTGTGTTTGTCTGTTTGTAAGATAACTCAAAGAATTGTGAACAGGGTTGGAGTAAAACTTCCAGGAAAAGTTGATAATGACACAAAGAACAGGTGATTAAATTTTGGTAGTGAATCAGTTATGAATCCCTAGAGGATGATATGTAATAGGCCACATTTGCACTAATCTTTGTGATAATGGATAACAATCACATTATTCTCAGAAATTACATATACATTTCTGCTCGCCAATGAGATGATTGTTAAAAACTGATGATAAAAGACAAGAACAGCAAACAAAGCTGGATAGCAGCTGGTGCTGCTCAAAGACTACAGGAATTTTGGAAATCTCGAGGGTAGTTTATACGTACCCCCATTCCACAGAGATTTTCTCTCATCGGTCACCCGTCAGCTAAGCAAAGTTTATTGCTTCGGCCACCCACCGAAGCGTATCGGACTGCAGTCCCATGAACCCGACTTGTGTTGGTCGATACAGGTCAGTGTCAGACATGTCGGGCGGTGATCCGATGAGGCAAGATCATCCGATGAGGATCACATGCGATATGTTCGACACTCGCCTGATAGTCGACCAATCTAGTTGGATTCATCAGACTGCAATCCAGTATACTTCGGTGGGCGGCCAGAAGCAACAAACTTTGCTTCCGATGAGTTTCATTCTCTGTGGAATTGGGGTAGAAACTATTTAACATGCTGAAGATGGACTGATTTTCCTATAACACGCATTTCCCATTCACCCCAACCCAAGAATACTCAGGACTAGTATTCATCAATGAGTTATAAATCATATTTTAGTGGGGTAAAAACTGTAGTAATTAGTTTCTTCAGCATTAAAAAATTAATCAGGGTATGATATAGTCATATGCCACATTGGCACTCTAAGATAGAAAGTTACAATGAAGTCCATATCCAGATTTCTGTGTTCTTTGTGTCAACTAACATCAGCTTGACTGATTCCACGGAGTGAGGTATTGCAAGAGTCCGCTTCTAAGGTGGGGGATGGGGGCAACCTCCTTGGCACTTTTAGATTATGTCTTTTTATGGGACAAATATGATACTATCTTTTAATATCCAATGGTAACATAACAAAATGTTATCACAGATAATAGCAAAGTATCTTTATCTATAAATGGATGAATAGTGAAGTGAATATGAAATTGTTAACATTTTGTAGTATTTTGTCTTTGCTCCTACTGAAAATGTCCTGCGCACATCCTTGTACATGTAAACAGTGATATGGACAGGAACAAAAAAAAAAAAAGAAGAAGAAGTAATGTCAAATAATTCAGTTCTCACATAGTACACAGGCAATGCCTTGCCACGGGGAGTCTCTTTCTTCCACCCCAGCTTAGTCGAGTGGGATCGTTGCCACGGCAATGTCGGATGAACTCTGGGGTTTGAGACTCAAGGGGGATGCATTCTGCGGGAAGACAGAGTGGTCCTGAACACAGACTTTGTCACCAGACAAGATTTCCTTTTCAAGCAAGGTTTGCCCCTTGCATTGTTTGAGTAAATAGACATGGAGTAAAATCAAACAAGCACAAGAATAAAAGCTTTAAAGGAAATCCTTTGTTAGATATTACGAGTCTTCAACAACTGAATCAATCTTGGTTTGCTTCCCACTGCTGTACATTCAAATAAAAAAATGACTAGCACAGGCCTGATAGAATAAAATTGTCCATCAGCAAATATGTGCACCGAAGCCTACGCTCATCAGATATTCAACTCTAGTCAAGCCAGATTGTCAGGCTGTGTGTGTGCTGCATATCGTCGGATGAGAACCAGAAGGCCGTTATCACATTTTTTTTTTTTTTTTGTATTGAATTATTGGTATCACATTGTAGAGCTTGATCTCCTCCACACAGTGGTGTCAATCATAAATTATTTCATTTTCAGTAAACTGTTAAAATTCTAAACCACAAGAGTGCTATTTTACTTGATATTCGGAACAGTGCTTCTAAATCCACCCACTTTTGTTTTAGTAAACTTTTCTTTCTATGAACACTGCTTGTTTTGTTTTATTTACACTCAAATCTTAGAACCCAGTAGCACTCTTCTGGTTTTCAGCCATTTATATAAAAGTGTGCATAATTTGCTACAGGTAGTGGAGCCAAGCACTTGAGATGTATGTACAATGCTCAGGATCCAACCAAACAAGCTGTCTAGGTTGGGGCAGTCGGGAACTAACCGTAAATTATTGGCTATGCACATACAAACTCTTGTACGTGTCCCACTATTAAAGTGTGAACAAGTGGACAAGCGTGGTAACATTTGAAGAGCTCATTTGCAAAAGGGGTTAGATCCATTTTTGACGAAAATTGAGTTATTAGCATCACTGCACAGAATTCCAGTTGAGTTAGCTACAGTGAAAATTTCAACTGCAGACGACCATTTGAATAGAAATTATTGCAAAATTAGATTTAGATTTTCCATACACTTGTGTACAAATTCTCACAAATAAACCTATTTTTCTCTAAAGTACTAAAAGTGGATCTAGCCCCTTTTGCAAATAAACTCTTCATTTATAACATTTACCACTATCCGTCTTTCATGAAAATCAAATAAAGAATGAGAGAGTTGTGGTGTTCAAATGTTTTCCCAGACTATAAAAGTTAGTCACAGTTACACATGCAAATGGAATGATTTAATGTCTTCATGCATGCACGAACGGGAGAATTGTGAAGTGGTAATACATCTTATTTTTGTCCACTTTGCATTTTGTAGTTATGACTGATATGTCACAAAATATGTTGTAATCCAAATTTTCATAGTTTTTGTTTGGCACAACCATTTTCGCTGACTGAATATGTTATGATTCTGCATGTTTAACTTACTCATTCTTTCATTTACACTGTTTAGACCATAGAGTAGAACATTTTGTTTTTTTTTTCAAAAAGTCCAGCTCTGTTATGCTCCAAACATAGATTCTACTCACTGTGCTTGCTGTAGATATAGATTTTATTGGGTGATGTTCATCATTCTGAAGGTTCATGACTTGAAAGGCTCATTATTCTGAAACACACAAGTTTGCAATACCAGTACTCACTGCCAGATGCTATTTTATCCCAAAAATGAAATAGGGTTTGTTAATCTGGACATTTGTCCAATTTGGAAATTACTCAATGCATAAAACATAAGGGTCAAAAGTAAAATAAAAATCCTTGAATCCCCAAAATATCTACTCTCTTATGAAATATAGCCATTCATCCAATTGAACGTAGTTCAAGGAAAGTGAACATTCAACACATTTGTGACAGACATGTCACTTAAATGATTTGCCAAGTACATGTATCTGTCATCACACATTGAATGGTTAGGCATAATACAGACCTATTTGAAAAACCATGCATTATGGCAGAGGCACACTAGTCCCCATAGTGACATTTCTATTTTCTTTTCCTATTTCATTTTCTTCTTATTTCATCACTATCAAATTTTTTATGTCATATTATTTGCTCTGATGGATGTCATCCTTTAAACTAGCTATTTGCATGACATTGCAACTTAGGATGATCTTTACTGCCTGCACTCTTAAAGGTCTTGTTTTCCAGTGGAAGCAGTGATTCAAAAACAAACTTTCAAGATATCACTTTTGATGCATATGTGTAGGTCAGTTGTGTCACAAAACACCCTGCCACGTAAGAATTTTGCCATAAAACCTAGAATATAAGGAGATATCACTATTTTTCTCAATAAACCATGATAACTGTTGACGGTTTATCCTAGAAACATTTTTATTATAACTATTGTTCACATTTTGTATATTTGAAAATACTTAATATTGATTATACTACTTTAATAAATGTTTATATTGCATGGTTGTTTCTCTCTGTAACTCACAATGTAGAACTATTTTGAAGCATTTTTACTGGGTTTTTATTTCATCTGCAAATGGTAAATTATTCCTTTAAGGTATGAGTGTGAACAGAGTCCAACTGAGATTCCTTTTTAAGCAGACGACTGGGTTGAGGTGAGGAAGTGATGTTATCATGACACGCCACATGTCCATCATTAATGTCGGCAAGGTGCTGAGAAAATTACTTTCCTTCCAGCTCCAAGGTCTCCTCATCTTCTCATCTCGCGTCCGAATCAGCGTGACTCTTTCGGTTTCCCCCTGCGTGAAGTAGAACAATATACGACCGCTCAGGCTGTGCTTCTTGAAATTGCCAAGTTGCGTGATTGATCCATACTGATCTGACGAGTGGCAGTTTTGCATAACACACAAATAGATATAGGAAAATGTTCTCCAGTGAAGTAATGGTGTTTTTATCTGAAAGACCGTGCTTATTTGTGTAAAATTTTGATTGATATGATCAATAATGATGGGAAAACAAATGCTGCGGTGGCTTTGAATTGAAAAAGGCAAGAAATAAGAATGACCAAACAATTTCAGAGTAAATATTATGCCAGTGAAATATGCATAAATATATCGTAGGGCTTGTTGGTTACTAGTCAATCTTTGAATATTAGATTGCTCTACTGACCTTCTAAAGGACATCTGTGGTCATGGATCCTGTAAACTACCACAATGTATGAAGACTTTTTGATGTTGTATAATTGATGCCAATGAACACTTCAGTGTGCAACTTTTTATTTTCTGTACAGGGTGTTGTACATGAAAGAGTACCTTTTCTGTGGCATTTTGCTGAGACTGACTAAGTTTGCTTTGTGGAATAAGTACAACTCATGACATTTCATGTACTCCCTGGAAAGATAAGATATCAGTTTAAGATAATGAGTTTCTCATTCTCTTGGAGACTGTTTATTTGTGTTCTCCATGAGCCCACTTGATATATAATTGCGTTCATCAACACGAAACTTTAAGTTTGCAAAGGCACTTAATGTGTCAGCCAAAAGTAACTTCTAAACTGTTCCTGCAGAGTTGAAAACAAAAACATTGGCGGAACAGTTGTACATTTACTTCGATCTTCGGTTGTTTTTTTCTGTTGTGGTTGCCCCAAGGCCTTACCTGATCGTGGTATGCCACAAAGTTTGTGAGATGCGTGTGATTTCGCAATGTGATCTTCAGTTGGAAATGTGGTTGTTATACATCCATCAGACAAGTTTTCTCTTTTAAATGCAGACCTTGCTTTCCTATGTGGTGGCACTAAATAAGCAGCACTCCCATTTGAAAGGATCAAATTACTCTGGCTGAATTCCATGTGCAAACTTTGAGGAAATTGCAAGATTCCTTTTTTGTTTTTGTTTTTTACTGTCATTTCTTCTTTTTTTTTGAGGAAAGGTATACCACTAACAAGAACATTTGTTATTGGAAAATTTCCATCATATACAAGTCAAAAGAAAATATCATTTTTTATATATAATCGCACAGCACAATTTGATCGTTGAAGAATTTGCTACAACTTTCTGGAAGACGTTGTGACATTTTGAGTAGAGATGGAATAAAGACCAGTGAAGAAAATAAGTCACCTTAATGCTGTATGATTCTCATGTACTGATATACATTTTTTTATTTATTTATTTTTTTTTTCAGTTGCAAGTTTGCCAAGCTACATGTATTTCAATGGCATTTTGATAGTAAACCTTCTTTAAAATCTTGCTCTTGATGGAAATTAAGACTACTAACTCAAGCATAAATATGCCACATTCCTCTATGACCCCGTTTACAGTGCGGGGCTGGGCCGAGCTGCGGCCGAGCCGCAGCCGAGCCCAACCTCAATTGCGAGACCGAGCCCCGCAATTTTGTCCGTTTACACTGCCGGGCTCGGCCGCACTTTGAATTCAAACCTTTCAATATTTTGTTGTAGTGGCGCTCTGCTTGTACAACGCAATTTGGTATAGCCTGGTTTTCAGACCCTTTTCCAACTGGATTCCGTGGCGACGAAGTCGCCGTTCGGGCAAAGGCCTTTGCCGAAGGAAAAATCCTTTGCAGGACAAAACCACCTTAAACTATACTAGTTTTCGACGTTGAGGGGGTTAATATCGTGAATAGCGAAATAGTACTGGCAGAGGGACTGGAAGCCAGACTAAAATTGGCCGCGCATTTGGCCCAATTTGCGTTTACACCAAGAAGAGGCCGGGCTCGGCTGCGGCTCGGCTGTGGCTGAGACCACCTCCAGAGCGTGGCCAAATGCGCGGCCAGTTTTGGCCTCGCATTTGGCCTTTTGCGCGTTTACACTGAAATGAAGGAGGGCTCAGCCGCGGCCAAGCCGCGGCCTCGCCTCGCACTGAAAACGGTGTCCCTGATACAATAGGAATTAGGAGGATGATATGAAAGGACAAAATGGGCCATGCTGCCCAGAAGTGTTCATTGACCAGCCATTTCGGTCTGTGCATGTATATTTTGGTTTGAACATGAATTCCATTAATTTATATTGTTACATCATGCAAACTTGATTTGAAAACGAGTGATTTGAAAACAAGTGAAGTGCTTAAAAAAAAGAAACGTTGTTTGGGAAATGTGCACATTACTGGTAATTATGAACTGACCTATCAAACTCATTAGTGTTGAATTTAAACATGCTTACGTGTTAGAGTTTCCAAAGCTATGAACACACCAAGGCAGATGTGATATCAAGGCCAAGCTATCTTCTACTGTCTGAAATCATGGTCTAAAAGTTAAATGTTCAGACAGCAAGCTGCACTTACAAAATGAAGCAGATGTCAATTGGGAGGGGGGGGGGGGGGAAAGGAAAGTTAGGATGATGATATGAGATGTGAATGTGATTTGAGAATATTACCGTGTGGGAGAAGCATGATTTGAGTTTGCTTTCAGATCGTCTACATGACAACTTGATAAGCATGAAATGTGTGTTGGGTTATGTTTTCTAAACCTTTTATTGGTCCAGACACTTTGGTATAACTGTCCAGGATTTTTGATTTTTCATCTGCATTCAGCAATCCATCCATACTTGACCTGATGTAGCTGCAGAATAGTAGGCCCACACAGGTATAGCACTGTGCCTTAGTCCATATTTAAACAGAAAGGCCTTACTTTCACAATGGGGATTAGAGGAATCAGATCACTTTTATTCATAGACATTAGTTTGCAGACTTCTGTGCCAATTGGTTATTCTGAGTATCTTTGCTAATCTCAGTGGGTAAGCTGTATGTAACTCTGCACCAGTATGGCGCTCAGTCTCTAAAGCTATTAAATGTCAAGAAGTTGACTTTGTTGGGTTATTCATTTAATAGTGTTTACTTGCTATCCTCACAAACTCAGCTATGATTAAGCAGAGGAATTATCAAAGTCCATTAATTTGTGTCAATTACTTGCTAAGTATACTTCTTCTCAAAGTTATCCTACATTCTTTTTCTGCTTCATCATGATTTATGACTTTGAAGCAATGAGTGACAGGAGGAGAGGACATTTTCTTGATATCGGATTTTTTTTTTTTTTTCGAAGAGGTCTTTTGCAGTCAACAGATAGCAAATATGTGTTTGATGTGTGTGTGTATTTATTCACTTGGGATTGGATGTGTGCATGTTTGTACGTGACTATATACCATTCACAGATACATCTTGCTTGTTTAGAGCAGGGAATTCTTAACTCTCTGACACATTTAATAGTGCAGTTGTAAGCAGATTTATATGCCCATCTGAGTACTGGAAAGAAAATATGAGCTCAGGGTGGCTATAAAGAGAGATAAAGAAATATTTGTTTGATGAGCCCACTTTGATCTTGAGTTTTAAAAGCTCGTTGACTTTGTTCAAAGGGCCCTTGACTATTAAAATGAACAGTTGAGAGCTCTTAACACTATAATTGGTTTGGTACTTAACTTGACTGAATCCTGCCAAAACATTTCATTAGCACTTAGTAAATTAGCCCCAACAATAAAAGTTTACCCAAGATCCCACTCGAGAGGGAGCGGTAAACAACCCCTGGTAGAGTGCTTTGTGATGCAATAAGGTATTTATCATGTCTGCCCCCCCCCCCCCCCCCCCCCCCTAAAAAAAAAAAATAAGACAGATGGATGAATAAATAGATATTTGAGTAAGTGAATAAGTAAAGTAAACAGATAAATGAAAATATAGATTAATGAATGAATGAATAAATGAATAAATAGATAAATAGATAAATGAATGAATTGATAAATAAATACACAAGTAATTAGATAAATGTATATATATAAATGAATAATTGATTTATTAGTAAATAACTGAAATATGACAGTAGATATTTAGAAAAGAGAAATAAATGAATTGTCAAGAAGTGTCATACATACTCATTACCATTCATGCCTGAGATGCTTTGTATAGCCTCTCAGAATTTAAACTGTGCCAGGCCAAACCACAGCATATGGAGAACAGGTCATAGATAAGAGAACCCAGCACTCTCATTCAATCTCTTTGACATTCCTAAGTTTGCCGGAAGCTCTCAGCTGGGGCTAGAGTCGATGCTCTTTCCAAGCAAACTTAAAGGGAATTTCAGTCTGAATATCATTACCAAAATCTGTGATGGATGTTGATTTCCAGTGAATTATATTTGTAATGCTGTAGATGATTTTCTCTTTCTGCAATGTATCATAGACAAGTAACCTTCTTTGTTCTTTCCTCCAACACAGCTCATATGCTGAATATATATTTTGTTTTAATATTATATTTGACATGCCTGATTTCATTTGAAATCAAATACTATCAGTGGTATTCTTGCAACTGACATGCCAATCACTTTTTGACTGAGATGACCAATGACTTATATAAACCAGATGGATGTTTTTCCAGATCGCTTTTCAAATTTGATATGCAGCCTTGATTCTCTTTGCATTTCCCACTGCTTGAGAAAGTCCATATAGGTATCTTCATTCAGGGTAGAATTTTTGTACCATTGTGAGATGTCCTTTATAGGGGTCGTATAGTTTTGGTTGAGACCTGATTTCAGGTTTGTAACATTTTTTGTTGAGATAATGAGAAATCTCTTATGAAATATAAAAGAGAATGTTATTCCAAGAGGAATTCAAAGTTTATTTGATGAAAATAGGTTTTGAAATGGCTGAGATATCCATTTCAAAGTAATTGTAATGAAAGGTGGCACCCAACTTTTATTAGGATTGCTTTGTTTTACTTTGTTTTTGGATAATCATCTCAGCCATTTTGAAACCCATTTCCATCAAATGAACTTTGGATTCCTTTTAGAATTGTATGCTCTTTAACTGTTTGCAAAAGGGTTTCTCAGTATCTTGCAAAAAGTTAAAGGCTGAAACATCACAGCAACCGATACTATACCACCCCTTTAAGTCAGAGGGAATAGTGAAAGTGCACCTAGTGTTGGGTGGCTAGGTTTCTTATTAGGAGTTCAATTTTGGTTTAAAGTCATTCCCTACATAGCCTTACCTCCCTGAGGTAGTTTCGGGGGTTGGGTTTGTTTTGGAATATTATCTGCCGCCCAATCGAATCGGGACGAGCGCCCATCTTTGAAGTGTAGCCAGTGAAATGACCCACCGGAGTCGACGACGTTGTCATGTGTGTGCAACCCGGCACAATGTGTAGACAGGATCAGTTGTGTACACATCCCTTTATTAGTGGTAGCTGGAATCCAGTCTACCTTATGGAGAATTGAGTCTCAGAAAGTTGTGTGCGGTGGAAATGAATCTTGACATGCGTATAAAAGAAGAAATGCCCATGCAAAAAGCGTCTGCTACTGAAGGTTACGTTCAGTTGGATGGCTGCATGCAACCATTTTGCGCAATGCATCCACCCATTATCCAAGACATACAACCAGCTTAAAGGTTATTGCACTACAGTTACCCAATGTGGATGTAACCAATTTAATAGTGTAGCAGCTCGTGAAACTATGTACTTGTTTTTAGTCTTTTTGATCGTGATGTACTATCATCTTTTATGCATTCTTTCTTTTTTGTGTTGCTTTTATAGACTCCCAACTCTCCCATTTTAGATGAGAGATCTCCCCCTTTAGGGCCATTATTTTTTGCAAAATCTCCCACTCTTTGACTTATTAAAAGGGATGATACAATTTTGGTGGAGATGGGGCTTCAGGTTTTCAGGATTTTTTTTTTTTTGTGATATAATGAGAAATCACTTATGAAATGTAAAAGAGTATACAATTCTAAGAGAAATTCAACATTTATTATGGTTTTGAAATGGCTGAATTTCCAAAAACAATGAGATCCTAATAAAAGTTGGGACCCACCTTTTATTTGGACCACTTTGTTTTACTATGTTTTCGGATATCTCAGCAATTTCAAAACCACTGTACATCAAATAAACTTTAATTTTCTCTAGATTTATATGCTGTTTATTATTTCATTAGTGGTTTCTAGTCATCTTGCAAAGAGTTAAAGCTGAAGCCCCTATCACATTCAGAACTATACTGCCCCTTTAAGTTTAAATATCTCAGAAACTGATAAAAAGCGGATAGCCTGTGATATGTTGGTCCCTCAGGAAAGGATTTACATGGAAGCTAGACGAAGATAAATGTGTATAATCATATCGGAAAACACATAAATAAATCAACAATTTGTCAGAGCTTTTCCCCAGGACCTCCCATCAGTAACATTACAAATTCAAATAAAGTTTTCTCTTATTGCTGGTTATCTCATTTTTTTTTCATCTACAGCATCATGAATTTGTGATGTACTCTCCTTTTCCTTATACTCTGTTTAAAACTTGTGTGCCATAGACCATAGCACACACACAAAAAAGCAGTCATTCCAATCAAGCACTTAAAGTGAAAACTAAGTTCTGGTAAGGGCTTGAGAACCCGTCTGGCACCATTTCATATTTGCTTGCAATATATCGAAAGAGTCTTCAAAGAAACTTACCTGGCTGACGCGGTTTGCCGGAATGATGAGTCGTTTTGGAGTATTTTGAGAAAAATAATAAAAGTCGGTAAACCGACTTTTATTCCAGAAGGCTCCAGACTAACTCGGTCTCAGGGAAAACTCGACCCTATTTCAGACAATTTACACACAGTTCGTGATCGCCATGTTCATCAGTAGCCTACTCTATAATACTACGGGCACAGGCCAAACGAGGCCTTACTGAGCAGACAGGAAAGTGCGTGCTAATCCTGTACAAAACAAATGGACAGCGCGCGGTCCTCAAGCCTACTAGCAAAGACGCTTTATAATACGCACATTACCTCAGTTGCTGAGACGCGCGGTCTTTGAAGTTTTTGTTGTTGTTTATCAATTGTCTTTGATTGTTTTTAGAGGTGCTTGAGAGGCGCACACTAATTTTGCATGCGCGCCAAAGAGGTTTTTGATGCGCGTGTTGTAACAACTCGGACCATTACTGCAAGTAGCCAGAACGCTACAATGTAGTTTATACAGGCCGCTCCCGTATGCATAGTACTGTACAATCCAGAGGGAAAACCAGTAGCAGTACAACTCATCCCGCCGTCAAGCAAAGCGAGGCCGAGTTATCCCCGAGTCCGAGTCTAGCCTGACCCCGTTCGGGTAAGTTCCGAGACTGAATGTTTTTGGTTAATATATCCCATTTTCGTCCTTACCCATCGATTATCTTGTTATTACAGCGTTATTCCGCACATTTCCTAGGCATACGTTCACATTTTGGAGCAAAATTTGACAACTTTTGCAGGCATACCAGAACTTTGTTTGGGCTTTAACCCGCTCCATACTGAATTCTGAAATCTCCATAGACGTAATACACAGGCCACCAGCTAGTTCCCGTAGGAAATGGGTTAGAAGCAGTTCCCATCGAGAGTGAAATAACTGAATTATTGATTTACAGTGCTGCCGAGAGTTGGAAAAAAATATTTTGCAATTTAAAAAAAAGATGCTGCTGGTGATACAACAATCAATTAAGCAGAGGTGTGGCTATATTACTGCACAATGATCATGTTGAATGTGAAAAGACTTGTAGATCTTTATAGGTTTTAAAGTCGACCCCTTGAAGATCACTTTGCACAATCTGCCTGATCATGTACGAATCTCTTGATGAAGATCTCTGGATGGAAAAAAAAGTAGATTTATCTCCATGATGTCACCTCCTTATGCAATAAGCAGAAATTTATACTATGCCTGGAAGAAGAAAAACAATGTGACTTTTGTATTTTGATTGTTGTGTGCCATGTGTAATACCTTTAAAGTTTTAGTTTATAATGACAGGCAGATATACTGGTCATACCCTTTGCAAATTTGCTTGTTTCTGACCTTATATCAATTGATAGTCTAGAGAACAAATGAATAATTTATCTCCCTGCCCATGAAAATTTTATTGTTCAAGGGGTGAGTATTGTGAACTAATTAATTTGTTCACTGATGTGTTTGCAATAACAAGGCTGCGATTGAGCTTGGCAATAGTTACGTTCACAAGCAGTTGCCAAACTTGAAGTTTAGGTCGAAAACTTAACTGTCGATGATTAGCTCCACTTGTGAATTCACAACGTGGGTTCACACGCGCACCTGAATTTTAACTTACAACTTACGAGCGAGCCCCACTTGATGATTACAACAGAAGTGCAGAGTCTTTGCTAGATGACCTTGTGCCCATACAAAATAGCGCAGTGAACGAAACACGAGGTTCACGCTAACTCACAAGCTCGTTGATTACTGTGTCCACACAGAGCGAAACTATGAGTGGGGACCCCCCGTGGATCGTGGAGAGAGCGTAAACCCTAAGATGTCTCTTGGTTCTAATCATCAATTAAACTTTTAAGATTGCTAACTTTCGAGTTCGTCCAAATGGTGCTCAACTACAAGCTAATCATCGAGAATTAAGTTTTTGAACTAAATTTAAAGTTTAGAAACAGCATGTGAACCTAACTGTTGTCACCATCTTTAATGCAAGCCAAAGAGAAACATTTTGATGCCTTTATCCCAAGCTACTGGCAGAAGCTTTGTCATGAGTGGAATTTCTTAAAGGGACTGTACAGTACTGGTTGAGGTGGGGATTCAGGTTTATAACATTAATGTTAAAGTGAGATAAGGAGAAGCATCTAATGAAATATGAAAGAGCATGTAATTTGTGGAAGGATTCAATGTTAATTTGATGAAAATTGGTTTTTAAATGGCTGAGATATCCAAAAAAGTGATAATAATAAAAGGTGACAGGCCACACCTTTTATTAGTATCTCTTTGTTTCACCTTGTTTTTTGATATCTCAGCCATTTCAAAACCGATTTTCATCAAATAAACTTTTGATACCCCTCAGAATTGCATGCTCTTTGACATCTCATAGAGTGGTTTCTGAATATCTCGCAAAACGTTAAAAGCTAAATCCTCACCTCAACCAGAACTGTACATACCCTTTAACTTGCCTACTGTCTGGCAAGTAGGATATACAAAGGACTCACTTTACTTGTATTTAAATGTCCTTTACAAGCACAAGTTGTACTTGTTTTGCTTTGTGAATGTCATAAACTGTGTTTAAATAGCTAATTTCCTTATTTGCTGAACAGTGATCTTTCATAATTACCTCCGCCAAGGGAGGAGGTTATGTTTTCGTTACTGTTTGTTTGTTTGTTTGTTAGTTAGTTAGTTAGTTTGTCCGTGTGCAAAATAACTAAAATAAGTAGTTAGTGGATTTGGATGAAACTTGCAGGAAAGGTTTAGAATGATACAAGTAACAAATTATTAAATTTTGGTAATGATCCGAGAATTTTTGGGAAATTTATGAAGGATTTGTGATATTTTGGCAGGTAGGGTCAATGAACTTGGGAGTTCAGAATGCGCGTATTTGAGGTTTGCATGCGTGCACTAAAATGCATGCTCTAGTTTCTGCCAAGGTAAGACGCACTGTGCAGCTGAGGGTTTATGACTAACATAAGGTTTCTATATTGGGAAGTCAGGCGACTTTCAGCACACAATGCTATAAGTATGTATGGGTGCAAATCACTGATATCTCTATGGAAGAACAAGATCAGTGGTGGAAATGAGCTGCATGCTTGGCAGAGGTCTGCGCTCTCAGAGTGCTTTTCTAGTTATGTTTTACTCTATCACCTGGTCAATCTAATCAGATTTCCAAGTAGACACTAATTGAGCACTAGCTTCATGGATTGGGGATTGATTAGAATTGGCATCTATTGTACAAGCCAATTACATGGCATTTTGTGATGGACCTGTCTCTTTTATTTATGCAACTTATCAAATCAAAATCACATAATAATTGGAAGACTGCTCCTATTTAAAGGGAGTTTTCTAATTGTGAAAAAAAAAATATGTGAGTTGGACAAAAAACAGTCATGTTAGAAATGCAATTTCCCTTACAGTCAAATCAGCATGAATGTATGCAAGGAGCATAGATTTTTTTTTTTATAACTACCCTTAAGATTAATTCCAGTTCATCATCTATGGCAATGAGAGATAGATATACACCAGATAAAGAGATAGCCATAAAATAAGGACAAGGATAAAGATAGGTAGGTAGAGATAGATGGCGTGATACACAGAGACAGAAAGAGAAAGTGTGTAATGAATATTACAGAGAGGTGTAATAGAAAGAGACAGATGATATAAAATTTGAGAGGACTAGAGATATAGTGAAATATAAATTTGAAGGAGAGAAACATAATAAAGTAATAGAAGGAGAGAGATAGAACATAATGATAAAATATAAAATTTGTGAGATATTGAGGCATAGTAAAATAGACAGTTGGTGAAGTGGAGATGTATAGTGAAATATAGAATGGGAGAAAAAGAGTTCATAGTGAAATATACAATTTTAGAGAGATTGAGGCATATTTCAATCTACAATTAGAGAGGTAGAGAGATAAAATGAAATATAGAATGGGAGAGAGACAGAGCTTATAGTGAAAAATAAAGTTTTAGAGAAATTGAGACATAGTCAAATATACAATTGGATGAATAGATAGATATAGTGAAATATAATATTTGAGAGAAGAGAATGGAAGGAATGGAGAGAATGAGAAGGGAAGAAAGTGATATAAAAAGACAGAGAGTAAGATAAAAATGGTAACATATACTGAGGGAGAGACAAAGAGAGAGAGAGAGAGAGAGAGAGAAAGGCAGACCGTGAAAGACAAAATTGGAAACAGAAGAGACATAGAGAGAGATATACAGTGAAAGATAACATTGGAAACAGAAATGGAATAAAAAAAGTGGCAGATAATAAAATATAGGAAGGAAAGAGATAGATAGACAGATAGAAAGAAACAGAGGTAGATAAATAGACAGAAAGAAAGAGATAGATGGATAGATAGAAAAGAAAGAAAGAGATAGATAAATAGATAGAGAGAAAGAGAGAGAGAGAGATGCATTCATGAAACAAAAACTTCATTCATGCTCTCTTTGATAATCCAACAAATAAAAATTATGTAGAATCGTGCAAGGAAACGTTAAGCCGTTGAGGACAAGTCCTGAGTATACTTGGGCAAGTGTCTATGGGAAATGCGTGTTGTAGCAAAATCAGCCCGTTCTCAACGGGTTAAGCAAACATGGATGCAGCATACACATGTGCAGAGACAGGCATGGCCATGTTTAATTGATACTTGTCATCTGTCACTAATGGAAAAGAGAAATTGGATACTTTCCAGTGATGATTGTATTTCCCACCACAAGCCTTCAGAAAAAAGAAGAAGAAAGATATGAGAACACAGGCCTTGCTGATGGTGCTGTTATCTGGTTCAAGAAATGTTTCAAATGCTCTCAGAGTTTTACCTCTGATAAAATACTTAAAAATGAAATAAAAAGAACAGAATATCAGTTAATTTGTAGCTGATTAGACAAAGATGGACAATTAGGAGAGACAAACTTATTATACTCTAGTCTTATTTCAGGATAGTTTCAAGGTAATGTCATGATGGAAGTTGTAGTTTGAAGAGGTAGCAGGGTATTATCGTTGACAACTGTTAAAGGTACTGTTTACCATTGGGACCAGTGATTAAAAAAAAAATGTTCGAGATATCACATTTGATGCATATGACGAAAAGGTCAGTTATATCACAAAACATCCTACTGTGTAAACATTTCACAATAAAGAGTTAAATAAAAGGATATTTCACTATTTTTCTCAATAAACCATAACTGTAGATGGTTTAATCTAGAAAAAAAAATATTATAACTGTTGTTCACATTTGTTATATTTAACAATACTTAACATTAGTTATACAGATTCAAAAGTTTACTTTGGTTGTTTATATCCCTAACTCATATTTTAGAACTATGTTGAAGCACTAAAGCTGACTTTTTGTTTTATCTGCAAATGGTAACTTATGCCTTTAAATGATGACTTCTTTGAAAAGTGGATAGTCTTAGAACAGGTTAACCTGTTTAGGATGAGCAAATTGTGCTATACAGCACATGTTTTCCATCAACATGTGCCAGAGTATATTATAGGGATTAGTCTTCAACAGGCTAATGTCTCTGACTATGCAGTTGGACACACTTGGTTTTCATGTAACTAACAGGGCACTGCAAATGCAGGGAGTTTGCTAGACTGTGACAACGGTTTAAAGAATATGTGTGAAGAGCAAAAAAACACACACACAAACACACACAAAATCACCTGAAGGGCATTTGGGCAGAGAGAAAAAGAGAGAGAGAAAGAGAGAGAGAGAAGGAGAGAGAGAAGATAGACAGAGTGAGAGAGAATGCAAAGACATCCTTTGAAAATAATAAAAAGTTATGCTAGAATAAGTCAAAGATTTGTTTTCCTTTTTTTTTCTCTCTTTTTTGGTCAGACAAGGGACTCTGTCATGGATCAGTTGATTTGGATTTAAGAAGCAGGAAGTGCGGAGGGGAAAGAGTCCCAACATTTTGATTCTTATCGCTCTGACATGTCGGTCACCCTCTAGCCATTCTGATGAACCAGAATGATCATAGTTCAAGCAAACATAATGTTTTGTTTGTCAAGGGATTACCTTGTCAACCAAGAAAACAAAACAAAACAAAACTAAACAAATCAAAGAGATGGTACAAATCTATCAAATAATCATTGTAATATAAAACTTACACACATGATTTCCTGAGTTGCGAGCAATATTAAAATGTAACCACAAATTGACCCGTTGAGAATGAGTCTCGGGTATACTCAGGCAGGTGTCTATGGGAAATGCGTGTTGTAGCAAAATCAAACTGCCCTCAATGGGTTAATCTCTACTTATATGTATATTCACATTTCAAGGCACAAAATAGCAGGCATTTTTTTTTTACATGTAATATTCATTTCTTTTTAAGCCTAGAATGCATTTTCCAATCAGCTGAACTTACTGCATGTCTAAGGCCTGGGTTGATACTGGTAGCAAGTAAAATCTGTTGATTAAAACTGACCACAAATTTAACAACATGCAAAAATATCTCAGACTGACAAGCATCAGAGTGCAGGATGGTATGATAGCCTGGATATCAAATTGCAAAAACAACATCTCACAAAAATGTCATGACCTCCTCATTTGCAAAAGATATCTCTAAGCAAAATAACAACCTGTTCAATAACTAAACTTCTTGATTTTCTTAAACCCTCATGATAATTTACCCTACTCCCAATTCTATGTCTGGATTTTCTCTTGAGTTCACCATCTGTTGTTACCCTATGCCAGATTTTCCTCAAATTAGAACAGGTAGAAAATGCATTTTATATTCATACTTGGAACAGTGTTGTGTCAAAAAATGGGGGGGGGGGGGAATATGACCTCCTACGATGTCGGGATAACAAGGATTGCTGAACTGTTAATCAAGATATGGACTCCAATAATTGATGAATATTTGTTCAAGCATGACTAATTAACAGATGCATCAGATTGATTGAAAATGCATGTGTGTGCATAGAGGTCAATGTAGTAATCTTACTTCTATATTGAGAGAGAGAGAGAGTGGGAGGAGGATGTGATAGAGGAATGAAAAAAAAAAGTTATTCTAATGAAGATGTGAACATAGCCATTGTGAAACAAACATGAGATGACTCTGCAATGGAAAGTTAAACAAACATAACACTCTATACTGATTATACGTTGTAATACAAACTTCATTCGACCCTTACTTCATGTTGGAATACACAGTCATTGAATTTTACACAGCTGAGGAAAACTACGTAGTGGATGATTGATGTGCTTGACAAATTAGAAATTTCATATTTTTATTCCAATGTCAAGATTGACACAGAAAACCCCTAAAGGCCCGGTCCCGCTGCACTTACGGATGCAAAGAGGATGTAAAACGTAAAAAAAAAAAATCTTGCCATCCGTTGGAAAACGCTACGCATCTGCTGTGTACTCATCGCATACGTGTTTCATACGCTCTATCCATCGAGCATCCGTCCACTGCGATTTCATCCGCACAGAAAGTTTTAAGCTGCTTAAAACTTTTAGAACGGATGAACTTTCCGCCGTGTACGATGTAAATCCACGACATACGAGCAACAAACGTTGTATGTCCGTTATCATCCCTTAAACGTCCGCTGTATCCTCTCTGCATCCTCTGGGTATCCTCGCAACTCACATCCGCTGCAGCTGAAAACGGAAAGAGGGAGGAAAGATAAGGTACATGGAACGTCTGTACATCGTTAATAGCACGGAAATAGAAAGGATGTCAGTGTATGCATCTCGTATGTAAAGTATTTAGAATGGACAAAGCGTTTGTTTCTGTTAGGCGTACGTGATGCATCCGCTCTGCATCCGCTCTTTCCGGTATGCGTCCGTTTCACAATTATCTCCGCTTACCCCTTCGGAGCTGTCATCCCCTTCCATCCGCTTTCATCCGCTAGGCTTCCGATGAACATCCGTTTAACATCCCCGCTACATACTACCTATGTCCGTTCTTTTTCCGTTCTGTTTTCGCCAATATTCACCAATTCTGTCAATTTCTGTAGCGGATGAAAGCGGATGGAGCCATCCCCGAAATTTTGCTCGTCCGCTGTGTCCTTTCTGCATACGTTTTGTGTCCATCGGCCAGTGGGACCGGGCCTTTAGCATTGTACACACTGTTCGAGGTTCCCAGTGCAGAAGACTTAAAGGCATAATTCGCCATTTGCAGATGAAGCAAAACCCCAGCATTAGTGCTTTGGAGAATATTTCTAAAATGTGAATTAGGGATAGAAACAACCACTTTAAAAATATGAATCGGTTAAATCAATGTTGAGTATTGTCAAATATACAAAATGTGAACAATAGTTATAATAAAAATTTTTCCAGACTAAACCATCTACAGTTATGTTTTATTGAGAAAAATACAGAATACAATCTCCTAATATTTTAGGCTTTATCACAAAAATTGTATATGATATGCATGAAATGTCATGTATTGATTTTTTTTTTTTAAATCACTATTCCCAAAGGTAAACAGGACCTTTAAAGGGAAGATAAACCCCAAGAACAATGTGGATTGAGTGAAAGCAGCAACATTAGTAGAACACATCAGTGAAAGTTTGAAGAAAATCGGACAATCGATGCAAAAGTTATGAATTTTTATAGTTTTGATGTTGGAACCGCTGGATGAGGAGACTACTAGAGGTTATGACGTATGAGTGGACAACAATACCAAGAAAATATAAAAGAACATTCTGCAAAAATCCATTTTTCATGAAAATTACAAATTCCAACAACTTGATATTGATATATGTTAAGGGTAGCAATTATTCCCCCTGCTTTCTGAAAGCGGTTGGTCCATTTTTTTTTTCATAATTCTAGAAAAGTGAATTTTTGTTGAATTTCCTTTATATTTTCTTTGTATTGTTGTCCACTCATACGTCATATCCTCTAGTAGTCTCCTCATCCTGCGGTTCCAACACCAAAACTTTAAAAATTCATAACTTTTGCATCGATTGTCCGATTTTCCTCAAACTTTCACTGATGTGTTCTACTAATGTTGCTGCTTTCACTCAATCCACATTGTTCGTTGGGTTTACCTTCCCTTTAAAGCTCTAACTGCCGATAGATCTAACTGGAGGAAGCTAATTGCCTCATCCCTATTCGCAGTTAGGAGTAGGCAGGAGCAGGCAGGAGCTTTTCAAATCTTGGTGGATTTCAAAGTATAAATAGGTTTTAGAAAAGAATTACAAAATTTTCAGTGGTTATATAGGGTATGCGACTATATGGTATATGCTCCTGAATTGAACCACTGTGTGAATTTGTTATACACGTAGCCTGCAGATATGTCTGTTTGTAAACTTTAAAGCTAAATCCAGCCATGATTTTTTTTTTTGTACATTACTGGCAAAAGTGACAGATCCTTGTGACTTCAACAATGCCAAACCAGAAAATTGTTTATCCCTGACATCAGGCTTTTGTGGTGACTATAAAGTAGCAAGTACAATGTATGTATTAAATTATGTTTCGGGATGTAACCAGATATGGTGCTACTCTATGATTTGGTGTTTTTTTTTCATTCAAACAAAGACAAGGCTGTTTTGTTTTAACTGTCACTCAAAAATACACCTTTGCTTTTTTTTTTTAGTGGGGGTGGGGTGGGTGCGGGTTCATTATTGTAAAGAAAAAACAAATTCTCAGCATCAGGAATTGGCCTGAAGTTATTTCACCACATGCCCTGATGGTTATGTAACATTCCAGATGAATGCTTTGCTTCTCTACACATTTTGTATCCAGTAATGATGTCACCAAAGATAATTGTTGAGTCTTTTTTTTTTTATTATTCTAATGCGAGGACATTACTCTTTCATGGCATAACATATATGCATTTTTTTTATGTCTCATAATGATTTGCAAGTCCTTATATACAAGCTTGTGATAATCACCTATATGGCCTTCTGTCTCCACAGTGGCAGTGCAGCTGAAATGTGCCTTAGGAATCCATCCACACTCCTGGCAGTATTTTGTATTAGGCTGTTTTCCCATTGCACAGTACTTTATTTATCACTATGTAATAATATGTGTTCATGCTGTGACAAAGATATTTAAAAACCTTGACATGTAAGTCAATGTGCATAGTACATTATGCACAATTTGATGATGATGTAATTGTCTCTATCATCACCAAAACAATGCGTTTAACAATCAGTGCAACACTTTAAACAAGAAAATATGAGATGCAAATCAAATTTTACAGTGACAGATAAGATGTAATATCATTATTTCCAAATTGCTTCTCTTTTCAATGTATTACAACTCTGCTGAATTGACTTCACATTTTAGCAAATGAGCTATCATAATGTATTACCAGTTTTTAGTTGCCTTGATATTTTCACATCACAGAAAGCTTCTCTGAGGGGAATGAGATGTGAAAACACACATGTGAACACACACACACACACACACACACACAATCAGTTTGAATAACATAAGAAGAGCATAAAAAGTCTTAAATCAATGAAAATACCACAAAATACAAGCACTATATGCTAATACAAAAATCATGTAAATGATAAATATGTTCGACCTTTTATAAAAGAAAACCTGCCATCTGATTTGCATCCGTGCCATAACATGGACAATTCATACACACCTGTTTTGTCATACTTTTGTGACTGTAATGCATCTTGGACAGTAACATAGCATTGTTCCCTTGAGGTTGCAGTTAGTTTTTTTGAAAAATTGTTTAAAAAAATGAAAGTGGGCACTTGCACCCCTTTAATTTTTTGAAAAATAAAAGAAATAAAAAGTGTTCGAAATGAAAGGGGGTGCTTGTGCCCACCTTTGATTTTTTTTACCATTAACCAGCTGAAGCCATTCTTTATTATTTTTTTTTTCTTTATAGCTGATGAAACCAGGAAGTGTCACCTGAAATATTTTTTGCGACCCCCCCCCCAAAAAAAAAAAAAATTCTTAATCTGCACCTGTATATGAAAAGTTTATTCCTATTGACCATATTACTGGCATGGTTCAAATACATATTACACAGTGAGTCTTGTTCATGCAGTGTCTCAAATACAAAGCTGAGGCATCTCTCTGATGATCCTCATTGGATGTCCTTACCCGATGAATGAGTGGCCTTTCAAAGACCATTACATTTCTTATCGACCATCGTATGGTGGTCACAATTTGAACGGTCTGTTACTTTTGCTTCATTAATCATGTCTGATGCGTATTCCTCTCTCGGTCATATAACCTGTGAGAGGATGAAGTTTGCAAGGAAGGGTCTGTCGTGCATGGAATGAACATAATCACACTTTGATGCCTTTTTTTTTTCTCTCTCACCCGTCTCTCACATCCCTGCCCCGCACGCCTCGTCGGGGCGTAATTTCACTTTTGTCCTTCGATATATGTGAGAAGGGATTGCGGGGGTGTGGAGGGGGAAATGAAGAAAGTAGCCTCGGCACGTCAGAACCCACCTCCTTGACTGATGGATGGCGTTCGGACGTTTGCCAAGAATCTGTCTCCCTCGTTCGCCGGCCTACAGTGAGGTGAGGGATCCATCGCGTCCTATTCACAGGCAGGCCGTCGGGCGAAGAGGAAGCGGCTGACTTCTGATTTCCAAAGAGGGTTATTTACTCATCATTTACAAATGCACGCCCGAGAAATTTGTTTTTGGCCCGCTACACAAGACGAACCACTTTTTCTTTTTTTTGCTTCAGCTTCTGCGTGTTTGTGATGTATGCCTGAATTTTGTGACTCCTTGCAGTTCGACAGAATGAGCACGTGAATGGGACTGGGCTCAATTTAGTTATTGCCCTTTCATCTCGGTGAATTCTAAAGGCTAGTAATGCCGCTGGGATACGTCCAAAGTTGGAAGTCTTAAGAGATTTACTTGTGACTGCCAAGCAGGAACGGCACTTACGTTTCTCACTAGAGCTACCTCGGTAAGAAGAATAGTGAATGGCTGTCTATGACATGGAGAAAGAGAGAGATAGAGCAAAAAAAAAAAGATATTCAGAGGAAAGCAAAGACGGGGAAAATGTATGCACTTTACTGGCAGGGGGTATGTGGATTGATAGCAGCATACATTGAACCAGATCTTTGTGGCATTAGATAACACATGCACAGTACGTAGTCAAGTAAAAAAAAAAAGGGGGGGGGGCATTTAATGAGGTGTAAATCTGTGTATTTCTGTTATGAATCCTGTCAGTGAATGCTAGTGTTTCTCAAGATGAAATTAATTTCCTCTCCTCAAATCATTATTCAATTTGTTCATAATTCGTTGATTGTTCCATCCCAGGATGTGCTGAATTTCTTATGGATTTCTTATTTCTTCTGGATTTATGGCATATGACTTCAAACTTTTCTCAATAAACCAAGAATATCTAATCCTCATAATCTCTAATATGCTATCATGGACATCCTGACAAAGTATTCCAGCATGCTTTATGTATTTTTTTTTCTTTCTGTAGCCTTTTGTCCCATTTTGTACTCAAAATCATAATCTGGGCATCACCTCATCTTATCATCATTATGCCATGTTATGTAAGTATGCATATATTTCTCTTCTTCTTTACAGGTTGCAACACATTAGAGACAGTGACATCATAATAGCTCCAGTGGAACACATCCCATTGTTGCCATGGCTACCTCATCCAAGACTCCAGAGGCTGGGACGGATGGCGGGTCCGGGAAGGAGACTAAGGAGCAACAAGGCAGCATCACCGCAAATAACCGGGATAAAGGCGTACAGGTCAACATGCTGCTACGTCAGGACTCGTCAAGGAGATTTGTGCCTCCCCTGAGGTAAGGTGGCTGGTCTTGAGAGGACATGGATAGGAAGAAGAAAAAAAGATAGTTAGAGAAAACATATAAAGAGAGAGATAGAGTGATAGAGATCAGAGGGGGAAGGAGAGCGTGGGAGAGTGGACAAGACGAAGAGAGATGAAAAGAGTTTAAAGCAGAGAAAAAGAAAAACCAGACATATGCCGAGACAGAACTTAAGAAAGTGATACGGGTTTCAGAGCAAGTAAGAAAGGGTGTAGTATTCAATAACAACGGTAGCCTATGGTGAATTAATACAATAGATAAAGTGCTGTGCATGCTGTTGTGATGTGTACCTTGAATGATGGGATACATACACATCTTGGGATTATTTGCTTCAGCATTCACATGGTCAATGCAGAGCAAATTATAGCGACAATTCAGAAATAGGTTCAAGATTTCTTGGGATTTGCATCTTGATTGTGATCGTGATAGTCAGTGGGATTTTTGTTGTTCACACGAGCAAAAATCTTGACATTTTGATCGCAATGCATACGTGTATCTGGAGATTTGTATCCTGCTAATTTGACTCCGTGTGAATCCCACTAAATATGACTTAGGGAGGGTAATCAGTTATAGCAATCACTGTAGATATAAGAGTATGTTTGGGAGAGATGTAGGCCTTACTGTATCAAAATGTGAAAAGAGCAGCTAAAGGTAAGAGTTTTAAAATTATTTGTCTAATTTGTTAGAGAGAGGGAAAAAGAGAAATAGGTCGAGAAGATGTAAGACTAACAGAGAGCGAGACATGAAGTCATATCTAGTAAAGGATTAAATGTATTTGTCCATGTACATGTACAGTGTATGTGGACTTCAATTCTGTGTGCATTGCACTGCATTAAAATATAGGTCATTCTAACTGTCAGCTTCACAAATGGTATGTAAATAACTTTGCTGTCATTTCTCAGTGCCTTCTCAAGTGTGGGCTGTACTCCTTTATTAGGGCTCGAGCACTCGTCCACTCTTGTTGTTGGGAAGAGGAAATGACCATGTGGATCAAATTTCCCTTCTCTTCCGCTCCCCCTACCCCCTACCCATCAAGAAAAAGAGAAGAAAAGAAGAGAGGCTGACCCCCATGCCTGTGATATGTATGCAAACATATCCATGGAATGGTTGAGCAGAGAAATTAAAATGCTGGAGTATTTATTTTCCTGAGTGACAGAGAGAGAAAGAGAGAAAGGGAGGGCTTGTGTGTGTGTCTTTGTGTTTACGCATACTTTCTGTACCTGTTTGTGTAGCGTGTGTGTGTGATAGAGGAAAAATGCAGTGTAGATGGAGAGAGAGAGAGAGAGAGAGAGGGATATAAAGATATTGTGTGTGTCTTTGAGTGTGTGTATACTTGTGCCTGTGTGTGTGTGTGTTGTGTGTGCGTGTGTGTGTGTGTGTGGTAGAAAAAACTTAGAGAGAAAAAAAAAATGTTTCTTTGTGTGTGTGCATACTCTTTGTGTGGCTGTGTGTGTATGTGTGTGTGATAACAATAAAAAAAATGGAGAAAGAAAGAGATAGAGATTGATTGTGTGTGCACTGTGTGTGTGCATATTTTTTGTATGTCTGTATGTGTATTGTTGTACACAGAATGAATTTGTTCACATCTACTCCTGACAGCACGGCTGATCTTGCTAGTTGATCTTTGCTGTGAGATTAATTCAAAGTGTGTCTGCCCCAGTTTCAGCGGCTTCTGTAGCTGCGCAGCAGCTTGATATTGTACACGTCAAGTGAATTTGATTTGATGTTCCAGTCACTGATTGCCTTCAGCATTAAAGGGACAGTCTGGGTATTTGCTTATCATTTAGTGTTGCATATCAATCATCTATTTTTTTGCTCTACTTTTGATTTGATTTATCTACATCGTTTCCACTTATCATTTTTTCCACTTATCACTTAACATCTCTTTTTCTTCCTTCTGTTTTGTTTCCATTTAATCATCTTGTTTACAATTTTGTAAGTTTTCTCTTTGTTGTCTTATTTCTTTCTTTTCTTCCTCATTTCAAACTATATTAATTGCTTTCAAGTAGTATGATTTTTAACCATAGAATATAAGTTATCTGTTGAAATAAAAAAAAAAAAATTCCTTTTCCGAGACTTAATTTAGTATACTGTAATATGTTGGATTTTTTTACGTTTCTAGTAAAATGTGATTTTTAGTACAAATCATTGGCTAAGAATGAGACAGGCATTAAGTTACCTCAAACACTATAGGTTTAGTGGCAACTTAACGCCTTACTCATTCTCAGCCGACGAATTATGATTTTTTGCTTGTTTTTTATTTCTATTTTGTTTTGTTTTGTTTTTGTTTTACAACACATAATTCTTCATGGTGCTCAAAAGTTGACAGCTCTTAGTATTTTTGATGTATTGCAGATTTCCCTGCCCCAATTTTATTTTTTCCATCCTTGTGAAATTTCTTGTAACATGCCGGCCATATTGGTCCGCCAAAAAATGTACGTCTCCTTGAGATTCATATTGAGGGCTCTCTTTCCTGATCGAAAAGCGGGGAATACTTTGTGACCTTTTCAGATGAGCAGGATTTTAATTTTCTTTCCCTTTTCCCCCCCTTCCCCGGGGTATGGCAGCATCCCAAATATTGTGTTCCCAAGTAATTTAGACTCAGTTCATTCAATATTCTCGTTGAGAGATGTAATTGGGCTAAAATTAGCCCTCCTAGGTGCCGGTAGAGCACATTAATCAAACTTATCGAGTTTGGCAAGACTGCATAGGTATGCGTTTCCCATTTGCCAGCATCTATCTCAAGGCTGACAATTCATGCCATCGCAATCTGGGGCCTGTGATATGCCGTGCTGCCCTGTGGTGTGAATATGTATGATGTATCTTTCTGCTTCTAGATAGCACTCTGGTATCTCTGCTGCCTCAAAATCTGTGTTGCTCTTGTTTATCTTAATTAATTTTCAGACTCAATTAAAAACGTCTTCACTTCGCACACTTCCAGGCCTCTGTGATTTGGCTAAGTGTTCAAATAGATGGCCGGAGTAAGATTACTTTAATGAACCACGGATCTTTATCAAGCATTTCAACCCTCTTATATGCCAACGTTTCGATCGTTCCCTAAAGAGTTATACCAGGGTGCCGTACCGCATGCCTAGTTTCCTTTATATGATGAGTTTATTGAGGTGCCATTGCCATTATCACAACTCTGCATGTATCTTAGTATCTTATTATCTTATGAGAACACTTCCCACCACTTGCAAGTTTAATTTTATAAAATGAGAGGGAAAAAAAGTCTAATTGAATAGTAAACAGGTCATTCTGACTAGAAGGGAAAAAATGATTAAATTTATTTACAATACATTACTTTCAAAGCAGTTACTTCTTTTCAGCCTTTGTATTGAAAATAATCTTCTTTTTGTGTTAAGTGAATGATTTTGAAACAAAAAAGAAATCTCTGCATTTAGTAGCAGTAATTCCTGTATATTATTCATCTTTATTCTAAAAGGAATTCAAAGTCTATTGATGAAAATTGGTTTTGAAATGGCAGAGATATCCACAAACAAAGTAAAACAAAACATTTATTAGGATTCCCTTGATGTTGATATCTCAGCTGTTTCGAAACCAGTTTTCATCAAGTAAACATTGAACTCCTCTCAAAATTGCATGCTCTTTCATATTTCACTTTAAGAGGCTTCTCATAATCTTACAAAACAAGTTGGAAGCCTTCAGCTCCATCTTAACCACATCTATTTCATACCTTTAACTCTTTATGTGCCATGTTTGCACATCCAGCTCATTCGACGGCGTGCCAAATTTGCATATTCTGCTCAAACCCAAAAATCCGCCCGAACCGATCGACAAATCGCCAAATGTCCCAGTACAATGAAAGCTTTTCTTGTGCTTCTGTTTGTCTCGCATATAGCTTGCATTTTATGTGGTGATTGACTATCTAGCGGTGTTCCCTGATCTATTTGCGTGTAAATTCTAAGTTTTTGGCACTGTTTTGTGTGCAAAAGTCATGCCTTTCATACAGTAATGTAGCTACTGGTCATTTCAAAGAAGAACAATCATCGATTTGTCATACAATTTCATCAAAACAAAGCTTGGCTTTTTCTCTACAACTTTGCTCACTATATGTCCAGCTTAACAAAAATATATAGAAGTTACATGGATTTGAAAAATAGAAGGTGTTCTCAAAGCATGACTACGTTGGTGTCTCAGAAAAACGTGGCACATAGGGGGTTTCCACCATGGCACATATTAAAAAAGTTAAACTTGTAGAGAAGCTTGAAGTAAAACATGTAGAATTATGAGGAACTCTGCAGGACATCTTCATCTCTTTTTTTTTTCTCTCTCTCTCTTGTTTTTGGTAAGTGTAAATATGCTCACATCCTGTTGACAAATTTTTGGCCAGCGTTCAAGGTAGACTTTGTGATTTCTAGCAAAATTTCTCACCAACGTGTCTGTGTGGTCATCGATTTCTGTGTTCTGGGTTCATCCAGCCCTCTACCCTTTTTTTTTCCAGTGATGACGAAGTGTGAAATTTGCCGACAGACCTGGAAATGTCCCTCCAGGGTTCATTGTAGAGTGACAAATTGGTGTGTGACGTTGCAAATGTCGACTAGGAACCTTCTTGCGCTCAAATCCTGGCATGAAATAGGCCTTGATGCAGGAAATGTCTAAAACTAATAGATCTATTATATGTCACATAATGAGGCACCAGTGATAATGAAGTATATTGGTAAAATGCATTATCAACAATATTATTTGATGTATTAATGATCGACTTTGAAATAATAAGAGGATATTAATATAAAAAATTACTCCCATTCACATTCAATGAATTGTGTCACCATTCTCACAGTGATAACAGAATTTCAAACTGAAAGAGATTTGAATAAAAGAGGATGAAAAAGAAATAGAAGTAATTGCATGTGAAGAGAAACAAGCAAAGAGAGGGAGAGACAGACAGAGAAGGAGAGAGAGAGAGAGAGAGCAAAGGTGGTAGATGGAAATGTATTCACCAGATGAAACAAGATTTTCTGGATGCTGTATACAAATGTCACATTTCATATATACAATGACACATTTCATATACAAATTTGTATTCGGAGTGTTTGCCACTTTTGACTTGCACTGAGATTCTATGTATAATAATGCAGTACAATTGAAGAGTTTGTTTGCAAAAACCGATAAGTCCATTTTTGAAGATTTTGAAGTACGGTCTCTGTCATAAAGTACAAAATAATACCTTTTCAATGATATATTGGTCACTACATATAAAGGTACATTTTTGAAGTTATGGTCAAAAGAAGTAACAAATTTCTTATTATTCTCTTTATTTTTCTTGACCTTTAATGGCAAATATCTCCATTTGACAAATATGGACTTATCGGTTTTTGCAAACAAACTCTTCAATTGATGACATGGTGGGAAAGATGTGTGGTCTTTATTATTGATTGATTCTCTTCCATAAAATCTACTAAGGCCTGACACTTCTATCCCCGTGAATTCGACTTGCTCCTTTAAACTCTGTGTGCCCGGATGCCATTGTCCCCGCAATCAAGCGATGCCTTGGTTTCCGTGACAATTGACCCCAGCGGCAGGGGAAAAAAAAAAAAAGTGAACAAAGGGCTCTCGGGCAAATCTAGGCCATCTCCCGGCACAAGCACCAGGTCAAATATATATATAGATCCTCAACTTCTTCATCTCTAGGTAACTCATCACGTACCATAAGGTATTAACTGGAGAAAGAAAAAATGAAATAATCTCCGGAAGAGGTCATTCGATATGCCTCTGTGCAGTCGATGCGGCGAGTCTGGCTTTCAGATTCAGAAGTTAAAGGATATGACCTTCATAAAACCAATCTAACCCAATTTCCAGAAAAGTAGAAATAAAAAAAGAGAGACGAGTGTCCATGCTGTAACACCTGTTTAAGTACCAGTAGGGTATTAAGAGTTCCCTCACTCTAATATTAGTGCCACTCACTTTGTCTACCATTAAGACATAAAGTCATGCAGACAAATGTGTGTATACTTACAAATTTTCTGCGTTTGTGTGTGTGTGTGTGTGTGTGTGTGTGTGTGTGTGTGTGTGTGTGTGTGTGTATGTGTGTGTATGGGTCTGGCTTGGTGTCTGTGTGTTATTTATGTAGTATTAGAATTATTTTATATGTGGAATTTTGGAAAGTATATGGAGACTCTTTAGAGTGACATGTGAGAGATACAAATTGTGCTCAATTTATGCCTGCTTGGCTTTGGTACTTCATTGACAAGATTTATTTTGCAGAAGATGTTCACAGTAAAATCATTTTGAAAAATGTATATTACAAACTTAAATCTATCCCATCCCTTTCATCATGCACATGAGTAATACAGAGGCAAATACTACTTTTTTTTTGTAGTGTTTCCTGTGTGTTTTTTTTTTTTTTTGACCAAAAATTCTGCAGCTCTCATGAAAAACGCTGTTCTTCACCAAGTGATATTATTACACATGTCCATTGCAGAAAAGGTAACATTACTGGGGGTTTTTTCCACCAGAAATACACCTTTTCACCCCTCAGAATAATACAATGCATTTTACATGGTTAGCATCCCTGGTTGTACATGAGCCACAAAGTGTGTGCCAACTGAAAACCAATGTAAACACCATGACTGCATGATGTATACAGAGAAGAAAAAAAAAAGAGAAAAATCAAGCATGAGTAATGAGAGAGGAAAAAATAGAATAGCTAGATGAATAGAAATGAAGAAAAAAAAAACTGATTGCAAGGGTAGTAAAAAGAAAAGGAGTCTGATTATGAATTGAATGATGATGACAATGATGATGATGATGATGATGATGATGATGATTGATTGACTGCTGGTATCTTTATTTCATCCAATGGAATTATTCATAGCACCCTGGGGCTAAAGTACCAGTGGAATTTACTGTACAAAAATAAATCTTCACAGCACGAAATTCATGCAACCTGGAGCCAACAGCCTTTTGAAAATTAACTTTTACAATTATTACCAACCATGAAGAAATAATAAGTATACTTCATGTTATTAATTGAGCAGACAAAAATAATCTCATGCATTCATGCACTCTCTCAAATCATGACTCCGCACAAAATTAGTGAAAAATTCATGCTCAAGAAAATGTCTAGTTTTGTGGTGTTCATCAGTGTCTCGGCAAAATGTCATTATGCTGAAGATCTTGGAGTGGTCGACATAGACCTGCTGAGGATGAGTGCCAAGTACACCCGGGCATGTGTCTGTGGGGAAATGCACTTTGTAGCAAAATCAGCCCGTCCTCAATTGGTAAAAACGATGAGGTAGAGGAAGGCATGATTCATTTGAAGTGTAAATGATCAGAGGTATTGGGATAGCTTTGATTGGCCGCCTTTGTGTCATGACTAGATTCCATCCGTGAGGTTTACCTCTAACCTTCCATCCTCAGTTGTACTTGTTTGACTTTGGCTGGAGTCAATTACCATCGTTCATTCCTAGTCCTCTGCAAATGAGGCAACTTTAGAGGATTAGCACCTTGGCACCTCTTGCATGTAAAGTCAATGAGCCCATGAACTAAACTTGGGTGCAAAGGGTACAATTCAGAGACCTGCTCAGTGATGACATAATCATTTGTCTAATTTAAATTTGCTTGATATTTTGATGCTGCTAAAGAACACTGTTGTATGAAAACACGTAGCATAGAATCCAAGCATTCAAAAACTTTCCTATTTCTGGTCTGATTTTGATGAAACCCCTGCCATTCTATTCCCCTCGTGTTAATAACGTCCTCAATCAAGGTTCAACATTAACACTACGCCGAGATACACCTTAACCACGATCTTGCACGGGATCAGAGTATCTATTACTTTGTGTAATCAAGTATTAAGTAAATCTTTGCTCCAAATCTCCAATCATCCCCCTGCCCACGCCTCCTCCACGCCACGAAATTTGGGGATGAGTTGCCAGAGAGGAAGTATCCACATCAATCTACTGCACCGATAATGATCTCGGCGCGGTATATCGCTTTACAGGTTGATCTGAATGTCAATTTGATTTGTCGCAGGGCAATCACGACAAGCATAGGTAATGACTGAAGAGAAGCGCTCACTCTTGTATACTTAAATAATGCAGCTTTCGTTTACAAAATATTCACATCTTTAAGATCAGAAATGCACAAATTGTCACAGAAAAAAAAACCCAGACATATCCATCTGTGCATCAGCTGGCAATAATATGTTCATGTTTCTTTGCACTTACTTTGACTTTCCACCTTTCTTAGTTTCATCTTGATAAAAGTGTTTAATAAAAAAAACAACAACAACAACACAATGACAAGAAGAATTAGCCCATTCCATACTGAATTCTAAAATGCCCGTAGACTTAATATGCGGGCCACCCCAGGTTTCCGTACGGAACGGGTTAAATCAAAATAATAATCTAGAGAGTTCTGTAAATTTACAAAGGAAAGTTTCTAGCTCTCTGAAAGCATGAAAAATACTCTCGCTTTTATAGGCAGCCATACTGTTTAGGATTTGTAGTCCATATGTGTTTCCTGGTCAACATGGTGTCTGTTCATTTTCCTGATGTCAATATCGATATCAGTAAACAACAAATGTACATGTATGTAAAATGAATAGCATGCAGTAATCTACTTCCTGTCATTGACAATCAAGTGATTGCACTGCGGGATTCAACGGCCCCATCATGCTTGGTTCTGGGTGGCAAAAAGGAAAAAAAAAAGTTATGGCATTCTAGATTACCTGATTGCTTTACGTAGCATTATCAGCCTGGTCATCCCTCATTTTTTGCACATTTCAAGAAACAGACAGACAGACCCATGTAATGCATGGTCCTGGGTGACAAAAAAAAGGTAAAAAGAATTATATGGCATTCTAGTTTACTTGGTCGCTTTACCATTATCAGCTCGGTCATCCCTCATTTTTTTGTACATTTCGAGAAACAGACAAACAGACAGACAGACAGAAAAAACAGAGACATAGATAGAGCAATGGGAAGTAAAGAAACAAAAAAACGAACACACAAAAAAATCCCAATGAAAATACCACAATGTGCGACCTGACATAAGCCGACCGACAAAGGTGCTAATTTTGTCGCGCAGGGCTTCCTCTTCCCTGTATCCCAGTATCGGGTGACATAGGCTTTGTGGCCGTCTCGCGCGAAACCGCCTGTCCGTAAATATCACTCGTTGCTATCGGAGCGTGAGCAGTAGGGTAAGGGATACATTCTCATTCTTGTCTTGGATTTTTCGCCTCATACCTGTTGCTCTTCTCACATCCGTGTTGTTTATTTTTCTTTCTCCTCATATTTCTTCTCACTCCGTTCCTGCCCATACCGGATGCTTCTGTTTTGTTGCATACTATATATATCTATACATATTGACCATGTACTGTACATGAAAATTGTCTTTGGTTTTAAACATAATCTTTCATGTGCCTGTGTGCTTTGCCTGCATGGCTATTACTTTCTAAGTCATTGCACCCAGATATCCCTTTTCTCTAATAATGACCACCCCTCAAAAAAAGAAAATATAGATGAAGAATATGAAATTAAAATGTGAAAACAAAACAAGAAAAAGAAGGCATGGAAAAGCACACCACCAATAAAGAAAAGAATATGTCGATCCTTATATGTCAGAGTAATGACGTCTTAGCCCTGTTGCATTAAGCCGTTGTCTACAGGAACCTGTTTTGAAGCAATGGTAACCACGGAAGCAACGGGTCAACAACAAAAAAAAAAAACCCAAATGCAAACAAGCATAAGTCAGGAAATCAAAGTCATAAATGAGGTTTCAACCAATCAGAATTGAGCATTCTGAGACTTATGTTTGATTTTATTATTTATGTCTGATTTTCTGATTTAATTATGTCTGATCTCAACATAAATGCAACATGGCCCTGCACAGGTATAGCAATGCACAATTGTAGGGGGACTGCACAAAGGATATGGCACCGAACATACGTGTAGGTCAAGAGGAGTATACGCTACCCATTAAAGATAATATGAAGTTTTGGTATTACCTCAAAAGTTTCCCTGAATTTCCTTGTCTTAGTTTGTGTTTCAGGTTAAAGTACCTTTCATATAACTAACACTGTGAGACTTACTCGCCCCAAAGTGCTCTCATGTCTTAGTAATCATGCAATAATGGTTTCGTACCAGAGCCGCCGTACACGGCGGCGAGGTAGTACACTTATTGTACGAAACCATGATTATTGCATGATAACTGCGACCAGCAGCGTGCAGCCCCATACTGAGTAGCTAACAGCGACCAGCAGCCCCATACGCATAGCTAAATGGGGCTTCGCATTGTAGCTTACAGGATCATGACAGATTTATTATCGCGGGTAAATATCAACTTAAAATCCAAAAATTTCTTCAATTTGAAGACTTACCAGTTAAGTTGAAGTATTGAAAACAGGCTTTGGGCAACGTTTGGTTTTGCCAGTAGTCCCTTTCTGTTCAAATTGATGACTGAATGTGACTCGGTCAAGAGGACCTTGGGAGAGCTACACTGAATTGACGGCCAGCGCATGCGCACACAAACATCTTATCCGTTCATGGATTTGAAATTTGTTCACATGTGATGTGTGCGTATGCGCTGGCCGTAGTAATCAGTGTATGTAGCTCTGCCAAGGTCCTCTTGACAGAGTCACATTCAGTCATCAATTCGAACAGAAAGGGACTATTGGCAGAACCAAACGTTGCCCGAAGCCTGTTTTCAAGACTTTAACTTAATTGGTAAGTCTTCAAATTGAAGAATTTTTTGGATTTTAAGTTGATATTTACCCGCGATACTAAATCTGTCATGATCCTGAATGCTACAATGCGAAGCCCCATTACGCTATGCGTATGGGGCTGCTGGTCGCTATGCGTATGGGGCTGCTGGTCGCAGTTAATTGCATGAATACTAAGAAATGAGAGCACTTTAGGGCGAGTAAGTCTCACAGTGTTAGTTATATGAAAGGTACTTTAACCTGAAACAGGGAAATTCAGGGAAACTTTTGAGGTACCAAAACTTTTTATTATCTTTAACACTTGACAGCCAGTTTGGGGATGTCTGGGCATGACATGGATGTAGAGAGCAGAGCTGCTGAGTCTCTCTGATGCAGGTGCAGGGGGCTTCCAGGAAACTTGAATATCTCTTTATGTCCAGGGAAGAGAATAAAATATAAAGTCTCCCTAATTTTGGAGTCATATTTTTCCATTGAGATGCATGTCGTGGATAATCATCTCGCTGATTGCTCCTAGGAAGGTCCTGGGCGTTGCTGGGTGAATGGTAGCAGGTCTGAGAGAGCACTCTATAATACAGTATGTCCCAAAAAAAATTACAACGGGGCCGTCCGCAATGATATCTTTAAAAATAGTGTATCAATCTAAATACAAATTCAGGGTATGAAACTATAACTCATTGCCCACATCTTACAGAAAACACCACTCGATTTGCTTCAGTGGTCAAAGAGAAATATGGAATTTTGTAGAGGATGTCAGGAATCTCTTCTGTCCAAGTTCTGTCTATTATTCACACACAAGATCATCAAAATGCTAAACTCGGAAGAATCCGATTCATGACATGCTTTACAACAATCCACATTTCTCTGTGACCGCTTAACTAAATCGAATGAGGATTTCTGCAAAATAGAGCTAAAATGTTATATTTTAAGAGCCTGAAGTAGCATTTAAAAAATGTAATCATATTGGGCGTTATCAATGCGAAAATCTGATTGTAATTTTGGGGGGACATACTGCAGTAAGCCGCCCCAAAAATTACAAACAGATTTTTGAGTTGATAACACCCAATATGATCAACCTGTCTAGGTGCTACTTCAGGGTCTTAAAATATAACATCTTAGCTCTATTTTGCAGAAAACCCCATTCAATTTGGTTAAGCGGTCACAGAGAAATGCGGATTGTTGTAAAGCATGTCATGAGTCTGATTCTTCCAATTTTAGCAATTCAATGCTCATGTGTGTGAATAATAGACAGAATCTGGACAGAAGAGATTCCCGACATCCTCTACAAAATTCCTCATTTCTCTTTGACCACTGAAGCAAATTGAATTGGGTTTCCTGTAAGATGTGGGCAATGAGTTATAGTTTCATACCCTGAATTTGTATTTAGATTGATTCACTATTTCTAAAGATATCATTGCGGAAGGCCCCGTTGTAATTTTTTGTGGGACATACTGTACATAGTTGTGTCTGCTAGCTTTGGCAAGGAGTCAGAGCACAAACATGGTTGGAAATGAAATTTCACTCTACATAAGAGTCAATTCCAATGAGCTAAGCAAAATCTAGCAAGCAGGATGGTAAAAACTCTGTATATTCAGACATGAAATATAAAAAAAAAAATGCAAGGGGATTTTGAAATCTGTATAAAAGTGTCCATATTTTTTGGCCTGTATAACTCTTTCTGTGGTTTGTTCTCCGAGTGGCACGCTTGGCAGGGTGCATTAATTCTTTCAGTTCAAGCCAACTCATCATTTATTCTTTGCGTCAACGAGAATTGAATGTTTTTCATTTCTTTTTTTTATTCTATTTTTATTATTATCATTGTTATTACTGTAATTTTATAATCAATGTTGTTATAAATTTCATTTGGCGTGATCACAAGAAAAGCTCCCCATCGACAAGGAGCGAGAGAGAGAGAGAGAGAGAGAGAGAGAGAGATAGGAAGAGAGAAAGGGAGAGACAGACACACAGATAGACAGACAGACAGACAAATAGACATTGCCTCAATTGATACATACTGAACAGTGTTATATGCAATGAGTCTCAGGCTCCATGCATGTACACCAAGACCAGTGTAGGGGGGAAAAAAGGGGGAAAAATGACTTAATTGTTCTGAGATCTGACAAAATCGATTTACGAGCACAGCAGCAGACACGGGTCCACCCAGACTGTTGTTCCTTTTAATATCAAGATTCAGAATTCTATTCATTTTCCATGAGGCACTCATATCAAACGACAATTGTCCTGTAAATGATTGTCATTAAATATGATTATGAAATTCCCATTGTCAGATGATGGAGTTGTTCTTGAGGCAATTAAATTCACCGTGGATGAATAGCTCTTCAGACTGGTGCTGAATGGTGTGTGACTGCTGGTCTGAAGGCTGGATGATTCCATGAAATAAGACGTTAACCCCTTCATGGCTCATGGTTCAACAATTATGCTGTTTCAGCAGACTAGTTTGTAGACAGGAGTCATATGAGAGGTAACAGGGTATGCTTACCTAACCTTCAAGTGCTGGTAAAGTATGAACATGGCATAATTTACCATTTGCAGATGAAACAGAAACCCAGCATTACTGTTTTAAAATAGTTCTAAAATATGAGTTAGGGATAGAAACACCCACTGTAAAAATTTGAATCCGTATAAGCGATGTTAAGTATTGTTAAATACACAAAATGTGAACAATAGTTATAATAAAAATCTTTCCAGACTAAACCGTCTACACTTACGGTTTATTGAGAAAAATACTGATATCTCCTTCAATGTATTTTAGGCTTTATTGCAAAAATGTCATATGGTAGGATGTTTTGTGATACAGCAGACCTACACATATACATCAAATGTGATATCTTGAACATTTTTAAAATCACTGTTCCCAAAGGTAAACAGGTCCTTTAAGTGTTGAAAGCACTTTCAGATTGCCAAAAGAATTCATTCTGTAAGCAAGATTAGAAACATCTCCCATGTGAGTCTAGTCGGTTTTGTAAGCAGCAAAGGAAATTAAAATCAAATCTCTCTCAAATAACGTCCCTTACAACATTTACATCACATTAATTGTCTGATTGTGGTCTAGATGTGTTTTTTTTTTTTTTTTGGTTAACATGATATCTGCTTGCATTCTAAATGGTTCAACCTCTGTAAAACGTGCTTGGAGGGATGGCTCTTAGATTGACGTTGTGAAGACTTTATCATCAAGATGCCTCCATATATAGGCATGTGAGGGTATTAATTGTTACATGGTGATTGACAGGCTGTAAAGTCTGCAAAATTTGTTACATGGGATGTTACTTGCAGTTAGCAGTGAGCAAGGGGACTCATTTCCCTCTCTCAACTGAACACTTTAGATATGTGGTTTCAGAAACATGGTTATAAGCAACATTTGTTGAAAGTCTGAAAACCCCTCCTGAGCAATGTGAATTGCCGGATGATGTCTTGTAAAAGCAAATGCAAACTCTGTGGTCTAAACAGGTAATGCACAGCCTTTCATCCCTTAATTCCAGGTTTGGGTATGGATTCTTTTTACGTGTACCATTGTTCTTAGGCTGAAAAAGAATAAATATCAGGCCCTCTATACTGACTGTGTTGCTTCAAAAAGCCTTGTAATACTCTCATACGGTACAATTGTTAAAGTTCCATAACGATATTTGTCAGTAAAGCACCTCGGGTAAAGATTCTGATCTGGACTTCACAATAAGTTTCAGTGCTCATTTTCTTCTACAAACTTGTTTTATTATATTTCTTGATACCGACTGCCTTTTTAAAATTGTCTTTCGTGTCAAGAACAAAAACATTAGTTAAGATATGACTTTTGTATGGCTTGTGAGAGACAGTACATAGAGGTATTCACTTTCATGCTTAAAATCTTCTTTTTCTTTTCTTTTTTTAACCACTGCAACTGTTTGCCATTCAGTGGAGCAGAAGGTAATGTTTGGAAGAAAGTTAAAAAATATAGGTATAAAATATATGCAAAATATGGAAAATATGGAGAATATGGCATGCTACCGCAGTAACCCAACCTTTCTATTTCATGCGTCATCCCTTCTACTGTCGTCTGTAACCAAACGTTTGGTCGAAGCCACATTTCGACCGCACGCATGCATAAAGCGACAGTAAAAACAAGTCAGCAACAAACACGGCGCTGATGTGCCAACGTTCTTTTGTGGTCATGTGATGATGCAATCTTGGGAAGAGGAGATTGTTATGTGCAAAATAATGCTTGGAATAAATTTAAAGAAGTATATATTTTTTGTGAACTTTCTACATAACTGTTGGTAAACCAGTACAGTGGTTTCTTGTTCCTTTTCCTCATTCTCTTCTCCTTCATTGTTCTTGTCATTATCATTAAGGTGCATAAACATGCTGCTCCTATTACAGCCCTGAGGAAAGTCCAATCTATACCAGGGCAGTGGAAGAATACAGGCCGTCATTGGAGATGGGTTTAAAGAGTTTGGGAGCAGCAGTCAGTTGGTTAGGAAGTTTCCAGAAGCGGCAAGGATCGTTTGTAGACATTGAAGAGATGCAGGTTGAGGAGAAGGGAAAGTGAAATTGAGATTGGAAGGGGAGGGTTGAGGGGGGGGGGGCTAGAAAGAGAGGGATGGGAAGCAAAATTACAAGTAGAAAGGGGAGAGGGAAGGGTGGAGTTTTGGTGGAAAGCAGGAATGGTTAGAGGGAGGAGAGTCAAAACAGGGAGAAGGAAAGGCAAGTGATAGGGAGGGGTCAGGATGGTTAGGAATGGGAAGTGGAAGGTGGGGCGGTGAAAGGGGATGAAGAAAGGGGAGGGAATAGAGGACTGAGAAGGAGGAAGGAGGTTGTGGGGATGTTGGTTGGCAGAGATGGTAGAGAATGGAAGACCTTATCTGGGCTATATGAAGTTTGAGAAATGATATTGTGCATAAGTGTCTGATTGTGTAATAGATTTGTAGGGTGTTGTTTGTGTCCATTGTACTTTTGATCGAAATTTATGTAATTGTGATGTGAGATGTGTTTGTATTGTCATGGTTATTCTGGTACGATGTAAATTTGTCAACGGAAACAAAGTTTCTATGTCTGGCATAGACCGATAAAGACTAATGATGATGAATGATGAGTGATGAATGGTGATCACAACGATGATGATGACAATGAATGATGATGGTGATGGTGGTTGCTGATGACGATGATGTTAACGATGGTGATGATGATGATGATGATGATGATGATGATGATGATGATGATGATGAAGGGGAATGAAAATGAGGCAGCTAGTGGAAAGGGAATGGGAGTATAAAGAAGGAGTAGGGGAGGAGCATAGATGTCTGTAAGAAAGCAGAGCTGGCATGGAGGTGGGCAAGGGAGAGGAGGAATGGGGAGAAGGGGGATGGGGTAAAGAAAACTAGGATAAGGAGGATGGGGGTATTGTATCAGGGATAGGAGAGTGGATTTGAAGGAGGAAAAAGCAGCAGAAAAGGGGAATGGAAGAAGGGAACTGGAAGTTGAGAAATAGAAGGGGAAAATGAAGTTATGGGAAGGAAAGAGGAAAGAAATATAGCACAGGCAGGGATAGGGTTAAGAGAAGGAAAGTGGGCAAGAAAAGAATGATTGTGGAACTTGAGATTGGTAGGAAAAGAGAAAGGGTGTGAGGTTAGTACTAGGAGAGGGTTGCAATTACAGTGAATAAGAGAGGGGGGGGGAACTATTAGGGAATAGTTGGAAGAGGATTCTGTATATGATAGGGAGTAGGGCAAGGAAAGGGATATATGTTACGAGAAGGGAAGGGGTGGTATTGATGATTGCTAGGGTGAGAGAAGGCCTTTAAAGGTGACCCATCACCACGTTACCTCATGAAGTCATTTAGATATTAAAGCCAGGAATTATACAGAATAATGTGATTTGGCTGAATTATGAAAGACGATTGATGCCCTGTGTCAAAATATCAGAGTCTGAAGAATGTACGGAAGTAAAATTATGCTCATTGACTCAACTTGTTTAAATACTGTATACGCCATATATTTAGCAAATCTAAATTTTCGTGAATCGGGACTTCCCAATGATTTCACGAGTGGTTAAATTCGCTATAGTGGAGTACTGTACTGAACAGAGAAATGTATTTGTATGTGTGTCACATTCTTATCGGGAACAGAGTCATTATTTTTTGTGTGTCTTTAATTTAGGGAATAGCACTTGACTTGCGAAATTCATGAAAAAAAAAAAAACCTCACGAAATATTTGGCGTATACAGTACCCAATCTCCCCCAAACCACTGTGTCTTAATGGTATAAAATCCAAGGATCTTAAAACTATCTACCTGGTAGCAGGCTCCCTTGCCTCTTCCGCAGTACATTTTATAAAATGCAGGGTGATGAATATCAAAATGTGTCTCTGGGAATGTGTAAAGTCTTGAAAATTTAAAAGGAAACTACCTAAGGTAAGAATGATTTTGGATGTTGTCATGCCTTCATTGCAATCAGTTATGAATCTACAATTGCAACAGGAATGACAGAGACGGGGGGGGGGGGGGGGGGATAAATTTAAAAGCGAAAGAGGAGATATAGAAGATAACAATGAGATGTGGGAGTTTATGAGAAGGAGGTAGAGGTGGAGGTGGAGGCGGAAATCAAGGAGAGGGAAGAGAGGATGGGAAAATGGGATCTAGAGAGGAAGAGGACTTGTGTATGATTGGGAGGGGAAATGGATTAAGCCTTTCCTTACAAAACTCTGAAATCCCCACTGGACGTTGTACAGAACCAACAAGTTTCCCTGCGGGCAGTGGATTAATGTTTTGGAGGCATCCCAATTTATTTTGAAACATCTGGCGCTATGTACCTGAGCTCTAGCTACCTGTTGTGGGCGATACCATTACAAAACTCACTCTACTGGCCTGTTGAGAGAATCAAATTGTCAACGCCGGCCGACGATTAAGCTGGCCTGGGATAGAAGATGCTTCTGTCGTTCAATGACGACTCGATGTCAGGACAAGGGGCCGGGATCATCCGGCTTTCATCTCCTGGAATCCTGCCCGCTGCACTCACGTACCCTTAAGTGGTAACTGCTGACATGTATACCTTCTATTAAAGGGCAAGTTCAGGTTAAGGAAAATCTATGCAGTTGCTGATATTGAATGGATTGCATTGATGTGATGCTGCAGTTTATCTTTAAGTTAATAATCAAACATAAATTAAAAATACATTTTATGTCTCATGTGTTCTGGAAAGAAGGATAAAAAGAAATAACTAATACTGAGAGTTCTTGAAATATAAAAATTTCAAATATCAAAATTTTAATTGTCAAAATGAATTTTCTTTTGTTTTAGTGCACAGATAATAAACTGCTTATGCTGAATACTTCATATTTTGTAATTTCATGGAGTGATTTCTCTGAGTGGAGAAGCTTCATGAAAGTTCTTTAGACTATGAACATGTGTATTAAAAGAAAAAAAATATATATATGAAGAGTTTTATTGCAAAACAAGCTGATTGCCATTTTTAAACATTTCAAAGTAAATCCATCATCAGATAGAGCAAAATTAAACTTTTTCCAGTAATACGTACGTCACTTGTGACATAACATGGAATATTCTAGAAGTTGTGACTAAGAATATTCTGTATTTTCTTATTATTTTCCTTGTTTTTTGCAGCTTTTATCACAACTATCTCAACTTAACAAGAATGAAGTTTAAAGTAGTTTTTTTTTTTTTTTTTTTTTGCAATAAAACTCTTCATATACAGTATATAACCATATGTTTACCATGTGAGATTGGTCAATGAACTGTACTTCCCAAGTATAAATTTGATTTCCAGCTTAATCTGGCCCATGGTGAGCTCAAGCTGGCAAGAACACCTGCCTTGCCTGCCCCATCATCTTCCCTGATCTAAGATATTTCACCCACTGGGAGAATGCTTACTGAACCCACAATAGGGTCGAATTTGAAGAAGGAGGAAAATGAGAATCTCTAATATCTTTTATGGCCCTGTCCCTTAATGTATCTAAAACATATACAAGTACTTGGATTGCAGTCCATTTTCTTTTTGTCAAAATGCATTGTTCAGTGGGCCATTGGAATACAAGGCTATTACCGGGTAGCAATATCGCTATAATTTAACTTGGTGGTATTACCCAGAATCAATAATTGAATCAGAGTACTATTGCCCACGGATGACATTATGGGCAAATCGACCGCACATCTACGACATCGCTCCCATTACATTTTGCCCTGTTGCCAGAATCAAGCAGCCAATCGCGTCGCTGCACAAAATGCCACGCTCAATTTCGTCAAAAGGTCCTCCCGAGGCAGCGCCACGGAAAAGTACGGGTGAGATGACCTCAGGAAAGCCGTTTCTCCCCCACCTCCCCACCCCACTTCCCCACCCCAGCCCCCACCTGACAACAGCTCCCTACTCTTTGCTTTCTCCTAATTGATTCGCTAACTAAGATTCACTAAATGCACCCCCTGATACAGATGTCACTGCACTGTAAACACATCAGTGTTAGATTTAACACCATGGGTGTTAAATTTAACACCGATCAAGTGTTAATAGAGGACCACACCCACAGGTGTAGAAAATGTATCGTGATGGTGTTGAAAAGTGTTCACCTGGCACTTCGTGGTGTTAATTTGACGCTGTATCTGGTGATATTTTGACACTGTGCTGGTGTGAATTCAATAATGACACCGCATGGTGTTGATTTGATATTGCTGGTGTTAAAGGGGAAGGCTAGTAACTGATCAGTGGGAATCAGTGGAAATGCTGGGAGATGATTGTTCCAATCCTTATGGGATTCATTCAAGAGTTCATTGTATATCTATTGTTGTGTGAAAATGATTTGCTTCAGAACGGTCTCATATTCAAGTAATATGCAGATTAATGCTCCGTCACTGACCAGGGACGCTAACCTGGAAGCATTAAACTGCACATTACTTGAATATGAGACCGTTCTGAAGCAAATCATTTTCACACAACAATAGATATACAATGAACTCTTGAATGAATCCCATAAGGATTGGAACAATCATCTCCCAGCATTTCCACTGATTCCCACTGATCAGTTAGTAGCCTTCCCCTTTAATGTCAATGGTATAACACCCGTCCCGCTTCAATAAGAGACCACACCGACTGGTTTTACTGTGGTGTAAATGTGTTTACACATTTTTTCAAAAATCAAGTACTTTATCGGAAAATTCTTGATCGTCTTGTTAAAGTTCAAAATCAACAAGAAGTACAGTTACTAAGAAACTCTTCAAAAAACAATCTTATATTTTGAAATGACACCAGGAGGTGTTAATCTAACACCATAAATGAGCATCGGAAATTTAACACCAGCTCGGTGTTTCATATTTAACACCAGACTTTTTGCAGTGTGCCTATTTCTGAAGACACTGCAGAAAAACAGGACAAATTAAACAAAAGCTCTAATGGTTTCAATAGGCATGCCACAATCTAGCTACCAACTGTTTTTTTTTTTTTCCCATCATCTTCTTCTTCTCTTCTTCTTCTTTTTCTGGGGTGGTAGTTGTATCATATATGGCTCTACAAACTTATATTCACTGTAGCTCATATGTGACCCTGCACCACAAAAGACACAAAAAGTCGCCAGACATGGATTTTATGTTAAGGACAGATTCTGAAAGAGCAGAATCTAAGCTTTAAAATGATGTATAGCTCAATTCAAATGGGTTCTCCTAACTTATGTAAATATGGAAAAGAAAGCACACACTCTAGAAAAGTGTGATCTGAGGAAAGAGGCTGTGAAGTACAGGGTCTATTCAAGAGCCTAATCTTTAGTAAGCCCTGCACCCGTGCCATGAATGGGACAAAAAAACTTGATGTAAACCACTCTAGCAACAACAGTGAAGGGATTATCAGATTAATCCGAAATTGAGCAGGTTCTATTTACGCATTCTGTTCATAATTAAACCTAGTGGCAAAGATTCAAACATTCAAACATTCAAAGCAGTAGCATCATCCTTTCAAAAGTTATTAGAGTTGAAATGGAAGAGTGTGTAAAGGATTTTCAAGAAATTAAAAGGGGCCTCTAAGAAAAGCCTGATCACACTACTTTACCAAAAAAGGGGCTGTAGAAAAACTGCTGAAAGCCCACTTTTCCATTCAATTTATGATCCCAAACTTAGGGACAATGTAGAAGAAGAATAGCTCTGTCAGAAAATATGGAAAACTCAAAATTGACTTAGGTGACCTGTTCCACCTTTCTTGAGTCCTCACATAAAAGCAAGGGGTGCGACTTTTTGTTTGTTTTGTGATGCACGGTCACATATACTCCTCACTGCCCCTCCCCCCCCCAAAAAAAAAAATGAATGTAACTTCGAATGAATCTGGATGAAATTATTTGTACAGCACTATAGCTCTATGAGTAAGGATTAGTATTGCACCAATTACACAAGATTTCATGCCTGTTGTATTGTCATTTATTTGTAATTGAAGTTTTTGGCAGTTTTGAGTAAAGTGTTACAATCTTTGCCACTAGGTTTAATGGCAGAGGCACTTCTTAACTGTGAGATGATTTGATAGATTAACAGTTAGCAATTGCTGGCTGAAATCACTGTTTATGGAATCCTTGGCATCACCTTGATTATCAGGATGTATTTGCGCACTGTTTTAAAGGGACTGTACAGTACTGGTTGAGGTGGGGATTCATGTTTTGAATGTTCCTAAGTGAGATAATGAGAAACCTCTGATGAAATATGAAAGAGCATGTAATTCTAAGAAGGATTCAACGTTTATTTGATGAAAATTGGTTTTCAAATGGCTGAGATATCCAAAAAAGTGATTATGATAAAAGGCGACAGGCCATGCCTTTTATTAGGATCTCTTTGTTTCACCTTGTTTTTGGATATCTCAGCTATTTCAAACCCAATTTTCATCAAACTTTTGATACCTCTTAGAATTGCATGCTCTTTGACATCACATATAGTGATTTCTGATTATCTCACAAAACGTTAAAAGCTAAATCCTCACTTCAACCAGAACTGTACACACCCTGTAAGAAGCACCTGACTAGAAAAGGAGATGAAGATAGATGAAAATGGGAGGCAAAGCCGCAGATAAGCTGGTGCTGCCCTCTCGCTGATCACACTTTACATTACTGATGCATGGAAGATTGTAACTGATTGACAAATTGCCCTACATGGACGTAAATAAGCATTGAATTGATCAGTGTTGTAGTACTAGTCGTGATAAAAAACACTAAAACACAGATCAATTCAGTGCTTATTTACGTCAATGTAGGGCAATTTGTCAATCAGTTGCAGTGAAAACATTTTGACGGAAGAATTTCATGCATTTTAATGATTATGCAGTACCGGCTGCATGCTGTAAGGATTAGAACCAACACTTGCTGTTGGGCGGAAGCTCGGTGGTCTAGTGGAGATGACGCCTGTTCAGAGATCAGGAGGTCGTAGGTTCAAATCCTGCTGGAGTATGTACGCCCATGATTTTTTTATCATGGCTACTACAGAAACACTGATCAATTCTGGGCTTATTTACGTCAATGTGAGCAAATTGTCAATCAGTTGCAATGAAAACATCTCGACGGAAGAATTTCATGAGCATGAAAGATTGACACAAAAGTGTGACTATGTTTGGGTTTTGTCGTCTTTTGAATGTGTGTAATAGCCTAATAGGAAAACAACTAAAGACATAGAAAGAGAATAAGAGAATGATCTAGTGTGGGGATACAAGAGAGAGAAAGAAATGTGAGAGAAAGTGAAGAGTTTGTTTGCAAAAACCGATAAGTCCATTTTTGAAGATTTTGAGGTACGGTCTCTGTCATAAAGTGCAAAATAATACCTTTTAAATGATATATTGGTCACTACATAATAAAGGCACATTTTTGAAGTTATGGCCAAAAGAAGCACATTTTTTCTTTTTATTCTCTTTATTTTTCTATGACCTTTAATCGCAAATCTCTCCATTTGGCAAATATGGACTTATCGGTTTTTGCAAACAAACTCTTCAAGTAATGTGGGAGACACAGACTGGGACATAAAGTGGAAAAGAAAGTGGAATGAAGGAATGGCCAGTGGAGGAATAGATGAAGGAAGAAGTGAAGAGATGAAGCATTATCAGAGAGTGTTCTAGTGCATGGGGGATGGAGAGAAGGGAGAATAGAAGAATGGAGGAATGACAGGATTTTAGAGAATGAGATTTCATTTAGGCAGGAAGTGTTAGAAAAATAAAGAATTGAAGAGGTAAAGTGTTTCAAGGAATGAACGAAGGAGGAGATTGTAGAGAAGATTCAGGGAGTTTTAAAGGGGATGGCTAGTAACTGATCAGTGGGAATCAGAGGAAATCCTGGGGGATGATTGTTCCAATCCTTGTGGGATTCTATTACTCTTTAAACTCATTAGACTCATTAAACTCAAACTTATTACTCTTTAGAAAGCAATGTATCCAATGCAGTTTCCCACTCTGTCTCTCATGATACTATGTTGTTCCATATTAGAGTAAGTCAGCGAAGTGTGATGGTATCCTCTTTATTCAATACTACAAGTTGTAACAATTTGTCTGCTGCCCTCTGTTGACAGTGTGTTTTCATCTACTACTGACAGCAGTTTGTGGTGATAGAGAAGGAATACTCACAGTTGTCCCAAGAAGCAAACTGATGATGTCAAATACTTGATGTTGGAGGTGGAGACATGGCATATGCTGCCCTCTGTTGTCGGATTGTGTTTATTTACCTCTGACAGTCTGACGAGGTTTGAGTTGTGAGATTTAATTAGTGTTTCTTCTTCTTTGTTTCCATTTTAGGAATGTTACTATTATGATCAACAACAGACATTGCACAGAAACATGTAAATTGTGCCCAGTCAAGGGAAAAGTGCATCCAATATCTTTTGTTAGGCAATGACTTTTGTTAGGCAATGACAGCACTATCCATAATTACAGAACAAGAAATTCTGCAAACTATCATCTATATCACATGCGCACCTCATTTTTTTTTTAATTCAGTTATATTTCAGGGCCCTCATATATGGTATTCTATCCCTAGAGAAGTTAAAGCATCAAAATCTGTAAATAATTTCAAAATCAAATATAAACACTTTTTATTGGAAGATTACAAACATAGTCGATTCAAGGCATATTTTTGTTGTTGCTGTTTTCTGTGTTGTTATCGTACCATACCTCCGTACGTGTGTGTGTCCATCAGTGTGTCCGTCCGTGTGTCCGTCCGTGTGTGATCAAAATCTTCAATTTGCTACTTCTCTGTCATTTATGAGCCAATTTTGATTCTGTTTGCTTTATATGATAGCAGTACATGGGAGCTTTGAAACTTCTGCACAGAATTTCAGTCGTGACCTTTGACCTTGACCTTTGACCTATATTCTAACCCGATTTCGATTCCGTTTGCTTTATATGATGGCACTAGGTGAGGGCTTCAAAACTTCTACACAGAATTTTGACCTTTCACTTCTTTGACCTTTGACCTTGATTTTAACCTGTATTGTACATTTTGCTACAAAATGCTACTCCTTCGCCATTTCTAACCCGATTTCGATTCCGTTTGCTTTATGTGATGGCACTAGGTGAGGGCTTCAAAACTTCTACACATTTTGACCTTTGACTTCTTTGACCTTTGACCTTGATTTTTTGACCTGTATTGTACATTTTGCTACAAAATGCTACTCCTTCGCCATTTCTAACCCGATTTTGATTCCGTTTGCTTTATGAGATGGCACTAGGTGAGGGCTTCAACACTTCTACACAGAATTTTGACCTTTGACTTCTTTGACCTTTGACCTTGATTTTTTGACCTGTATTGTACATTTTGCTACAAAATGCTACTCCTTCGCCATTTCTAACCCGATTTCGATTCCGTTTGCTTTATGTGATGGCACTAGGTGAGGGCTTCAACACTTCTACACAGAATTTTGACCTTTGACTTCTTTGACCTTTGACCTTGATTTTTTGACCTGTATTGTACACTTTGCTACAAAATGCTACTCCTTCGCCATTTCTTACCCGATTTCAATTCTGTTTGATTTATGTGATGGCACTAGGTGAGGGCTTCAAAACTTCTACACAGAATTTTGACCTTTGACCTTTGACCTTAATTTTTGACCTACATTTTGTTGTACATTTTGCTACAAAATGCTACTCTTTCGCCATTTCTAACCCGATTTCGATTCCGTTTGCTTGATGTGATGGCACTAGGTGAGCGCTTCAAAACTTCTACACAGAATTTTGACCTTTGACCTTGATTTTTGACCTATATTGTACATTTTGCTACAAAATGCTGCTTCCGGCGGGGACATATATTATGCACCGCGTAATTTCTACTTTTCCTTGTTTACTCTGTCAAAGGTATGTATGTTACAGTACATGAGTCAGCTACTCACAAGGGCTTTTTCCTTTCTTGCTGCTTCCCCCACCAATGGCATTGTCTTTGTATGTAGTCATACCGCCACATTATTTCTACTTGTATGTCGTATGTCCTATGAATTTTTCTCTTTTTGTATCTCATTTTGTACATTCATGTTTTATTGTATGCTCTGTATATTTTTAATGCTTGGTGCAAAATAAACTAAACTAAAACTGAAAAAAAAAATTATTGACAAATGATGTAACTGACAGAATCATGGTTTAGAAGGCTGTATAGTGTATGTCGTCATGTAATGTTAAAAAAGACAATAGAATATTATGACAATACAATATATTATGGTGTATATTATCTAGATATTAGTTTGGCCACATTAGTGACGATTAGGGAATTGTGAATCATTACAAGTCAACATGTATTTGCATAGCATAGTCTCTTTTATGATGTTGGAAGTACAATTGTGTTTGCTGCCATCTGTTGGTAGTACGTCTTTATGTGCTGCAGATAGTCAAAGCTTGATATGAGGCAGATATGTTCGTGACATAAAGCAAGCACCTGAATATTGCCAGCCTCTTCTGGTTGACTACAGACGTAAGATGGTTGTCAATATAGCCTGGGGACATTGCCCCCCCCCCCCCCCCCCCAATTGTTGATTTAGGGTGAGATAAGAAGCAAATGCAAGGATACAGTATATAATATGCAATTGGCCTGTGTTGCAACATTGGCACACTCGGGCTTTGTCTCAAACATAATAATAATGATAATAATAATGGTGTAGTATTCCCTTTAAGGCATCTTGCTTGTTCTATTGAACTTGGATGACAACTGCAGCTACTGTTATTTTGATGTTATGCAGTAATATTTATCATTTATTTATTTTATTCATGTTTTCTTTTAAAAAACACACACAGGGTGGGCACATTCAGTTTGCCATTAAACTGCTTTACAATGTCACACTGTATCTATACACAAATACAGTTACAGTACAGTTACTCAGCGGGTTAAGGACACTGAGATAAGGTTTGACTATTAGCATAATTACACTGATATCACCCACATAGCACACCATGCGGCTATTAATATGTACATGATGAATTGCTTTGGCTCTTGTCTTGTTTCACTTTTTGATCAGAAAAAAAAAAATATGCCAGCATCATCTATTTCTTGCCCTACAGCGGTTAAGATTATTCCAGTTGACATACTTCCGCCATTTCATCGCCTTGTAGGTTTCCCCTCAATCAAACTAATCAATGGACGGTGGTATTTTTGGCAGGCGGAGTGTGTTTTCCAGCAATGAATGACGCACGGAAGCAGCTAATCATGGTTAACCATCTACACGGTATAACTTGCATCAACGGCTTGGAAACGGGTCTCACTGCGCCTCTATTCTTTCGGGGGGGGGGGGGGGAATGGGGTTAACCAGTTGTGAACAGTTACTATAATCATGCTGAAGCTTGCATCTTCAAGTTGTTTTATTTTGTTTTGTTTTGTTTTGCTTTGTTTGTTTTGTGTTGTTTTGTTTTGTTTTGTATTGTTTTGTTTTGCTTTGTTTTGTTTTGTTTTGTTTTATTTTGTTTTGCTTTTATTACCATGTGCATACTATGTTGCAAGCTGTTAGCAAATGGTAGGGGAAAAAAGGGATGCTTCTATAATGAGCCTACCTTAGAACATGATTCTCATTACTGTCTGATGGTGAACACATGGGGGCAGCAACTTGCAATGGAGTGTGTTTGGGTAACCTTCAACGAATGCACAAACAAGCACACACATACACATGCAAGGGTTAGGATTGCATGTTGCCTAGCAGCGATACAAATTAATTAATTGCTATGGGTTTTGTACACCATACTATCTCTTATGTGTATGTGTTGTAATTAAGGTCATTAACATTGCCATTAGGGAATAGTCACGTTTGAAAAGTGTAAACTTCGTAATTTCTCTGATATTACACTCACAAATTTTTTTTTTTTTTTTTGCATTTTACCATATGGACCTATAATGGAGGTGTGTTTTAAAAATATTTGTTTTTATTTATTTCATATATATTGTCACAAATGTACACACAAGTAGTTATGTACATTTATCAAGGCTGTATGCATGGTTGTTTTAATGTGTACATTGTATGTACACAGGGTGACCAGAATAATGGAGAACATTCTATATGATATAGATATAGTACATACAGGCTGACCAGATCAGTGGAGAATTTTCTATGTGGTATACAATGTAGCTACAGTACATGTATGCATGTGACAGGAATACATTATAGCTCACTCAATCTAGAATGATTTAACCCATTCCAGAAAATTCTAGGAAGTGCTGGCTGAGTGAGGCACTGTCCCTGTAGCCCAATGTGATTGGTAGTTAATTTTGGCAATGATGTTATGCACATATTAGGCAGTGAGTCATCCAGGATTCCTGGAATTTGGACTTGCTAGTATGTTCAGGTATGTGGCCCCAGGTTGGAGAAAATTACAGAATGTACTAGAAAGGGGTGAATAGATAGTATATAAGCCGGAGAAATTCTGAGGTAGGCAGAGTACCTAACACCACTGCTCTGAGAGTTACGTCTCTTCTGGCTCTGAAGCGACTTGTTATAGTCAGTCCTGTGTTACCTGCTGACCTGGTATACAAATTGTGTTTGTGGAGATAAGGCCTGGGAGACATTTTGCCTGCAGAGAATTAATTTGCCTAGATTGGAGATAGACTCCATATTTTAGTGTCAACGGACATTATTACGGCAAAGCTGTGACGGGCTGGATTCCTCGCTGGACATTATAAAGTGAATCATCATTCAACACATCAACTGGACGTGGTCGTCATAACGTCTTGATTTTACACGTTTCGCTGTGAACATTATACCGTGGACATCTATCGTGGATTTTACCCTGGATCTATACCTTGGACTATCGTAACCTGCACCTCTGGATTTACGTCGAAGGTATTATTCATCGGTGCATCGTCATTTAATTGTCTATGTCATTTAATTGGCTGTAATGCATGTAAGTGATTCCATTACTGATTTGTAACTGTTTTTATTGATCATTATTGTACTGATGTGAGAACCGATTACGAGTCTGTACCCACAATATCACTGTTAATAAACCGCCTGAACATTAGTTAATTGTTTCTTTTGTGCGATCATTCTCAGAGTGATTTTGGTCGTAACAATATCTCTATTCTGAAAAAAACTGAAATATGTATATATCTTATCATTATATTCACAAATAGTAATCATGCATACTTGTATCGACACCAGAGCTTGGACCAGAAAGAAAAAAATATATATATATTTTCTCTCATTAGAGGTCAACAACAACAACAATTGAGGTTGCAGTCTTGCATTTCGCCCTTTTTGCCTCAAAAATATCATTGCGTTTTTAGTGTTGCACTGATAATAATGGTCAACATGATGTAATAATAATTACAGACCATCTGAGGAGGGATTCAAACTGTGTCGCTTGTGCATCGTTTTATAAAAAGAAAGAACATATACACACAGAAAAAAAAAAAAAAAATTAGTGGATGCGACTGCCAGCTATAAAACTACAGCTTTGTTATAAAACAGTGTAGCTGTTTGTTTGTACCAGCTCTGCATCAACTTGAGCTGATGTACAACTTTTGTTTTTTTTTTTGGTGGTGGTGGTTCTGGATGCGCCGATAAAAAGTTAGTTAGTGTTAACAGTAAGCATGATGTAATGCATACCACATCCCAGGAGGGTTTAAAACTTTGCAGCTTGTGCATTGGTGCTGTCGTAAAACATGTAGAGGGTTACTTGCATACACGCAGCAAACAAAAAGCGAATGTGACATTTAGTACACTCAGCTAAGCAACAGCCCCGTTAAACATCGATGCTGTTTGTTATGTACCAGCTCTGAATTAAAATCGAGATGTTCTTCAGCATTTATTGCGGAAAGCCTCATGATCCGACAAATATGCATTTTTACTGCTCCCTCATAGGAACAAGCCATCAAAAAAAAAAGAGAGACTCGGGAGAAGCCGGTTGATGACACGAAAATGGACTAATCTGAATTTCATGCATTTTCTGACATTTATAACCTAATCCCCATGCTCCTCATTTGAAAACCCTTTCTCCTATTCCGCAAGAGAAAAGGAATTGCATACAAGCTTACCTTCATTCGTTGAGTACTCCCCCAGAGAAGAAGAAGAAGAAGAAGAAGAAAAAAAGAAAGCTTGCCAAACAATTTTTTGACAGAGTTTATCTCTTGTAATTCAAACCTGCCTGAGTAGAAAAATACTAGAACAAACCAAAAAGAAAAGGAGAGAGAGAGATTTACAGTAAGAGATCTTAGATGCAGTTCAGCGGTTTCAGTATGTATCTCTTAAAAACGTATTTCATCCTGAATATGTGTGCAGAACTAACTGCTACTTATCCCCTTTTTTTAGATATTGCCCATTGGTTTCTTCATCGCCATGGTAATAAGCATCACCGTTGAGGTAATCCCCAGGCTTTGGAGATTACTTCAGATGAAATATTGATGAACTGTAGCCAAACGGTGTTGTTCCCAACTCTTCACCAAATTTTGTGCCTTCAGAGTCGGGTTGTTTTTTGTGGTTGTCATTTTTTTTAGCCATCTTCTTTTACAGAAAGCCATTTCTATATTCTATGATTATCATCTTGATTATAGTAGATGTCCTATGGCAATCTTACTCAACAAACTTCTTTGCTGATGATACAGGGGAGAATTTCTCTTTTCTTTCATCTTATTTTTTTTTTTTTTTTCCATATCATCACTTTTATTTCCTGGCCAGAGGGATTTGGCAGTGAAGAATCCATACATAGTGTTGATTGTTACCTTCTCATAGTGACTTATATTCAAGACAAGAATTGCTCTATTTCTAGACCTTATGAAGTTGTCAGTCTCCCCCTTTTAGTTTTTGTTTTTATTTTTTATTTGTTTGTTTGTTTGTGTGTGTGCAAAAGTGAGCAGAATGAGAAAGGTATCATTAGAATCAGACGTACTAACAGTAAGAAACACAACAATCTCAAACAGAAAAACTGACCAGAAATAAAATATTATTTATTAGTAGAAAATTGAGAGTTGAGAATTTAGGGTTTCTGGGATGAACACCGAACTAGGGCTTTCTATAGCTCAGTCGATAGAGCACCAGGATAGCATCCGGAGGTCTTGGGTTTGAATCCCGATGGAATCCCATTTTCTTTGCTCAATTTCCGTTAATCAGTAAGATACGGAATTGTGCAGATTGTATTTGCAAAAATTCATTTCCACAGTATCCCATTGACTCACATGCAAACTTTCAGTGGAGTCTCTTTTTGGACAAGAAATCAAAAAGCTGTCTCATTTTATATATATATATATTTTTTTTTTCTTGATGTGCAACAACATGCAAAATATGACTTGAATGCGTTGGATGGATATCAGAGTAGGTAGATTATCAACCCTAAATTGTGATATTTACTATATTTCATGAAAGGTAGAGTCATGCCATCATAATGCAATCAATTTTACATGTCCCGACAAAGAAATATTGCTATAGTATTATGGATGGTAGAAACATGAGACAAAATATATATCCATAACTTGTCTGCTTTTATGTTCGACTTTAACAAAACTTCAACCAACTGGCTAAAAGAGTTCAGATAAATACTGCTCCTATGGTGCATTGCACACATTGTAACATAATTTTGATTCTATTGGGCCTGGTAGGACTGCAAAACGCACGAGACAGCTGACTTTTTGCAGTACCATTTTATGCCCCATTTCTTCTCCAACAAGCCTCGCTATGAGTGTGAATAATATGCCGTTTTCCCTCTACTGTATTGATCTGTCTGTTTGTTTTTAAGAAAAAATAAAAATGTCACTTATCTATTTCCATTCTTTCACTCTCCTGGGGATAATCTAATTTCCACTTTAATTTGTCCACATTATGTTGCTAGGAAATTGCATTATAACAGCAATGGAAATAATAGCTTTATACATGTAAAGAAAAGAATGATGTTTTGTGCCCATATTTTGAGGATGTCTTCTAAAGAAATACACCCTTCACATTACTGGTATGATATCTTTGAGGAGGAGAAGGGGGAGGAAGGGTGTTTGGTGCTTTGATATGAAAATATTATCACTTTCTTCCAGATCATCTCACCATACTAATTAGTGTTAAAGGGTGTGTACAGTTCTGGTTGAGGTGAGGATTTAACTTTTAATGTTTTGCGAGATATTCAGAAACCACTCTATGAGATGTCAAAGGGCATGTAATTCTAAAGGGTATCAAAAGTTTATTTGATGAAAATTGATTTTAAAATGGCTGAGATATCCAAAAACAAGGTGAAAAAAGAGATCCTAATAAAAGGCGTGGCCTGTCGCCTTGTATTATTATCACTTTTTTGGATATCTCAGCCATTTGAAAAAAAAAATTCATCAAATAGACATTGAGTCCTTCTTAAAATTACATGCTCTTTCATATTTCATGAGGTTTCTCATTATCTCACTTAGGGATGTCCAAAACATGAATCTTCACCTCAATCAGTACTGTACAGTCCCTTTAACACATGTCTTGATTTTGGTCTCTATAGGCAAGCTCAGGTGGTCTAAATTTGAGGGGGTAAAATACTCTTATTTTTTCAAATATCTTTCTCTTCTTTTTTGATCTGTAAATTTAGTCAAGTATGAATCTTTAATTTCTTTTAATACAAGAGATTATTTCAATTCATTTCATAGACAAATATAAAAGCACTCCACATGAGAGCGCAGACCTCCGCCAAGAAGCTACTTTCCACCAATGATCTTGGTCTTACGTAGAGATCAGTGATTTTGCATACTGAAAAATCGCCCAATTTCCCAATATAGAAACCTTTGTTACGTCATAAACCCTCAGCTTCGTGGCCCTGTTTTTACGAAGAGTTATGATTAATTATATAGTTGATTTCTATCATAAGTCTATGGCAGCCTGTGTGGGAACAAAATTTATAATCGATTATATCTTTTGATGAAACGGGGCCCAGGTTTCCTAAAGAACTTTGTTCAACTGTGTATTTCAAACAGATGCCCATTTTACAGTTGAAATGACTGATCCTCCCCTTTTTCCTCCCACAGCTTTTCATATAATGCAGAGTGACTCAATCCATCAGTTTGCATAAGATTTGTATAATTTGTATTTTGAGCAAGAATGAATGATGATCTATCACTTGGTCTACTCCCACTTCGCCTAATAGCCATTTACATGTACTCACAACCCACATGGTCTAATCTTGTTTCGTCTACAACCAGTTTGTCTAGTGACAATTTAATCCAATTGCCACTTAGCATCATTATCATTTGGTCTACTTCCAGATGGGATATGCCCATGTCGTCTAATACCCACAGTGTATTTGATGAAATAAATAAAAAAAAAAAAATCCAAGGAGTCAAACTTGCAATTAGACCATTTGGTCATTAGACGAAATGATGATTAGCCAGACTGGACAATTATAGACTAATGAGGATTTGACCAAAACAAAATTGATAGCAGACCAATAAGTTTATAGCCGTAGTGGTGCATAGACGAACTGGGAAGTAGACCATCTGATATTAGATCAAGTGGCAATAGACTGAATGAATGTGCAACCATACAAGGCAAGTCCGTGTAGTGCAAACTGAAATCTAGAGACCTCTATCTATGAATAAAATGTAGTTTCAATTTGTCATGAAATGATAACATGATTGCCTCCTTTTTCCTTCTCTCCTTCTCTCTCTTCTTCTTTCTCTCTCTCTCTTTTTCTTTCTTTCCCTCTCTCTCTTTCTTTTTTTTTTTGCAAGAAAGAAGAATGCAAAACAAAACAAAACAATCTAGACAGAATAAACTGATGAGGGGCAATTTAAAGCAAAATTTGTTGCAGGTTAAAGGACAAGTCCACTTTAATACAAGAATTGAGTAAATACATGTACAGCAATATTAGTATAACACTCAGTGAAAGCTTGAGGAATTTTGGACAATCTGTTCAAAAGTTATGAATTTTAAAAGTTTCTGCGCATTCCTCTCAACTCACTACGGACATATGCTATTCCCCTGCCTTCTGAAAGATTAAAGTCAAGTGCTATGCTATAATGCGAGAAAAGTGGAAATATGTTTAATTTTCTCTATACTTTCCTTATATTATATTGTTCTACGCATGTGACATCACAAACACTAGTAATCTTCTCATTAATTGATGGCAGCACTGAAACTTCAACAATTCATCACTTTTGACTGGATTGTTCAATTTTCCTCAAACTTTCACTGATGTGTTCTACTGATATTTCTGCATTTTCTCAATCCTTATGTACATTGTATATGAAGGTGGACTTGTCCTTTAAAGAATGTTATCTTCCTGAAAGGAATGAGATTTTAATTTTAGATGCCTTTGGCTTCTTTCTTTTTATCCACATACAAGTACACACACGTGTACACACGTACATACATATATAGGATTACATTATACATATGTGACTATCATGTTGCCATATGGTTCTGCTTACTGCTGTTGTAATGTTAGCTAGGAGGTGCCTTGGTCATTCAAATTCATTTGAGTTTGCTAACATCAATGTGAAACAGTAAAACACTATCCAACAGCCCCACACAATGTATGGATGTGCATGACTGCCACAAGCATGCGTTTGTTCCGATCAGAGGCTAATTGATGCCTGCAACTTAGCTCAAGGTGAACAGCACTGCATTGAAGCGGTAATGAGCAAATTCATATATTTTTCAGCTGCCCTTCAGCTTTTCTGCTACTAATGAGGACTGGAAGTATCCTTTTGTAGGGTTTCGCCTTTGCAAATCCGCCGTGGTAATGTGGATTTTTCGAGAAGTCAGAATTCGTGAGCATAAACGGTTTGCTGCATACATACGTGTAATTGAGGTACTGTTCACCAAAATGCACCAAAATGCAGTCTAGTATGCATTTCATTAAAGATTGTACTTTCCTATAATTGGTTGCACTATCAATGGTTTGCGTTCAAAAAATAATAATAGTAATAGTAGAAGTGATAATAATAATAATAATAATAATAATATTAATGATAATAATAATAATAATAGTAATAATAATGATGATGATGATGATGATGATGATGATGATGATAATAATAATAATAATAATAATAATGATAATGATAATAATGATAATAATTATAAGTAAATGAAGAAAATGGTCTACTCCTTAATTTCATTTCATTTTACTCTGCAGTCACTCTCAGTCTAACATTATAAAAATGAAACAGAAGTAAAGATTGTAGCATCCCCTTCTTTATTCCTTTTTAGATGATGTTTATTCACATGCATGGGCATATTAAAGATTGATAAGATATTATTTGTTGTTTTTGTTGTTGTTTTTTTTTCTATATTTTTAGTGAGTTAAATATCGTGCCATTTTTACCATGTAAAATTTCAGTGTCAAGATCCAGTGAAGATGTTTTAAAAGATAGACAACCTTTTTGGTCTGTGGTAGATGCCTTGTAAGTCACAATTAGAAAGCGATTTATAATTGAGCTTATCATGAATTGTTTTGGACAAGATGGCTCCAGGCCTTTTGTCAAACTTGCAAGGTCATGATAATGCAGCTTAAAGTCCCCGCAAAAAGGCATCATGTCAAGTTTCAATAAATCACCCTCTTGCTACTTACCAGGGCATCCGTTATACGGGTATATGCCAATATCTGTATTCACTCTACCCTCCCAAGTACATGTAGATAGGCTGCAATACATCACTTACAGCTTGAAGCAGAACACATTGCAATATTTCTGCCGATGTAGACTAGATATATTTTTTCCCCTTTTTTTAAAGGGGGGGGGGGGTTATTTCTCCTCCCACGCCTTCTCCCATACACACAAGTAACGTGCAATAGAATCCTCGAAAGAAAATTCTTCATGCATAAAATATGTCTGGAATCTTGAATGAAGAGCACTAAACATGTCTGGAGAAGATCCAGTGACAATTACACTGTGATATTGACAACAAAGAGTGGCAAAAAGCCCATTTAACTTGACTCCTGGTAGAAATAAAGGATCTCCCCAGAGGTTTAAAGGGATCCTGTTTACTACTCTACTCACATTGCAGTTGACATGTCATGCACACACACACACACACACACACACACACACACACACACACACACACACACACAGGGGGGCATCTGTATTCTGTAACTCTTGTATTAAAGCCAAGGCACTTAGCTTGATCTGCCATTTTTTTTGTATGCTTATTTGTTTGTTTGTTTTGTTTTGTGTTGTTTTGTTTTGTTTTGTTTGTGTTTGTGTTTCAGTATTCATAAATACATCCAAACTTGACCATGTTGCAGATGAGCAAGCCCTCTGTTGTGGCAATGTGCATTAGTCCAACACGGTTTGTTTATTCCACTATTTAGCTAGTATTTTCATTCATACACATATTTTGTATTACACCTTATGACTTCTTCTTCCTACATATTATTAAATGATATAATTTGTCAGTGGCATATTTGGTATTATGTACTACATCTTGTTGGATTGAAATAAATTATAAGTGAATTGAATTGCATTGAATTGAATTTTCATAGTCAAATGACAAAGCAAAACAATGACAAACAATGAAAATCAGAATCTTGATGTATAGGCCTATATGATGAGCAGGCATGGCCACAGACTGCATCAGTGCATGGCATATAACAAATTGCTTCCACATGAAAATGTGGCTATAATTTATATTATTTTTTTTCTTTTAGTTTTTGTAACCTGCAAAATGTCAAAGTGCTTTTCCTTCCTACAGAATATAACTTTGTTAAGAAATGAAACAGATATTACTACTTGGAATGTACAATCTGTGCCTTAGATTTGAATACTACATTAGATGCACCTTTCAAGACATATGGTGCAAAGAATAAATATATTTTTTTTTATATATTTCAAATTTTAATATATTTACTTTGGTTGATATTTACTTACTTATTTGCTTACTGTAGATACATGCTAATTTAAATCATATATATCCAAATACTACACATGTGCAGTTCTGGTTGCCTATCATTTTTATTTTCATTCTCTCCCTCTCTTTCTCTCTCTCGACCTCTCTCACATGCACTCTATTTCTCATAGTGCTTCATCTTTTTTTATTCAAATTATGATTTGATCTTATTTTTGTGCTTTGTTTTAGATCAACAATTTAACAACTAATCCCAAGCATTGATCATGAATCGCTCAAAGTAAAAGATGAATGGTTACGATCAGTATCAAAGTTCAAACCACATTGCCCAGGCTATTTTCATGAAAGAAATCAAAACTTATAGGGGAGTTTAGTTTTCAGACTAGCTGCTCGTACTAATGATGCTGTTCAAAGCATGATACAGTTGAACCTCTATTATCCGGCCTCCCTTTATCCGGATCTCTCTATTATCCGGACGCAATTTTGCCGTGATTTTTTTTTTTTTTTATAATTACGGGAAGAAAGGGGGATTCCTAACTCCTTGAGAACTCCTACCCAAACACACATGAATTACATATTACTTCCAATATGATTAACATACATTGCATCAAATTTCCTTCCAAATTGCTTACCTTCAGACATTTCAACATCCCGAAACATCCCCAAATGTAACAATGAAAAGGTTGCAGTATACACATTACTACATGTGGTACTACAATGGGCTACATCAGTACATGTGTATGTATATGTACATGTATAAAGCATTGAGTCTCCCGTATCCGGCCAAATCCCTTATCCGGATGAGCCCCGGTCCCGACTTGTCCGGATACGAGAGGTTCAACTGTAGTTCAAGTTGTGTGCCGCAGCCACTGTGAATGTGAACCCATGCTTGAAAGTTTACAGTATCAGGAATTGTTTTGATAACCTCCATACGAGGCTGTTAGCCCTTATATGATGAATAGAAAAAAAAATGACTTGTGTCAACATACAACTGTATCTTGCCTCTCTTTCCCTCATTTTCTCATAGAAATGGAAGAAAAATTATATATGCTCCTCTGATGCTTAAATGATCGAGGAATATTCCATCAAACTAAAATGTATTTGAGAATGTTCCTGGTCGGCATAAGCTTATTCAAAATATTAATTTCATGATTATCTTCATGTTGTGGAGTTTGGGGGACCTATACTCTATGGATGAATATGAAGCTAATGAAAGGTAATAGCAAATGAGCAGAGTAGCAGAGCAAACAAGAAAAACAGTCTGTGTTTTAAGACTAGTCTTGCGGAGTTTTCTACAGCTGCCTTTGGCTTGTCTGTTATTGCAGTCATATTTCTGAATTACATCGGGGAGACAACAGACCCTTTGTGTACACAAGTGTCCCCTTCCCAGTGTATGCATACACAGGCTTGTGAGTGTGTGTCCCTTTGTGTGTATGTGTGTGTGTGTGTGTGTGTGCATAAGGCAACTTAACGAGTGCAAACTGTGATGAGTTTTAGCCAGAACTGGCATCTTCTGGCAGGGGGTAATTTGACGGAGGCGGAGGTCCCGATTCTTAGGTGTCAATGCAATGGGGGTAGCTCGATCGCTCACCGCTTGCTGCTTTACATAAGGTTATCCACCGATTGCAGTACTGTCTGTGTAATGTGAGGGAAACCCCATAATTTAGTTAGCTCAGAAATCACTTCTTTTCTCAAGAAGCTGTATTCAATACTCGACTCACTGTCGTTGGAATTGGCATTCACAAAACACTCAGTTCCACCAGCCAGCCGTGATTATCATTGTGTACATCTGAATAAAGGTAGGTACCTTCACATGCAGTTTTAATAAGTATAAGTGTGTATATATGCATTACATTCAGTAGTCTAGTTTCTACTTTTATGAACATTTTCATAAAAGATGCTTGTATAGCTATTGGCTGTGGAACAGTCAAGGGTGTTAAATTCTGCAGCTTTTTGTTTTGTTTTGTTTTGTTTTGTTTTGTTTTGTTTTAAATGTACAGTATCTCTATTCTACCAGAACCTAAAACCTTGATGAGACTTTGCACAGGGTACCCAGCAGGCTTATGCCGTTATGGGGTCATCAGGGGTACTGTAAAACCAGACAGGTTCATTTGTGGCCTGAAACTTTTCTGCATTGGAGTTGATGGCCATTTTCACGGCTCAGCTTTCATGAATTGTTTCGCGAATCATGTTAAGGTTATGAGAAGAGATCGACTAGAGTCTACACTGCAACACTAACCAGTAATACAGAGATTTGTAAAACTTTCACAAGCTTTTTTGTTGTAGTTGTACTTTTACAAATCTTGATTCCTTGTGAAAGTTTCATGGACACCAAAATTTAACATTTTACAGTAATTGAATTGAATAAGGAGAATGCAATTAAAGAAAGAGAATAATTGATGTTTCATCATAACAGGAAATGAAATAAGACAATTGCGTGTATGCCTTATTGCAGACATCACAGGATTTTGCATGTTGGAAAAATGATGTCTCCCAACATGATATGCACCTCAAAGCATTTAAAACAGAAGTGAAAAAGAAAAATAGAGACTGTCTTAAGAATATGCTCCCTATTTGTAACAAGAATTATAATGCTTGAAGTTTATACGTCATCTGAATAGATTCACTTGAAACATTGCCTCCCCCTCTATCATGAACAAGTTTCAAGTATCATCATTCTGAGTTGAAGATAAGATCTGAATTCTCTACCTCTACAATATACCAGCTTAAACAAGGATTTTAATATCCAAGGTTGCAAGAGGAACATACAAGCTTTAAAAGTTTTCAGGGCACTTGGAAAAAAGCAACCATACATGCAAATTAAAGGTCAGTAATGACGTCATTGACTCGCAAGTCTGCTGCAAATCTGCTGCACATAAATCTTCTTGAAAATTTGATGTTTAAACTTAAAGTACAGCAGTAAGACTTATGAATCATATGCACTGGACTATATTGTAGTGGGCTAACAACGATAGCTGCTATTGAGGATGAGTTGAGTGACAACATGATATTTTTTTTTGCAATATTTAAATGTACATTGCATAAAGGAGCTTGCGGAAGAGTTTTAAGGTGAAGTCAGCCGTACACATGGTGTGTGTGTGTGTGTGTGTGTGTGTGCCATTGTCACTTGCAACATGGACCCTAGGGTCCATGCTTGCAATGTGCAAGGTGTAAACATGTGAAAATTCCATTAAAGTTCCATGACTTTCTAAGGTCAAAGGTCAAAGTGCAATAGATATGCCATCCCTCTGTCTGTTTGCTTCAGAGGTTACTTGGAATTTTAGTAAGGAGTAGGGCAGCTTTTGCATTATATCAAAGGCATAATTTACCATTTGCAGATGATACGAAACCCCCGCATTAGTGCTTTAAAGGGACTGTACAGTACTGGTTGAGGTGGGGATTCATGTTTTGAACATTCTTAAGTGAGATAATGAGAAGCCTCTTATGAAATATGAAAGAGCATGTGATTTTAAGAAGGATTCAATGTTTATTTGATGAAAATTGGTTTTCAAATGGCTGAGATATCCAAAAAAGTGATAATAATAAAAGGCGACATGCCACAACTTTATTAGGATCTCTTTGTTTCACCTTGTTTTTGGATATCTCAGCCATTTCAAAACCGATTTTCATCAAATAAACTTTTGATACCCCTTAGAATTGCATTCTCTTTGACATCTCATAGAGTGATTTCTGAATATCTCGCAAAACGTTAAAAGCTAAAACCTCACCTCGACCAGAACTGTACATACCCTTTAAAATAGTTCTAAAATGTGAGTTAGTGATAGAAACAATCACTGTAAAAATTTGAGTCAGTAGAATCAATGCTAAGTATTGTTAAATATAAAAATTTGAACAATCGTTCTAAATAATTAAAATGTTTCAACACTAAACTGTCTACAGTTACGGTTTATTGAGAAAAATACTGATACCGCCTTATATTTTAGGCTGTATTGTAAACATTTAATATGGTAGGGTATTTTGTGGTACAACAGACCTACACATATGAATTAAATGTGATATCTTGAACATTTTTGAAATCACCACCCAAAAAGGTAAACAAGACCTTTAACGTAAATGTGTTTAACAAAGCAGGAGAAACCTTCAAAATCTTAGCCATTTGAATGGTTTCGCCCCTCCACTTTGATAAAACTTTGTGGGTGTGAACTTAATAGGCCCGTTCACACACAAGGGAAAAAGTGCGATTTAAAAATCGATTTTCTTATCGCGATCAAAATTTCGAAATTTTTTCCAGTGTGGACAGAAAAATCTCACTAATTACCGCGATCCTTATCGCGATCCAACTTGCACTATTAGTGCGATTTTTCAGAATAATCGCGATTATTTTGCCAAGCGTCGTGTGTGTGAGCGCGATCGAGATTCAGAAATCGGTATTTTTAATCCCATCGTTTCTAGCGCGTGCGAAACTCTATTGGGACTGCGAGGTCAATCTTTGGTCATGCAAGTTTCGCGCATGCACAATTTGGCCGCTGATCGTTCTTTCCTTGCTGCGAAGTGCGATTTTTCCCTGTGTATGAACGGTCGAAAAAAATTCGAAATTTGGATTGCGATTGAAATTTTGATTTTCGTTGTTTGTGAATGGGCCTATGGACTTCGTTTGTGTCTGTGTTTGATATTACTTCTCCCCTCCCCCTTTTGTTTGTTTATTTATTTTCTTTGTTTGCTTATTGTGTTATTCAATACTTCTGGGGGAAGGTTTTGTTAACCAGGTGACAACAAGCTGATTTTACCATACATAACACACATTTCCCATAGACATTGTGCTTGAGTATACTCAGGTCTAGTGTTCAACGGGTTAAAATTGCAGACCTCCCAACCTTTCTGAATTTGAAAGAATCTGAATTTTGACCATCCCCAACTCTTGTTTCATTAAGAATTTCCTTTTTCCCTTCTTCTTCTTCTTGATAATTCTACTACACACTCCTATGGGAACTGAACAATCTTTTTCTTCCTATTTTGAGCCAAATCATCCCTATTTTCCTGGTCAGAACGGTTAGGAGGACTTGGTCTTAAGTTGGGTCTGAAGGGAATCCGTAGGATATTCTAGTTTTGGTGTTATCCCATGTCTGAAACAACCAATATGTAATGCTGAATACTGAAAGTTCATTATAAATCCTACTGCAGCAGCATTTCAATTACAAACATTGCGTGTCAAATGTTAGAAAGCCCTCACATTGAGCTCTAAGGCTTGTTAACATGCCAAATTGACCACTAACAATGTTTCTTTTAAAAGCTGAGTGTGGATTTGGTTGACCACTAATCTGGCTTTTACAAATATGACACTACAGTCTTTTTTGTTTGTTTGTTTGTTGAAAGGTTGCTTACAAAATGTATCTAAATTCTCATACTTATACTCACGTATTAAAGGACAAGTTCACCTTTATTAACATAAAGATTAAGAGAATGAAGCAATATTAGTAGAACACATCAGTGAAAGTTTGAGAAAAATTGGACAATCGATGCAAAAGTTATGAATTTGTAAAACTTTTGTGTTGGAACCACTGGATGAGGAGACTACTAAGACTCGTGATGTCATATGAGTACAACAGTATAAAGAAAATTCAAAATATTTTCACTTTTTTTGCATAATAAAAGAGCACTTGACTTGCCTCTTTCTAAAGGCAATGGGAATAATATTACCCATAACATACGTCAGTAACGAGTCAAGGGAATGTGTACTTTTTTCAAAAAATGAAATTTTGTGAAATTCTCTTTATAAATATTTTCCTTATATTGTTGTACGCATGTGACATCATACACTGCAGTAGTCTTCTCATCCAGCGGTGACTGCACAAAAACTTCAAAAATTCTTAAGTTTTGAAGGGATTGTCTGATTTTCCTCAATCTTTCAATGATGTGTTCTACTAATATTGCTACATTCTCTCAATCCTTATGTTAATGAAGGTGAACTTGTCCTTTAATGAACTGTCATTCTAATAACAACCAAAAAATGTGTTAACTAAGAAGACAAAATCACTTTTTTGTACATTTTTAACTCTTTTAGCTCTGTGCTTTTTTATTCTTATTTTTTATTGTATTTATTTTTTATTATGGGGGGGGGGGGAGGGGGAAGATACTTTAGATACTTACCCTGAGTCTGGTTTCAGTTTCGGTATTGAAGACAATAAAAGATAGAATGTATTCTACCATCATAATAACACTCATATCATACACATATCATTCATTAAATAGATTATATTACATATTACACAGTAATGTATACACTGTACAATGTATCTTTCTATTGCAACTACAATAGATGTAAAGAGGTAAAGATGCTCTAATGAAAGAAATGTATATGGACTAATGGAAGTGATCTCAAAATTAAGTTATAGAATAAAACAACAACATGCTTAGGTCATTTACTTTTATAGCATTGCTTTATATAAAAAATATAAAAATCAACAAAAAAAACAACTTAAATTGTCTTAAACTGTCACAAAACTCTCTGTAATCTAATGTTGAAAATGTTCACTCTTTAGAAGAAATGATTTTGTTGTCCATAAATATCATCCGTGTTCAAAAACCTATCCCACTGAGAAAAAAAAGAGGAAAAAATTGCTACCACCCTGTTGTGAATCAGTTGTTGTTTTTATGTATCTCCAGCATCGTAATTGGTTAACACTAACTAAACTCTCTCTATTTTGAAGTCATTATTTTTGGTTTCTGTCTTATTTTTCTTTTGCTCGATACAAGTGTGTTTTTTTATTTCTTTTTTTTTTTTTTTTATTTCCAAATGTTGCATGTCTGACGAGAAAATGATAGAGTGAAGAAAAACACTCTCTTCTTCAAAGGGGTCACTAATGGTTAAAATCTAATTGCAAAGGCACCCCGGGTATATGATGTCTGGTAGGCTGTCAGGGCATAATAAATTGCGATAGTAGCGCTAGTCAACCTAATACAATTTCACCACCCCAATATGGCCAAATTATTCAGTCGGCAAGCATTTTCCCCCCTTCCACCCCCTGTCAATTTCAATTTATTCCCCAGTATCAGAGACCGAATAGTTTATGGCCATATAAACAATGTCGTCCTGTTATGTCAAGTGACATAGATCTAAAAAGCTAAGTAAAAATGTAAACAGTGAGTGTCTTGTTTTTCTGGAACTCGCTAGAGGAAACATATTGACTAATAGACAATATCCCTCGAAGGTGGTCGCCACTAGCCGACCATACAGACAACAAAATTTGTGTGCAAACAGTGTGCTCTATGCAACACTGAATTTGAAGTGTCATATCTGCTTTTCTGATACCAACAGTATCTCAAAGTAAAATGCAGACCGATAAATCTGCCTCTAGTTCAGGGGCCTCTTACTAACTGTGCAATAGGTTTTACGTTTGGCCCCTCACTTCAAGCAGATATCTACCATTCACTCGACCATAGCATCATTCTTGTTGCAAAAAAAAAAAATAATAATAATAATAAATAAATTTTAAAAAATATAAGATTTGGGTGGCGATCAGGGGGTGGTGTCTAGCTGTGTGATGAATAAGACAAAAACAGGATGTAAACCACCATAGCAACTGAAGGGATTATCAGATTAAGCTGAAATTAAGCACATTCTATCAAAACTTTCTGTCCGTGATTAATGCCAAATTTCAAAGCAGTAGCATTATCCTTTCAAAAGTTATCAGACTTGAAAGTGAAGAATGTGCAAATAATTTTCAAGAAATGAAAAGTGACTTCTAAGACATACCTGATTATTCTACACAAAAAAAGGTTGTAGAAAAAAACGCTGAAAACACTCTTCCCCATTCATTTTATGATCCCAAACCTAGGAATAATGTAGAAGAAGAATAGCTCTTTCTTTTCATCCGTCTGTCGTCCGTCCGTGACGCTACAAAAACTTGAATAACTCTCTACTGAGGACTTCAATTTCAATCAAACTTGGAGGGAAGAGTGGTTATACAAAGTTACACATTTTACGTAACATGAAGGGAACCTCAAGGTCAAAGATCACAAGCAGAGGTCAATGAACTTTAGGGCCCAATGTTAAGTTTTTGCGGCGCGTTTCGATTATGGCTCATAACTTTTGATGTATGTAAATGTCCATTTGTGACCAAACTTGGATGGTAAATGTCCCTTGGGGAGTTGAAGGTCACTGCAAGGTCAAAGGTGGGTCAATGAACTTCCAGGAGTTAGAGAAACATTAATTTCTTCTACACGAAAGGGCGAGACACAATTTGGAACTTGCCTTGTATCTTATTTTGAGTGGGAGTGAGCTATTCACAGAATATAGCTGTATATTCTTTTTTATTTTTCATATCTGCATTTGATCTTATAAGAGTCATTATTAAGTTTTGACTACTCCTTTGATAAGTATCTCATATCATAATCACTGAAATTTTCTGCAAGGAAATTTTGGGAAATGAATTACCTTTTCCTCAAAAATGCAAATTAGGTTCTGAAGTCATTAAGGACCTAGGCTAATTTTGCTACAACATGCATTTCCCATGAGACACTTGCCCGAGTATACTCGGGACTCGTCCTCAACGGATTAAAATCCTGCCAACCCAGTATATAAGGTCATGTATAACAGCTGTCAAAAACAAGTACAGCAGAGAGATAAACCAAGAAATTCGGATTCCAAAGCAAGCATTGTATATGTACTTTCTCTTCTCTGTTTATTTCTTTTTTTGTTTTTTCTAAGGTCAGTAGAATTTAAGTTGCAGGCATTCCAGATTTTTACAGCGTGTCTCATTACCACAGATAGAAATAACATCTGTGGTACAGCATTACGCTATTTTTGTGAATTATAGAAACAGCCTGCACCAGACAGCATGATAAAATTCTCGATGAAGTTGAGAAAGCCACATTAGGCTCTGATAGGAGTGCAGTAGCCGTCATGGTCCGTGCTGGCGCATACGCTTAATCAAATCACCACTACGTCACCCCCACCGCACTCTGGCCATAAAATTCAAATTGAAAGCTTGCTCTGTTTGTCCGTCCCATCTCCACCACTCTTCTTCTTTTTTTTTTCATCATTATTGTCAAAGTGGGAATACATGCCAAGAAGATGAGATATCGCATGTGCCCTGTCCCCACATTACACCAACAAAATTACTGACAACAAGTGCAAGGGAAACTGCAAACTATAATTGTAAAGGTGGTTTGGATAGGAAATTAGAAATTTGATATTTTTCCCCCAATTGTCACTTTGAAATCAAAACTACCTCTCGTCCAAATTTAGTGTCTTCGAATCAGATGACATTTACATTTACTTTTTATGCCTCCGCAACGAAGTGGCCGGAGGCATTATGTTTTCGGGTCGTCCGTCCGTCCGTACGTCCGTACGTCCGTCCGTCCGTCCGTCCGTCCCGTTTTGTTTTTGTCGATATCTCAAGAACCGTGTGGTGGTTTTACATCAAACTTGGTATGAGGGTATATCCTTGGGGGATAATACTTTGTGTGAATTTTAGGGTCACAGGGTCAAAGGTCAAAGGTCACAGGTTATTTTGTGGAAAAAAAAATTGAAATTTCATGTTTTTCTCCATATCTCGCAAATGGTTCAAGGTATCTTCATGGAACTTAGTGTATATGCTTGTACCGACGGGCAGTGATTATCTAGGGAAGTTGGGGGTCATGGGTCAAAGGTCAAGGGGGTCAAAGGTCAAGGTCAACTCCTCAAAATAGCACTACTTTCTTTAAAATGCAATATGCCTGAAGGGTTGTTTTTTTTAAACTTGATGTATGGCATGTATTACCCAATATATATTTTTGGGGAATTGCCAAAAGGTCAAAGGTCAAAAGGTAAAAGGTCAAGTGAAAGTGCTAAATTGCACTTTTTCCTCCATATCTCGAAAGTAACTCAAGGTATCATCATGAAACTTACATATTTATGCATGTTCTACCTTACAGTGATTCTCTATGGAACTGTGAGGTCAAAGGTCAAATGAAAGGTTTAGATAATGCTATTTTCCCATTTGATACTGAAATTATACTTTTTCTCAATACCTTGAAAATTACTCAATGCATAAACTTATAAAAGGGTCAAAAGTCAAGTAAAAATCATCAGTTCCCCAAATACCTGCTCTCTGACATTTTAATCATTCATCCAATTGAACCTAGTTCTAGGAAAGTGAACATTCAGCACATTTGTGTCAAACCTGTCATTTCAATATTTTGCCAATTGTGTGAAACTGTCATCACATATTGTCAAGACATTGTCAAGACATTGTACTATACTATATTAGGAGAACCATGCATTATGGCGGAGGCATATCAGTCGCCGTAGCGATATATCTAGTTTTCTTCATAAATTTGGAATGTGCTGCTTTAAGAAAAAAAAAGATATGTTGTGTTGAAATTGTTCATCCCCTTAATGTTCAGTTCGTAACTAATTTTCTCAAAACTGGGGACATGTTGTTGTTGCCTTACTTGTCATTTTTGTTCTGTTTTTTAGAAAGTTCACAGTATGAAAAGTAGTTGATCAGATTTGATGCATAATTTTATGTGAAAGTTCGCTATTCAAAAGTTATTAGAGTTGAAAGTGAAGGGTATGCAAAGGATTTTAAGAAATGAAAAGGGACCTCTAAAGACGTACCTAATCGCACTACTCTAAAAAGGGGGTTATAGAAAAACTGCTGAAAACACACTTTCCAATTCGTTTTATGACCCTAAACTTATTAATAATGTAGAAGAAGAATAACTCTTTCAGAAAGTATAAAAAAAAAAATCAAGATTGACTTGGTTGACCTATTTCACCTTTTTAGGTCCTCACGCAAAATCAAGGGCTGCGATTTTTTGTTCGTTTTGTGATGCAAGGTCACATATATAGTAACTATATAAATCAAAACTGGGACTGCTAAAACACTTTAGGATAACAGCGTTGGAATAAACCAAGAATGAATTCAGAATGATCATGCTGAGTTGTTGAAATAAGCCCACAAAGTCACCAAAAAAAAAATTCTCTGAATGTAATGTCCGTAATGCTGGAATTGCCCTTTGACATCATTTTTAAGCTTGGAGTGTGCTCTTTCAGAATCAGTCCTTATTACTGAAAGTCATGTTTGGTGACTTTTTGGTGGTTTTGTGGTGCAGGGTCACAAATATATTTAGGATTCATCCCTTCAATATTCCATGATTGCTTCAATAACTTCACTTCTTTTTTTTTTTACATGGTGTCATATCCACTGGTGCAATGCAAAACTATTGTATCTATAGCTCAGAGTATCAATACTTTTGAATGCTGTTACTTTATAGTTCCTTTATCAGAGAAGTACCAGCATGGATCTTACAATTTTCTCACCTTAAAGGTACAGTTTACCTGTGTGAGTGATTAAAAAAAAAATGTTCAAGATATCACATTTGATGCATATGTGTAGGTCAGTTGTATCACAAAGCATCCTACCTTATAAAGATTTTGCAATAAAACCTGAAATATATAAAGGAAATATCACTATTTTCCTCACTAAGCCATTACTGTAGACGGTTTAGTCTAGAAACATTTTTATTATAACTATTGAATATTTTTTGTATATTTAACAATACTTAACAATTACAATTATACCGATTCAAATTTTTACATTGGTTGTTTCTATCCCTAACTCACATTTTAGAACTATTTTGAAGCAGTGAAGCTGGATTTTTGTTTCATCTGCAAATGGTAAATAATGCCTTCCCACAACCATCTTTCCAAAATGGTGGCCCTGAGGCTCCTCTACTTCATCTCATCACATGGTGGGGGGGGGGGGGGGCATTTTATGGTGACAGTTACCAAGCATCCTGAAAATAAAGCCATAAGTAGAAACGGTGGAGGATTATCTCGTGCTTGCAACAAGCGATGAAATTAGGGCTCGAGCGAATTAAGGTTGCAACGATGAAAAGGGAAATGTTTGTCGTCATACATCACCATTCTCGTCACATCTGACCTTTCGTACCTCGAATTTAGCCCCCAGCACCAAGTCATTAGTGTATGCTCCTGTGCAGCATTTTCCTGTGAATGTTCACTCTCTTTTTCTCTTTTCACATTTCTTAGTTCTTTTTTTTTTTTGAATATTCTCCCATGACAGTGAAAATGGTAATTATGATAACCATCATCCTGTCTACCAGTTTTCTTCTTCTCTGACCACTCTGACTTCTTTTCATCACCATTGATGTCATAGCAACCTGCATTGCATAAATGGGATATCAGTTTTGAGGTATCCCTGCTTGATGGATAGGATTACAGAAATACTTTTTTTTTCGAGTGTAATAACATTGTTTTATCTCTCCACTGGGAATTCCAGTTAATTGCAGTTAATCTGCTCATATTTCCCATATACTCTATAAAGATAAAAGAGGTAATTTACTGATGCTAATTTGACTATTGCCCTTGTCATTTCTATCATCTTTACCACCATGCAACCTCACTAAGGTTTTATTGTGTTGTTTTCTTTTTTTCTTCCTATCATTGTGCCATAAAGTCTTTTCTTCTTTTTTTTTGCCCTCATACACTGACAAAAGCTCAATTTGGTACTGTAAAATATATGAAAACACAATTGATTTCATATCCACTACTTTCAAAGGCAGAAAAAAAGAAACTGTGAAGTAGTCGCTAGGATATGCTTGTCATTGTAAACTGAAGATTATTGTTACCTCCGCCAAGAGAGGAGGTTATGCTTTCATCACCATTGGTTTGTTTGTTTGTATGTTTGTTTGTTTGACCATGTGCAAAATAACTCAAAAAGTTGAACACAGATTTGGATGAAACTTGCAGGAAAGGTTGAGAATGACACAAGGAACAGATGATTAATTTTGGTAGTGATCCAGAAATTTTAATGGATTTTATGAAGGATTTTCAATATTTTTGCAGGTAGGGTCAATGAACTTGGAGTTCCAGCTGCGCATTTTTTGAGGTTTTCATACACACACTAAAGTGCGTACTATAGTTTCTGATGGATGAGGCGCACCATGCACCTGAGGATTTATGACGTAACAAAGGCTTCAATATTGGGAAATCGGGCAATTTTTCAATTTTTCATGCATACGCATGGATGTGGAAATCACTGATCTCTATCGACGAGCAAGATCATTGGTGGAAAGTATTAGTAGCTGCGTGGCAGAGGTCTGTGCTCTCCGAGTGCTTTTATTAGGTGATCCGAGTATCCTCTCGGATCACCTTTTGTATCTGTACGGATTCTTTCTTCTTCTTCTTCTTCTTTATTTCTTTCTCCTCAAATCTTGTGCAGAGGTTAACTTAAAAAGTCCCCCACCTTTCACTTTCAAACTTATACCATATATGTATCATGTCCTAAGGACGACAGATCTAGTTTATCAATGTGATCAGTCAATCGTGACGTCATTATGACGTCATTATCTGAAATCACGTTTGCATTAATATCTCATTAATGGAATGGAATTTTTCAATGAAATTAGAATATCATATAGTTCAAGTCAAGTTCTATTGATATATTTCATAAGATTTAATCACGCGCGTTGAAATTTAAACATGCTCTAATCAACCTCAAAATTGTTTTGCACACGTTTCAGGTCATTTACAGCATTTCAAAAAAAATCGACGGACGCGTATGCGCGCGCGCATATACGCACGCACAGCTCATATGCAATAGAAATTTCCCATTTTTCCACACGGATCGGATGTCTGAAATGTCAAGGAATGTTTCTACCAAGTTTCAAGTCTATTCGACTCAATGTGACGTCATACGGGAGCGTCAAAGTTGAAATTCCGCGCGCGCGTCAATGGCGATATACAGTACAACAATGCCAAAAATCCGTCAATTTTAAATCCGATTTTACTCGTCAGGATGGACGGTGACCCCCCATTTTCTTTACATATTTTGAGAGCTGATGAGTTGTACATATCATTTCATTGGTTGGCAATACTGAAAAAGTGATTAAAAAATATCAAATTTCTTAATAAAGTAAAAAAAGTAAATTTTCAAAATGACGTCATCAAAATTCAAGTTCACTCGAGCGTATCTCACTTATCCTTTGCCGATTTTCATCTAAATTTCAGTATGTTGTAGCTTATTTAATGTTATTTCATATTCATAATTACAAAAATTTGATTGGATGACGTCATCACCTCGTAAAAATGGATTGAAAGTATCCTTGTAAAATTTGACCAGTTGACATGACTATCTCTTTCGAGCACTAGCTCACTTATGCTTCGGTGAATTTTTCCCAGATTTTATTATGTTGTAGCTGAGACTTTGGGCTATCGTAATTGTGCCCTTCGTTTTTTCATACGATGTCGGGATCACGTCAAAAAACTTACTTGAAATTAAAGTTTATCTTCGATGTATTGAAATATTTCTTTCTTTTTGCAACGTTATGTGCAATAACTCAAGAAAAACATACCCTATCACCACCATATTTTGCACATGTTTAGTTCATGTCACGAACATTATTTCACAAAATAACAACTACTTGATCAGACGCCATCTTGGGTATGTAAATTAGGGTCAAAGGTCATAGATGTTTCATCCTGTGTCTTGGTGAATACATATCCTATCTTTCCCATATTTTGCACACGTAAAGACCATGTTACAGGGATCATTTCATAAAATAACCACTTTTTGCTCAGATGCCATCTTGTCTGTGCAAAGTGGGGTCAATGGTCATATGTACTTCTTTTTCTATCTTCGCTATGACGTGTTATCTCTATGGGAGGGAATTTTTTTAGATGTGAAAATTGACATGACTCTCTTTATCGAGCACTCTCTTACTTATGCTTCGGTGAATTTCTCTCAGATTTTAATATGTTGTAGCTGAGACTTTGCACTATCAGGACTCGAATCATTGATTAAAAAAAAATCGGATCACCCTAATTTGTCAGTGATGACAAATTACAATCTCTAGTTGTTTTATGTTATTTTCATAAGTAATGTGGATGTCACTGCTCCCTGGTGAGAAGTCTTGAATTTCTTAACAGGTGCATGATGTACTTGAATGAAAATAACAATTCCCTCATGCCTGTAGGCATCAGGGTCAGCCTATAGTCACATTACATTGTACCTCTAGAGTTGGAATTTCTTCAGGAATCAAGTTAAAGTGGCAAAACAAGAACAAAACAAACACAAGATATCAACACAGTTTTGAAGAGTGAATAAGAATAAACAAACACACACTCTGTTTGAACCCTTAACCTAATCTGTAGTCCTAAGTATACTCAGACAGATGTCTATGGGAAATGCATGTTGTAGCAAAATCATCCCATTCTCAATGGGTTTAGAATTGAGACAAAATTGGTTTCTTTTATTTTTTATCATAAAACCAAAAGGTATTTAAGTAATTTTTGTGGCACAAATGACCGAAGCTTGAAAATGGTGCTAGCAGGTGACTTGTGGACAGCATCTTTAGATGGCTCATTCAAGACAAAATGGAGATTGACAAGGTGACTATTTCAAACTCACAAAGTTGCTTTATTTGGGATGAGAATTAAGGTATTAGAAGGGGACTTGTTCAAATTCACAAAGCTGCCTTGTGCAGGGTGAGAAAGTGACTTGCTTAAAAAAAAGAAAGAAAGCAGTGGCATATGCACTGGTGAAAATTGCCTGGTTGCCTAAATTGTTCTGGATTCAAAGGTAAATAGTTGATGTGTTTGAACATGAGAGGCTCCTTACTTGTGATTGAATAGTTCTTCGACTGTAATGTGGCAAGTTTCAGCTCATTTTCTCCATAACTTCCTCCGTAAGAACACACTGAAGCAAGATAGGAAAAACAGCTCTCTTGCCTACCTCATAATAATATTCGCATCAAGGCAAGTTTCCAACAAGTTGCATTTTCGAAGTACATTCAAAGCTTTGAATCTCTACAATTGCGATGAGTTCAACAAACTTTTGCTTCACTGGCAAAGTCATCCTTTCAAACACGCAGCAGGGGAATGTGAAGTGTGCCCTCGCTGGTATATTGCAGCACTTATATATATATAGCCAGCAGTGTAGAGATGATGCAAGGCTATGTGACGATGGTCAGGTGGCTGGGAATCTAATTCTGTCTACCACCTCATCAGCCTCTTTTGTTTGAACCAGGAAGGGGGGGAGAAGTCAGGTGTACTCTAAAGCCTGAAGCAGTATAGTCATATGAATTTTTAATTTATAGTTCTTTATTTGTTGTTTGTTGAATTTGTCTATGCAGGTGATATTGCATGGGTGCGTGTCTTGGAGGTGGTGATCTTCGATTTTGTTAAAGTAGTGCCAATGTTGGTGTGAATACATGTATTTATTGTCCATACAGGGCATCCACGAACAACAGCGCTCAACTCATTGATGGAGCTATCCTGTCAAAACAAGACTAATAAATTAATGAATGAATAAATAAATGAATAGAAAAATAAATAAATAAGTAAGTAAGTAAATATTACGCAAAGTAAGTAAGTAAGTAAGTAAGTAAATAAATAAATAAATAAATAAATAAATAAATAAATAACATAATAAATAAATGAATGAATCAAATAAATACATCTTATCAGATGTGTTTCATAAATGATTTTCTATTATGATTATTACACTTATTGTTATCTCATGAAGTGTAATAATGAAAACTATATTGATTATCATTAATACAAGTGCTTTTGTAGTAGTGATGAGTGGAAGTGAGCATATTTATATCAAATGACAAAAAGGAAGAAAGTTCTTTTTTGTTTTGTTTTCAGGAGCTGAGTGTAGTAGCTGCAGAAGTGGAAAAAAGTAATACAGTGAAAACTGATTAAGAATCCATAATATAGACCTATGTTTTAATCAAGCAGTTCCAAAATGTGTGATTTGTAGACCTATTCACATCAGCAGAAGTCGTCACAGATTTGTTTGTTACAGGACCCCTACACTGCAAAAAGTCCAGTGTTAAATATGAAACACCGAGCTGGTGTTAGATTTTCGGTGCTCATTTTTGGTGTTAAATTAACACCTCCTGGTGTCACTTCAATGTATGAAAATGTTTTTTGACTAGTTACTTGGTTACTGTTTTTCTTGTTGATTTTTAACTTTAACAAAACGATCAAGAACTTTCCGATAAAGTACTTGATTTTGGAGAAAAAGGTGTGAAAACATTTACACCACAGTAACACCAGTTGGTGTGGTCCCTTATTGAAGCTGGGCGGGTGTTATACCATTGAAATTAACACAAGCAATATCAACTCAACACCATGTGGTGTCAATGTTGAATTAACACTAACGCAGTGTCAGAATATCACCAGCTACAGTGTCAAATTAACACCACGAAGTGCCAGGTGAACACTTTTCAACACCATCACAAAATACTTTCAACACCTGTCGGTGTGGTCCTCTATTGACACTTGATCGGTGTTAGATTTAACACCCATGGTGTTAAATCTAACGCCGATGTTTTTACAGTGTAGAAGGTAATTCCCCCATTGTGGTCATGTTGGTATGAATAAGAAGAGGAAACTTTTTTTTCTTTTCTTTTTTTTTGCTTGTCACGCTAGTCACTCACAGGGATTACCCAGGAGATTCAACATGAAAAATTTCTCCCACACTCACAGTTTAGTTCTTGCTTGAATTCCTCTATTTGGCTCTTTGGCAGTTCAAGTACACATTATGGTGCATGCACAAAACAGCCCACAAGTCACTGTTGGTATGGCTGACCTTTTCCTTTTCATCTGGGAGTTTTCCTGCGATGCCTTTCGCACTCCAGCATCACCTGATTCATAAAGGAAAGAAGATACTTTCAAGAAAATCAAGACAATATCTAAGAAATAAAAAAGCCAGACAGACAGATAGTCAGACAGAGGGGGAAAAAACAACAACAACAAAGGCACTCCCTGAATTGAATTATTGTCACCATCTGGCTCTGTCCAAGAATAAACAGATGCCACTTAGGCCCAATTTGAGAATGCCCCGGAAATATGGCACTGGGCAACAATTTAGAAATGCGCTAGCAAAGGTCTTTATCTGATTAATAAGCCATTTAGGTGCTGACTTGCTCACCGTGAGCTTAAGTGGTTGCCTGAGTCCTTAAAGGGATCGTACAGTTTTGGTTGTTGGGATTCAGGTTTCTAACATTATTTGGTGAGATAATGAAAAGCTTCTTATAAAATATAAAGGAGCATGTAATTTTAAGAGGAATTCAACATTTATTTGATGGAAAACTGGTTTTGAAATGGCTGAGATATCCAAAATAGAGTGATCCTAATAAAAGGGTTTTTGGTGTTTTTTTTTCTTTTCTTTTTTTGGGGGGGGGAATGTATCTTCAATTCCAAAACTGATTTTCATCAAATAAACTCTGAATTCCTCTTGGAATGGTATCCTCTGTACTATTTCATAGGTTGTTTCCTGGTATCTCGCCCCCCAAAAAAAGTTAAAAGCCCAATACTCATCTCCACCAATCCTGTACCATCCCTTTAAAGTGAGACAATGCACAGTTGGAATGAAAGGGAGAGAGGAGTGATAGAGGCACATGGGCACAGAGAGGAAGAGAAAGAAAAGGAGGGAAAGATATATAGATAGATAGATAGATAGATAGATAGATAGATAGATAGAAAATAAGGCACAAGAAGAGAGAAAGTGAAGAGAGTGTGTGAGTGAGAGAAATATGAAGAAAACACATCACACAAGGAAGGATAGAGAATGGAAAAATAATTAAAAGAAAACATTAAAGAGGCAGAAGGAGAGAGAAAAATGGAGGGATATCATGAAAACATGAAAAGCATGGGAAGAGAAGAATATATTTCGAAAGAGAGATAGGAAAGAATCAAGGGAAATTAGGTACTTTATGGAAAACAGAAAAGTGTTTTTATGAGAAAAAGACAGGATAAAAATTAATCAAAGGGAGAGAGAATTAGAGAGATTGGAATGAAAGATAGAATAATCTACAAAAAGAGAAATGCTGAGGAGGAGAAAAGGAGTGATTGAAAGATGGAAAGAAAACAAAGCACTGGAATAGGGAAGGAGAGAGAGAGAGAGATAATTATTTGTCATGAAAAAAGGGCACCAGAAAAGATGAGGAAGGAGATAGAAAAGCCAGTAACAGACAGACAAACAAAAGAAAAGATCTAAGTAGAGAATATGAAGAGTTTGTTCGCAAAAACCTATAAGTCCATTTTTGAAGATTTTGAAGTACGGTCTCTGTCATAAAGTACAAATTAATACCTTTTAAATAATGTATTGGTCACTACATACAAAGGTACATTTTTGAAGTTATGGTCAAAAGAAGCAAAAGTTTTCTTATTATTCTCTTTATTTTTCTTGATCTTTAATCACAAATATCTCCATTTGGCAAATATGGACTTATCAGTTTTTACAAACAAACTCTTCATAACAGATTCTGAAAGAGGAAGACAGGAAGATAAAATTTACTAGTGTGGATGATAGTTTTCTTATAGAATAGGCCTCATTATTTATTATCTGGAGATATAAAGTGTAGCTAGAAAAGATGGGTTTACAGGTAGTGAGGTGCTTTTTAGAAGGCTGGGATATCATTAGAGCAGGAATGAATTCGTTGAAAATAATGTTTTTATTAACAATTTAACCTGTTGAGGACAGACTGATTTTTGCTACAACAGACATTTCCCATAGACACCTGTCCGAGTACACTGAGGACTTGTCTTCAATGGGTTAAAGGTAGGGGATACCTTTTACAGACCTCCAAAAATGCAGCAAAACATTAAATATGAACCTCAGGGGACTTGTTTAGGCCACTGCTGAGAAATTTGGAAGTCAACAGTTATCTACAATTTGAATAATGCACAAAACTCAACTACTCAGTAGTTCTGTGTGTCAGCCACATTTTTAAGCCTTTTTGTTGCAGTCTTCTGTATTTTTTATCTATAAACACAAATCTAAAAGTATAAGAGCTGATGTAATAACATATAGAGTGTGTGGCAAGAATGTATAGAGAAATGTTTGTAAGTTTTGATGAACTTTCTTCACAAAATATACATGATGGACACACATACAGTGCATGGGTCTGCAAAGGTAGCCTAGTAATGTACTGGAATTTACGGTGAGCCCCGAAAAAAATTCAATTCAAAATCTAACGGTCAATAAAAATGTACTAAATGTTACCTTCCACTTTCAATACGTTATGGGAGTTTCTAAAATGATACTCTCTTCAACATACCACTGTATTTGTACAACTCTTCATTTGAGGCATGCAAATGGGATTCCCCATACCTTTAAAGGGATGGTATAGTTTTGGTTGAGACGGGGATTCAGATTTTAACTTTTGCAAGATAATTAGAAACCACTTAAAACATATATGGCATACAATTCTAAAAGGAATTCAAAGATCATTAATGAAAATTTGCTTTTAAATTGTTGAAATATCTAAAAACAAAGTAAGACACATGCAGGGCCTAAGAAAAGCTGGGTCTCACCTTTCATTATTTTAGTTGAATCCTAATGATTTTCCTCTGACATAATGGAGAAGAAAAACAATTAGGTAAAAGCAGTTTATTTAAACACAATTGAAATGGCTCTTTGAATACCAGAAATAGTCATTCATTGGAGAAATAATGCATATGATAAGTATGTGTATACAGAAGATGTAGTGTAGGAGGAGTGTAATTTAAAAATAGCCATTGGAGCTAAGTCCACATGTAGTCTGAGCTGGCATTGTAATCCATCTTCGAAGACACTTTGGTCTATGTGAAGGATTGGTGGGCGAATGGAACTTTCAAGAAATGCGATTCAATTTACATACTTTCAAAACAGCACAAACAATCAATGCAAGTGTCGAGTGACCATAGTCACTGACCACAATAACAAATGTATGCACAGTAGATGCTGCTGAACTGATTTGTGAGTGCTGTTAAAATACAGCAGTAAGGCACTAAAAGCATTTTGTCCGACAGCTTTTGCCAGCGTGCAGACTGGATAATTTTCTCAGTTTGTTGCATCAGAACACATTTACAAATTGGCATTTGTGAAGATATGCCGAAATAATCAACAACTCACAAATAGCCATCTATGAAGGAAATCAATAAGCGTGATTTAGTTTGTAAGACAGAAGGGCCTAACGTAAAACCACTACAGAAGACAATGTAAAAATTCTCTACCCTAAATTATGCTAGGTCATAAAATAATGTCTCAAAACAACAGTGTTATGAATCATTTCTAAATATGGATGAGCATCGATTTGATTGATTGCAAGAGATTAATTTACAATGTGATTTCAATGCCTAGTGATAATTATACCCCCGCCAAACGAAGTTTGGAGGGGTATATAGGAATCAGCGGACGGTCGGGCGGTCGGTCGGGCGGTCGGTTGGGCGGTCGGTCCGTTGCAAATCTTGCGTCGCGAACTACTTCCTCAGTTTTCAACCGATTCCCATGAAACTTGGCACAGATGTGTGCCTTGGGTTGCAGATGTGCAAGACGTATTTTTTGACAGTACCCAAAAGTACGTTGCCATGGTAACGGCATATTATGGGCAAAAATGGGTACAAATCTTGCGTCGCGAACTCCTCCCACAGTTTTTGATCAATTTTTATGAAATTAGGTACAGATGTTCATCTGAATATGTTAATGTGCAAGACACATATTTCCGCAGTGGCAAAAAGTACGTTGCCATGGTAACGGCATGTTATTGGTAAAATATAGGGCAAAATGCTTCATGGCAAAACTGCTTCATCAGTGTTCTTGCAATTCTCATGGAATTCATATTGAATGTTTGTCTTAGGATATAGGTCAGCATGACACATTTCTTGACAGTGACAAAAAGTATGTTGCCATGGTAACAGCTCACATATTATGAGCCAAAATGATGGAAAATTTTGTGTTGCAAACTACTTCCTCAGTTTTTGCCCAATTTCCATGAAACTTGGTACAGATGTGTGCCTGTGGTTGTAGATGTGCAAGACGCATTTTTCGACAGTACCCGAAAGTACATTGCCATGGTAACGGCATATTAATGGCAGAAGATCAAGGAAAGATCTTGCTGTTTAACTACGTCCTCAGTTTTTTGACCAAAGCTTATGAAATGTTGTTTTAACCAAAGCTTATGAAATGTTGTTTGGCGGGGGTATAACCAGTCGCTGTAGCGACATTTCTTTATGATTTAAAAAAAAAAAAAAAAACTAATTAAGGACAATGTGTAGGGTGAGGTAAGAAATTATATCAGCTCTAGCATGAGCCAAGCAGCCTCTGTAGACTTCTCTAACTAGTGTTAAGATGTTGAGACAGAAGAGGGAATATCCTCATTAAATGCAAATTGCAGAAGAAAAATGAATGTATACTAATAAAGATATTGGGAAGGAGACAGCTGTAATTGATTTTTTTTTTAAGATTGTTATGTTCCTTGAGTACAACATATGATCAAAACTTGTTTGTACTTATAATGGGATTCTTCTTCTCCTCCTGCTCTTAACCTGTTGAAGATTAGCTGAGTATACTCAGACAGGTGTCTATAATCTATGGCAAATGAGTGTTTAAAGCAAACTCAGCTTGTCCTCAATGGGTTTAAACTGAGAAATAGAGTATTGCTATGAGTATTCTTCTATGAGGCCCATCAATGATAGATTATGAAATAAGTGGAATGATGAAAGATAATGGCTACTTGACTGCATTTCCTCGAAATGGATGCTGGGAATACTGACTTTTTGATTGCTGCTTGTCTAGAATTGAGGGTGGAAATGGGATGTGAAAGTAGATCAGTCATTTTGGGGGGATTTTCCCCATCTAAAGCTCACTCTAAGATTTAATACCCCTTTATCAGAATACATTCTAGGACTTGTTCTGCAACAAAAACAAACAAATCAACAAATCACCACCCCTACCCCCCCCCCCCCATAAAAGAGATACACAAAATAGAAACAAAAACACAAACAACAAAACAAAGACATATAAAAGAAAATGAAAGAAAGCAAGGAAGAAATGTAAAGAAAGAGAAATAAAGAAGCCGCTGGACTGGCACTTTGATTTCTTGTGCATTATTTATTTTTATGAAATCAAATGTTTTACCCGCCGCTGCCGCTGATAATCATCTTTTATACTTTATTAGTTTCAGGGTTTCTTTATTCACATTGTGGTACATGCAATTACTTTGACAGTACTATAGAAAGCAGGTGATATGGTTAATTCTTGCTCGCCAATCTCATTCAACAATTTGTCAATTTTGCATACATGATACTTTGCTAAAAGGCACAACTGCATTCAAACCAATTGTGACCCTGCATCAACCCTGCATCACAAAACCAACAAAAAGTTGCCAAACATGGATTTTTAGTTAAAAAGGGTGTGTATAGTTCTGGTCGAGGTGTAGATTTGGCTTTTAACGTTTTGCAAGATATTCAGAAACCACTCTATGAGATGTCAAAGAGCATGCAGTTTTATGGGGTATCAAAAGTTTAGTCCATGAAAATCGGTTTGGAAATGGCTGAGATATCCAAAAACAAGGTGAAACAAAGAGATCCTAATAAAGTTGTGGCATGTCGCCTTTTATTATTAGCACTTTTTTGGATATCTCAGCCATTTGAAAACCAATTTTCATCAAATAAACGTTGAATCCTTCTTAAAATTACATGCTCTTTCACATTTCATAAGGCGCTTTTCATTATCTTACTTAGGAATGTTCAAAACATGAATCCCCACATCAACCAGTACTGTACAGTCCCTTTAAGGGCAGATTCTGAAAGAGCAGACTCTAAGCTTTAAAATGATATTACATAACTCAGTTCAGATCGCAACTCGTCAGGTGAATTATGTTTTGTGTGTAGAAAGTTTACTCCCAAGCAACAGCCTTGCTTGTGTTTTAACCCACTATAGATGAGTCCTAAGTATACTCGTGCAGGTGTGTATGGGAAATGTGTGTTGTAGCAATATCAGCCCATCCTCAACAGGTCAAAAAGCCTGATCAATCCTGTGTGAGGTTCAGAGTTCGTAAGTTACCCATGGGTACCTTCTGAACCCTGTGCAAAGTGGATGGATATTTTGGAATCTGGTAGAAGATGGGTTAATGAAATTGTGTAGGTAGAAAGTTTGAAGGTAGATGGCTGGTAAAAGAAATTATTATGTGTTATCTACAGTTACTTGGTCGACTGTGTATAAAGACATTTTGTTTTGTTTTTTCCTTCCATTCGAGCTCAATTTTTGTGGTCGTCGACCAGCTTCTATCATCTCAATTGTAATCCCACTGGCTGTTGTCATAAAGGTTGTGTGCCTACTGTGGAGATTGACTGTGTTGAACGTCTTCAAATTTGAGTACTGTAAAAGTGGAAATTTTCGCGGTGTTGAAATTTTCGCGCATTTCGCGCAACCAGAAACTAGCGCGAAAATAAAAACACGCGAATATTTTTGCTTGCCATACGTTCCTGTGCGTGATGTCTTGATTCCGCGGAATTAAAAACACGCGAAACTCTTCTGACCCGGCCTAGCGCGAAAAATTAGTCCCGCGAAAATATCCACTTTTACAGTATGTATGGATTGGCAATATTCATACCAATAGGTGGCAGCAGACAGTTCTTCTCAGTTGAAGTCATGTGGGATACAGGTGGATAATAAAGTGGGACTCACAATGAATGCAATAATACTGCAGACTTTTTCACCTGCTCAGAAATAATTTTGTACGATGACCGAAGCTGAGACTGAGGCTGATTACACCAGTAGAGGGCAGCAGACACATCCTTTGTCATCTTTATTATTATTTTTTATTTATTATTATTATTATTATTTTTACAGTTTGCATTATTTCATTAGGTCACATGGTTCTATTTGTCCATACAGGCTTGCGTCCTCCCCCCCCCCCCCCAAAAAAAAAAAGAAGAAGAAGAAATGATGAAAAAATAGATATCCAAAGTACTCATTAAAGTATATTGCAACCTGGTTTTGTATCAATTCTATTACTGAATTCAAAGAATTCTGTGTTTGAGTGCCCATGAGATAAAAGGCATTTTATTCTTGTTTTTTCTCAATTATAACTATTCTGAGGAAAATATTATCCTCCTCTAGGTTGGATAGATTTGAATGGCTTTCACCCTCATTTACTACAACAGCATAGTTACTCAAACTGGAACTCCAAGTAGTTTACCATTTTTGTCTTATACCGGTGTGATCACTTTAGCATAAAGTGCACTGGTTTTTTTTTTTTAGAAGCAAGATAGCTCGTATTTCTGGTGGTCTGATAAGATTGTGAATACTATTGTCAGTAGAGGGCAGCAGAGCACAATGTCATGCTGCAATGCCAGAAAATCACTTTCAAATCGTTCAGGAGTTGGCTGTTTACAATGATAGAGCTTCTGCTGAAAAAAATACAGTGGCATAACTAAACAAACAATTTAGCAAAGGATTTGCTTTCATTTTCCCAAGCTTGTTTTGGAGTGGAAAGAACAGTTTCAATTGAAATATATTCCATGGAGAGTTGTTGGTACATGTGACATTTTGATACCAAAACAAAGTTGTCTGATTCTCCACTTCTTTTGAGTTACTAGGCTGACTTGATTGAACCATGAATATTTGGAGACACATGTGGTATAAAGAAGCCAGCAATTAGAAGTAGAAAACACTTAGTAAATTTTGATATGAGGTAACAGCAAACAAATGAACAAACACACACACACACGCACACACATAAAAGATAATAAAACAGCTTTATTGCAAAGTAACTGAGCTAACTCTATCCATGATAAGTTAAGATATTTGTGATTAAAGCTGTTAGAAATGAAGGAAGTAATAAGAAAATACAGGATATTTCAATCATAACTTCTAGAATATCCCTTGTTATGTTACAAGTGAGATGTTCCTGGAAAAGTTTAATTTTGCTGTCTGATTCTGGACTTATTTTGAAATGTTTAAAAATGACACTTAGCCCACTTTTCAATAAAACTCTTCAATTTTATGTCACACTGTGACTATGTATAGAATATGACATCCTTTTATTTTTTTTTTTTTTTTGGGGGGGGGAGGGGGTTCATATCACCCTGTTTGGAATTTTTCAGCAATTATGCAATCATGTTTATGACTTTTTCATGGTTAATGTAATCATAGATGACATGATTATTTGAAGGGATTATAGTGAGAGATGTGGGTTTGCCATGTCACCCAACTTCTAGTTCATGCCCAAATAATCTATGGCCCCTTATAATAGCCTCATTACTGTTCAGTGTTTGTGTACGTTTCTGATTTAGTGTAATGTATCATTATGTATAGTGCCATCCTGTTCAGCATATTGTAGATCTGTTTTGTGATGCTAAAAATAGTCACCCTGTTATGACTGTGAATGTCTGATTTGATGGCTAGTAGCCGCGTTCACACGTACAAAATAGCGGGATGACGATCGCGATGCACATCCCGAGTTTTTTTGCGAGCGTCCACACGTACCAAATTAGCGGGATAGCGATCGCGATCGGTATCCCGCTAATTTGGCGAGCGTCCACACGTACCGAATTATCCCGCTAATTGCCGATAGAGACAACAGCACAGCCTGCAAACTGGGTCACACAGCGCCCTTCTCTATCACTGCCTGCGCGCACTTACCTTTGTAAGATGTGCGCATTGCATGATGGGATATAAAAACTCGAGATTCTAATCCCGACCGTTCACACGTACAGTGTACCAGCGCGGGGCCAATTATCCCGCTAATTGATGAACCAGCGCAAGATTTCTTGGGATTAGCATCGCGATGCTTATCCCGCTAATTTTCGGGTTTTTTCTGTCCACACGTGCAAAAAACTCGGGATGACGATCGCGATGCAAATCTCGAGATTTGTATCCCGCTAATTGGTGTACGTGTGAACCTGGCTGATGTGTCACAAAGTAGAGACACAAAGTAGTGATTGTCTATTCAATCAATATCCTACATTCTTTCCTTTGTGTTGCTGTTCTCAGAAATCTATGTATAAAGCTTTAACAAATAGACAGGCAGGATGGCATTTGCACGATATGCTAACAGACATTCTTACTGTGTTCGTTTCAGCGGAAGTTCGAGACAACTCTACCTCTGGCCTCCAACACTCCCGATAATCTTATAGAATCGCAGGAATATACTAGGCTCTTGGGTTTGGATCTGTTATGCTGGGCATGCATAGAACCAGGTCTGGAATAGTTTGAGTTATCATACACAAGGCCAGCAAATCTGCTTCTTCTTCCTCTTCATAAGTTTTTGATTGGGAAGGGCGAGGTGCGTGAGAGGTGGAATCAGAGTTAAAATGGTGGAGACGGATACTCACAAGATGGATACCCTCCAGGAACCTCCGGCTTATGTTCCCATGAGGTGAGTCAAACCAGAACCAGTAAATTTATGCCCCAGTCACATAGACATCCCTGATCACCCTGGACCACCCCAGATCTGATCCAGGGTGATCTGAGGAGAGATCCGTGTTGAAGCCTTGGACATCCTTGGGCATCCATATATGTCCGTGTAGATCCGGGGACATCTGGGAGGCCAACACGACAACTTTTGGAGGTCAAAAACATCCGGCATCATCCGGGGATTGCCGTGTAATTGGCAGAGCTATCCGGGATGGTCCATGTGGCTGCCGTGTTGCTGCCGTGTTGATCCATGTAGATGCGGTGTTTGTCCGTGTAGACGCCGCGCTCTTCTGGCCTCATCCGCGTAGGTGCCGTGTTGATACCGTGTGTATAGTCATACCAACGCTCGTCGACACTCCATCGAGGTCAAAACTATCCCGGATCTCCCCGGATCTCCCTGGATCACCGTGTAGATCCTTGAGCATCTGTGGTATGTGACTTGGGCATTAAAGGGACGGTACAGTATTGGTGGAGATGAGAATTGGGCTTTTAACTTTATGTGAGATAACAAGAAAACACTTATGATATAGTACAGAACATGCCATTTTAAAAGGAATTCAAAGTTTATTTCATGGAAATCGGGTTTGGAATGACTGAAACATCCAAAAACAAAGTAAAACAAAGCGATCGTAACAAAGTGTGGGTCCCACACTTTATCAGAATCGCTCTTTTTTGGATATCTCAGCCATTTCAAAACCAATTTTAATCAAATAAACGTTCAATTCCTCATAGAATTACGTGTTCTTTCATATTTCATAAGAGGTTTCTCATTATCTAATCAAGAAATGTTAGAAACTTGAAATCAGGTCTCGACCAAAACTATACGTTCCCTTTAACACTTTGTGGGCTTTGAGTGCTGATCGGTACAGAAAACCTCACAGGACTGTGCACTCTGCTTAAAGTCTCTTGCACAGAAGGGGTTAAAGAGCACATGAATCTGCCCACCAAGATCACGGGTCTCTAACACCACAGAACTGTATGTGCACGCATCATTTCAACAAATCCTGGATATACATCATGAATAATTAAGTCCAGATCTCTACCAGAGATTAATCACTTGATCCTTTTATCCTTTTACCACTATGAACCTTTCCTGGAATTTTATCAAAACTCTTTTATATCTTTCAAAGTGTTGCTGGCAGAGAAAATGACAAGAACAGCAGACATCAGAAGAAAAAAAAAAATTTGTGGAGGGGAATGTAACATTTCAAAGAGTGCGTAACAATTTTTTAATGGAAAAGGATCAAATAAATGTTGGCATAAGAACTGTCTTGTTGTTGAGATGCCAGTTTGTCCTGTTTTACTGAGATACACTGTACTTTCTGTGTTACACACTAGCCCCTGATTACTATATCTGAGCTGAAAACTTTCGTGGCTTTGCATTATACTCTTTACTTTTCAAATCAATTAATATAGTGTTACTAAAAAGTATAAGAGAAGTTTGCATCTAACCATTTCAGCCTGGAATGAATGTTTTTGTTCAAGGCTCATTAATAATAGTGATAATACTAATAATAAAATCTAAAATGTAATAAGAATTTGAAACTAGATTCCCATCAAACAGTTATTTCAAAACTAGTCATTCCTCCAGATCATTGAGCATTTGTTGACTTTTTTCTTCACTGCTGCTTGACTAGTGGACCCAGACAGTCTTTCTTTCAGTCCCATCCATTTATCTTCAAGTGGGTCATTGATCCAGACACTTACCTCATAAGGCAGTACCTCCAAGCCTCTCATAATCCCAAGTCAATAATGGTGAGAAACTATCCAGGTATTGATTTTAGCTATTTCGCCTCACTTAGAAAGTTTAGTCTTGTATATCATCAGAAGCAGTGAGCTAAGTTATTTTTTTGTACTTGAATTAGACATTAACAAATAAATTCACATTGATTTTAAATATGTAAGCGGTTCTCTTATAATTTGCAACATGTCAACAAAAATGAATCCTTCCAGAGCCTGATTTCACTATGAAATTACCAGAAGAAGTAATTTGGGACCAAAAGAAGATGTAGCTTGGAGGTTTCATTATTTTTTGGTCTGGTTCTCAGACTAACTTCGTAATACAAGTCTTCCATGCTTGGATAAGTCTGGCCCAAATACAGATCAATTTTTCTCCAACCATGCTGTCAGGCTGGTCTCACTTCCCCTTTCTTTCATCACGTCTGAATAAAAGAAACAGAAGAATATACATCGTTAGACACGTGCATGGGCCATCATAGCAACTACTGTGCTAGTAGTGTTGAATATAGGATGTGCTTAAATTAGCAATTTCATGTGATCAGTTCAACTGGCTTTATAATGACTGTACTCAGTGCCTTTGTCAAGTACTACATCTTGTGAGTGAAACTGTCTGGACTCACTGAAAACTGATAGCATCAAAACCTGAAAGACAAACCATTTTGTGGAGTCCGATTACATGGATGCGACCTACGTGTGGTATAGGAAAAATATGCTATAGGATTAAACGTCAGGAGGTGCTTAATTCTCTGAACATACAAGGATAAGCTTAGGAACCAGAAATGCAGGAATCTTCCTCCAGAATGTCCAAGTGTAAGCGACAAGAACACCGCTGGTGAGCAACTTTTAGCACTGTTCACTTCTAATTGATCAAGATGTCATGTATTTTAAAATGACACGCTGTGAGTACATGTAGCACTTGAGTTCATGTTCATTATATTCTGTTTCAACAGTCATAAAATGTTATAAAGTACCAACTCATGTGCGCAGTGAATCGCACTTGAGGATGTTCATGTTCTCATTCTCTTTTAAAGGGAGGGTATAGTTTTGGTTGAGACGGGGCTTCAGGTTTTTATTTATTTATTTTTTTTGTGAGATGATGAGAAACCTCTTGTGAAGTACGTATTATAGAGCATACAGTTCTAAGAGGAATTACAAAATGATTTGAGTAAAATTGGTTTTGAAATGGCTGCGATATATCCTAAAGCAGAGGTTCTAATAAAAGGTGGGACCCACCTATTATTAGGACCTCTTTGTTTTATTTTGTTTTTTGATATCTCAACCATTTCCAAACTGCATGATTTTCATGAGTTAAACTTTGAATTCTTCTTAGAATTGTATGCTCTGTAATATTATTATTACTGTTATTTATTGCTGTTATATCAAGTAATAGAAGTAGTAGCAGTAAAAACATTATCGTGAAAGTGATTATCACTCCTGCTACAACCAGTCTGTTCAGCTAATCCAAACCCACCAAGTCTCCCGATCCCACAGAAGGCCCCCTGAAATTATCAATTACAACTCATAATAAAAAAAATAAAAAAAGTCTCTATGATTCACGAATCAATTTTGCTAATTGAAATGTGTATAATGTAAGTATATCCCTGATTGCATTTCAAAATCTGAAAGCTGTCTAAGTTGTTGGCAGCCCTGATATCCAATTAAGACTATACTTGAAGGTGGCCTTCAAAATAATGTAGTTTGCAAAGTGGGGGAGGTTAAGGGTACAGTAACAATTGCCATACACACAAACACTCACATACACATACACAACGATAATGATGCACAAACCAAAGATGACATCTTAACAATGGTGGCAGTATTGAAACAGCTTAAAGCTCGCTCTCAGCGTTTACAGAGAGAGAAAACAGAACGGAACTAAAAATGAGATAGGCCTACATGCCAATATCACACAAACAAAGTACATTTTGGCCAGGGTCCAGGGTTAGCTCATGGTCTTTTGCATGTGATTTGACACTATTGCGAAGGCCTTATTTGCATAAAGTTTCACTCATGAAGGCCATTATTTCATGAAAATACCCTTAGATCTTATCATGATTATAATCCACTATGATATTTAAAATCAGAATTCTCTGTGCCATTAGATCTCACAGTGTATGGAGGAGGGAGAGGGGTAGTTACTGCACTTGTGTGTCAGAATGACCCTGTAAATCCATTTCCAGCAAGGTTGCAAGCACATCATCTGCATCCTGCACGAACATGCAAGTGGGAAATGGCCGGTATATACAGACAGAACTCATGTTGCCATACATTTACATATCATTTGACCCAACTCCACAAAACAAGCTGTAGGAGTTAAAGGTCCTGTTTACCTTTGGGAACAGTGATTTAAAAAAAAAAAAAAATCACGATATGACATTTAATGCATAAGGCCGATGTGTAAATCTGTCGTACCACAAAATATCCCATCATATAAAATTTTTTAGATAAAGCCTAAAATATAAGGAGATATCTGTATTTTTCTCAATAAATCGTAACTGTTTTAGACTGGATACATTGTTATTATAACTATTGTTCACATTTTGTATATTTAACAGTACTTAACATCAATTTTACAGATTCAGATCTTTACAATGGTAGTTTCTATCCCTAAATTCCTATTGTAGAACTATTTTAAAGCACTAATGCTGGGTTTTTGTTTCATGTGCAAATGGTAAATTATGCCTTTAAGTTTCTAGTGGGTGTAAAAAGAAGTATGCATTTCTGGTCGACTTCAGTGATTTGAGCATCGTCAGTGTTTTGTGATGGAGGTATCTATTTGCAATCTAAATTCAAAGTTTGGAAGCACAAAATGATGTTTTTTGTCTGTTTTTTTTTTTTCTTGAAGGGCACTTGATATATATGTTCAATTCTTGACATTGATACATAGAATAATTCAAAATAAACAGGTTTTACACTTCATCAAATGTTAGCTCATTTACTGTTTAATCATTTGAAAGAATTTGAAAAGTTTCATGTGTTTTCGTCAAATCAATAATAATGTTATTTGTCACATCCACATATTAAAAAAAAAAAGATGGCTGCAGTATCAATGTCATCAGTCAGTGAATGTCCTAAAAACAAACTAAGACATGTTTTAGTTGATGGCTTTCTTTCAGGCACCGCGGAATGTTGTTTGGGGGGGGGGGCCCTGTGGTCCATCAAGGGGTCAACATCACCCCCCCCCCCTTTCCTGAGCCCATGTTTTGCAGCTACATTGTATACAACCCCCTCCCCCCACACACACACCATGAAAAGAAAAAAAAGATATATAATTGTAATGAAAGGTGAATTAAATGAATCTAATTAATAAGTATTATATTGTGAAAATATATTAAACTCTCACATTGCTTAATTTTCTTTTAAATCTAATTTTGACTGATACCTCATGCATCTCTGATTGTTTGAATTTTACTGCATACGCAGTGTTGAATTGCACTGTAATGACAGATTACCACAGACATTTCCAGGGCTGTAGACATGTAAAAAGGAAGTACATGTTAGTTTTCTGGGTGCTGCTGTCCAAGTCATGAAAGTGTCAGTAAACACACATGACTTCCTGTCTATAATCCACCCAACAAGAGAGCATGAGATATGATTGAATCTTCATTTGTGACCATCCAGCTCAAAACCCACAAAAAGTAGGACAAAATAATTGTCCACTTTTCTACATTATTTAATAGAGTAAAGTCTAAGCTTTAAGATTATATTGTATACAGTATTGTATATAACTTGTTTCTTAATTAGACCATCCTAAGTCATTCATAAAGTAATTGAAACAAAGAAGAAAGAATTAGGAGGCCTGCACAGTTTCATAGAAAGGAAGAAAAGATTATTCGAAGATAAGGGTCAATCATGCATGCTACAATTGTATTCAGAGGTATCAATGAAAGAAAAAGTATGGTTCAGATAAGACAGCTAATATCTTGATTTCAGTTTTGTTTTTAAAGGGTGTGTACAGTTCTGGTCGAGGTGAAGATTTAGCTTTTAACATTTTGTGAGATATTCAGAAACCACTCTATGAGATGTCAAAGAGCATGCAGTTCTAAGGGGTATCAAAAGTTTATTCGATGAAAATCGGTTTTGAAATGGCTGAGATATCCAAAAACAAGGTGAAACAAAGAGATACTAATAAAGTTGGGGCATGTCGCCTTTTATTATTTGCACTTTTTGGAATATCTCAGCCATTTGAAAACCAATTTTCATCAAATAAACGTTGAACCCTTCTTAAAATTACATGCTCTTTCATATATCATAAGAGGCTTTTCAGTATCTCACTTAGGAATGTTCAAAACATGAATCCCTACCTCAACCAGTACTGTACAGTGCCTTTAAACACTGCCAAATTTAGACTGTATATAGGCAGACAAAAGATAATTCCCTCAGGTATTAAAGACCAGCTTTGTACATTTGAGTTGGTCAACCCAAATGGCCTATTTTGGTCCATGACATAGAATCCTTTTTCTGCAGCTTTGGGGTAGGGAGGGGTTTGATCTGGGTGGTCACATTTTAATGGAAACTCTACCCTGTTTCCAAGTTTGCTCTTAACTGAGTGAAATCTCACAAAATGGGAGGGTAGATATTTCATTTAAGTCAGGTGACAAAACAGTAAAAGTTGCCAAAAATGACAATGTCACATTTCATATTTTAACCAAATCATATTTAAATCAAATTTTACAACTACATGTACATGTATGTCACAAATTTTGTTGGCACAAGAATATCCTAGGATGTCATACTTGACAATGATTACTAATTCTCACTCTCCACTCCAACAGCAGGGTTACTGAATATTCATGATTCTCTCAGTCCACTTCCTGAACCACGACCTCCCTGAAACCCTATTGGCTTCTTGAAGGGTAGAGGGTCATGCATATTCATGGTTCTGCTGAATATGCATGAATCTCTCCACTTCCTTTACCATGACCTCCTGTGAACCCTTGACTTCCTGAAGTGAAAACTTCCCCATTGGTCTTTGTTTGGTGAATTCAAGGATGCAATAATGGGGAAGAAGAATGTTGTACAGTACTTTAATGTCCGGAAAAAAAAATTACAATCAGATTTTTGCATTGATAGCATTCAATATGATTAAACTGTCTAAATGCTGTTTCAGGGTCTAAAGATATAGCATCGATCTTACCTATATTTTGCAGAAAATCCCATTCAGTTTGGTGAAGTGGTCAGAGAGAAATGTGAATTGTTGTGAAGCATGTCGTGGATGTGATTCTTCCAAGTTTAGCACTTGTATGCTCTTGGAACTGCATATTAAGTGTGAACACAATGGACAGAACTTGGAGGGAAGGGATTCCTGACATGCTCTACAAAAATCCTCATTTCTCTTTGACCACTGAAGCAAATTGAATGGGGTTTTCTGCAAGACATAGGTAATAAGTTATAGTTTCATACCCTGAAATTGTATTTGGATTGATTTACTATTTTTAAAGATATCATTGCGGAGGGTCCTGTTGTAATTTTTTTTTTTTTTTTTTTTTTTGGGGGGGGGGGGGACATACGGTATTGTTTTTCTTGCTCACTATGCTAATGGTGTATTAAATCAACGCTGCACACTGGCACCGGTCGGACAGTCCCTAACCAGTAAATATCACTGCCGGACCAGTAACTTTTCAGGAATGGACCAGTAAAAAATAGAAAACCTGGGTACCTGCTGGTCAGTCAGACAGGTCGGACCAGTAAAAAAAATTTGGTTAGTGTGCAGCCCTGATTAAATCTTATAATCTCTTATCTTCACTGGGATATATCTCACATGTGCATTATGAGTCCTCAACATAAATAGTGTATTTTCATAATCACTTTTCATTTTTTTTACTCCAGTGTTTGAACATTAAAGCATGATGCCTCAGTAGAGGTCATGTGAAGTTAAAAGCACTGTCCCAGTTCTTTTTTTTTTCAGTTTGAAAAGTTCAATTTATTCTCTCTAAATGGACACAATATATCTATGTGCTAAGTTTTTACCTTGTAGGAGTTTAGATTAAACATTTTATAGAAAAAGAAAAGCATTATGTTTAATTTTTCTATGTGGTTAGGATTAATATTGCTGTTTTATGAAGACAAGTCATGCACATTTCAGAACACTCTTCTATATTTTCTCTTATCTGATTTCTATTACCTCAGTAAATGTCATTGTAGGCTTTACTTCTCTCTCTATATTTTTTTTTTCAAAATTTAACTTGATAGTGGGATTTTCCCTTTATGACTGTGAGTCCAAAGGTAGTATTCTGTAACACACAAAGCTTTGTATGTTCTGACACAATAGCCACACACTGGCAAAACTACAAGAAGTTTGCCTGTCCATTCACACTGGTGGCCAGACTTCTGGAAGTTTTCATTCCCTATAAGTTCTTGAAGTTTTTTGTCAGTGGCACACATATGTATGCAATGAAGAAAAAAGTTTGCACTGTCTGACAGCTTTGGAAGCACAAAATTGGACTGGTCGTGTAAGAAACTTTGTGAGGCTTCAGCTACATGCATGCAGAGAAGATTTGTGAGGGTTCAGGAAATTTCCCAGTTTTAGTGAGAAGTTTTGCAAGACATTTTCTGAAAGTTTGCAGTCACACTTCTATCAAAACTTTAAGAACATACACTTTGAGAAATTTTGCCAGTGTGACCACTGCTACAGATTACTCTGGTCCTGATGTTTGCAGTACTTGAAAGGGGCTAACTTTGTTGTGCTGCTTCCATTGTAAGTTCTTCCTGTTGCTATGTGTCGTCTCAGCTTTTTTCTCTTTTCCCTTTTTTGTTATGTTTTGTTTCATTTATGCAATGTGTTTTGTGTCACACTGTACATCCACGTGTCTCTCACACCAGCATTCTATACCTTTGTCCTTCGTGGAGCAGTTTCAGTCAACGGTGGCATTTTAGATCGTTGTGAAATTTGATTCATCATTTCATTGTTGTGATTCACTGAGGTGTGACTTCTGCTTATTGGAGGCTCCGCAAAGATTTGGAGAACTTTGGAATTTGGAGGAGAAAAAAAAAAAAGAAGCATATATTATGTTCCTTTAAAGTTTGAATCATCAATTGTTCATTTTTGCTGTCTGGCTTCTCTGTGTGGTACAGTCATAGTTCCCAGACAAAGAATACAATGTGAACAGACTCTTGGCCGGGAACTTGATGTGTGTTCCTCTTCTGAATGCACTCATTGGTCCTTGCATGTGATAGCATGGCATATCTGAGCACTCTCTTTTTAAGAGTCATATCCTGGTTTTGTTTCCTTTTCTTAACCCCCCCCCCTTTCCTTTCCAACTCGATCGACTCATTGTAGATGACCTTTGCTATTAGGAATGAGTGGGGACGGATACCAGATCCTTGTATCATCACTGATGACTGTTGTCCCAATGTGACTGTGCAAAACTGTATCACTTAATTGGCTATAGACATGCAGTTATATCAGAAAGAGACACTGAAGTAGAAACCTGCTCGCGGTTCTTGTTAAGGGAGGAAGCTAGTCAATACCCACCCATATGTGGATATTGTATGGATATACAGTTTTGTGTAGCTTGAAGATCAGTGCGCAGGGCCTAGTGTGAAAGTGTAAGTGCTCGTATGTGATAATTAACAGTATCTCATGAGAGAACAATAAACGCATTATGTACCGAGAGGAAGCAAAGATCTCCTGTCGTTCGAGCTAATTGACCCTTGGTGGAGACGGTTGCCATAGTGATATCCAGGATCCGCTGTGAAAGGAAAAGTGTCTGGAGACTAGCATCACTTCTGCAAAGGAGTTTACATATTACAACAATGGAAATGTGAGTATCAAGTACTTTTCAAACATGGCATTCATGAATTAAAGAATAATCATATCAAAGAAATGTGATTGCTGGCATTAAAGCATCTACTCATTGCCAAGAAATATGATAATTGTTTTTTTTTATTTTGAACTGGAGATAGATTAAAGGAGCAGTCACTCACAAGATAGACTTGTTTGGAAATTACAGGGGTAGCTGTACATCTAAAGTAAAAGGAATGAGTGACAACTTGGGCAAAATTGAGGAAAGATTATGCATAAGTTTCTCATGTGATTTACGAATACCTGATTATGATATGATACAAGCTGTATATCAAAGCTTCATATACCACTGGTATTTGGAAACTATTCTGTTTTTCAAAGCCATGTTACTTCTCGTAAAGTAGGGTTTTATGTAGAGATGCAGTACAGCAAAAGTTGACAAGAAATTTGCAAGCTTTATTGTCATGATGAAAAACTTTTGACAAAGCTTTGATGCTTTCGATGTACTGGGGCATATCTTGCAATTTTGCAATCAGTATTTTTCTGCATTTGGCAAGCTGTCAACTAAGTGGGACATTATAGGCTATGGGTGGTATTCTGAAAATCTTCCTAAGTTTCTTCTTAAGTCAGAAAGTTAGGAAGTGCCCAGGAAAGACAGAATTGGTATTCTGAAATTTCTTCCTAGGAACTTCTTCATGCAAATTAGGCCGTCCTTATCCTCACCCACGTCCTCCCTTAAAGCCAATACAAAATGTTGTATCATAAGGAACCAACCAATTACAATGATCGCATGTTATTGTAACGTAGGGTTAAATACACGTGTGTGCGGCATGTCCCCATTCTCATGCCCATTTCGCGCATCAAAATACATGTGCGCAGTGAATGACAAGCGCCTATCACAATGTTTTGCAGCTTGCTTTAACAATGTGCTATGTACATAGGGCCTAATTTGTTTTGCCGCACATTCATACCAGCTTTAGTCATTGGAGTGGAATTCAGTCTGCATACATTAATGGCTTATAATTGCTAGGTCAGGTAAACCTTTATATTTAGGTTTGCATTGAGCTTTGGTGTACTGTGGGGGTGGGGGGGGGGGGCATAAATCTCAGCAATGGAAGTGCCATGCCAGATGTGTCTGGTGTGCCAATACAATTGAACGCATTGATATGTTGAATGATTTGTGGTACACTGTAGGCCTATACACAGCATAGGATGAATCATCCGGGGCATGCTGGTATAGATATACCAGTTTCTAAGCGATGATCCATCCAGCAAAGGTCCTGAAACACTTTTTCCCTCAAATCCCCTTTCCTCCCCTCAGTTTGTACGTCCCCTTATAAACCTGTTTCCTTTTCAAACCTGTTACCCTTATCTCCCTCTTACCCTTCCCTTATACAAATCTGTGAAGCATGCCTCGCAAGCTTGCCGCAAGCTTGCCGCAAGCTTGCGGATTTGCTTGCCGCAAGCTTGCAGGCCAGATCTTGGCAAGCTTGCGGCAAGCTTGCGGCAAGCTTGCAGGGTTCCAAATATTTAAATGAGCTGCCGAAAATTTGCATACTAGCTTGCTGCAACCTTACAGGGCTAGCTCACATACCTGCAAGCTTGCACAAAGTTTTAGCTTGCCGCAAGCTTGCTGGCCAGCTCACTGCAAGCTTGCGGGCCAGCCTGTGGCAAGCTTGCGGCAAGCTTGCAGCAAGCTTGCGGGCCAGCCTGTGGCAGGCTTGCGGCAAGCTTGCAGGAAGCTTGCAGGGTTCCAAATATTTAAATGAGCTGCCGCAAATTTGCATACCAGCTTGCTACAACCTTGCAGGGCTAGTTCACATACCTGCAAGCTTGCACAAAGTTTTTAGGTTGCCGCAAGCTTGCTGGCCAGCTCGCTGCAAGCTTGCGGGCCAGTTTGTGGTAAGCTTGCGGCAAGCTTGCAGAGTTCCAAATGTTCAAATGAGCAGCCGCAACCTAACATGCTAGCTTGCTGCAACCTTGCAGGGCTAGCTGACCTGCAAGCTGGCACAAAGTTTGAAACCTTTGCATATTAACTTGCCGCAACCTTGCAGGGCTACTGGTAGCTGACCTGCAAAATTGCAGCATTGTGTATTGACTTCTGGCAACCTTGCAGGGCTAGCTGACCTGCAAGCTTGCAGGGAGTTTGCAACCTTGTGTGCTATGCCACCAGTTCGCGGAATGCTTGCTGCTAAGCTTGTCGCAAGCCTTTGCAAGCTTAGTTTTTTAAAGAAATTAAGAAATTTGATTACTATAGAGCACCCGCACAGGAGACCCGTTCGAGCACTTGAAGAGTTTGTTCGCAAAAACCGATAAGTCCATTTTTGAAGATTTTGAAGTACGGTTTCTGTTATAAAGTACAAATTATACCTTTAAAATGATATATTGGTCCTTACGTATAAAGGTACATTTTTGAAGTTATGGTCAAAAGAAGCAAAAATTTTCTTATTATTCTCTTTATTTTTCTTGACCTTTAATCGCAAATATCTCCATTTGGTAAATATGGACTTATCGGTTTTTGCGAACAAACTCTTCTCATATCCCCTGAACCAATCTCCCACCCCCCATCTGGATTACTTCAGGCCAGAATGTTGTATAATATGGCAACTGTCGCAGGATACAATAAAATCTGACGAGAAATGAGGCTGGTATATAGCACATACAAGGAATATGACATGTCATCCTATAAAAGTTTGAACAATGAGAGCACTGGCAATGAACATTTTTGTTACCTAGAATAACTCCCCATAAACCTCAATAGCAAGTTTGAACAAAATTCAACAAGAAATGTGGCTGATAGAGCATGCACAAGAAATGTGACTGGCATCTAAGTTGGAGCACTGAGGGCACCACCACCACAAGCTGTTGTGTCCTACATGTACATGTAGAATGACCATTTGTTCACCGATCCTTAGCAAGTCTGAATAATTAAATCCCATAAGAATTGAGGTTACATGTAGCATACAGCACATACAAGAAATATGACATATCCTTAAAAGTTGGAACAATGAGGATGCTGTCAATGAAAACTTTTGTTACCGGTACCTACATGTAGAATAACCCCCCACAAAACCTCCATAGCAAGCCTTAATAAAATCCGACAAGAAATGTCGCTTCTAAATAGCTTTAATACGAATAGAGCATATATACAAGATATGTGACATGGCCTCCAAGAACACTGAAGGCGCTGTCAACACAAACTGTTATGTGTCCTTCATGTACAATGTAGATTGACCACCCGCACCTCCTTTAAAATAGCAAGTCTGAGTAAAATCCAGTGAGTAACGATCAACTCATTGCATTAAGCATTTTTGCAAATTTTGACATGGTCAGTCTATTAATCTCTGATACGGTAATGACAATCATCTACTTCACCAGGTTTGCGTGTATGTCATCGACATCGGTGTTTTATTAGACGTGTCCTCACATCGTGAGTTTTACATGACGATCCCCATAGGCGATCTCCCCATAATGTAGGTGATCACATTACACACCTGCCACAAGGTGGCGCTATGTCACTTTCATGACTAGCTGTACCAAATCATAATGTTAAGACGCGGGAAATTAAACTGCAGCAGACACACCATGAATGTGCAGTGAACGGGTCTCTTTATTCGTCACTGTCGAGGAACAGCCTCTGTCAACAAGCAAACAAAAAGCATTACAAAAGCAAGGTGCAACATTTGTCAAATTTGATCGGTGTGAGATGAACACATCTCTCTCCATCTAAACACAAGAAAAGGTTATGATCAAAACCATCCAATCTAGTCAGTGTAACAACATTCAAAAAAAGATGTGTTTCAAATCATTCACTAATCTCCCTTAAAGCAATCAGAACTCGCTTTACAAAGAAGGAAACCATGTAGTTCTCCGTATCTACACACAGTATTGGCCTACATTACACCTTTATATGTACTCAAAGTAACACCTCCTATATCTAATAGCCCTCAGGACTACTACTTCCAGTAATACCTGTGATTTGCATCACGGAATACCAATCATGATAAATGGCATACATTCTGTACTGTACCAAGCAACTATCCCCTGCATACTTTGCTGCAGTATGATGCATTAATTGCTACTTCGTCTCTACTTCTTTCACACAAGAACCAGTACAAGCAATTCACATTCCAAAAAATAAGGAAACAAGTGCACAGACAACCATGCATTTAGTCATATACACTCCCCTAACAAATGAGAGATCTAACACCATTTCTAACGACACATAGCTGACTGACATGAGCAGTATATACGGTAATGGCATATTATGCAACCGAACAATTAACCATCTGGCCCCTTTGGCATACGGGCTGAGCTTAGAGTGCTATTAAAATGACTTTATAACATTATATCTTGTGTCATATCCATCCAGTGAGTGCTAGCTCAAACCATTTGTGCATCACTATGAACACAATCGTCCCAATTTATACACAATGACTGACATCAGTGTACATTCATCTCAGTGTCACTCACCAGTCCTGCATGTACCTCTCAGCATTTACTTAGCACCATGCCGATCCCTGCCACAGAGCAACTTGTCGCGTTACAAATGGACAACTGGCCCTAGAAATATGAGGTATAAATATACTAAATGCTAATGTGCACAAACCATGCCAGTACTCATTGAACTTATCCTCATTCACTTAGTGAGTTTGGTAACATAGCATTAAGAATGCAAAAGGCTATCTACATCATGAAGACAATGTGTGTTCAACTAACACTTCTGCTGCCATTCAAATAAGTTGATGTGCACATCATAACTTCACAGTTTGTACATCTCAGACCACATGCTCACAACTCTGTGCAAACACAGAGCACCTGACCTTGTAAGTGACCTTGAACTAAATCAGAACTATCCCTACAAGTACAAGTACAACTATTAAAGCAAAGGAAATGTGTAATAAACTGTATACTCTGAGATTCATTCTCACATCAACCTTGGAACCAAGTTAAGTGATTTCTACTATCCTCTTTTATCTACAGGATATACCTCTAACAGTATTAACAACAAGTCTATTGATCAGAACTGATTTCACAATATGTGATTGATTACTGTGCTTCAAGTATGCAGCATATCACTTTCCATGCTTACTACACAGCTTAGTGTACCAGATCTAGTACAATACAAGAACTCTTGGGCAGCCAAGTTACATCAACACAGATTGTAGACTTAAGGGTGTATCCCCCGTATGTCACAAGAGATGAAAAGTTACTAGATAAATCTATGATACTCACATTCACTGGTGAGGGATTTTAACCTGTGAAATCTGCCTTTAGACACCACATAAGGTCGCTCAAATGCAGTCTTTGTCTCAAGAAAGTCTTGAACACCTGGTCATTGCATTGTTCCACACAACCAGTTGTTCTTGGGTGTGCAGTGTGTGTCTTGAAACAGTGCATTCACAATACATACACACATTTATCTGTGTCCCCAACTCTCTGAGGCCAACGCCAAGTTCATGTAACAATGTCAAGGAAAAAAACAAAGTGTTAGTCTACGATACTAGACCCCAGTATCTTGTCAACTTTACACCACTACAGACTTCCCCGCGATTATCACCAACCCACCGGGTAGCGATAATCCTTGAACAACCATGAACATTAGTCTATGGCACTGAGTGCCCGTCAGTTTACAGACACCTAATCAAATCTGTCTTAGGCGAAACTACGGAGGTTTCTTTACGGCCGAAACAGGGGTGTGAAAAGGATTGCTGTGCATCCCTTTGGTCTTCCGCTCGGATCTTCGCAGACCACTCGATGTAAGATCTCCGGTCTCAGTCTCAGCCCTGTGGTGACCATCAATGAAAATCCAGTATGGAGGTCTTTCCTCATCCTCACTGTCAGGTTCACCCTGATGGTCATTATTGCCTTCATCCTGCTGTTCAGGCAGTGTGGGACATTCATCACCAGCATCATCAAGAAGCTCTGGTAACTCTTGCCCGCGTGGATCCGGTACGAGCAACTTCCGATTGACATTCTTCTCAGGACCCCCCATGAGTGGGCGAACAGTGTACACATCCTTAGCTTCATTCCTCGCCGTCACCACATATGGGATACGGTAATACCTATCTGCCAACTTATGCCTACCATCAAAGGCACATCGCTTCAGTAGCACTCTGCGTCCAATCTCCAGTGGAGTGCTCATTGGTAGGGCATCATGTCTCTCCTTCTCTGTACGTTGGGCTTGCTCAATGCGCCTCCTTGCATACTCATTGGCCCGTCTCATGGACTCTGCCTGGTCTGCCACAAAGTCTTCGCTCCACTGTGTGTCAACATTGGAGAGGAGCTGGTCTAGAGGTGTGTATGGCTCCCTCCCGAACATAAGGCGGTAAGGTGACAGGCCTGTCACGCAGTGAGGGGTACAATTGTAGAGGAACACCAACTGACTGATCAGGTCAGGCCACTTCCTTCGGTCTCCTGGGGACAGGGATCTGATCATGGCACACAATGTCCTATTAAACCTTTCGGTCTGGCCATTCCCTTCCGGGTGATAAGGAGAGGTCCTTGACTTGTCAACACCATACATCTGACAGAGCTCTCTAATCACTGCACTTTCAAAATTCTTGCCCTGGTCGGAGTGGATCCTTAGTGGTGTACCAAAGCGGGAAAACCAGGCATCATGTAAGGCGTGCGCAACTACTGTTGCTGTCTGGTTCCGACACGGAACAGCTTGTGCGAACTTTGTGAAGCAGTCTGTCATGACTAGCACATCCTCGTACCCTCCCCTTCCTTTGTCTAGCTTTAGGTAGTCAATGGCTAGCAGCTCCATTGGCTTGAAAGCTACGAGATGTCTCCTTTGGGTACGTATGGTTGGAGTCGGAGCCTTGCCCACAACACAAGTGAAGCACTGTTTGACATGCGACTTGACAGCTTGATGTAGACCTGGCCAGAAACACCTAGTTCTGAGGACACCTACGGTTCTACTCACTCCTTGATGTCCCCATTGGTTGTGAGCGAGATCTAACATCTTCTCTCGGAGGCAGCTTGGGATCAAGAGCTGACGGCATGGCCCAATCTCTGGATCTGACACCTGTCGATAGAGCACCCCATTATGTTCCACTAGCTTGGGAAACTGCTTGAACCATGCCTTGGTCTCTGGTGAAGTAGATGCACTCTCATCTCCTGGGTTGCGTCCAGTGTCCCAGCACTTCCACACCTCACCTAGGTACTGGTCCTCACGTTGCATCGTAGCTAGCTGTGAAGGAGTGTACGATGGGAACACTGCCGGGCAAGGGGTCTGGACTTCAGAATCCAAGTCTGGAGGTGAATCTCCAGTTTGCAGTGAGGCTGGCAGGACACTACTGTTTGTTACAGTACCTATCATGGCCTTCACTTCATCGTCATTTGCTGGGCAGCGACTGAGGGCATCAGCACATACGTTCAGACGTCCAGGCTTGTATCGAATCTCCAGATTGAAAGGTGCCAACTGGGCTGCCCAACGCTGCTCCGTCGCTCCTAACTGGGCAGTCTGGAGGTGCACTAGTGGATTATTATCGGTGAGCACAATACATCGCGAGTACTGGAGATAACCCCTGAACTTTTCAGTCACGGCCCACTTAAGGGCTAAGAGTTCGATCTTAAAGCTCGAAAAGTCTGGGTACCTACACTCTGCTCCACGCAACCCTCGGCTAGCGAACGCTATGGGATGGAGGTTGCCATCGTCATCAGTTTGGGAGAGGCAGGCCCCCAGTCCTCTCAGTGACGCATCCACTTCAAGGTAAAACTCCTGGTCAAACCGTGGATAGGATAACACAGGCGATGAGGTCAGTAACTCCTTGAGCCTGCAGAACGACGTGTCTGCCTCAGGGCTCCATCGAAATCCGGCATCCACTGAAGCACCATTGTGAGGTCGCTGCCCCTTCCCCGCTTTCCGTTGAGACGACTTCTTCCCAACCAGACTGTGGAGAGGACCTGCAATCGCTGCAAACCCAGGCACAAATCTCCTGTAATAGGAGGCCAACCCCAGGAACGAGCTGAGTTCTGCCTTGGTCTTGGGAGTAGGCCAGTTAGTGATGCGCGCTACCTTGTCCTGGTCCACTGCAACACCCTCCCTGTTCACGATGTGGCCAAGATGGGACACCTCTGATTGGAAGAGATGACATTTGGACCCTTTCAGCTTAAGTCCATGCTGGATCAGCCGTTGAAAGACCTCATTCAGAGTCTCCACATGTTCCTTGAATGTCTTTGAAAATATCAGGACATCATCCAGGTATAGGACTAGCTTCTGAAGATTGAGGTCACCAAAGATCTGTTCCATAACTCTCTGGAAGGTCCCAGGGCTGTTGCAAAGTCCTTGCGGGAGTCTCAAAAACTCATACAGGCCCCAAGGTACACGAAAAGCTGTGAGCGGGATTGATTTCTCATGCATCGTCACCTGGAAATATCCATGGGATAGGTCAAGGGAGCTGAAAAACTGGGCACCTGACATTGCTTCCAGAGTTTCCTCGATGCGTGGCAGAGGAAAGGAGTCCTTTATTGTGATGGAATTCAACTGTCTGTAGTCAATACAGAGCCTGAGTTTACCCGACTTCTTGCGAACCAGGACAACTGAACTAGCATAAGGACTAGTTGACTTCCTTATGATGTTCCTGTCCAATAAGTCCTGAAGAAGTTCCCGCACTTCAGCCATCTGTTCGGGGTGGATTCGTCTGTAAGGCAGTCTCACTGCCTTTTCCGTCATCAGCTTTATCTCATGGGGTATGAGGTCACACAGTCCTAGGTCAAGGTCATCAGTCGAGAAGGCATCCTTGTTGACCTGTAGCAACTCTTTCACCAACTGTGTCTGTTGCGGATCCATGTCAGGTAGGTTTACACCAACAGGGAGATCATCTTGATTGACATGCACTTTCCCAGCCGCCATGGTGCTACTTGTGGGATCATCATGCTGAACACAACTCATTGATGCTGCAACTCCCTGCTCTACCAACACCTCAGACACGTCAACCTCAATGGTCTCTGCCTTACACCGAGTAAGTACTTCCTTGCGGCCATGCACTACCACAGCTGAGGCCACCACAGTGTGGGGCTGCAGTACAACATCATCTGTGCCGTTGTTCATCACAAGGATGTCAAAGCCCTGGCTTCCAGGCACACAACCCTCCAGTATCTGCAAGCCCTTGTGATTCTTGTCTTCTCCTTCCACCAGCCATAGACCTTCAGACTCGTCTTGTTGATCTGCATTCAGAGTGCAATGCAGTGCCCTCACAGATCCAGGGGGGAAGATTTCCACTGAAGGACCCGTCACCACCTCTGTTTTTCCTCGACGGCTTGGTAGATGTGTAGGGCCCATGAGGGGCATCTCTAAACTTCTTGCTGCCAAGGCAAGATCACTTGAGTCCTCCTCTGACCTCAACAAGCTTCTCAGCGCATTGCATCCTAACAAAATTGGATAGTCTACTTTGTCGGTCCCATGCACCACCTTCTGGGGGACAACCAAGAATCCAACCATGGCACTGTATCTTCCTATGGAGACTGGAGCCTGCACGTACCCTTGCACTGGGATCTCTCTTCCTTCCACACCCACAATTCTGATGGAGGAATCCACTACCCCAATCGGTCCTAGCTTCTCCAGTTTTGCATGGAACACTTCAGCAGGGATAAGGGAAGCCTCTGCTCCGGTGTCCAACAGGCATCCAATCTCTGTTGACCCAACCTGAGCCTTCACCTTAGGGCTCTTTGCAATCAAGAGGTCACGAATGTTGACCTCCTTTATCCCTGCAGATTTTACATCTGGACACGCCATGGGCAAAACTGTTGTCCTCTCTGCTGTGTTGCCCGCAACAGCAGAGCTCCTTAGTTTCCCTGGTTCTGTGTCTCCTGCTCCCTTCCCTGTGGACACTGCTTCTTATAGTGACCCTTCTGGCCGCATTGGTGGCACTCAACCTCTGACAGAGGTTTGCGTCTAGGTCGAGACTGGTGCAGCACTTGTATCTCTGATCGCAGATTGGCAACCTCTTCCTTGAGGGTGGTTACAACTGAGGCCAACTCTCGCTGCGAATCCACCAGTTGTTGTTGGAATGACTGCTGTGTCGTGACCTCAGCTATCTCACGAATTCGCCCAGTCCGTCCAGCTGGTTCAGCCTCCTGGAATAGCAGAAGGGCCTCCCTCCTCATGGCGGTAAATCCTTTTGACTCACTGGCCAGCTGAATCCTACGCAGCTCCCTGCGCACAGACTGTTCCCTGGCTCCTTGAACCAGCTGATCGCAGAGAGCCTTATCTCTCAGCTTCCCCAAGGCCTCAACTTCTCCTTTGGTGTCAGCTGCTGCCTCCATTCTGCCGTACATTCTGAGGAGTGAGCGGCTGAATTCAGACAGAGATTCGCCGTCTTTTTGTTTACGAGCATGAAAGGCGCTACTCAGAGACTGAAATGTCTCATCCTGCCCGAAACACAGTCTAAGCGCTTCTTTGATGCTGTCTGGCTTCAGTCTTTCAGTCTCAGGTAGACACATTACCTCCTCCCTAGCTGGGCCAGCAAGATAATCGATGAGGACACGTGCTTTCCTGTCTTCTGAGAGGTCCAACGATCCTGTCGCCTCTTCGAATTCTTCGATCCACTCTGTCAGACTGGGTTCCCCAGATCTATAAGGGGGTCCGCGGAACTTGGACAGCCTTCCCATTGGAATCCCTGTCAGCCCTACAACTTGCTTGAAGAGCTGTGCCATTGCATCGGCACCAATGGAGGGACTACTCTCAATAGATGTTTTCTGAGGGGAACTCATGTCTAACTCTTGCGACACTAACTGAAGACCTCTACGCTATCACAAATACCGCAAATCCCCACATATACATGTACAGCAATAATTGTCAATTATCACAATGCATGAATCACACAACTTTATTTCACCAAAACAATATAAATGAGGTACAGTCTCTGAAATTTATAGGGCTAAGGCTGTTCCTTGTTCATCCACCGAGTCTCGTTCCACTGTGCAGTTCATCTATGTCCAGCTCCACTGGGCTGCATCCCACTCCTGACACCACTGTTAAGACGCGGGAAATTAAACTGCAGCAGACACACCATGAATGTGCAGTGAACGGGTCTCTTTATTCGTCACTGTCGAGGAACAGCCTCTGTCAACAAGCAAACAAAAAGCATTACAAAAGCAAGGTGCAACATTTGTCAAATTTGATCGGTGTGAGATGAACACATCTCTCTCCATCTAAACACAAGAAAAGGTTATGATCAAAACCATCCAATCTAGTCAGTGTAACAACATTCAAAAAAAGATGTGTTTCAAATCATTCACTAATCTCCCTTAAAGCAATCAGAACTCGCTTTACAAAGAAGGAAACCATGTAGTTCTCCGTATCTACACACAGTATTGGCCTACATTACACCTTTATATGTACTCAAAGTAACACCTCCTATATCTAATAGCCCTCAGGACTACTACTTCCAGTAATACCTGTGATTTGCATCACGGAATACCAATCATGATAAATGGCATACATTCTGTACTGTACCAAGCAACTATCCCCTGCATACTTTGCTGCAGTATGATGCATTAATTGCTACTTCGTCTCTACTTCTTTCACACAAGAACCAGTACAAGCAATTCACATTCCAAAAAATAAGGAAACAAGTGCACAGACAACCATGCATTTAGTCATATACACTCCCCTAACAAATGAGAGATCTAACACCATTTCTAACGACACATAGCTGACTGACATGAGCAGTATATACGGTAATGGCATATTATGCAACCGAACAATTAACCATCTGGCCCCTTTGGCATACGGGCTGAGCTTAGAGTGCTATTAAAATGACTTTATAACATTATATCTTGTGTCATATCCATCCAGTGAGTGCTAGCTCAAACCATTTGTGCATCACTATGAACACAATCGTCCCAATTTATACACAATGACTGACATCAGTGTACATTCATCTCAGTGTCACTCACCAGTCCTGCATGTACCTCTCAGCATTTACTTAGCACCATGCCGATCCCTGCCACAGAGCAACTTGTCGCGTTACAAATGGACAACTGGCCCTAGAAATATGAGGTATAAATATACTAAATGCTAATGTGCACAAACCATGCCAGTACTCATTGAACTTATCCTCATTCACTTAGTGAGTTTGGTAACATAGCATTAAGAATGCAAAAGGCTATCTACATCATGAAGACAATGTGTGTTCAACTAACACTTCTGCTGCCATTCAAATAAGTTGATGTGCACATCATAACTTCACAGTTTGTACATCTCAGACCACATGCTCACAACTCTGTGCAAACACAGAGCACCTGACCTTGTAAGTGACCTTGAACTAAATCAGAACTATCCCTACAAGTACAAGTACAACTATTAAAGCAAAGGAAATGTGTAATAAACTGTATACTCTGAGATTCATTCTCACATCAACCTTGGAACCAAGTTAAGTGATTTCTACTATCCTCTTTTATCTACAGGATATACCTCTAACAGTATTAACAACAAGTCTATTGATCAGAACTGATTTCACAATATGTGATTGATTACTGTGCTTCAAGTATGCAGCATATCACTTTCCATGCTTACTACACAGCTTAGTGTACCAGATCTAGTACAATACAAGAACTCTTGGGCAGCCAAGTTACATCAACACAGATTGTAGACTTAAGGGTGTATCCCCCGTATGTCACAAGAGATGAAAAGTTACTAGATAAATCTATGATACTCACATTCACTGGTGAGGGATTTTAACCTGTGAAATCTGCCTTTAGACACCACATAAGGTCGCTCAAATGCAGTCTTTGTCTCAAGAAAGTCTTGAACACCTGGTCATTGCATTGTTCCACACAACCAGTTGTTCTTGGGTGTGCAGTGTGTGTCTTGAAACAGTGCATTCACAATACATACACACATTTATCTGTGTCCCCAACTCTCTGAGGCCAACGCCAAGTTCATGTAACAATGTCAAGGAAAAAAACAAAGTGTTAGTCTACGATACTAGACCCCAGTATCTTGTCAACTTTACACCACTACAATAACATCATTACATCCCCCTTTTCATAAAAGCAACTTACATTGCAAAGCCAATACATATACAATAGTGTTAGCAATGTAATTGTGTATCTGGTCAAATAACCTTATTTATGAGTCAGTGTGTTTTGTTTTGAATACAAGTTCCAGTTCAATGCGATACATTGTTACATGTTGAGAGTTTCATTCTGGTGCAGTCTTTCATCGAGATATCCAAAGCTGTCTCATTTCCATAGCTTTCTTAACTACTTTCTATTCCTGATAACTTCACAAAGTTATTGTAACAAATAGAATAACAAATAATATAAACAAATGAGTAACAGGGTGGACTACCTGTTACTCTAATAACTGCACTAGAGGATTATTCTGCCTCTGTAATAGTACAGTTATCCTACTGGTACATACTCTTATAACTTTGGCAAACATCAACTATTCTAAAAACAATAACAACCATATAACACATAAGAGTGAAGGGGTGGACTACCCAACACTCTTAACTGTACAAAGGGGATTATTCTGCCCCTATACCTTGCACAGTTACTATATGTACAAATTTAGCCTGTTTGGACGTCTTCGCTGTCTCAGTGGATAACGACGTTCGCGTTGAATCACTGGTTTGTCGTCACCTGAACTTTCCTGAGATGACGCGATGTTAATTGCCTTCTCAGACGAGCCGTCGCTCTCCTCAAGGTCATCATAGTATCGACTTTGTTGCTGTCCTTGTCTCTTTTGGAGATGGCGTCTATTTCGTCGATACCGTACTCCTCCTTCTCCCTCTATGATGTAAGAGCGTGGTGAGTCACCTTTCTTGATGACAACAGCTCGTCGCCACACTTTGCCGTCCTGATACGCCACGCTGTCACCAGGTTTGAGCACAGACAGGTCTTTCGCGCCCTTGTCGTAGAACTGCTTTTGACGTCTTTGCAGCTCTATTCTCCTTTTCATGATGTCATCTCGGCTGACAGGGTTAGGCTGCAAGAGTTTGCTGGTTGTGGGAAGAGTTGTGTTCGTCCTTCTGCCCATCAGCATCTGTGCAGGCGAAGGTAGGCCATCTCCTGGCGTATTTCTGTATGCCAGAAGAGCTAGATGAACATCTTCACCATCCTCTGCCGACTTCTTCAACAGATTCTTGGCTATCTGCACAGCCTTTTCCGATTTCCCATTGGACTGTGGGTATCTGGGTGAAGAAGTCTTGTGTGTCACTCCATATTCGACACAGAATTGCTGAAATTCTGCACTGGCATATTGTGGTCCATTATCCGTCATCATCTCATCAGGAATGCCATGTCGTGCGAACTGCTGCTTACATATGGCAATGACTGCTCTGCAGGTTGTACTTGTCAGCTTGTTGATCTCAAAGTAGTTGGAATAGCAGTCTACCAAGATCATGTAAGTAGACCCATCAAACTCAAACAGATCACTTCCGACTTTCTGCCACGGCCTTTCTGGTAAGTCATGACCATGCATTGGCTCTTTCGGGTTGCTGGCTCTATGTCTGCTGCAAATTTCACACCTTTCAACCATCTCTGCAATTTCAGCGTTCATGCCTGGCCAGAAAAGCACATCTCTTGCCAATCTCTTGGTCTTTTCCACTCCTTGGTGACTCTGGTGGAGTTTCTCTAGCATCAGTCTCCTCATTTGGCTAGGGATTATCACTTTCTGCATCTTGAAGAGCAGATCACCTTCAGTAGATATCTCATCTCTGTACTGCCAGTACTGTCTAATGTCTGCATCTACTTCCTGCTTACTCTCAGGCCAGCCTTCCTCAACTGTTGCTTTTAGCTTCCTGAGAACTGGATCAGCTAGAGTCTCTTTCTGCATCTCTTCAAGTCTAGCTGGAGACATTGGTAGATAGTCTACCATGCAGACTGTTATCTCTTGGCTCTCCTCATCTTCTTCACTCTCTGGGATGAAGTCTCTGCTGAGGGCATCAGCAACGTACATTTCCTTGCCTCTCTTGTAGCTCAAAGTACAGTCGTACTTCTGTAGCTTCAGTAGCATTCTCTGTAGCCGTGGTGGAGTATCTGCTAGAGGCTTCTTCATGATAGTCTCCAACGGTTTATGATCAGACTCGATCACGAACTTTCTCATGAAGACATACTGGTGGAACTTCTCTACTCCGTATACCACTGCTGCCAATTCCTTCTCAATTTGCGCATACCTTTTTTCACAGTCCGTGAAGGCTTTTGAAGCATACGCAACTGGTTTTTCGTTCTGCAGAAGGACTGCGCCGACACCATTCTGTGATGCATCCACACTCACAACCACAGGTTGTTTCACGTCGTAAAACTGAAGAATGGGAGCTTCAGTTGCCAGCTGCTGGAGCTTCTCAAAGGCTGTAGTGTGCTCTTGGTGCCACTGCCAGTCATTCTCTTTCACCAAGAGTTTCCTCAGGGGTGCCGTGACTTCAGACAAGTGGGGAAGAAACTTGCCAAGATAGTTGATCATGCCTAAATACCTCTGAAGCTCTTTCTTGTTGGTAGGCTGCTTCATCTTCTTGACAGCTTCAACTTTCATCATATCAGGTTTCAGTCCATCAGCAGTCAGCAAGTGACCGATGTACTTCACTTCGTTCACAGCAATCTTGCACTTGCTCTCATTCAACCTGACATTGTTCTCTTGCAGTCTCTTAAACACTGCTTCAAGGCGTTCATCGTGTTCTTCCTTGTTTGTTCCCCATATCAGGATATCATCCATCACCACGTCAACGCCTTCTAGGTCTTCCAGCATCTGGGACATTGTCCGTTGGAAAATCTCTGGTGCCGAGTTAATGCCAAAAGGCATTCTGATGTACTTGTACCTGCCAAATGGAGTATTGAAGGTACACAAATCCGAGCTCGCCTCGTCAAGGCGAAGTTGCCAGTACCCGCAATTCGCGTCGAGAGTGCTGAACACTTTAGCGTTGGGGATACACGCTACAACCTCCTCAATGGTTCGCATGGGGTAATGTTCCCTCTCAATAGCTTGGTTCAGTTCCTTCGGGTCAAGGCAAATCCTCACTCTGTCACTGTTCTTTTTCGCTACTGTGACCATACTGTTCACCCAAGCTGTTGGTTTCGTCACCCTTTCAATGACGTTCAGGTCCTCCATTCTTTTGAGTTCCTCTCTGACCTTCTCTCTCAGTGCCACTGGAAGTCTGCGAGGAGCATGGACTTTGGGCACTGCATCTCGCAGCTTAATCTGATGCGTTCCTGGCATACACCCAAGTCCCTGGAAGAGGTGAGCATATTTGTCCTTGACGGCGCATGGCTCCTCACGCACAGCATAAGTTCTTTTCACCAAACCGAGCTGCTTACAAGATGGCAGACCAAGTATCGGTTGCGCCTTGTGTTCCACAACCTGGCACTCTAAATCGAAGAACCTCTCCTTGTGCTCACAAATAAGAAGAGTCTTGCCTAGAGGCTTCATCCTGTGTTCTGAATAGACCACCAGTCTTGAGTTTGACTTCTGCATTGGGGACTTCAATTTCTGTTGCACAACCTCTGGTATGATGTTACATTGCGAACCAGTATCTAACTTGAATCGCACCTTCCTCGAGTTCACTTTCAAGTCGATGAACCAGTCGTCAGAATCATCTGTTGACTTTATGACGTCTACAAAGAATTCCTCATCCTCTGTTTCGTCCTTGTCAATCGTATGCACAGACTTTTTGTCACGTCTGCCCTTCCCTGCTGATTTATCCTTCACAGCTTTGCAAACACTGGCGAAGTGGTTCTCTTTCTGACATTTGTTGCACTTTTTTCCATATGCAGGGCACTTATTTTTGTCCAAAACATGCGTTTTTCCACAGAACTTGCACTTCTGTTTTGGTCGAGTACCACTCTTAGAACTGGCTTTCTGCACTGCATGGACATCCTGAGAATGTGTCTTGTCAAAAACTGTCATCCGTTCTTTTGACAGCTCAGCAGCCCTGCATATCTGGATTGCCTTGTCTAGTGTCAAATCAGACTCACGAAGCAGCCTTGCTCGTACAGAATCATCCTGAATTCCACCAATAATTCTGTCTCTCAGTAGGGAACCATGCAGGTCTTTGAAGTTGCAACTGCTCGCCAGTAGCTTCAGATCAGTCAGGTACTGCTCCAGTGTTTCTCCAGCAGCCTGTTGGCGGCTGAAAAATTTATACCTGTCAACAGTCTCGTTCTTTGGTGGGTTGCAGTGCTTCTCAAATGCATCTAGCACTGCCTTCAAGGTCACAACAGGTACAGCTGGTGTTGTTGAGTCAGTTGAATCAGTTGAAGGAGGTGAGGTAGACTCCGGCTTCAAGGTCTTGTAGAGCTTTCTGCCTTTGGATCCCACCAGGTAGAGAAAAAGTTTCACTTTTTTCCCTTCATCGCCAGTAACCGAAAGTTCCGTATAAAGCTCAAACTCTTCCCTCCACAGTTTCCATGCTTGTGGAAGATTTCTCGCCTCCAAATCCAACGGCGATGGAGGTTTCAATTGTTCCATAGCGACTATAGCTATATCGTATCACAGCCACTATGCATGCACTAAACAAATGCAAGCTTTCTCGGCGGGTATATCCGGTCACTCGACGATCGTAGAGCCATTCCCCTCAGACTGGGAACGCAAAATTCATGTCTTTAGGCATCGCAAATCAGACAATCTACAGTCACTTTCACTCCTGACACCATCTATTAATCTCTGATACGGTAATGACAATCATCTACTTCACCAGGTTTGCGTGTATGTCATCGACATCGGTGTTTTATTAGACGTGTCCTCACATCGTGAGTTTTACATGACGATCCCCATAGGCGATCTCCCCATAATGTAGGTGATCACATTACACACCTGCCACAAGGTGGCGCTATGTCACTTTCATGACTAGCTGTACCAAATCATAACATCATTACAGTCAGGGTGACCTTTGAACCTGTAAAAGCTAGAACAGTGAGGGCAGCATTATCAATACACTGTAGGTATAGGTGTATAGATTTGACTATGATACCTTTACATACCAAATTTGAAAAAAATCGGTCGAGAAACAAGGCCAGCATCACACACACAAGCAGACCCTGTTGAATTTACCTTTTCATGTATAAAGACGGAACAAGCGAGGGCACCACCACCAAAAACAATAGGCACCTTGATTTCACTATAATGCACCTTTTTGCCAAATTTGAAGAAAATCTAATAAGAAATGTGGCTGATAGAGCACACACAAGAAATGTGACATGGCATCCAAGTCGGAACACTGAGGGCGCCATCACCACAAACTGTTGTGTCCTTCATGTAGAATGACCACCCATACACCTCCGTAGCAAGTCTGAATAAAATCCGTTGAGTAACAATCAAGTTATTGCATATAAGCACATTTGCAAATTTTGACATGATCAGGGTGACCTTTGACCCTGTAAAAGGTGGAACAGTGAGGGCAGCATTATCAATAGGCATACACGTAGGTGTATAGATTTGACTATGATACATTAACACATAGGCCTACCAAATTTGAAAAAAAAAAAAATCGGTCAAGAAACAAGGCCAGCGTGCGTTACACATACAAGCAGACCCTGTTAAATTGACCTTATTTTCATGTATAAAGACGGAACAAGCGAGGGCGCCATCACCAGAAACAACAGACATCTTCGTTGTACCATAATACACCTTCATGCCAAATTTGAAGATGATCTACGAAGAACTGCAGCCAGTAGAGCGCTCTCACAAGAAAATCTCTGTGGCGGACGCAGCGGTGCAACGAGGCCAAATCCATAGTATCCTCCGAAGTCTGTTCGGGGGATACAATCAGGAAATTTTATTAAAATTTGCACAAAAGTGAAACACACAAAAAAAGAATGAAGTATAAATAATACACTCAAATCTGTTATACATTCATTTATTTTACTAAAAAAAAAAAAAGAGAGGTATGCAGAATGTACCGGTATTGAGTTATATGTATAAAAATACCTGTTTATACACACACAAATTACAATGGGTGGGACTGTATTGCACATTTAGGGGAAGTTACAATGATTAATTTGTTAAAATGTGTAGATTATTGAGGTTTATGGGGAATGAAAATATGGTGAAGTTATTCAGCATGTTAATGCATGCAGTTAGTTATAATAGTATTAATCAATTTCATACCTTTGAACAGAATTATTGTCCTTAAATCTAAGCTGCACACAGAAACAGTCAAACCGCCATTTTGAATTTCAGAGTGAACAAAGTAACTTCCTTTTTTGTAACTGAGAGGGCACCAGGCAATTTTCTCTATCAATTAACCTATGTTTGCGACAAGCTTGCAAAGATTTTGATTGTGGCCATACAACTGTTGCAGTAAGCTTGCGGTAAGCTTGCAGAATTTGCTCTAACAATTTACCCACAAGCTTAAGCTTGGGACAAGCTCACAAAGATTTTGACTGCATTTTTCATGCTTGCGAAGTTCTAACCCGCAAGCTTGCAAGCAAGCATGCAAAGATTTTGATCTCAGTTCACAAGCTTAAATAAGCTTGTGGAGTTTGCTTTAACAACCTGCAAGCTTGCGACAAGCTCACAGAAATTCTGATAATGGCCTGCAAGCTTGTGGTAAGCTTGCGGAGATTTCTGCATTACTTGCAAGCTTACGGCCAGCTTGCAGAGCTGTTAGTTGTCTCACCGCAAGCTTGTCATAAGCTTGCACAGCTTTCATATGGTCTTGCAAACTTATCTGCAAGCTTGCGACACAATCTGCAAGCTTGCGATTATTTTTGCAATCATATCTGCGACCTTGCAATCGTTCACAAGCTAATGGTAAGTTTCTGCAAGCTTACCGCAAGCTTGCAGCAAGCTTACCGCAAGCTTGTAGCAAGCTTACCAGGGGATGGCAAGTTTGTATCATGCTTGCAGTAAGATGGCAATAAGCATGCGCAAGCTTGCACTCTTTAATACAAGCTAATTAAGGTTGCCGCAAGCTTACCGCAAGCTTGCTGCAAGCTTGCCGCAACCTAAGATTTTTATAAGGGTTATCCCCCTCTTTTAGCCCCATCTACCTTTCATACTTCCTTCTTTGTTCCTTTTCCTAGCTATCTTCCTCTTTTGCTCGTATAATCTCTCCCTTTTCTCCCACCCCACCTCCTTTTAATCGTTTTAATCTACCTCTCTTCATGCTTGTCTCTTATCCTCCTTCCCTTCCACTAGGAATTCACTTCCTCATCTACCTCTCTCCTAAACTTCCTCCTCCCTCTTTCCTTACTTCTCCCCCCCCCCCTCCCACCTCTAGATCTCCCTGACCCTCCCCCCTTGCAACATTGTTATCATTTTGTGAAATTTGCTGATAAAAATAGTTATGATATACACACTATGTTTGTGAGTGGTGGAACTGTCATAACGTCATTTTTATAGTCCTTGCCCAGAGATGTGTACTGCAAAAATTGATGGAAGGGAGTATTCTGTGTAATATATGTTCTACATTTTCCAGCTGTTACACCTGTGTCTAAAGAAGGTTGTGACATAGACAGGTAGACCCATTAAATATTTCACAGCAAGTCTGGAATGTCCAGAGATCATATCCCAACTGAATTCCATCATCGTCATAACAAGGGGAGACAGATAGAGCGAGGGAGCCATTTGTGTGCAGCCGAACATCGTTCAGGCTAGGGGAAGTCGATTTCAGGGCAACGTAAAGACCATGTGCACACCTGGGAAATTACACATCCAGATTGTGTATTGCAGCTATGCTGAAATATTAATATCCTCAAGGGCAATCTGTACTTGCAAAGGTTAAAAAAGAAAAAATGTGAAACAAAAACAGTATTCCAAGACAGGGCCATTTCATACAGATAGTGTGAAAATATTGACATTAGAAAACTCACAACCTTTGCAGTGAAAAGTGCTGGGCACCTGTACCAAAAGCAACCAAGAAAGCTACCACTGAACATGAAAGCCTGCTCTCTGATAATTGCAGTAAGGACCCTTGTGCAAAAACAACAAGATTTCTTTTTTCTTCTCTATACTGAATATATCCGTTCAGTATTTGTATACTCAACCCCCCCCCCCCATGACCACTCACGAGTGTCACATGTATGCCAATGGCTTCTAGCCAGCTTTAGACTACTGCATGGCATCCATATTAACTCTTTATGTGCCATGGTGGAAACCCCCTGTGTGCCACGTTATTCTGAGACACTAAGGTAGTCATGCTTTGAGAAAGAATTCTGTTTTTCCAATTTGTATATTAACTTATACAAATTTCTGTTAAGATGGGCATAATAGTAGGCATAGTTAAAGAGGAATGCCAAGCTTTGTTTTGATATAAATTGTATGACGAATCTATTTTCAATTTTTCTTTAGAATGACAAGTTGCTACATTACTGTAAAGGCATGACTTTTGCACATAAAACTGTGACAGAAACTTAGAATGTACGAGCAAATCTAGTTGGGAACACCGCTTGATAGTCGATTACGACATAGAATGCAAGCCGTATATGAGAGAACAAAAACATGAGAAACGCTTTCATTGTGCCGCGGGATTAGCAGTGATTAGCGATTTATCGATCGGTTTTGGCGGCTTTGTTTGTTGAGCAGAATATGCGAAGTTGGCACGCCGTCGACTGAGTCGGACTTGCGAACGTGGTACATAAAGAGCTAACTCACTGAAGACTACAAGTCACGGGTATTGGGCTGGGGTGAATGGGAAATGTACATGTTATTAGAAAATCATGTCTTCAATGTTCCATAACCAAAACTGTGGATTTATGCAGCAGTGACTGTGTCAGACTTTCTTAATTCATGTTCTCCCAAGTTTTTTTTAAAGGCCGTGTCACACCAGCCTTGCGTGCGACTTCCGAAGAACATTTTTGCTATCCGGAGGTCCCCGCAGATGACCCGCACATGACAGTACCTAGCATGTATCTCAAAAGTAGTTACCCGGAGGTGCGCACGCTGGCTCTATTTACTCGCTGCCAAAAAAAGGCCCTGTCACACCAGCTAAGCGGGCTTATTGCGTATGGGGATTTTTCAGCACGCAGAATAATTTCTGCGGCCGGACAAGGTTTAGGGCGAGTTTTACGTGGGTATTACATGATAAACGCGTGATACCTAAGTCTGTCTTGCGTGTATTCCGTTGAAAAGCATGTTAGGCGCGTGGGTGTCACGTGATAGCTTCGTGATAGCTTCTTTTATGTCAGTTCCTGGCGACATACGGGCTCTGCGAAGTACCTGCGCCACAACTGCGTGTTATCTGCGTACTAGTCGCCTGCGAGGTGAGTGCTAGTCTGAACAATAGGCTGGTTCGAGTGGATGGCCAAACAATCATTTGTCAACTAGCTTTCAAGAAGTGAAGATGCCCCGTAGACGGAAAGTGTACAAGGGCAGAGAACGTCCAGTGGATGGACAGCCACAAAGCCCGGAAGATTCACAGCAAATGCATCAAATTGCTGCTGAAGTCCATTCGGCGGATGAAGTCCTGTCCGAAAGGGACCAGGTAGTCCTCGACGCCACAGAGGACAGAGGACAAAGAAGAGAATGAGCCCACAAATGGCACGCACTCCCTTCACATAGGCATACATCAGCGGGCAACTTACCTCAAGTGGGTCAAATGCCTGTGAATTGCGGCGGCTGCGGCCCTCCCACGGGTGTTCTGCGTGGAACTCTTCGGGCAATCCTCGCGACTCATTCGGAAATAGTTTTGGTCATGCTCAAAACTTTGCTGCGGGAAAATTGGACTAGCGTGCGCACCTTCGGGCAACTAAGGACGAGATAAGTGCTAGGTACTGTCAAGGTCGGGCCAACTGCGGAGAGCTCCGGGTAGGAAATTTGTTTCCCCGCAAGTAAAGCCGCAAAACTTCCCCAGATACGGTATGACAAGGCCTTGAGCATGCTCAAAACTTGTTCCGGAAGAGTCACGGGAGTTGCCCGTAGAGGTACGCGCAGAACACAAGTAGGAAACCCTTACCGGTAGCACCTCACGGGCAACTCCAAAGCAGGTACTTCGCAATCCCCGTAAGTCGCTCGTAACAAAAAATGGATCGGTTTCAAAGCTCTCACGCGAGTCACACGGAACGCACGCAAGTAGAAGCTAAGTAGCACGTGTCTAGTAAGTAAGAAACAAGTGCGAAAATTGCAAACATTCTTGTCCGCCCGCGGAAAATCTTCTACGTGCTTTAAACTGCCTCCTCGCCACAAGCCCGCGTAGCTTGCCCGGACAGGTGTGACACCGCCTTAAGAGACTCTTTCCAGTCAAGTATAGTTTTAATTGATCATGGACCTACTACACATGAGTTGATTCTGCTTCTGCTGTTGCGTTGAGAACTACTTGACCCATAGAATATGGTTCAGAGGTGGAGCTTGTAGCAGTACCTTTCATTTCTTGCCATTAATTATGGCATGCACTATAAAATGATTATGAGACATACTCTCACATGTCATACATATGAAGAATTGCTCGCTTGATTTACAAGGTATGGAGTTTGCGTATAGAGGTATCATTTTTATGTAGTTTAGATGGCACAGATTCAGTTGAGTATTGGACTTAAGGTTTCCGATGTTCTTTGATGAGGCTTTTTTGAGATAATGAGAAACATCCTGTGAAATATAAAAGACCATATAATTCTGAGAGGAATTCAAAGTTTATTTGGTGAAAATTGGGTTTGAAATGGATGATATATATCCAAAACAAAGCGAGCCTACATGGTTATAGTAATTAAGGTAGGACTCACCTTTTATTAGGATTGCTTTGTTTTACTTTGTTTTTTAATATCCCAGCCATTTCAAAACTGATTTTCATCAAGTAAACTTTGAATTCCTCTTAGAATTGTTTGCTGTTGAACCCGATGAGGACGAGTCCCAAGTATACTCAGGCAAGTGTCTGTAGGAGATGCTTGTTGTAGTAAAATCAGCCCGTCCTCAACTGGTAAACATTTCATAAAGTGGTTTCTAAGTACCTTCAAAAAGAATGACTTTGGGCTGAATCCTCACCTCAACCAATCACTGTACTCTCCCTTTAATAGCATCAGCAAGGAGAGCAGTGTGTGACCCGCTACAACAAAAGGATCCGAAAGTCGGGGGAGGACAATTTTCAGCAAATGGCAAGACATAATTCCCTTACTCTTCTGCGTTAATTTCATATATAACACAACTCATAAAAGTACTCGGTTGCGGAGATATCGATGATTTTATTAGCGCATGTCAAGTGGTTCAGGAAATCAGAGTTTCGAGAAAAATGCCTTCAAAGATTTCCTTCCGACGCTATCATGATCAAGGGGGGGGGGGGGCGAGACAGTTGTCACCGCATGACAATAGAAGGTATGCTCCCAGCGACCTCCGCGATGTTCATTCAAGCTTAGCACCAGCGGTCTACGCATGACCAATCAGTAATCAGGATTCTACGCACTGACCAATAAGATCACTCCCTCGTTTCTAGGGGCGGAGTCTAGCTGCGGCGCTAAATCCAAATCTTCAGACATGTTTCTGTTACGTTGAAAGTTGGAAAATCAAGGCCCAGAAAAACTCTGATTTCTTGCCTTTCCTTTGATCATTTAGCTTCGAAATTTCGGCCGATGATGGACAAAACATTAGACTACAAAATTATGCCAAAAACAGAAGTCTGATAGTTTTGACCAATTTTGATGATGTGACTTCAAACTCATTTTTCTCAGCTCAGCAGTCAGCGACTTTAGGATCCTTTTGTTGTAGCGGGTCACATTTAGAATCAAAATTATCAACAGGTTATCCATTGCAAGTGTGAAACTCCTCCCATCACATAGCAAATTGTCTTTATGGTGATACTGCATTATGTACATTTTCAATGTAGGTAGCATGTGATTTTCATGTTTCAGGTTTTCAGGGGAAATTGAAATGGTAAGGAAGGTTCAAGTAATTTGTGTTCTTTTTTTTGTTTGCTAGTCAGTTGCTTACAGACTTTCAAAACCTGTTGTGTTAGATTTACATCATGTGCTTAGAAATATCAGTATTAGGCGGTAAAGTGTTATTTATTATCATTGTTGTTATTATCATTATTATTATTATTATTATTATCATCATCATCATCATCATCATCATCATCATCATTATCATTATTATTATCATTATTATCAATGCAAAGGAAAGTCGTCTTCACATTCAACTGCAGATCAATTCATACCAGAAAACCAATATTCCTACCAATGGCTCTTTTTTACACCAGACTCAGGCTTTAAAGTTGTACCAGCAACATTTTTTGATGGCTGTATGCATGAAAGGTCACAGATTATAACCTGTTCATAGTAAAGTCTTACGGTTGTTGTGTAAGTACACAGTCTTGGTGCATTGTCCAGAGATGCTGGCAGAGTGTTGTTGACCGTTTCGAACACACTAATTTCTTAAATTGTGGCCTGGGAGTTTCAATGTTTCCAGTTTGATTTATGGAGAAGTCAAGGTATGTCGAAACTTTCCTGTTCAGTTTTTAAAGGTCCTGACCAGGTCCCCATTGAGTGATTTATGTGTATTATAAATAACTCTTTAATAGTGTTTAACATTCGATCGAAAGTATCATAACAGCAACACTACTACAGAATCATGTATGCCTGTAGGGTATTTTTATGCATGTACCAGGTACGTTGTCCAGATATTGCCTTTACTGGTGTAATTTAACGTTTTTATATCCGGTGTGGAATTTGTATTTTACACTTGAAGAGATTATACATTCAAGGAAGTATTAATTTCCTTGAGGAAAAATGTAACTTCTAAGGTGCTGTTAGGTGTCATAATTGCAATGATACAGACAAATCAATATTTCTTTTTATTATGTGGTCTGCACAAACACACCTCATTTCATTCCAGCCCCTTCAGCAGCTAGTCAAATTCTTGAGCTATTTAGTACCTGATGTGATGTCACTACTCACAATATAACCATTTAGATCCTCACTGCATCAGTCACCATGATTACATTATGACCAATTACTTACGAGTATTTATGTAGACCATGTTTTTGATGGTGATCCAAATTGTGATGAAAATTAGAACTCTTTGAAAATGAGGATGCATATACAGTTGTTGACAAAGGCCCGTTGCTCTATGAGGACTACTGGTGTTATTCTGTGGAATATTGTACTGCCGGTTGGGTAGTATTATGTTTATTCTTTCTACCAAATAGTTCTCTCTGGAAATATACTGAACTTGGCATGATTGGACACTTGTTAATTGTACAGTAAGAACAGCATGGACTTGCAAAGTTTTCCCTTAGAAATTATACAGATATGAACCTGGGAAGGCCTGAAGTATAATATGACTGTAGAATGTTGAATACTCAGTAGGAATATGAGGACACATTAACACATTGTTTCATTTGTTATTCTATCACAATTGTTAATCTTATAAGAGAATTACTGCAGTTCATATACTACTTTGGCCAAATGCTGACAATTTATAGCGACTGAACAACCTCTTCGTGAAAACACACCAGTTGCAACAATTTCCATTTCAAGACGAAAATGTTTGTCATTGATATTTAACAAATATATAACATGTTAATGGCTTTATCTATGTTGATCAAGTAGTATTTTTTTAGTCTACATGGGATGTACACAGACTTGTGTTAAATGATTTTAACACAAAATCAGGCTGAGTTATTGTGATATGTGTGTGTGTGTGTGTGTGTGTATGTACAAATGTCTCAGTGTTCTTGATATGCATGTCAATGACAACTTATACTTTATATGATTGTTGTTGGATCTTCAAGTTATAAGTTATTTTATTACTTTCTGGAGATCCATCCATTTGCCATTCATATTGTCTCTATCTTTTTTTCTTTTTTTTTTTGCAATTGTCTATATGTAAATTGTACTTTTACTTGTGTGGTAATGCTATGTATCATGTCTTCTGTTCTTGTTCATGTTGTTCATGTTGACATGGAAATGGAAAATAAATTCAATTCAATTCAATTCAATTCCATTCCATTCCATTCCATTCCATTCCATTCCATTCCATTCAATTCCATTCCATTCCATTCCATTCAATTCAATTCAATTCAATTCAATTCAATTCAATTCAATTCAATTCAATTCAAAAAAAGGTTATGTCCACTACATTATGCGTAATATTCCAGAGTAGCAATGCATGTTAACTCTCTTTGTGCCATGTTAATTACCTGTCCGTAGGTTTAGGCATTAAATTTGTGCATGTTTGACTCATTGGCACAGAAAGAATTAAGTTAGGAAGAGCTATTTCCTGGTAGTTATAAAAATGAAAGAAAAAATACTCTCCTGTCATCATTAAAGTATTGTGCACTTCCTAACAAACTGATCAATGTACTTTATATGGTATCATCATCTCAATGACAAGGTCAGAATGAATAGTCCTACGTGGCTTTTTAGGATGTCAGCCTTGTACAGAAAGTCAAGGATCATACATCATGTGATCATTCTTCATTGAAATCATAAATCTTCTATTGACATACCCAGTACTGCTCCAGCAAGATGCAGTGTTAATAAGCATGATATACGTGTACATGGGATTTACTCAGATCTGAACACAGGTGGTCTGTTCACACTGTCAAAGTAATCCTCCAGTCATGCATGTACGTATGAATGTGTAAAAAAATGGCTCCTTCCCATCTTTATTCGATCAAATGTGACATAGCTCAAATTTTCCATATGCAAGGAAAGAAACATGTATCCATCTCATCTGTTCGAAGATGAGTCTTCACTTGTAAAATTAGGTAGTAATGATCATTTGTCTAAAAAGAGAGAGAATGAGAGGAGATGACAGAAAAAAAAAATGTATTGAAAAAGGAGGAGAACAGAGAGGGGGAAAATATTAAAACAGAAATAGAGATAAAGACACAAAGAAAAGGGCTTGGATTTAAATTGCTTTGTCGTATGTTCATCCCTAAGGTCAATATACATAGCAGCATTCAATTAGTTTTCAGCATGTGGCATTTGGCTGATGACATATATGTATATGCAATATGATCTAGGAAGACATGAAGAGTTGCTATACTTTGATCCTGTGCTTTGCTGGTCTTGGAAAAAGGCACAATAGAATTATCTATTTGTTCCTAAATCTGCAGGGATCTTTAATAATTCGTATTTTGTTTAAGAAGGCTTTCAGTATGTACTTTTGATGATTACTTGGTACCTTACGGTTATTCTGATTGGGGACAAGTTTGCTCCCATCTCAAGTACTTCTTTCTATGAAAAGTGGAGTACAGACCTTTTGCAGGACAAATCTTGATATCTGCTCAGGCCATAGTTAGGTAGTTTCAGAAACAATGAATCCCTCTTGAACTTTTCCTGCCAAAGTTTAAGAGCATTTATCTATCTCGCAAAAGAAAGAAAAGAAAAAGCTATACTAAACTAAACCACACATAAAACAGAAATAAACCTACAGTGTAAGTGGCTACCCTCATATCATTTCCATGTTTCATTTGTCCTTTGATATAATGTGTCATATTCTGCCCATAAATCAATTTTATGGATCATCTTAAAGGGCTCTACACCTATTTTTGCAAAAGCCATGAAGATTGATATTTGTCTCAAATTCTTCCAGTAACAAGTCATGGTCTGTACTTTTCATTCCAAAACAAAGGACACTTTGTGACATTTGGTGCATCGTTTGTGTCATTTCACATTGTTGAAGAGTTACTGCCTGAAGAGGGCAGCAGATAGAAATAATCAAAACTTCAACATTTATAACTTTTTAGTCAAATGTCAAACGCTCCTGCAATTCTACACCTTTTTTTTATAAGTCTTTTGCCTTTTATTGATAACATACATACATATATAAATTCTGTATACAGGGCTTGGCATTAATGGTGGCCAGGTGGCTCAGGGCCACTAAAATTGATATTGGACCACCAAATTTTTCAAAAAAGTTATCTTTTGGTGGCCCAGTCAGGCAGCTGGTAAGATTCAAAATAGAATGTTATGTTTGCTTATATTTTGGATCAATGCATTTCTTTTTTAGACTAGAAGAATTTCAGATTAGAAGATTTCAGAGTCCAAACAGGCCATGAGAGAAAAATTGGGGAAAAATGTCCCTTTTATTGAAGAGAAATGGATTCCTGTGTTGTATGGAAACAAACTGCATGTGTGAACACTCCCTAACTAGATGTTCATAGCTGTTTAGCCTGGCAAAGATGTAGGAAGTGTTTTACGATTGATCGCCCTGTCACTTCCTCTTGTATTGGCAAAGAGATTTTTTTTTTTATTCTCTATTTCCTTTTGGTTCTTGCAGGTAATAACATTGAAAACCATGCTTTGATACTGGTTTCTGGCATGCATGCAGATTCACCCATGAATACTTTAGAATTAATCGCTGGGATTACATTTCGTTTTGCCAGTAAGCGCCAAGATTACATCAGAATCCGGGTGGACTAATGCGACCAATCCAATGTGAAATATTGCTGTGTCTTTTTTTCAACTATTCATGTGCGTGCGTTTGAGCCCGGCTGCTTAGCTACTATGTGTGAATAATCCCCCCCAGCTCGAAGGAGACCAAGCTATCGGAATCTTTCTACCATCATAGACTCGCGGGAGACATCAATTGGCAATGTGATATCTCAAACGGGCACGGGATGACTTTTTATCCGGTGTCTGTCCTACCATTTGAACGTTCGTGTTAGATGCCCCTTTTGCGTGGATGGAAAGCGGATAAATTACATTCCAAGATCCTTGTAACCACCTGTCCACATGGCCACCCGTGACAAGCTTCCACCCCAACGTCTGCTGTAAGTTGCCACTTTCCATTTTTGTGGGCGTGTCCATGGGAGAAGTGTGAATCTTCTTGCGCAGTAAAACTGAGATTTTATAAGCTTAAAATATGCGAGTCATTATTTGAGCTTTTGTCGTTCAGAGACTACACCGTAGTTGTATGCATGCTGACTGCATATAGACTTGTAGTAATGTGAATTCTGTCTTTCGAATTATCACCTCTGTCATTTCTTCTTATGTGCTTGGGTTTATTGCATATTCACTTTACATAATTATAATCGGCTTAGGGTTCCTCCACAGGGACCCAGGCTGTGCTGATTAAGTGTCGATAGACTTGAACCCAGAATCTCGGAATTGAACGCAAGTGGCTGTAACCACTGAGCTCTAAAACTTTTTTTTTTTTTTTATTACGATTGCTGCATCCATTGGCAGCACCGCTATCACAATTATTGATCATATATGCTCCCAGCAGTGATGATCGAAATCTGACAATATTGCCATCGATACTCTGGACATCATTTTTATGATCACTTCACTTTGGATGAGCTAGCTTCCATTTATTGTGATAATAGCCCGGGGAAACGGGCATATCTTGCTTCTGTCGTCATCCCAATCATGCAGAAAAAAAAAAATGCTGGATGCTGTTCTGCCCCAATTGATGCACCCCTTATCTCTTCTGTCACTTTCCATCTTCAATTATCCCATTCATCTGGGAGAAAATAAGGCGACTCCTTGTCGCGTCTTGGCGGACGACGAGGATGTTGGGATTCGGTCTGAAGACTATGCTCTGAGAGACAGCTTTATACCCTGTGGGATAAGATGGGATATCTGTTTACAAATCTCCGCGCTTTAAAGTAACATGAATGATTTCAGGGTTTTTCCCGTCACTTTCCACATAATGTTCTTGATGCAAGCTTACACTGAAAGCGAGTTTGGTTTACACTCCACTTAATCTCTCCCTCTCTCTGTCAATCTCTTCTCTCTTTTTCTATCTTTCTTTCATTACAGCTTGAGCTGCTCACAAAGGCCTGTAAAGGGATGGTATAGTATCGGTGGAGATGAGGATTGGGCTTTTAACCTTTTGCAAGATACCAATTCACTCTTTATGTGCCACGTTCGCACATTCGCATATTCTGCTCAAATGCACTAATCCTTTGAAACCAAACGATAAATCGCCTAATCTCCGGGTACAATGAAAGCTTTTCTCGCGCTTTTGTTCCTTTTACATACAGCTTGCATTCTATGTGGTAATTGACTATCAAGCTGTGTTCCCAACTAGTTTTGCATGTAAATGCTAAGTTTCTGTCACGGTTTCATGTGCAAAAGTTATGCCTTTACAGTAACGTAGCAACTGGTCATTGAAGAGAAAAAACAGAAATAGATTTGTCATACAATTTGTATCAAAGCAAGCTTGGCATTCCTCTTCAACTTTGTTCACTATTATGTCCAGCTTAACAGAAGTTTGTAGAAGTTATATTGATTGGAACAAACAGAATTCTTTCTCAAAGCATGACTACCATCGTGTCTCAGAATAATGTGGCGCACAGGGGGTTTCCAACATGGCAAATAAAGAACCATTTATGGAATATAACATAGAGCATACATATGTACCCTTTTAAGAGGAATTCAAGGTTTATTTGATGAAAATTGGGTTTGAAATGGGTAATATTTATATCCAAAAACGAAGTAGAAAAAAATCAGTCCTTATAAAAGGTGGATACCACCTTTTATTAGGATCACTTTGTTTTGGATACCTAAGCCGTTTTATCAAGAGGTTTATCATTATCTCCAAAAAAATCATCATCAAAAGACATTAGAAACCTGAAGCCCTATCTCAACCAAAACTGTAGCATTCCTTTAATTCTCCCTTGCTCTCTTTCACTTCCTCCCTCTATTTCATTAAAGCTTGATTTGTCTTAAAGGCATAATTTACCATTTGCAGATGAAACAAATACCCAGCATTAGTGCTTTAAAATAGTTCTAAAATGTGAGTTAGGGATAGAAACAACCACTGTCAAAATTTGAATTCGTATAATCGATGTTAAGTGTTGTTAAATACACAAAATGTGAACAACAGTTATAATAAAAATGTTTCCAGACTAAACCGTATACAGTTACGGTTTATTGAGAAAAACCCTGATATCTCCTTATATTTTAGGTTTTATTGCAAATATTTCATATGGTAGGATGTTTTATGATACAACAGACCTACACATATGCATCAAATGTGATATCTTGAACATTTTTGAAATCACTGCTCCCAAAGGTAAACTGGACCTTTAAGTCCTTTCTATTTCTCCATCTGCCTACCTGGCTGTCTGTCTGTGTGTTTGTCTGTCTGTCTGTTTCTGTGTCTCCCTTTGTCTATATTCACTCTGTGCTCTGTCTGCCTTTATTACGTGTTCCAATTTGATTGAGCATGGCCCGAGGTTCCTCCAGACATTATCCGGAAAGGAAACTCGAGTAAACATTCCTCATCTCGGCTCCCACAACATAGGGGGATCTTGGTAGGCACTTGTACATAACAGCTACTAGCTGCTCTCAAAGATCTGCCCAACATGCGTTGCTAAAAGTGCGTCCTCAACTTTTCGTCAGGATTTTAACATCTCAGGAGAGTATCCTTGTAGCCAGAAGTAATGCTGGGCTCCCAATGTCGTGCGATCCACTACACACACCACAATTGGCCATTATAGTAGCTAAATGTGGAATTTTTTGTTTATGTCTAGATCTCATTTTGCGCCATTATCAAAATCACGGTCTAAATCATGGAGGCATCATGGTGATCGTACGAGGTCACCTATCTGATCTTTTCACATCCTGAGATCAGTTGTGACAATTGTCGTTGATCGTAGACAATTTTTGAACCATCCAAAATATATCTGCAATGTTACCGCGATTACCATGACTGACCTCAAGAGCCCGATACGGTCACCATGATTACTCTAAGATTCAGACCATGATTTCTATTACAGTGGTGCAGATCGTAATTAATAGACGAAAATGCCACAGTCAATTACTATATGGCTAGTCGTGGCATAGGTAGCAGATCCCACAACATTTGGAGCCCAGCGTAAAACAGAAGAGATAGCTTCATTTGCTATATGATACCACAAACCTCCCACACATATTTAGGGGAGACTGCTTTGTAATGATTATCAAGGTTCATACACTGATGCCATGCAGACATATCCTCAAGCTGGTAGTGTAACATTTTGCTTCATTTCATATTCTCGGACTGTATGTGCCAGGAATATTTGCTCACTCAACTTGAGGTTGCCCTGCTTTATACACTTTGATGAACGCTGGAGAGAAATAGTCTTATGATATTGTTATTGTTAAGATTTTGCCATTTCCAGAGTCTCTCAGAACCCATAAAAGGAGGTTTGTCTATTTGTTTGTTTGTTTGCTTGCTTGTTGGTTTGTTTGTTTGTTTTTTAAAGAAAAGAAATACGAAGTGCACAACTATTGTCTGTTCTCTCAGAAATAGATACACCTCTCTCTCTGCCATCCTTTCACACACACACACACACACACACACACACACACGCACACACACACACACACACACACACACACATGTTTTTAATCTACCTTGTTTCAGTGTCACTTATTTTATTAACTTCTGTGTGGAATTATTATAAAAAACATGTAAGGCCAGCATATCTTACTAACTTTGATATTGAATGATTTATAGTGATCACGTAAAGCCTAGAGCATAATAAACTAGTAAATTCTCTATAGGATGATTATATGTGCATGGGCATATAATAAGCCTCATAGAAGAATGCAGAGATTTCATCGTAACAGAATCCAAAGCTTGAGGGAGATAGATGTGATGTCTGTGTGTTTTTAATGTATTTGACACGAGTAGAAAGATATTCAGGGCAATGTATGTACTCTCTTTAACCCCCTCAGAACTGCTCAACTCAAATTGTCATTGACATTGGTATAAAGACAAATTGCCAATGATACTGGCAGGGTTAAAGGATATGATGGCAGCTTGGGAAATGGAACCAGGGTACGGAGACTGAGGGCCAGGAAGTCATTGTGGCAGGTGGAAATGAAAGGACAACAGTTTTGGTGAAAGATATGAGAGATAAGATCTGCATGTGTTTCACATAAACCTGTAACCAGCGGAACTGCAGACGTTACCTTTTGACATTCCCTACAGCTGTGGTAGATAACACGCAATAATGCATTGACGCTAAGCGGAATTGAAAGGACAACAAAGTATACAATTGTGGTGTGAAAGATGGTAGATAAGATCCATGTTTCACAAATCCGTAACCAGCAGAACTGTACATGTTACCTTTTGACGTTTCTACGACTGTAGTAGATGAACATGTAAATGTTTCTTCTGCATTGACATTAAGTAAAAATGAAAGGACAAGTGATGAATGATATATAGGAGATAAGATCTGCACTTCGTAGACCTGTAACCAGCAAAATTGTATACATTACCTTTTGATGTTTCCTAGTAGTAGATGAAAGCACATAAATTTTTTATACTGTAACTTGTGATGAGAGGGCATATTGTGCGTACAATTCTAAAGAGGTCACATTCGGTGAGTCTTTGTGTACACTTTTAAGTGTACCAGTGATCCTTTAAGTTTTGAGCGGTTATAGGCTTTGTCTTATCAGGAACTTTACATGAGGCTTGGAATTAAGTTGAGAAGGAATCACCACCTTGAATATTGATGGACACTTGTGATAGCACACATACACAGTACAAATATATTTTAGCAGGTCACATTAGATACAAAGGAGTTTGTAGGTTTACACTTTTGAGTTTCTAAGTGATCATTGTAGTTTTGAGAGTTAGAATTTGTCTTATCAAGGACTTTCCTTTGAGGATGTGAGGAAGAGAATTAAGTAGTGTTCATATGCACCTTGAGTTGTGATGGACATCTACTAAGATTGATGAATGTCATTTTCTCTTCCGTGTTGATCTTCTATGCGAATTACACTTTGGACAAAACTTTCAGAAGGTTTGCAAACAACTTCCATCCACCACACAAAGTACAGTTTTAATTTAAAGGAAGTATGAAGTCTTGGTTAATGTTCAAGCTACCATGGGGTGATAGGTATCATCTGTCAACTCCAAGCTATATGCTGAACATTTTTCAATGGAGACTGACTTACTGCAGTTGACATAGATGTACCTCTTCACAACTCAACATTAGATTGTGCTGTTTTACCATCTACCATTGAAGAGCAATTGCAAATAGAAGTCTCCCAAATACACAAAGCATATTGAGAAGTCTTTTACTTTCATTTGTCCTTTGAAAATTTTTGAAGTTGGCTGGAATCCCCCCCCCCCAAAAAAAAAAAAAACAATAAATAATAATAACAATAACAATATGAGGATTTGTTAAAGGTATTTTAGGAAATGTTTGAAGTTTGTGATTTATATCTGGAGAGACTTAGGCCTTTGTTTATTACAATTAAGAAACAAGTTATATTTTTTTGAAGGTTCTCAAAAATTTCAACCTTGCAACTTTTATGAGCCTTGTGAAACCTTGTTATACGTATATGTCTGCATGAGAATCTGTCAGGATTGAGGTATTGATAACCGTGGAATGGTATCTCTACTCTTAGGACCTTTCTCAGAGATCTCTGTCTGTGGGAATACCATGGGCCCTGTACAAAGTGGATGGGCATTTCAGGATATGCTGGAGAAAGACTTGTGATGGAGTGGATCCTACTTGAAGACAGCGGAATCACAAATGCATAAGATTATAGTTTCTGAAATCCACATAGGCCAAGCACTGTAGCCATTGGGTAACTGTGTGCAATGGGTTAAAGAAAAAGAAAGGCCAATTACAATCCAAAGAAATGTATTTAACAGTACACAGCCAGTGATGCAGTGTGGGCAATGGTTTAGTTGAGTGAGGAAAGAGAGGTGAGGGAAGGGTCAGACTAACGGACGTGGTAGCAGACAGGGTGTGGTGTGCTAGGCAGGGCGAGGCAGGGGAAGACAGGCAGACGGAATGGGAGATTGATGCAGATCGCCATGGCGACGCCCGCTGGGAGGAAACAAAACATACACTGGAGCAGTTGAGAGAGAGAGAAAAAGAGAGATGGGACCCTTAACTCATTGAGGATGAGCTGAATTCATTGTAACACTATCCATAGACACCTGCCTGAGTATACCCGGGACTAGTCTTCAAAGGGTTAAACATGAAGCTTGACAAACACTGCATTCTCCCCCGGAAGAAGGATGAGGATCGAACACATTTGGATTAACCGCGACGATATTCGCTTCCTCCTCTCGTGTCCAATTCATCACGTTCGTGAAGGGAAACCGGAGTCTGATGGGGGAACAGGGTCCAATATTTGAACTCGGTGCCGGGAGAGGTGATCATCGTAACATTTAGGCAAGAAACAGAAGGCCGGCAGAACATGATCAATTAACTACCTGATCCATCACACATATTGCACATTCTGAATACAAAACAAGGCTCTGCCCCCACCTACATTGTTTGGATAAACAACACCATTGAAAATACAATGAAAAAAAACAAGTTATCAATTTCTATAATAGATATCTGTGAATACAAGCCAAATATTTTCTTGTGAAATATATATATAAGCAATATAGGATCATCCCAATTCCTACCATAGTTGAATCAAGAATTTGTCAGGCAAGCATAAAATGACGGTTTATATTCAAGTGTGCAGGACGACACATAGAAATACAGGAAAAGTGACACCTCACAGTCATATTTTCAGAAAAAAACAACAACAAGTGATGCAGATCATACAGCTTACAATGTGCTGCAAGCATGAAACAAACAGTATGTGATTGTACTATTGAATAATTTCAGTATAGATTTTAAAACAATCCAACCTTTTTCTCTTTTTTTTTTTCCTTTTTTAAAGGTTCAAGTTTGTCCTTGATCGGTATTACAGTGCATTATCTTTTTATGAAGCTAGATTTATGATGCTGAGCCCAGCATAATCTGAGCTGCCGATTCCACACTGGATAGTATATTCCTCTGTACAGATAAAGCCAACTGTATCGCAATCAGAGACCAAGCAGTGTGTAACATGATTGAATTATTCCTCAGAGGATTTTTCGCTGCTTTGCCTTTGCAGTTTGTTCCTGCCATGCACATTGCACATCTGAGAGGTTTTGTTGAAAATTATGAAGAGTTTGTTGGTAACAAAGGCACAGCGTAGAGTTTATTGACATACTTTTTGATTCATATTATCTCATTCTTTTGTTGCTGTTGTTGTTCTTGTTCTTGTTGCATCACAGAGGTAGACACTATTTGAGCTTTAAAGGTAGCCTAAAGTATGCAAAGACTCTCAGGAAAAACAAAATAATGAAAAAAAAATACTTTGTACCCATGACAGCAACCACATTTGCATCCATTTTGTGGATCCATTTTTTTTTTTTGGGGGGGGGGGGTGAGAGAGAGAGAGTATTTATATGTTTATTAGTTTATTTTTGTGATTGTATAGTTGACTGTGAGCAATATAACTTAACCCGTTGAGGACGGTTTGATTTTGCTACAACGCGCATTTCCCATAGACACCTGCCCAAGTATACTCGGGACTCGTCCTCAACGGGTTAAAGAAGTTGAGAACAGATTTTGATGAAACTTCAGGATAGGGGCAGTGTGTGAAAAGAAACAGGCAATTTGTTTTTGTGATGATTTAGATCATGGCCCAGATTCCAGGATATTTTTTAAAGTAATACGTGCAACTACACTTCTATTACGTAGGTGACCCTGTCTATAGTCAACTTAACATGTTTTTATGTGCTTTCCAAGTATTTCTTGTTTATTGGTAAAATGTATCAGAATGTTTGGTTTGAAAAAAGGACTTAGCAACATTAATCAGAACCCTCATGTACCAGGCCCCATCTTAAAATATCTTTGGAATGGTGTGCATTCAAACAGGTAGCAATGACAATATAATTTTTGTGCTTAGTAAATATAAAGGCGAGTTATAAAAAAAAAGGGTAACAACTGATTTTGTTGGGTGCACATACGGAGCTTTGCAATGTGTATTAGAGATAATATATAAGCGAAAAACTTTATAGCTGTCTATTCATTGCACCATTGCAAGCATAATTCCACAGATGTACAATTGCTGTTGGTATTTTATATTTATCAACCTTTGAATTAGACACATTATCAAAACATCCCCACCCATATTATTTTTTTTTCCTGATATCGAACAAAATATTAGGTCCCACATGTGTAGATCCTGATATTTGAGCTATTTACAAGCTGCCGGGTCTCGTCTGCACATTTGACACTCTCTGTAACACTTGTCAAAGCCTTCTCCCAGTTAACGTGCCTCACATTTCGTTTCATTATTTGAATTGGTTCCCCCTCATTCAGGGGCCAGCCCCTCTCCACTTCTGAAGTAGCTCTACAAAACTGCGGCTTATTGTCATTAGGGAAATATATCTGGAGATGAAGCTGTTATAAGCACACCCTTCTCTCACACCCGGGAGAGCTTCCGCCGGTGTAATTTTCCACATTAAATGTGTTCATGCCCCCCCCCCCCCCCCCGAATGTGCAACATTTCACTTCACTTTATTGCCTCTGAATGTTCACCAAGTATCATACATCAGGGGAATGATTGAACCTCTTAGCGGGTCTTTTCACAAACGATCGATGTCTGTTTGTGTGACTTGCGTTTTCACGATGATGTGTCGTGGAAGTGGGCGGGGCTTATTTGCAGCATGCAGGGAATTCACCCCACCTACTTCTTCACATGCTACTTAAGCTGGCACTGTTGTGCAGGAGTCAACAATGCAAAAAAAAAAAAAAAAAAGGCTTTTCCAAAATCTCTCTTGAGCAAGAGGGAGATTGTACCCGTAATGAAGTTTTGCCGCTGGTCATTAGCTTAAGATATAGATAGCGGAGTCTGAAAGCTTTCTATCAAAACATTGTTCTTGGATGCACAGATACTCAAAAGTTTCTGGATCTCAATGAAGCCCAGGTTTGCCTGTGAAAAGAAAAACATCTCTTAAAGTAACATTTATGTGTAACATGAATGTGTAAACTAAATACTTGCCGAGTGCACAAACTTTTAGAACAGTCTTCAGTCAATTGAGTCATCAGCTCAAAATATAGATCGCAAAGTTTGAAAGCTGTCCTATCAAAACATTATTCTTTGATGCACAAATACTTAGAGTGTGTGGATCTCATAGAACCCCTTGGTGGCCATTAAAAAAAAAAATGTTACATTATGCAGCATGAACACTTACCTAATTCACCAGATTACAATAACATGACAGTTGTCATCATAGAATAATACCATCATAACAATCCTTTCAATAAAGATAGTCCTTGCTATGTAGAGACTGAATGTTTTTAGACTGAATCTATGGTGAGGAAATGGCATGAAATCATAAATTTTTAAAGCCTTTAATACTTTTGTGAGCTGCTATGCCTGACAATGGTAAGATGCATGCATGCATGCTATAAATATAGTGGCTGTGTTTCAGTGCACTTTACTGCTGAAGATTACCATGAAATGCAAGAAAGATATCATCCATTGTGGGTGAAGCTTTGTTGGGGCAGAAAAACAAATGGAAAATGGAATAATCTGACATGTTTGATTTGTATTTTGATCCAACGATCGATCCCCTCATATTTGAAAGTGAAGGCATGGATTATATTCACATCAATGAAAGTCATTGCGCTAGGGAATACCACAGATTTAAAGAGGATCTTCAGAAGGGGGCCTTTAATCCCTGTTGCACTTATCACCCAATCAGCACATCTGGTATCGTGCTTTTCTTGTCGATAAGTGCAGATGTCCTAAAGGAAACTGTCAATAAGTTTGTTCACACTGAGCTGGGTTGATGTCAAGTTAACTTAATGTGAGCCATTTTGATGTTCTAGATTATAAAGCCCAAAGGAAGTTAAACTTAACCCTTTGTGTGCTGTGAGTATGAATTGGCACAAAACCCCTTAGCATTGTACACAGTATCTAAATTCTGTGGCATAGGAAGGGTTAACAACTGTGTGAACACGCTTGAAAGTAGCTACTATTGAATTATTGTTTTTAGCCACAAGATGTTTTACATGCTTTATCAGACTGTATAGGCCTCGGACACATATTTCATGAGTTTTCTATTTTTTTTTTCTATTTCACGAGCCAGATGCTAATTGCAAATTTAATATGAACACATAGAAATATGAACTCTGATCTCAACATGAATATGACGTCAGCATGAATACGACATACATGCGTAACATTTCTCCATCCATTACTGTACTCCAATACTGTAAAAGTGGAAATTTTTGCGGTGTTGAAATTTTCCCGCATTTTGCGCAACTAGAAGCTAGCACAAAAATAAAAGCACTTGAATGTTTTTACTTGCCATATATTCCAGTAAATGCTGTCTTGATTCTGCGGAATTGAAAACATGCGAAACCTTTTATTACGCGGCCGAGCATGAAAAATTAGTCGCACAAAAATATCCACTTTTTCAGTATCACAAATTCAACCACACATAATATTGTCAGGAGACCTGGTGCGTAAAATGTTTGACTGTCTCACTAAATATATGACATTTTAAGAGCCTACCACCCCCCCCCCCCTCCCCCATGGAGCATTCTCATTAGGTTTTTAAGTTTCTAATTGTTTTGTGTCGGATTATTGTTTGTCTTCTGTCATTATTTTAGAAAAGTGGGGCTGCCCAATTCCTAATTGGATCAACCTTGTGTAGTCAGTAGATGTTGCTATGGTAACCCATTAAGGCTACTAAGTTGTCACATAAAATTGCCTCTGGATGTTGCCTGAGCTTAAAACTTACAGACAAGATGTCACCCTAGATAATAATGATTAATGGACGGAGAGAGGGGAAACCTCTTTTCTACGACAGTAATATAAACTAGATAACTAGATAATCAAGAGAATTATATATACTCTTAATATGATACATCTGTCAAGGTATGATAATTTCCCATATATATCAGGTAACTCTCAGAAAGCCCAAAAAATCTAAAATCATTTTATGTGTACTAATGATCTGGCATTCTTTCTGCCTTACGTTGCTTTATTGTGATAAACAAAGTTTGATGAATGAAACTCATGAAGGGATCGGCTAACAAGTTGATGAATGGTCTGGAAGAAATAAAAAGTGAGATTAGCCTGAAGTTAGAATTTTATTTTCTAATGAATTTGGAAAATTCGGAAAATTTCAGTTCTGAAATTATATCAAGATTCCCTGCATTGTAGTCTGCCCTGCCAAACAAATTTGTATCTTCATTGGATTGATTCCTTGTCTGTCCCTTGCATTGGGTTCATCCCCTTACAGCAGCGAGATTAATGAGTCTAATATGAAGCATTATGAGACAAAGTCTCGCCGCGACCACCCGGGCAACTTTGCCACCTTACATCACGACCCCATCCCCATCTCATCGATGTTTATACAGCCCCTCCCCCTGCCTCTATACTCCATGCACCCAGCTCATTGATTACCCCACCCAACCCCTCACCCTGCTACCCCTTCACCCGCTCCGTCCATGTCACCCCAGGATATCCCCGAACACATGCTCACTTCATAAGCAGGAGTTCATCGGTGGCGAGTGGACAGAGGGAGATGAGCCTGTTTTGCGGCGGCAGATCGAGGGTAGTTTGGAGGGTACCAGCGAAATCAACAAGAGGGAGAGAGAGAGGGGAAGAGTGTCCCTAGATGAGAAGCATTCATATGTGCTCCTAACCTGATCCGTGTGAGGACGTGTGTATATATTCTCCTTTTTGTGAGTACGAGATTTGTTGTCTCGTTTAGGTTGCCTGCCTAGTACCGGCAATCGGATCAAAGAATCAAGTTTAGGATTGCATTCTGGATGGATCATGAATCATTGGATCGGGTCTTCTCTTGTGCCGGTTCCAATGCGTGTGTGTGCTTCGAGATTCCAGTAGGATCCAGCAGGCAGTGATCGTAACCATCTTTATACGGTCGCGTTTTGCTTTCCTTGCAAGTGGGTTTTAATTCTTTGGAGTTGGATTGCAATGGAAGGAGATATATTGCCTTCATGGTAGGCTGTGTTGTTCAGAGATTTCACCAAGATAAAGGTCATTTCTAAGTTGCGTGGATTTTGGAAAGAGTCGACAAATCTGTCTCATGCCTATGGAGCACCATTCGTATTATCCCAGAGTCTGATTCCTTGTTTGTGTTTGCTGTTTATCAAGTTTGAAGGAATTGTTGTGCAGTTGTTTTGGAGCTTCGGAAATGTATATATTTGCCACGATTCTAAACTCTGAAAAGATGGGTGTTGCAGAATAATCTCTGGTGACTTACTTTCACATGATATATTTTATTGAGGAAATCGTATTCATAGAGCTTACAATCTACTTTTTAAAAAAATATGGAAAGTTATTGTAATATCCTATACATGTACCAGCAAAATGAGTCATGGTTGCACGTATGTGACTGGTCCTAACTTAAGTTGCTGTTGTATTTTTCTTCTTTCTTTGTTTTCTTTTTTTTTTTCTCCTGTATTGTCAGAGCTGTGTGATGTGTGACTACAGCGGAAATCTGTATGTTGCAGGTACATATATTGTACATTATCATGTTTGCAGACAGTGTAACTAAAGCCGACAATCAACCTTATAGTACCATGGCTGTGCCTCAACATTTGTAACTAAATCCTCTAGGTATATATCTATAGATACATGAAAATTTTTTATTGCCATTTATTGTCAACAAGTACACTTTGTTATTGTTCCTTGAGATGTGTTGGAATTATGTGGGAAACAAAAGTCTAGTAAAAGTTGTTTCCAATTCAATTCAATTTCTTTATTTCCATTGAACAAAAGGCGATGCATAGTACAAGTATACAAGCAAAAAGGGAAGGAATATACACACACTGTAAAGAATAGTACCAAGTGTAAATGCAGATGAATGTAGAATAGTATAAAACAAATAATGCATGCTTTGCAGAAATAACTTTAAAAAGTAAATTAAATGTTAGAAAAGAGTGATCCACTAAAAAGTATGGCTTGTAGACATGGATCCCTCAGTAAAGAAATAGATAACATATTCTATCCAAAATGTGTCTTGTTTTCTAAAGTGGCTTGTAATTGTAAAGTGTAAAGTGGCTAGTGGCTTTAAAGGGGATAGCTAGTACCTGATCAGTGGGAATCAGTGGGAATACTGGGGGATGATTGTTTCAATCCTTGTGGGATTCATTTAGGAGTACATTATATATCTATTGTTGTGTGAAAATTATTTGCTTCAGAATGGTCTCATATTCAAGTAATGTGCAGTTTAATGTTTCCAGGTTAGCATGCCTGTACAGTGACGGGGCATTAAACTGCACATTACTTGAATATGAGACCATTCTGAAGCAAATAATTTTCACACAACAATAGATATATAATGTACTCTTAAATGAATCCCACAAGAATTGGAACAATCATCCCCCAGCATTCCCACTGATTTCTACTGATCAGTTACTAGCCATCCCCTTTAATTGAGACATGAAAGCTCATATCTTTTCTCCCTTTCCCACATAATATTATGCAAAAAAAAAGGAAAGAAAATGATGGAGAGAGGAAAAAAACATTGCTCTTAGCTCAAACATGCAAGCATGCATTAGGTAAATCTCCTTCCAAATTTTTGCAATAAATACTCCTCGATTTCAGTTCTCTTTTCTGTTACGTTTATCAGAAACAAACCCTGAAGGGGGATTAATTGTGCTTATGTGACATTCTCATGTGAAATCAAGGTAGTGCTTGGAATTAGTCTTGTTCTTAACTTTAATGCTGTGAAATCCTCTGTGCATTCTGTGTGAATATCAATTAATTTCTGTGGAAAGTTATGAAATAATGCATGGAATAACTGTCGCACAGTTTGAATTCATTGATGATTTTATATACATTCAAGGAAAACCAATGTATAAAAAAGGGGGAAACAACAACATGTACAGTGTAGTTAGAGTTAAAATAGCATATAGCTTTGAAGCATGGATGCTTGATAATCAAAGCAGTTTAATAGTATATTGAAAGGCACCTGATATTGAAGACATTCACCTACAATGTACCACTAGTTCTCTCTTATGAATCTTGCTTGACTTCATGCATAGGATATCACCTTTTTTTTTGTGGTGATGAAATAAAGTCAGAATTTTTTTATATACTCTGACAAATATCTGGGAAGATACCACAGTGCTCTACTTCTTGTAGTTTATAAGTTAGCTCTTCTATTTTGTACCTTATCCCATGATAAATACTTGATACTATGATTGAGGATGCTATCTCTTAGCACAAAGAAAAACGAACAGTACAATTCCTACTTTATTTCAGCTCAGGAAAAAAAAAAGAGCAGATCAAGGAAATTGCTTCAGCCCAGTTACTAAATTTATCCAACTCGCAAGTGTACTATGTAGGCAGGTACCAAGGACAGTAGGACAGTTGCTTGCCAAGCAGGTTGATTTGATGGGGGGGGGGACATGCTTACTAGTGTCTATTAAAAGAAGCATTGACCCTATGGGGACTCACTGCCTGAAAAGATGAGGAATCGTATTGTGCCATGTAAAGATATTATATTTTTGTTAACTTCTTTGTTGATTTCAGAAGAAAAAAACAAGATTAACTGAAAAAAATGCTTTAAATCTAATCTTAGTGAGTCATAAAGGGCCTCAGCTTTCATTTGATCGTAGCAGAATCTTCGACAGAGGCAAAATGGCATTATTTGGTTGCAAAGAATGTAGGGTTTCAGTTGCTGCCAGTGTTCTTTTATTACTATTGAAATATATGGCATTTCTTCTAAAAAGAAGAGAAAAGGAGAAGTTTGAGCCAGAGACAAGTTCAAAGTGTTTCCGACATATATGTCACTGAGGGACTTCCTCACATCAAAATCACCGGAGCATGATGTATAAATGTCAGTAACAGGCAAAGATTACAAAGCGGCATGCAAGATGAATAGCTCATCACTTGGTCAGTGGGCTAGAAACGGTCATGAATTGAATCTCAAAGCCGGTGCGACAGCCTCTTGAGCCTCCATGTCTTTTTTTTTTTTCTTTTAATTTTTTTTCTTCCATATCTAATAGATTGAGTGCAGTGGCATTCATATTCTCACGACCTTGATATTCCAGCATCATCGTTGCTATGGTGAACGATGCATCATCTGACAGTTGTTTGCCTTCTGTTCTTGGCCTCCCGAAGCCACGTGTACACATTCATCGCATGAAGTCAGGGGTGATATTTGGATCGCATATTTAACGATACACAGTGCTCGGTGACGCAAATCCATTTTTGCTTCTACCGCGGCGAATCTTCCCAAGAGTCTGTAAAAGTGTCAAAAATGCCAGGAACTTTCAAGATTCCAGTTTCTCATCAGTCTTTTATACAGCAAAGTTGCATTTGCTTCATGTTTGACCAGAGATTATGAAGTGTTCTTTCGTTTCGTTCCATTTTCTTTGTTTGTTCTTCTATCTTTTCCTTACATGAACTTCTTTACCTATTCAAAGACAGTGACTGCCTTACAATTACAAGCATTTCCAAAAGGCTGTCTGAAAGTGGCACTTTGATTATTAGTATGACATGTGAACAACCCAGATTATGAATCTTATGAGGTTAGGGATAAGACAGTGAAATTGTCTACTGTCCATCAGATTCTTTTCATTTTATTCTAGCACTCTTGGTCTGAATAAAAAAACAAACAAATTCAAATTGAACTCAAGTTTTGATGATTCTGTTTGAAAACAAATAGACACTTGATAGTTGTGAAAGAGAATAAGTCATCTTTAACCTATGATGAACATGACCTGACTTTACTATAACACACACTTTCAATTGACATTTGTCCCAAGTATGAAAAACTCAGGACTAGTCTTCCATGGGTAAAGACTTGTATCAAATCTTGTCTGGGTTATTGATTGACCTGTCTGCCATTGTGGTCCATGCATTGGTCAGCAGAGATCACCTGATTTTGTCAGCCATTATCATCATACCCGTCATCATATAATAGAAGTATTGCTTAGCTTCCATTTTCTGTGTCCAATTCTCTCATTGCTTCCACACACCTGACACATTGTACAGCCTAAACTTTTGGCCTGATTTTTTTTTTTTTTTTTTTTTTTTTTGGGGGGGGGGAGTTATTTGTTTTTTGTTTGTTTAAGTTTTCTTACAAGCATCGTTGTTGAGAATAAATTGAGGGGTGATAAAAGAAATATATGATATTATATCATAAAATGAAAAAAATCTTGCCAGTTTCAGTACAGCTAGCTATTAAATGTGTATTGGTGCAGGGCTTTGACTTCAATCTGGGATGTGGCATTTTGTGCCTTAATTACCTGCATCATATCTCAATTCTTACGGTGGAAAATGTGCAACCACGTTAAAGGGACTGTACAGTACTGGCTGAGGTAGGGATTCATGTTTTGAACATTCATAAGTGAGATAATGAAAAGCCTCTTATGAAATATGAAAGAGCATGTCATTTTAAGAAGGATTTAACGTTTATTTGATGAAAATTGGTTTTCAAATGGCTGAAAAAAAAGTGCTAATAATAAAAGGCGACATGCCCCAACTTTATTAGGATCTCTTTGTTTCACCTTGTTTTTAGATATCTCAGCCATTTCAAAACCGATTTTCATCGAATAAACTTTTGATACCCCTTAGAACTGCATGCTCTTTGACATCTCATAGAGTGGTTTCTGAATATCTCGCAAAATGTTAAAAGCTAAATCTACACCTCGACCAGAACTGTACACACCCTTTAACCTTGCCATTGCCTTCAGTAAGGTGTTTGTATACGCAATGTTAGTGGTGCCATAAAACAGTGGTCGTAAGATGGTTACGACAGCAGTTGGGCAACAATTCTTTAATATCAATCAAGCCTTTCTAACTCCCACCAAGCTTTAGCTCATGAGATAATGGCAGAAGAGTTAAATGCATAATTAGTTAAACCAGATTCAGCCATGTTTGAAAATTGAGGCAAAGGGGTTTTCTTCCGCCTCCCTTCTCTTTTGTCTTTTTTCAAGAGTTGTTTTGAACATATCTCTTAAATTGCACTGTAAAAGGCATATTCTAGCTGATGTATCAATAGTATGAAAAGGTAGATATGTACATGAAGGTTTATGAAATGTAAATGAATTTACATGTATGCTGTTACTAGACATCGTGAAGTTAATAGACAATAGGACACCGATTCTGTTTTTATGCTGCAACAAATCTGCAATACAGGCCTTGTTTGCGGTCTTCCTTTTCCAATCTTTATCCTTTTCCACCGGTCCACATTTGCATTCGAGGATGAAAGCTCCTAACCACCCCTAAAATGGTCTAATGGGAAGTGGTGGTCAGACTCAAGAGCTCCCCATGTCATAATACATTGTCTGGAGCACTTAAAACGCACTGCCTGCTTACCGCTGAAGCTGTTTGGCAATTTAGATTGAGCGATTCAAAAGCCGCATGGTCAAAGTGTGGATGCAATCTCAAATATATATATCTGTATGCCACAATGAAGAGGTAAACACCAGGCGGTAGATAAGAGCTTTATTTTGAATCTCTCTGAAAAGAGGGACATAGATTTGCAAGTGGGGTATTTGTTGCAAGGAAATAACAACTCAATATCATAAATTTTTTGCCAACATTGGATACTCGCAGACTTTACAGTGATGTCCTAAATGTGAAACTTCTCCAGCCATTAAAGCATTCTGTTTTTATAAGCTTGGTGGTACCAAAAACTATATATCTTTGCTAGTGGAACTGTAACATGTTTCATTTAATATTCTGCTGATTCTAATTCTCTCTCCGATGAATTTACATTCTTCATCAGTGAATGCTACGGTCTCTCTCTCTTTGAGGGGAGGGGGGGGGAGATCAAAAAAAAAATAGAGGTTCTATTCTGGTATCATAGCTATCAGTCAAATGGTGGCATCATGTCTTATAAAGGGATGGTATAGTTTTGGTTGAGACGGGGAATTTGAAATAATTAATAACCATGAAATCTTCTGACGAGTTTTCTGTGCGATGTAGGCAATTTGTCAGTCAGTTGCAAGTAGAAACCACTTATGAAATATTAAAGAGCATACAACTCTAAGAGGAATTCAAAGTTTATTAGAGTGAAAATTTGTTTTCAAATGGCTGAGATATCACAAAAAACAATGTAAAACAAAGTAGTCCTAATAAAAGATAGGTACCACCTTTTGATAGGACCTCTTTGTTTGTGTGTTTGTTTTTATTTCAGTCATTTCAAAACCCAATTTTCATCTAATAAACTTTGAATGGCTCTTAGAATTGTATGCTCTTTAATGTTCCGTAGGTGGTTTCCCATTATCTCACCAAGAAAGAAAAAATATGGAAACCTGAAACCCCATCTGATCAATAAAAAGTATACCATCCCTTTAAAGTTGGTGTCTGGCAAGGACTGTGTTTTTACTCTTTAACAGATATTCCGTATCACTAATAAAGGTACATCACAGCCTTTCAAAACTTCCTACCAGCTCCACAAAAGGGCATTTGTGCAGTCTTTCATCAGTGTGATGCTTTTTTAACAGCACATCACTCCATGCAATCATGCAACATTTATATATCGATACACTGTTGGCCCCTCATGCACCCAGCCATAACCGCAGAAACCTAGATCATCAAGGGCCTGATAATATAGCTACATGAATATTATTTCTAATGTGCATGCATTCCTGAGCTGTGACCCATGAGTATTCCTTCTCCCATAGGTCCCCTTTGTGGAATAATGATGTAGAAATTCTCCCTTCCAAGTAAAAATTATGGCCACACCCAGAAATCAGACAGGAATTTGCACAGCATATGCAGGAGTTTGTATGTCGTAATGTATTATAATGAGGATGAGCTGAATCTCATTACCCTCGTGAGATGGCCCCTGGGAGGACTGTTCAAATCATCTTTCACCATTAAAGACAAGCACACCCTTTCTTGCGAGGACACGCCTTTAAATTTGCACCAATCTGACAGCATTAATCTCCCAACATGGAGTGCAAATTTAACCCACCGTGACAATTTGATGAGCCGGGGGCTGATAAAGTGTTTGTTGAGCAGAATCGCTTGCACCTATTCAGGCTCGTTATAAAAACCGCCGAGCTGTGCACCAGTGGGTAAAATATGAGGGGGAGGGGCACTTTATGGTACCCCTTGAAGGAATAACACAGAACAGATAGGGGGAGAGGATAGAAGTATACCGGTAGGCTGATCTGCTCAGGAAAGGATGAACATCCAGGAGGATTTTGTTGAAATATCAGGTGGACATATTTATATGTGATCTTATATGTCACAAAACTCCACACATACAAAAAAAGCCACACAAGTTAAATTTGCAGTGGACCTGAAAATATGCCTTAATGGGTCAACCCATCTCATTTTCAGCTTTGGATTTTGTTTCTTTCTAAGTTACCATTTTCAATTTCCTGTCTAAGTGTAAAATTTGAAAGCATGAAAGATGATGTGTCTTGAAAGTTTTTTGCAAACACTTTTCTTCTGCATGTTTCAAGGTATTTTCCTCAAATTCCCATCCATGAATAAGAAACAAAAAGAGGCATTGCTATTTTAAGGATTCATCCATGGTACTCTCCTTGTGATTTAAGCCCTTTAAACGTGTGATTAAGGTTCTTGAAGTTTCCAGAATCCAGGATTGCGTGAGAAATGTTGAAATTGAAAACCTTCACAAGGGTTCGCCGTTACACCCCAGCCACCGCTGCCTCTTCTGCCTGTCAACACTTAACGATGCGTTCTGATCTACCATCTCTCGGATTGCTTAACCTGATTACCTTGGATCAAATCTTGTGCAGAGGCAATGGCAAGAAATGCAACCCACATAATTCCCATTCCTATTCCACTTTTTGTGTGTGTGTGTTCCCTGGGGGAAACATCAATAGTCCCAGCCCTATATAAACAGCATTGGTATTCTTTACTTTTGACCTTCTTCCTGCCATCCCAGCCCCCTTCCCTTCTCCTCCCCTCTTGACCATTGTACATTTCTTCCTTTTTTCCTCTCTCAACCTCTCCATTCCCTATTCTCTGTGACTTTTTTCCTTCTACCGAGACTAAATCGATTTTTCCGCCGGCTCTCTTCCGGCCTAAAGGTCAAGTGCAATGTATTGTGCTGCCCCCTTGTGTCAGATCAAATAAATTCCGACCAAACCACAATTGAAATCTTGTTAAGATATGAACATCTACGATGCATCAACGCCTTATCAGATATCCCTTTGCTCTGTCGTACCTTTTTGTTGCTGTTTTGGGTTTTCCGAGGGATGTGTAAGGAACAATCCAACCTGAAAGGTTAAATTTTGAATATATATGTGTTTCTTTACTAATTTTACTGTGGCTGAACATCAATGTCCAAAAATAAAGAGACAGATTTGTTTGATTTGACTCTAACAAAAATGCACAAACAAAAATCTGCGGATTATTAAATTAAGGTTGTCTTCCATTAACAATCACAATGCTACATGATGGGGTCCAAGTGGATACTGCTATTGAAATTGTTAGAATATCTTACTTTTGTACAAGCCAAAACTGGGTTTGTGTGACCTTGAAAGCCATTTCACTGATAAGAACTGACTTACATTCGAGGGGTGGCTCTGTTTGAAGTCACATTTGAGGTTTCATTGTTCAAACAAGTTGTTTGAGGCTATCTTTAAACAATGCATTCTAACATGGGAGTCTTATCCTTCTGCTTTCTCTTTCTTTCTTTACCTCAATCCTCTTCTTTATCTCTCTCCTTTTCTCTCTCTCTCTCTCACTTTCTCTCTCTCTCTCTCTCCTCTGTTTGCACGATTGGTGCATGGCTAAGATTTGTAAGAGTCTTCCCTTGCTTTCACACGTACCAAGAATGCTTAATTTGAAATACGATCATAACGACACATCAGTAGAATCACGTTTCAAATTACGCATTCTTGCTTTGTGAGTGCAAACTGAATTCAGGGAGGGTGATTAGAATTGTGATCGCAAATGTGTTTCAAATGACAGTCCTGACGTGTTTTCCGATCACCTCTCAACAGAATTAAGGACCAAAACAGTCATGTGACCATGATTGACCTCCAATGATGTTCTGGGGGCGGAGCTTACAATGACCTTTCAACCACTTTTGCAGAAGAACCACACTCCTCAAATGCTTGCACTGTAGTCAAAGCACGCTCTACTTATGGCTCAAGAGTGATTGATGGGAAGAAGCCAAACCTCCCCTCTGTGCTCTGAAAATCAAAACCACAGAATCCGTGAAGCCTTCCTTGGTTGTGTGAACAAACGATGACTTGAATCATTAAGTGCAATCATATTTGTAATTCAGCATTCAAATTAAGCACTCAGTACATGTGAAAGCAAGGTTTGATTCATTACTCCCCCAGCTCTCGGTTTTATACATGGCACGTTTTGCTCTTCTCGCGCTGTGGCAGTGAAAAAAAAATAAATAAATAAAACAAACAAATTGGATATCATAAATTCAGGGTCAGCCGTGAAGTTAATTTCCCTTGAGTTGGCAATGCGTGAAACCACGTGAAACTCATTCCAACGTGCGTTTGCCCTACATACGGAAGCTCGCTGCCTTCCTTCCAAGGCGAATATGATAAACCTACTTTGGGAAAGTGAAATCTTAAACCCTACACAATTACAGCTCGGCGTTGCATGGTGGTGTGTATTTCCTGGCCTTCTATCTGTAAATACATATCATATCACATAAAGATACACCTGTAGAGCATACCACAAGTTAAGATTAGATGTATTCCCAGGTCCTGGTTGTCATGTGATGAAATTTGCTGTAGAAGCAGTCCCCTGCACATTTTGCAGCCTGAAAGATATCTTGATGCCTTCAAGTTGAATTTTTCAGGTTTCAATTGTTTCTTCGTTAGATGATCAAGGGATATACCATTCTTGTGGAGTTAGAACTTTGCAGATTTGTAACTTGTGCCTTTTTTGCCAATGGCTGAGTTGTGAGAGGTACTGGGTGTTTTCATCTGCGTATGCAGAAATTTTGTACATCTTCAGTCTTTATCACAGCCACTTGTGGAGTACATCTAAAAATTCCTCATATGTGAAGATCCATGGTAATTAAGGCGGGAACATTTTTTTTTTAATTCAAATTTGTTTTTGGTCTGATTGGGCAGGGGAATCACAAAGTGAAGTAAAGAACCAGATTAGCTTTGTGTGATGTATCTCTGATACAAATGACACATTTCAGCTATTTGGAGCAAATGATGTATGATCATGATCGGATGGTTTATAAATAGAATTTAAATTGAAGTATATGCTGGAAGTCAATTAAACGTCACAAGTCCAAGGTCAAAAAGAAGAAATTAAGGGTACACATGTAGTATTTGTACTGCATCTCCAGTACTGTGGAAATGCAGTGGGGATCGTGAAATTTCCCGAAGTGGCAACGTGCTTCATGGTATTGATCCACAGCAGAATCTACTCAGCTTAGGGAGTTTTCTCCCCTTCTGTTACCGGACTTGTTTTGTCTTTTTTTTTTTTTTTTTTTACTGCGCTCTAGTCTTCACACTACTGATTTCAGCGACTGACTTGTAACTCTGCAGATACACAGTTCTCTTGTTTTGGCTTCCCAATGACCTCCCTTCTCTGAAATCGTCGAGGTTTCTGGCTCGGCTATCGAGATACTCTTCCTGTAGGCAACAGTCAATGTCAATGGAGGCAAGACCCGGAAGGGTTACAAACAAGTGGACATCGATAAAAACGGATCTTCGAAATTCAGTCTGGAGCATGGTGTCGCAGTACACAATGTGAGGGATAATTTCTGCGGGGAAAAAAGTAAAACAGCGAACCCGAGTATGACAGCAGACAATTGACTGGGATCTGACTCAACGGCGTGATTACTCATTTATTTATTCAAACATTGTGTTCGCAGTCTACTGTATATTTTGTCGATATGAATCAGAGAGAAGCCAAGGCAAAAACCCCACGAGACGCCCAGCAGGAGTCCAAGTTTGGGTGAGTAGAACGTGCAATGTGCAACGAGTTAGTATCGACTGTTTTCAGGCCCTCTTTGATCTAATGCATTACAAACCCTTCATGTGCCATATTTCATTTCCAGCTCATAGGTTTGTGTGTGAAATCTGTGCACAATAGAGTCATTGGCACAGAAGGGTTTGATATGCAGGTCACTATCTGTACCTGTCATATAGTGCATGCTGGGTTCTGACCTACATCATATTGAAGTCTCTTGCTTACATTTGCCATGCATTATGGGAAGGGGGAGATGATATTTGAGTTTTAATGTATATGAATTGCTGTGTGAAATGATTCTAAAACTGGTACAAGTGTGAACATATCAACCCTTTATCAAAATGTGATATCAGCTTTCTTTAAACCCGTTGTAGACGAGTCCTGAGTATACTCGGGCAGGTGTCTAGGGGAAATGTGTGTTATAGCAAAATTAGGCTGTCCTCAATGGGTTAATGGAAGATTGACTGTGTGATGAAGAGATGGCTATCATCAATATCAGTCAATGAAATTCAAAGAATATTTAATTTTCCCTTTCTCAGTTCCACCTCTGTCTGTATTCACTTTTGCCATGGTGCATGTAGGTGATGGAAATCCACCTTGCACACAAGTGTACCAATAGTTACATGTGTTAAGTCAACAGACCATGGATTTTACAATGTATGACACAGGTGTTGTATGGAGTTATCACATCCAGGGCAAGGGTTCAGTGTTGGAATACATTACTAGTGTATACATGTATGTAAGTTGTATGCTTATAAACAAACTTACAAATGCTTACAAATAAGCATACTATATGTTTAGAAACAAACTTCTTCCTAAATCTGAAACTGTTCTTGATTTCTGTCCCCTTTTTGTGAAGAAGACTCTTCTTCTGGTGGTTTGAGAAAGGGGGGGGGGGGGGGGGGAATCGCCAATGAGGGGGTGCACCTCCACACCCCAATGGGGTCATCCACACAACCCTCTGTACCATAACTTGCTACAGGATATAACACATGCACCTGCTATGGCTCCACATGCAGCATCAAGATGAAGCAGTAAACATATAAATCAATGTTGGCATCGATATGCAGGCAGTCATACATAACACATGAATCATCAAACCAACTCAAATTGTGTTCATATCAATCTTTGTCTGTGTGTTTGATTAAAAAGTCACGATATGTAGGCCACGGAGACTGAGGTAAGTGATAGAATGAGAAAAAAAAAAAAAAAACCTTGCTTCTATTAGGAAAAGAATCAAAGCAAACTGGCTACAAAACACTGATTAATTTTTCTGATTCCACAGTATTATATGTGTACATATTAAATATTGGCCCTTGTTCCCATGAGCGATAAGTTACAATTGTAAATGAATGGTGCAGTTTCAGTAGAGATGAGCTTCAGGTTTCCAAAGTTTTTTATGATGATTGTTTTCTTTTTAGATAATGAAAAGCTTCTTATGAAATATGGAAAAGCACATAATTTTATAAGGAATTCACAGTTTATTTGATTAAATTTCTTATTCAGTTTTGAAATGGCTGAAACATCCAAACAAAGTGATACTAATAAAAGGTGTGACACACCTTTTATTAGGATCACTTTGTTTTTACTTTGCTTTTGGATATCTTAGCTATTTCAAAACTGATTTTCATCAAATAAACTTTGAAGTCCTCTTAGAATTATATGCTCTTTAACATTTCAATAAAATGGTTTCTGAGTATCTTGCAAAAAAAAAAAATCAAGGCTGAATCCTCACCTCAACCAATACTATACCATCCCTTTAAATCAGCTATTAAGAAAATAATACTAATTAAATCATCCCTGTAAACCACTAGGCTTAACTTGTTGTTCTTTTCATCAGCATTTGGCAATCATACAAACTGGACTGAGCAATTGTAGTATAGCAAGCCAACTCCAGTGTAGCAATGTGCCTCACTCCAACTGGAAGGTATTACTAACAAAATAGGGATTAGGGGAAATAAGTTAATCTCAATTCCTTTGCAATAAATTTACAGACATAAAGGTATGTGTCAATTATTGAAGAAAGCATGAAGCTACATGACGCCGATTTGGGAACATAGCAACACAGTAAGAGTTAAAAGAGGTAGCTCTCGGTTACCTGGGCATGTTGCAACGGAAGAAAGACAAGTCCTGTCATTGATGCGGACTGAGAATTTTAGGGACTTTATGGAGGAAATCAGAATGCATAGTTGAAGAAAATGAGAATGACAGTTGTAACAAGAAGGAAGAGGAATCAGACCAGGATAAAGTTCAGTGAGGTTTGGGGAGTTTATTTCAAGTCATTTTTCCTTTTCAGGCTTGGTTATATGAAGACCATGCAAGAGAAGTTGATACCGCCTTTGCTTTAATAACCCGTTGAGGATGAGTGAGTCGCAAGTATACTCGGGCAGGTGTCTATGGGAAATGCGTGTTGTAGCAAAATCAGTCCGTCCTCAATGGGTTAATTCAGGTTTACCTTTTTTTTAAGATAATAATTAATAAAATAATATATATCGTCAAATACAGCTACATATGGCAGTAAAGCATCTAAAATTATCGTTCTTTTAAAAGAAACATTATTGGGAAAGAAAGGTTGTTCAGTCTCATTTACAGGCATAAGGATAATAACAATCAGTGCATCTATAGAGATTTGTATTACATAAACACACACATTATACCAACATGATCATACTTTACTAGATTCAACTTGTAAGCTATGGGATAAGGCTTGAAGATCCAGTAGACCAAATGGATATTACACCACTTCAGTGGATGAAATGCAGTATCTATCCTGTCCTTGATAGTTTGTTAATTACCTCCGCCAAGGGAGGAGGTTATGTTTTCGTTACCGTTGGTTTGTGTGTTCGTTTGTTTGTCCGTGTGCAAAATAACTCAAAAAGTAGTTAATGGATTGGGATGAAACTTGCAGGAAAGGTTGAGAATGACACAAGTAACAAACCATTAACTTTTGGTAGTGATCCGAGAATTTGGGGGGAATTTATGAAGGATTTTTGACATTTTGGCAGGTGGGGTCAATGAACTTGGGAGTTCAGTCTGTGCGTATTTGAGGTTTGCATGCGCGCACTAAAGTGCGTGCTCTAGTTTCTGCTAGGGCGAAGCGCGCCGTGCAGCTGAGGGTTTATGATGTAACAAAGGCTTCTATATTGGGAAATCGGGCGACTTCCAGCACACAATGCTATAAGTACGTATGGGTGGAAATCACTGATATCTCTGTGGAAGAACAAGATCAGTGGTGGAAACGAGCTGCATCCTTGGCGGAGGTCTGCGCTCTTAGAGTTCTTCTCTAGTTCTTTCAAGCTCTTGAAGCAGATTTCTTGCAATGCTCAGTGTAAGGTGTCTTTTGAATTTAGGATTTCAGCGGAGTGCATTGGCCTGGAATCATTACTCAACCATTTACTTCTGATACTATAGGGATATTACTTGACATTGCTTTCGACATATTCTTAGCAGCTGTCTGTTGATCACTGTGAATGCCATGTTGTGATGTATGTGTACATATATACCATATCAGTTTGTATCTGTAGATGTACAATATGTATGACCAGCATTTCTGCCAGTTGGGTATATCCCCTCAGTACCTTGTTAGCTGGTGAGAACGGCTTTACCTTGAAGTAATTCATACAGGGCATGATATATATTTGACCTGGGTATAGGGACAGCCGTAGCATGGGTTGGGTCAAGTGGTGCCCAGTCCCTGGTAATAAATTCTGTTAGCCTTGACAGAGTGCGGGATGCTTCTCCCCTGGATGTCATATCCTATTAATCTGCGCGTGATTAATTCTTGAGAGTCAGTCGTAGGGATATGTCGATCGTGCTTAGAGGCCAGGTTGGATGGTTGTGGATGAGACTGAAAGTGCCAGACTATCACGCACTGTTATGGATTGCCCATATCTGTCTGTATGCCCCAGGCAACCAGAATAAAGTGTCTGAGACTTGTTTCAGACTTACCAACAGACTTGAACATTAATATTCCTAAGTTTGTTTTGAAAAGTATTTATCAAACAATTTTAGAGTCCCGCAGTGTTAAGGACTCCAAATGCATGCTACCACCTGCTTCTTCAAATTACAAATCCACATGGTATCCATGTCACAAGCTCAATAGTCTATTGATGTACATTGTAGCATATAGGGAACTCTAGTGCATTTTCATCAAAAAGAAAATAACAAAATATGCTTCTACCATCATAGACCATAGTTTAACATGGTCAAGTTAACGTCTTCATGTATACCTTCAATTGGATAGTACATGTTTTATATATCAAACCAGTCATACTACAAACACAACACTAAATTGAACAAAGCATGATTATGGAAAAAGAATGGACAACAATTGATGAAATATAGTTTGAGAATGTGGATCGTATATGCTTTCAGACCTGCAAAATAAACTTGATAATCATGAAACATGATTCTTACCGTGTATAGGCCCTACATGCAAGTTCTTATGTCAATCTGAAAGGGTGCTGAGCAGAAAAATCTTCCATATGTATCTCACTGGCATGATATTTGTTGTTGAGTTTCTTCTTTTTTTTTGGCTGACCTAGCTTTGAGATAAAACAAGTGCAATTGATCACATCAAATGAACCGAGAACTGCTCTCTAATCATGCATAGGAGAACTGGGTCGTGTCTTCATGTACCTTTACCCATTTGTCTTGAAGGAGCTCAGATTGAATTAAAATGCAATTGATATCCAGTAATACTTCAGATAGAGAGGTTGGGTCAGTGTGCTTCGACTATTGTGTGTTATATCTACTATACAATGTATGATATATAAGATATAATATATATGATATATAATATTTAGCATAGAATGTATAATTTATAATACACTCTGTATATCATTTCATATATCAAGATATATATATATATATATAATATAAGGTATACAAATTGTGTAATATGATATGATATAATCATACACAGAGCATCTAGTGAAAGACCTTCCCATATTCCCATTATATTTACATGTAATTGTGAAAGTGGAAATATTTGCAAGTCTTTTTTTTTTTTTTTCCCTAGGCTGGGTGATTCCGCAGAAAGAAAAATATACAATAGTATTGCATATATCAAGCAAGAATGTGCATGCTTTCATTTTCACACCAGTTTCATGACCCATGACAGGTGCAAAAACTTCCACTTACAGTATTTCCTGATTCATTTGACACTCCTTAACACTTTGTCTCCTAGAAATGACAATTGCCTATAGAGTTAATGCATTCATGAGCACCTCTGATTCCAGTAAGTAGAGGGTTAGGTGTCTAATATCTCTCTCACTCTCTCTCTTTCTTTCTCTCTCTCTCTCTCTCTCACACACACATATGTGACCTGCTACAACAAAAGGATCTGAAAGTTGGGGGAGGACAATTTTCTGAAAATGACATGACATTATTCCCTTACTCTTCCACTTTAATTTCATACATAACACAACACATAAAAGTACTCGGTTGTGGAGATATTGATGATTTTATTAGCGCATTTCAAGTGGTCGATGAAACCAGAGTTTCGAGAAAAACGCCTTGAAAGTTTTCCTTCCGACTATCATGATCAAGGGGAGGCAAGACAGTTTTCACCGCTTGACAATAGAAGGTATGCTCCTAGCGACCTCCATGATGTTCATTCAAGCTTCGTGCCCGGTCTACGCACGACCAATCAGTAATCAGGATGCCACCCACTGACCAATAAGATCACTCCCTCGTTGCTAGGGGCAGAGTCTAGTTGCAGCGCTAAACCCAAACCCAAATCTTCGGACACGTTTCTGTTATGTTGAAAGTCGGAAAATCATGGCCCAGAAAAACGCTAATTTTTTGCCTTTCATTTGATCATTTAGCTTCGAAATTTTGGCAGATAATAGACAAAACATTACACTACAAAAATTATGCCAAAAACAGAAATCCGACTGTTTTGACCAATTTTGGTGAGGTGACTTCAAACTCGATGTTCTTGGCTCAGCCGTCAGTGACATTATGATCCTTTTGTTGTAGCGGGTCACATATACACACACACCCTGTCACATTTGATTAGGAGAGTAGAATGTTGTCTTTAGACTGTACTTCATGTCTCCAGATTGAAAAGGAAGAAATTAAACTTGGTTGGCTCGAGTCAAGGTGTTCACCCCTTCAGATTATCTCCAGGTTGATGTTTCAGGAATTTGATATTAAGGCAGTAATGTTGGGATCATCGTCCTCCGTGTTCACAAATTGATCTCCTGGGCACGGAGCAGCTTAACTGCGCTTCCTTCCTCCAAAGAATTGAAGAAGGTGTGATTGGCATTCAGTGGCCATCATCAGCATCATTTAGAGGGAGAGAGAAAGAGACACATGAATAGAGTTATGAATATTTGAAGAGTGAGCGAAAAAGAAAAAGAAAGGATTAAAGAAAGATGCGTAGAGAGAAAGAGACAGAAAATGGGAATCAGACATTTTGACGTGCATAAAGCTTTCATGAGAAGCCAAGATTTGAAAAATTGAAATGCACATAAAAGTTTCTTTGTTTGTTTTGTGTTGTTTTGTTTTGTTTTGTTTTGTTTTGTTTTTTGTTTGTTTGTTTTTTGCCTACAGAGTTCATTGAATGCCAGCGGCAAATCCCAGAACTCTAGTGCCACAAAAACAAAAAGGCCATCAACTTTAATTTACAAAAGTTTCATGCAGCAAATATTTCTTTTTTTTATAGTAGATATGCAGAAGATGAGATAAGAAAACAGATAAACAGATAGATAGGTAGAGAGAGATAGAGATAGAGATAACATGAGAATAGAGGGAGAAAAGCAAGTGAAAGACAAAAACTAATGAGAGCGGTGGATGTAGATAGAAAGCAAGATGGGATACTGAAAAGAATGTGGTTGAAGAGACAGAGTTATTATAAACTTGAAAACATAAGTTTGTAATACCTTGAATTGTTTACACTTTGTACTGTCATCCCCACAGTGTGTATTCAATCTGCTAAGCTTTCTGCATTGCGCCTGGTCTCTCATTTCCTTAGGGTGTAACTTTATATGTTCCCCCTCATCGCATGCAGTTTAACAAGTATTGATTGTTCTATGTTTCCTCCACCCTCCCTCCTCTTTATGCTCTTTTTGTTTCCAATTTGACGTGTGTCCCTTTTCCACGCCAGGTGAAACGGCGTAATTGATTTACCGATGGATTCGGGCTACATTCCTCGCGAGCAGAAAGTCTGTTTGAACACAGAGCAAGGAGGAATAAATATGTGGACCATGTACTGCTGTGAATGCATGAATGACACTGGGCCTCGCTTCGTATCAAATTGGCAACATTGTGTGAATAATGTCCATGCTCCTGATCTCTTCATGTTGTTGCAGATTATCTGATTCACTTGATAACCCAGTTTGTCGTTCCACTGTGAACACGGGCAGAAAAAGGGCATTGGTGATAACAGGCATGTTGGTTGTACATTTACTGAGATAAGCATCTGTGACCATCAGATAATTATTCATGTAATCCTTACATTTGAATGTCTGCTAGCACATCAACCTGACAGCAACAACATCTTCATTAAAGCCTAGTAGCTGGCAATAGTGTTAGAAAAAATAGAAAAACACTCAGAGAGTACAAGACCTTTGCCAAGCAGCTCATTTCCACCCATACAAGCATTCGAAAAATCACCCTTCTTTCCCAATCATAAATAGCCTTTGTGTTGGGTCTCAGAATCTGATATAACCTCATCAGCAGCTAACTGCATGTTGCCCTATTTGCCAATGATATAAATCTCTCATTTACCCATTGAGGACAGTTGGATTTTGCTATAACAAGCATTTCCCATAGACACCTGCCCAAACCTGTGGGGACTCGTCCCCACAGGTTTGAAAAAAAAAAAATATCGTATCCCACATCCAGACAGTTGTCCAGATCACTAACACAGTTCAGTCATCTGTTCCTTGTGTTATTATGAACTTTTCCTGAAGTTTCATCCAAGTCCATTTACAACTTTTTGAGTTATTTTGCAAACTGATAGACAAACAAAAAACAAACAACCACCAAACACAGACAAAAAAAAACATATCTTCCGTAGCAGACATAAAAGTTTCCTAGTGCATTAAATGCAAAACAATGAAATCTATGCTTCCCTAAATGTTAATTCATAATTCATTCAGGTCACCTGTGGTCTGCGTAAGTTTATTCTTTGTTTTTTAACAGCATCACACACGTAATTGATTCTCCATCTATTCATCAGTTGATTGGTGGAGAACAGAGTCTGCTGAGTGCTTCATTGCCAGTCTAATGTCAACATGACACATGATCTGACCGGCTGCCATCTCTAAAGTGGATTCAGATTTCCTGTAGAACTCAGTCGTACTGACATTTAGGGAACACATTTCTGAATACATGTTAAAGAGGAAATCCAGCCCAAAAATAGATGAACTTCAAAAGAAAAAAGAAAATGTTCTCTACAGAATGAAAAAAAAAGACAAAAACTGGATAAGAAGTAAGGAAGATATGACATTTTGAAATTTTACATTTTTTAGAATGCATTTCATTACCACTTCTTAATATGAATATTTGAATGAATGTGTTGTTCATGTCATACCCTCACAATTTTTTGTGTGAGTAATATATGAAATTTGGGAAAATTGTTAGTTTTAGCTAATAAAAGTAAAAGCATGTTCCCATACCAAGATATATCAGCGTTTACAGCTGTTCTTTGTTATTTTGGGTGGTTTTAAAGCAAGTTTTACATTAATACAGCTGAAGTATGAGATTTTTGTCATTTCTGGTTCTTACACACATAAAACAAAAATTGAGAAGCGTCTAAATGGAGAAATGAGATGATGCTTTCTGACTTTACAAAATGTATAAAAATCCAATGATAGCATGAAGCATGTTTCTAAATACAGTAGCAACCATGTTCTTTTGTCACTCAGAAAAGGTTCCAAGTCATTTTACATCTTATGTTTCATTTCAATCCATCAGGGATTATTTTCTGCACTTACTTTCCTCACAGATGCGATCTCCCACTGAGTATATCAGTAGATGTGAAAGATGAACCCTTAATGTCAACAGCTGGCACATTACCAGCGATAGGGTTGCATCCACACCGGTCAAGCTCATTATAATTGCAGGTTTTCACTAACGTTAGGGACCTCTGGATGCATTGATTTCAAAGTAGGCATGCAACACCTCATGTCTAGATTATAGGCTAAGAGTGTGTGTTTTTTTATGCACTATGTCAAAGGGAAATGTCTGAATGTCCTCCTTGTGAAATAACAGTTTTATATTGGATTCTTTTGTGCCCTATCCTTTGCATCATATCTGTAAAGTATTACAGATAACAGACCATTCACACTAGATATTACATTAGACATCATCAGTCCACAGAATTACATCCAATGAATTTTGTTAAGGTCGTCATATCATTGTAAAAAAAAAAATGTGATTAAACAAAATGACAAAATCTTTGCTCTTCTTTCATAGTCATATGATGAGCAATAACATTTGAAAACTTTGATATCTTAGAAAATGTCATGTTATGCCAAAAATTCAATGTGATTAATTTTTAATCTCACCACCACTATACTGGTTCCACATATTCAATTTTGTGTTTTTATACTCCCTTATTGTCTCATTTTTTTCTTAAATTCTCCTGAGCATATCTGACTCATAGAATCACATGTTTAATACTAAATAGCCAGGTGCATCTTTCTATCCCAGGAGAGAGAAATAGACTGAAAAAGATATTTGATATCTACAAAACTGGAAATATGATGGAAATATGTGTCTTCTTAGTTCATCTCCCCGTAAGAAAAAAATCTGTAGTTTCTCTTCATTATTCTTAAGAGAGGTATCAATTTTCTTGTGTGTAAGGAGTAAAAAATGAAATTTTGTCATATTTCTGTCACAGGAAAATGCATTCCCTTCCAAATTCAGAAGCAATGTGTGATGGATATGAAATTGCTATACAGCCATGTTTGCCTGGACTTCAAATTCTTTTAAAAGGAATCTTTAAGAAAGAAGGGAAAAAAAGAAATTCCCGCAGTTGTTTCATTGAAGATTAATGCGTCAGGCGTACCGGTAGAGTAGTTTGGTTGTTTGGTTTTTGTCTACAAGGAGATCGATCACCCAATTTTGTCACCATGGCAACCGCTGAGGAATTAATCAAGGGTTGCGTGCTCGATGCTTGTCAAAACATCGCCATGCAGTACTCTGTAATGAAAAGCTAAAATTATTGGTATGTCAAGATAAACATGTGCATCCTTTGTAGGAGGAGGTCTCTTGGCTTGAGAATGTCACATGTTTTCATTGAACTGCCTTTTGTGGTGGTGTATTTGCTACTTCTGCTCTGACATTAATGAGAATGTGGATTTTTGGTCAAAATGGGACATTGATTTATGTCATTTGATTCTGGGTTCTGTTCCTAGCTAATAGGATTGTGAAACTTTACTGTAAATGGCTTGGAATATTACAAACATAAAGAACACTGTAATGAATAAGGCCTTAGACACTCAAACTAGAGATGTTAAGTCCTAATTTTGCATATTAACTGGTACATCCTTTGACAACATATTAACTTACTGTTTTCCTCTTCAACCAAGTGTGATGTAAGTGTTATGCAGTGCTAGAGTAATCTTCATGGCAGGGTCCCTTCAAAAACACTTAATGCTTCTGAGGCTACCCTAGATATAAAGACTTTCTCCTCCTCCTCCTCCTCCTCCTCCTCCTCCTTCTTCTCCTTCTTCTTCTCTTCGTCTTCATCTTCTACTAGTTTCTCTTTTTGTTTCATATGAATAACTATGCAAGTGATTATGATAAAAGACTTATGATGATGATGATATAATGTCATATGATATAATATCAATTTTAGTGGTAATGTTGACCTCATTAATCTACATGTTTGTCATTGTTATAATTACTTATAGATTATCAGTGTTATTGTTATCACTATCATCATCGTTATCATCATCACTGGCACGTATTGTTATCTGTAGCCCACTTAACACAGTGACTTCAAAGATAATATTCTAGCGCGTTGTTATCTCTAGCACACTTAACACTTCAAAGATATTATTCTAGCGTAATGGAGACAGATGAAATAACCAAAAAAAAAAATAGTGCTTATTCATACCACTTAAAGTGGTATGAAGAAGAGCTCTAAGAAGAGCTCTAACACCTCCATACAAAAGACAACTTCATGAAATATCATAACAAGAGATGGTGCAGAGGTGTGCGGGGTGTTTTCTTTCCACGGTTGATATTGCCACCTGCAGCCCATTGGCGCCTGGGCGAAGTGTCAGTTTCGGTCCACATCAAGATCCCCGGGTCACCCAAATGTGATGCGTGCAAACCCCCCACCGGATCTCACATCCATCTTGCGTGTCGGCAACTCAATACCCTCGGCTTGAGGAAGGCTGAGAGTAAAAGGCTGAGCTCATCTCTTATTTAGTCTGGCTGTCTGTCTGTGTTTGTCTGGCTGTCTGGATGTTCATCTCTGTCTTTCTCCGTCTCTCGCCACCTCCATCTGTTACAGGTGCCACTTTTCCCAGTGCAGTGATTTTGTCATTAACCCGTTTAGCCCCCAAAACTGCCCACAGAGACACAACCTTTTCCTCCTTTTTTTAAGTTGTTGTTTTGTTTTTTTTTTTGTACTGCATTTTGTTTTCTTGTTTGGGGTTTTTCATCCCAAAACTCATTAAAAAAAATAAAAATTTGGTTGTTTCTTCGTTTGTTTCGAAATTGTATTTCTGCCCAGGTCTATTGCAGGAAAGGAAAGAAATGTTGCTCTTCCATCAGAATTATGCTCAGTTTGGCATCCCTGTGGCAATAGTTGTGGTCCCCACCCCCCCCCCAAAAAAAAAATGACATAACAACTTGGGGTTGCCATTGTGTATGTGTACGGTTATGCATTTGTGTGCATTTGTTTCTATGTGCTTCTGTGCATATTTGTGTGATGGGGATAGAGTATGTTTAAAAGTCTCTCTCTCTACACCCAGATCATATAATCTTTGTATCACACTACACAGCAATTTTATCTCTGGCACTAGTTTGGAATTTCTTGGAGTGATTTGCGCACGTGTAGCATTGCAAGAGCCGTGTGGGTGCGCTAAGGGGGTTGAAAATAAGTTAACACCGCAGGTGTGAAGATTTGGTCATCTTGGACGAGTGGATAGTCGACCACGTGATGGCCAAAATGAGCTTGGGGAGTCGGTAAGACATTTACCTCCAGTAGGTGGGTGGAATGCCGTGTTTCCATGGCAACACTGCCAACACGAGAGGAGAGTGAGGGGGGAAAAAGAGCGTGCATGGGAAAAAGAGCGTGCATGGGAAAAAGAGCGTGCATGTGGCTTGGGGGTTTGGAAGGACACCCTCGTGGAAGGAAGCTGTAGCACAGATTGGGAAATGAGGGAAAAATCTTAGCCAGTGAGACAGTCTTATCTCAGATGCTCATCACAGATGATTGTAGCCCGGAGAATTTGGCGAGATGTCGAAATTTTAGGGTAGACGGAAAAATGAGTGTGACTAAAGAAGAAGGAGGGGGAAAATGGTAATTGATGAATACTGCAGGTGTGTTCTGGGATATTGAACGAGCCAGACCGAGATATGATTTTCATCTTGTTCAGAAGCACATTTTCATAATGATCATGTCTGTCACTCATATGATGAAGCTAGCCTTCGTAATCAAGAAAACAGATCAGTTGGTCACACTGATATTCAAATTACCATATATCAAAACCTGCTTTTCACTCTTATAATAGGCAAAGGAGTTTTAGTTCCAAAATTATGGAAAACATGCGTAAAACAGCAAACATTTCCTAGCGATAATAGACGGAGTTTAAATTTATGTTTGACACCACAATGATATTGTACCCCTCCCCATTTTTTTTTTTCAAGTAAACCGAGCATGTATTCATCTTTTTTTTTTCTGTAAATATTTTTTTCCATTTTTAATTTTGCTCTGATTTGTTTCATCTAATTGTATGTTGTATATTTTATGTTTATGTTTATATGTTTTGAAATACGTTTATGCCATTTTTACCTCATGATGCACAGGCATGAGGAAGAACAGCTATCTGGCTGAATCATGTGCAATGCTGAAAGAAATAAGTTAAATTAATTTTTTTTTTTTTTTTTAATGGGGACTGAGGCTTGAATCGGAACAAAGAAAGGAATATGTGACTGAAGAAGACAGTGAATTTCTCGAAGAGTTCCGTACATCAAAGATGTCGGAACACTTTTTTGAAAAGAAAGAAAAAAAAAACAATATCACACACTCAAATTGACACCAGTACCTACAGCGTGTCATAATCCAAGTAAATAACTTCAAGAGAAGCGAAGTTTAACCCATTTAGGACGGTTCAATTTTGCTGCAACATGTATGTCCCATAGACACCTGCCCGAGTATACTCGGGACTCATCCTCAACGGGTTAAGAAAATTGTTGTTGTGAAAAGGTAGAAAAAGAGAGTTCTTTTCATCTCCCGATACTGGTGCAGTATAAATGTCTGTAATGCTCATGTATTACTCAGTTACTAATCTGTAAAAATGTTCATATTTTCCCAAAATCTCTTATTGAGGACTCTATCACTCACTGGCAAAAACAAAAAAAAAAGTAACGACTTTAAGATGAATAGGTAGACATAGATGTAAGAGATGTGTCTGCAGGTAGAGAGAAAGAGAGAGAGAAAAAAAATACATCGTTTATAAGACACTTTCTACATATCTTGTTGCATATGTATGGAAAGTGCTGTGTTCAACTGTGCAGCTTTTTCACAAGCTGCTGTGTGACAGAGATTGAGGGAGAGAAAATGATGGTTCATAGTTGAATGCAGTCAACAACCCAAAGCATGAATTATGTGTAGTAGCAAAGTGTTTTGGCCTGCGCACCCTTATTGGAATTGCTTTTCAAACTAACTATGAAATCGAGACACAATTTTTTTTTTTAATCAACAACAAAAAAGAATGAAAGTGAAACCCAGAGAGAAAAAGAGACAGTGTGGTATTATGGGAGGCTAAAAGGATAGAGGACACCAGCGAAATCATACAAATTTGACACCCCCCCCCCCCCCCCCCGAATGTACAGTACTTTCTCATCATCCAGCCCCTCGCCCCTTCCCTTTCTTTCCCTTCCCTCCCACCCCCCCCCCCCTTCTCTCTTGTGGGCTGGAAATCAATAATGGGCCTGTAAATGTTGATCTAGCCTAGATATGAACCAACTGCTCCCTTGCACTGCAGGTGGCCTGTTTACTTTTTTCGGGCTGAATATTGAATTTTTATTGTTGTGATGTTCTTGTGATGCCTTGCTTCATCCCAGTTGCTCGTATGCAGTGAAACAGCCAACAAGGGAAAAAATTCTACCCCACATCTTTTTAAATATCCTCTTTATCCCTTTTATGTACATTATCATTTTGTTGAGATGCCTTATAATTCATCATAGTTGCTCATAGAGAGGAAAACAGCCAACACAGGAAAGAAAATTCTCACCCCACATGTTTTTAAACCCTTGTTATTGGTCTTTGATATGCATTATTAAAGGACAAGTTCACCTTTATAGACGTGTGGATTGAGTGAATTTAGCAATATTGATAGAAAACATCATCAAAGGTTTGAGGAAAATCAGACAATCCGTTCAAAAGTTATGGATTTTTGAAGTTTCTGCTTAGTCACTGCTGGATGAGAAGACTACTACAGCTGGTGATGTCACATGTGTACAACAATATAAAGAAAATATAAGGAAAATTCAAGATATTTTCATTTTTCTCACATAATAAAAGAACACTTGACTTCTCTCTTTCAGAAGGCAGGGGGAATAATATTACCCTTATTATTATGTCAGTAACGAGTTGAAGAAATGTGCGCTTTATTCAAAAAGTGAAAATTTGTGAAATTCTCTTTTTATTTTCTTTATTTCGTTGTAGGCATATGACATCATACACTGTAGTAGTCTTCTCATCCAGCAGTGACTGCGCAGATACAAAAAATTTGTAACTTTTGAACGGATGGTACGATTTTTACCAAACTTTCACTGATGAGTTCTACTAATATTGTTGCATTCATTCAATCCACATTTGGAAAGAGTCTTGCTGATGAAAGTGAGGAATCACACACACACACAGACAGACACACAAACTGATATAAATCCACAGTCTCAAGTCAGAGTGTGGTGCGCTATTTGAAAATCATTCTCAGCTGGTTGTAAGAGGGAAACCCTGAGGGGGTGCAGTGATCAGAGACTGAGCTGAGCACTTACAGCTGAATAGAGGTCTCCCTTCCCACCCCACCCCAATTGCACACACTCACACTTACACTACCCCCCCCCCCCCCCCACACACACACACACACATAAGACTTGCTTTTTATCTCTTTTTTCCCCTCTCCCTCTTTCTTGCTCTTTTTACCCCTGGCCTCCTTTTTTTTTTTTTTTTGTCTAAATGTATTTTTTCCACCCATTGAAGACTAATCCCCAAGAATATACTCAGATAGGTGTCTCTGGGAATTGCATGCTTTAGCAACATCAGCATGTCCCCCGTGGGTTAATTTCTTTATCTTGAGTGTGGTGACAATTTCATGCAGTCTTCTAGCCCTGACTACTTTATTTCAATACCAGCTTACAGTACTTTGCTATTTGTAGCTGATACATTTTGGCAAAAATTGGTTTATTTTGTCATGGACTTGTGTACAGGGGGGAAAAATGTTTGACTTTTTCTTCAATCTATAATGTTTCTTTTTATAGTTACTTGTAGTAAACAAAGTTGAAATTAGATACAAAATATCATGATCATGATATTAGGTTCTACATACATTTCCTGCTTCTTTCTCTCCATGTAAGTTGTTTACATGGAGTTAACGCTCCCTTTATGTCATCAGTTCTGTAATGTTTTGATGAATCTGTGGCTAAAATTGAATTGTAAATTGAAAGGATGCTGTGTGAAGTGGTGAGGGGGCATCTGTTTACCCCCTTTAATTCTTCAGAAAAGGCCGATGCACAAAATAAATTGAGGAAATCTCTAACCAGCTGGTGACAAAAGGATAGAAGAAGTGGACATGAAATTGCTTCAAGATTATGCACTCTTTATGTGCCGCATCGGATATTAAATCTGATTCAAAATTCCAGGGGGGGGGGGGGGGGGGCGAGTGGGGAATAAAAATGCATATGTCGAAAGAAGGAAAGAGGCAGGTCCGAGGAGCATCTCAAGAAGGTAACCTGGAGGTATATTTTGAGATGGCAAAGCGGATAAATCAATACCAGAAGGCAGATGTTGCATTCAATCATGCAGACCGTGAGATGTGGGCACTTGCCTTTGTCCCGCCTAGACAGATAACTTCTTATTTTGGAGAGAGAAAGAGAGGAGAGATATATAGAGAAGGGGAGAGATAGATGAAGGAGAGAGAAAAGATGTTTTATTAAAACTTTTCCCCAATTTGTCTGCAGGAAGCTTCAAGCGATGAGTGTTGATCGAAGGAAGATGCGTTCATCTCGCAGAACACTGAGGAATTAAAAAGCTATTTTGGGTGGATTCTTGAACTCCTTTCTACTATCCTGTTATCCTTTGTCATTATGGTAGATTTCCTAAAGGTATTCATACTTAGGCTCATCATTCAGTGTAGTTATGATGACATGTTGTTGTGTAACCTTAAAGCGTTGGGGGGGGGGGGAAACAGTGTGGTGCTCTGTCCATATGTGAGTTTTACAAGAGAGCAGATTAGAGACTTGGGTTATGAAAGAGTGAGGTGTGAGAGTTAAAAGGAAATTTTCTCTGCTCACTGCAATAACTATATACAACAACACCAAATGTGACAGCATGTCTTTCTTTATTTTTCATGTTAAATGCATAGTATTCAGTTGTTCATCAAAGTATTAAAGCTTCATTAAGCAAACATTTTTTGTGTGTAACATAGGTGCAAGGTGTGTCTTTTTTTTTTTCAGTTATGTATTGTTTTCAGTGCTGCAAAAAATAGACCTGTGAATTTTAAAGCCTTTCATGTTCAATGCTTTGAAGGTTTCAGCAAGATTAATTCTTTTTTTTTATATAATCTAACAAATTGTCATCAAATTCCTCTAGTGATTCAAATATGACACTGGTGTATGAATTGATGATATCTTTCTATATCGTAGTGACTCCAGAATATAATACTCAGTTGGGAAAAAAAGAAGAGAATTTTCCAGTGATTTTTCTCAAACCAGGTGGCAGTATCTTGCAAAATCTGGCACATTCCTTTTTTTGAAACACTAATTGCTGCCTACAGGAGTGGATTTCAGGGAAATTGAGTTTACTTTTTAATAGAGGGCTCTCACTTGCTACCTTTAAACCTATTCTTTTAAAGGGGATGCTTCTCCATTGATCCCCTTGGGAGAATCTCAGGTAATGGGGGAGCCCCGCCCCTCAAGTCATCCCTATTCTGATAGATGGATGAGGACTTTGGACAGCAGGTGCATCGTTTTACTGTGTGCTCCATATTATTGACAGATTTATGCCATTGAAGATTTATGTAAAGCCATCAAGATGAGCTATACGATCATAAATTGCCAAAGAACAAGCATGTTTTTTTTTTATCACATGACTGTTTGTGTTCTTCATTGTTCGTAGTAGAACATGAGCAATATTTTAAACACAATACATTAATCTGCATACTTGCACATACAAGATGATAAAGTGAAAGATCCTGATTGTCTCTCTTTATTTTGTTTTTTAACACATGAAGCAGCATATTTTGTTACGCGATCATGCTTCATTCTTTTTGAAGAAAAAAATCAAATACTTTGCTTCTACCAAAGCTCACATTATCTTTAAAACATCTGACCTGGGGTCATCCATAAGAAGCAATTTACTTGGTTCCTCTTTCATGATTGGGAATCAAGTAGGGAATACAATATTTTACTTATATGCGCTCACTCAAAAACACTCTCCATAGCATTCAATACACGTCTGCACCATGTATTTGGGACTGACGCATAATGCAGTCAGAAATTCATTAGTATTCTTTAGTACTCTTCCTGATTTGTGTCAAATGTCATTGGAAATACTTCGTTTGACTTTTGATTAATTTCATGTTTTGGTTTTCTTTCTTTCCTTTCCCCCACTCCCTGTCTCAAAAATCATCTTTCTCTCCCTCTTCCTCTCTATCTTTATTATTTCTTCTGTCAATCTTTTTGTCTGTATTTTCATATTCCATCCTCCAAAAATCTCTCTTTTCTCATATTGATATATTCATCTATCAATCTCTCTATATATCCATCTATTTATATATCTATCTTTCTATCTGTCAATTTATCTATCTTTCAATTCTCCTATCTATCTGCCTTCATTGCTGTCCTTCTGTCTATTTTCCTATCAATCGTTCTTTCTACCACTCTCACTTCTGCAGGAAACAGAGTAGTGGGGACCTCCAAAGTCGCCTGAAGACGAGAAAGCTCCTGGGGGTTGGAGAATGTGAAGATGGGTCCGTTCCCCTCTCAAAAGTGAGTCTTGTAGTAGCTTTATCTTGAAACGTGTAAAGTTGAATGTGTTCTACTCACTGGATAACTTATCTAGATCTCATTTGATTTGAGGGGGGGAGCATTTTGGCATATGTGAGGAGGCTGAGGAGACAAAAAGAAAACAAAAACTGGAGATCTTTATGTTGGAAAACATGTGATTCCAATTGATTTAATGTCAGATCATCTGCATTCATGTGATTCCAATCATAGGAATGTCACCACCTGCATTCATCCCAGGACAAGATGTTTTACCCACAATGTCCTGGGATGAATGCCAGTGATTCCAATTATAGGAATGCCACCAGCCACTAGCAGCATTCATCCTTGGGCAATAAGTTTTACCCATACTGTCCCTCTTGATACTGGTGTACAAATTGGCATTAGACAAAGCTGGGGTAATACATAGACCAGTGTTCAGTTACATTGTAGCGATGGTTCCAGTGACCTCAAGTTCTAAAATAATCAAAGCAAAAGAGTTGTAAAAGCTAGAGATCGCTAACCTGTGTAATCCATCATGTTTTTGTTTTGTTTTTTATGCCTCCACCCAAAGGGTGCCGGAGGCATTATTTTTTCTGTGTATGAGCTCCCTTGAATGTTTAAAAATATTCTTTCACTGCATCATAAAGGAACTATTTATGCACTGTCCGTGACATTGCTTGCTACAAGTCTGTGTCTCAATAATTAATATTGTTTTTCTCAGATGGTCTTCATCTCCTCATGAGCAGATTTTAACTCTAATCTGGCTTATTACAGTACCAGGGTGTTATGGTAGACCAATGATAAATGGAACTGTATTAGCAGTATCCTTATTCTATCATTTTTAGAATACCATGAGAATGATTATTTTAATGATGATGATGATGATGATGATGATGATGATGATGATGATGATGATGATGATGATGATGATAATGCAAGTAACAAAACAATAAAAAAAGATGCTAATGATAGTAACCATTATTGTTAGCATTGTTATTGTTATTGGTGTTATCACCTATTATCACTTATCCATGTTATCACTATTGAGAATGCACAATAAAATTTCTGCCTGTAGCACCATGAATGGTAAATCCCATGAGACTTTCATTTGAAACTTATTTTACAGATTAGTCAAATTTTGGGAAGTGATGACCATTATCTCATCAATTTTCCTGCAGGTTTGAGGTAAGCTGTCCTTTGTCTATGAAGATTAATAATACAAAAGAAAATAATGATATAGGAATTGCAGTGTAATCATCATATTAATCTTACATTTAGCATAAATGCTGCCCCCTGTATCAGTACAATGTGGCAAAAATGTCAAATAAGGTGATGTTTGTGAATTCATAGTTTTGAATTTAATTTCCTTTTTATTAGTGTTTTTATGTGTGTGTGTGTTTTTTTTTTAGTATTTACTTTTTTATGCTCAATGACCAATCTCAAAGACATGATTACCCACCATCTTGCATATAAATATTAATGCCTTTTTGTTATTAAAGCTATGTTTCTTGAGTGGTCAACCATCACGCCATTTCTGAGTTACAATTTTGGAAATGAAATGGGACAAACTATATTTTCTCAATACTTTATTCATATGGTTTCATTAGTATTTTGTTTGGGGGAGAGTTAATTGTTTTTTCTCCTTTTTTTTTTCTTTTCTTTTTTTTTTGTAGTCTCTGTGTCAATTTTTTGGATAGTTCATTTGAAGTTTAGAATCTGAAGAGTTTCACAATACTAAACTCAGGACACTGCTGCTCCACAAATTCATTTGGCTTTCATGGTGATGTGTCACATATCATAATAAAAAAAAAAGACATTGTGCTTTAATCTCACTCTTCTTCTCTTTTTGTATTTGTCTTCAGGTTATGGCAAGTGACAACAGCTATTGTCTTCACATCTGTATCACTTTTGGTAAGAGATGATGATATAATTTATGATGATGATATATATGCATCTTACTCTATATATACCTCGCTTTATTTAATATCTTTACTTATTCGTATGTGGCAATTGCCCTTATGCCATCTCTGTATATGTTCTTAAAGACACTCACAGAGAAAAAAAAATACTGCAAATCACTGATCAGGAAGGAAGGGAAAACATTAAACTTTCAAAATTTGAACAAGTGCAAATTTCTTCTCTTTTTTTTTTTGGGGGGGGGCCATATCATATTTTCTGCTTGAATGTCTGCAACCTTGTAACTGTAAATTTAGTTTGGTACAATGTTACAATTTAATCATTTATCTGGATCGATGTTTGGGCTTTCCAGCTTCGTGTCTCCTATATTCCTCAGAGTCAAAGGAGAGATGTAAGTTATCCAGACAAAACTAGATTTGGTCATATTACATTCCCTTGCCCTTGACCTGGGAGAACAGCTTAATTTTCTAATCTCACTAACGAAGTGTCCAGTTAGGACTGCATCCCGCCCATGCGGAACATAATTTGGCCGGCGTGCGCACAGCATGTGGGAGTGTTTTCGACACTAGAGATGTATCGTGTTTGGACACGACATTATAGGGTCATCGTTCTCCCACTCTACTCACCAGTGCGGGGATGTCTTTTCTACCGTGTAATCTGGGGTAATATTGCTGTGCAAGCACTGTATCCTGTGTATGCCTGACAGGATTGAAGTAGCAAGTTCAATTTGAAACATTGTTAAGAAGATGTGGCTTCTTGCTACTTAACCCTTTCCCTGTAGGGACTTAGGACAGTGTGTACAATGCTACAGGGTTTTCTGTACCAAATGGCACTCAAAAGGGCAGGAAGGATTAACAGTGTTTTCAATTTTACGAAATTTAAGCTGTATGGTCCTAAAGCTACCCAATGTCTCTGATATTTTACAGAAACTGAAGCTATAGAAACCAGTGCCCTTTAGAATGAATGTTGTAGGCTTCAAAATGATATGATATGTGAGTCACTACATTTAATTGTAGATATGTCATCCATAGAAACATGTCAACTGTCATGGTTGAGCAGTTAGGACCCTACAGATAGGAGTTCATCCTTCCATGCATGCATGAGGTTCAAGTCTCAGCTTGGCAGGTTATAGTGCCCTTTTGCAAGGCACTGTACTGTATTCTCATCATCAAGCCTTTCAAAGGAGACTCATTGAAAAGCCGTCAGTCCCGTGTATAGGAGAGTCATACCCAATGCACATAAAAGAACCCACTTCACTGCTCTTGTAAAGAGCAAGTTGAAATCCCATTGAAGTGGTCAAACACACGAAAATTGGCTGACGTACCTCAGTCCTCAGGCAGTGAGGCCTACGGGTCACATACACTAAGTTGACTTATCACTGCCCTAGCTAGCAGGCTATGAGATTGCTATGAAAAGGACAGGCAGCAAATAAAAAAGCAAATTAAAATCAAAATATTGTATGTGAGGTAGAGATCAACTCATGATGATAATGAATATTTAAAGGCATAATTTACCATTTGCAGATGAAACAAAAACCCAGCATTAGTGCTTCAAAATAGTTCTAAAATGTGAGTTAGGGATAGAAACAACCAATGTAAAAATTTGAACCAGCATAATCGATGTTAAGTTTTGATAAATATACAAAATGTGAATAATAGTTAGAATAAAAATGTTTCTAGACTAAACCTTCTATAGTTATGGTTTAATGAGAAAAAATAGTGATATCTCCTTATATTTTAGGCTTTATTGCAAAAATTTTATATGGTAGTATGTTTTGTGATACGACTGACCTACACATATGCGTCAAAAGTGATCTCGTGAACATTTTTTAAATGACTGCTCCCAAAGGTAAACAGGACCTTCAAGCAAGTGATCTGCCTTTGAAAAGTGCTTGAATGAAGAAATTCAAAAAGAGAGATAGATGTGTGATGTATGATTTCACTTTTAACACAAGTTAATGTAATTATTGTCACTACCACTATTTATAGGGTTTTATCACAGCCTCTTGCTGTTTAATAGTCAAATAATGTTGAATTGAATCAATGTTTGGTGTAAACAAATCTCCCATAATTTCCCGATCTTCCTTTGTTTTAATCTCCTGCAGTGCATATTTTTCCCTGTGAGTCTCTTCAATCTCCTCTTTGCCAGTGAGTGTGGCCGGGATGCGGTGCTACCAATTAGGCTCTTTGGAGCTGCCGTCACGTGTAAGTGGTAACGCGATTCCCCTCGCTCGATTCCGATGCATGCGACACGCAGGAACATCACTCATACACTCACAGCTCTGTAGACAAACGCACATACAGACACACTCATACACACATGTAGTCTGGTTCACCCTATACTTCTGCAAGCACTCAACCCAAATACATACCCCTTCCCCCCACCTAGAATGCATACACTGCTCCATCTTGCTACTAATGAACAGAAAAAAAAAAAAAAACACTCACACACATACACAGGTACAGCACTCGCTTTTCCCCTCCCTCCCTCTCTCTCTCCCTCTCTCTCTCCTTTTCTCTCTCTTTCTCTCCTCATCTGGGGCCTTCCATGGAAACAGTAGTTGTGATGACAAATGGCACACACACACACACACTCACCATTGCATTCATGTTTTATAGCGCACTGACATATTTTAACAGATACTTATTATCACAAATGATATTCCTTTCCCCCGAGTTCAAAGTTTCTTGTTATTCAGGTGTTGTTGTTTTTTTTTTCAACCCTGATATAGCAAAAAACAAAAGAAAAACAAAGCTTTGATATCAGAACAAGTTTAATTACCTGGTTCAAAGTAGTTTGATATAATTAGAGCCAACTGATGTATCATGGAGTGCATGATATTCACTGTAATTCATAGATATCTTTCCCATGCATCAATTAGGGAAAAGTATACAGAACATGACATTATAACACATGAAATTGTTAAATTTTCAAATTTGACAGAAAGTTTGTTGTGTACAATATGGAATTCAAAATCAAAGTTGTATTATGTAAAGTTATAGACCCTTTGAAATTTGTCAGGTATTTTACTCCTGCCTGATACCATTAAGCCTAACTACAAAGTGATTTCTGATTTCAGTGTGTATTTCTTACCGTAACACCTTTCCCTTGCTAATCACAGAATAAACTGCATAGATGATAATTATGTGGAAACCTTGTTTTGCCATATGACTTAATCATTCCAGTATGAAAAAAAGAATGTTAAATCTGAGACCTGTGAAAGATCTTGATAAAATTTTACAAGAGCTTCAAAAGACAATGATTATAGTTGAAAGAGCCATAGCAACAGCTTGGTAGTAGCCTGTCATCTTAGAGCTTTCCAAAATGCAGTTTGTTCGCAGTAATGTCATTTTTAATACATTTAATCTTGATTCTTTACCCCCAAGGTCTTGCCTTGCTGTTTTGGAGTGCCGTGAAATCAGTCAGTCGATACGTCATCAGGTGGACGTTGCTGGCTGAAGTTCTCTACCTGTCAATTCAAGTAACTGGTGAGTAAAACTAGCCGTCTTGTCACAGGTGCCCTTCCACTGTAATGATTGCAATTAGAGGAGCAAGCAGGGGGGATAAGGGATATAAATGGATAAGAACCGTCACTGGCTGTTGGGTGATAGTTAGTCTATTGGATATGGCGCCTGTGTAGTAATCAGAAGATTGTTGATTCAAATCCAGTCTGATTATGCATGCCCATGATTTTTTAAATCATGACTGCTACTACTACTTAATCATCCATGCATATTAACACGCAACATAGGGCACTCTGTCAGCCAGTTGCAATATAAACAACTTGATGCAAGAATTCAAACAGCAGGGTGTTACTGATGAGACTAGACATGGCATCTCCAGTAAGAGCCAAGGCTTAAGGTGTGTCTTCATCAGCCCGAAGTTCAAACCAGCGGGATATATTGCAGTCTTGGAAAATAACCCGATACAGCGAATGTGCGTCTTCATCAGCTCGAACAGCCCGCTTGAGGAAATTAGCCCGAAAATTGACGCATGCGCACTTTGCATCATTACTCTGCATAGCTCGCGGTTCGAAAGTGGATTTCCCCGCGCAAAATCACCTTTATCACCGTATGTATGATACTACAACCATTGAGGTGTGTAGTATAGCATATTCTCTCCAAAGGGGTATCAATAACATGCTACTCTTTCTTCTGTCCAGTGAGGCATCTTATATGAAATTAACGATTTGCAATGTTTAAACAAGTCCAAAATACACACAATCTGCAAGAATCTCCAGCTTAGGTAATGTGGACCAGAAGAAGAAGTACAAAAAACAGCCAGCATGCATGGCACTGAGTTTTAAAAGTGAGGTGAGAGGAATCACCTCCCTGGTTTTAAAGATGTCAACAACAGTAGGCCTATAGTAGGGTACACACGTGTGATCCTTGAATACACCGTTCGTGTATCCACTATACACAGTCACTAGCTTATACATGCGCTTTCCATAGCCAGCTGGCCGACCAGAAGCGTGGAGGGATCGAGAAAATTTCAGGCTGATGGAGACGCACCCAAAATAGTGCACTATTTCACAAATTAGCGCTCTAGTTCACGAACTAGACCAAGATTTTGGGGGAAATTTTCCCGATCGAATAGCGCGCTATTTGCGTCTTCACTACACAGATAGCGCGCTATAATGACATCGGGCTAGTTTGGTAACCGCAAGATAGCGCGCTATTTTGAAACTTCGGGCTGATGAAGACACGCCTATTGTGAAAGGGCCTCTTAATACTGACTTTTCTTTCTGAACTGTAAACATGTGGTAGCTAAAGTCATGACCAATCAGCAGAGTGCTGTCTATTAAAAGAACCCTGTACAAACACTATTGCATACAACTATACAGTGGGCAAATTGAAATTTCATTGGTCGAGATGACTCACTGAATTATTCTGTGGCTGAATCTTTTGTGGTGAGCAGGTTAGGCTTTCTTCTAGTCTCCTAGTTAGAATTTCATACCTCAAAAGGCCCAATAGCACTAATGCACTAGCTTTGGCTCCATAGCTCTTAATTCATAATTGCCCATGACATAATAATTAAGTAATAATAATTAACAGTGCTTATATAGCACATAACACATAGTGCATATGTCCCTATATGCTCAAAAATGGAAAGATTGATATAGGCCTACTTCATAAACTGAACATAACAAGGGCATATTTGCTTCTTTTTTTGGTAGGTTAGATATTTATATAAATATTTTTTTGTTAAATAGAATGTTGACGGATGGTGTGTAATATTCATGCTTTTGTAATTTTGGTAAAATTTGTGGTAATATTTTGTGCAATATATTTATATCAAACCAGCAGTTTTGATGTAGATGTTATGTATGACAGTGCAATGCGTTTTATTCAATTTGAATGTATTTATATGTCATCGCAATGTATTTTAGCCTTTGGGCTACAAGATTGGAAGTTTTTTTTTTTATCAAATAAACCATTCTAATAATAATAATAATATTTCATCTCACCCCAAACAGTGATATGGTTTACACTCTGGGAGACCACATTCCTCTCCTTCACCTCTTTCCTCATCCTCGCTACCATGGCGATGGCCATCGTCATCAGCCTCTACTTCTACTGCACCCTGGCGGGCATCACCTTTAAGTCGCTCCTCAAGGGCAAGATGCTCTTCGCTGACTTCACCCAAGACAAGTTTGACTGATGGTCGGCAATGGGTCACAGAGGCTCCGACAGAGAAGCAGCGAATGAAAGTGAATTCAATGAATGGACTGGAAATTTTTTCCATTGGAGAAGAACTTCATCTCTCATTGTCATAGAAATAATTATTGCTAGAACGTGCAGCCGATTTTTGTTCAAATTCCCTTTGCTGATCCTAGGCCGTGGTTCTAAGAGATGGGTAGCATCAGAATTTCTCTCACAGAATGCTGTTAGTCTGCAATGAACAATCATTCAATGCTAGATCCCTTTATTTCATTTTCATAATCGTTCTAATCCAGCAAGCCACTGCACTAAAGGTGTTTGGCTGAAGTGAAATAAAAATCATGGGGGGAAAATAGAGACTTAAACATTGATTATCCATCCACCCATGCAGTGATCAAATGAGCAATTGTGATAATTTGCATTATTTTTCATCTAATCAAAGTCTGTCATTTTAGTAGATTATCATTTTATTGGGATCTGCGTACTACAATATGTGCCCATTGATACCATTCAATTTAATCCAGTAGCACACAATAAATAAAATCACATGTGCAGATACATGAACATGTGGAATTAAAAAAAAAAATGACAGACCTGTCCACAACAATTTGTTCATATTCCATGATTTCATTCATATTCCATGATTCCATTCATTTTATTCTCAGAGCTGTACACACCTTCCAACACATCATCACCACACACACACACACACACACGAAATGGAGTAATGGAGATATAGAGTTCTATTAGATTTGACATTTGTTGGTATTAGTCTTCATAAAATTGTATATTCAGTTATTATGCCTCCGCCACGAAGTGGTGCCGGAGGCATTATGTTTTCGGGTTGTCCGTCCGTCCGTCCGTCCTTCCGTCCGTCCGTCCGTCCTTCCGTCCGTCCGTAATGAATTTTGTGGACAAGGTAACTATCGAAACCTGTTGAGGTATCCTAATGAAACTTGGCATGTATGTGTATTAGGGGGTGAAGTTGTGCCTATCAACTTTTGGGTGCACATGCTCAAGGTCAAAGGTCAAAAGGTCAAGGTCAAATACATAAAATTTCACTATTTCCACCATATCTATTGAATGCCTGAAGATATTTTCTTGAAACTTAGTGTATACATGTTTTACCTAATTAAGATTCTCTGGTGAAAGTTTGGGTCATGAGGTCAAAGGTCAAAGGTCAAAAGGTCAGGGTCAAATACATAAAATTTCACTATTTCCACCATATCTATTGAATGCCTGAAGAGATTTTCTTGAAACTTAGTGTATACATGTATTACCCAATTAAGATTCTCTGGTGACAGTTTGGGTCATGAGGTCAAAGGTCAAAGGTCAAAAGGTCAAGTAAAAATATTAAAACTTCTTTTTTTTCTCCGTACCTTGGAAAATTGTTCAAGGTATCTTCATGGAACATAGTATATACATTTACTGATTGGAAGTGATTATCTAGAGAATGTAGGGTTCATGGGGTCAAAGGTCAGGGGTCAAAGGTCAAGTGCAAGACTTCAAATGTTACTATTACCCTCATATTTATGCAATGCCAGCAGGGTTATGTTTTTTACACTTGGTGTATGCGTGTGTAACCTAATAGAAATTCTCTGGAAAGGTTTTTTTTTTTCTCTTTTTGCCTCAAAGGTCAAAAGGTCAAAGATAAGTGAAAGTGCTGAACTAACTTTTTCCTCCATATCTCGGAAGTGGCTCAAGTTACCTTGAAACTTAGTACATATTATGCATGTTCTACCTGAAAGTAATTATCTTATGAATTTTAGGGTCAAGGGCCAGATGAAAATGGTAACAATTTACTATTCAATTCAGAAATTGAACTTTTTCTCCACACCTGTACCTTGAAAATTACTCAATGCCTAAATGTATGAATGGGTCAAAGTCAAGTTAAAGTCCTTAAATCCCTAGATACATGCTCTCCTATTCATTCAATTAAACCTACGTCAAGGAAGGTGAACATTCAACACATTTGTGACAAACTTGTCATTCCAATATTTTGCCAATTTGTGAAAATGTAATCACACAGTGTCCACATGTACTATCTAGACCTATTGGGAAAATCATGCATTATGGCGGAGGCATACCAGTCGCCAAAGCGACATTTCTAGTTGTTATTTCTTTTCAAAGTCCACACTATTGGTGTGTTTGAACGCTCTCGTAAAGCACACCATGCCGTAACGTACCCATGCCAGAGGATTTGCACTTTTCGAAATTATGTTTCACCCATCATACAGTGATACAAGAATGTAAGAATAGGGCATAGGGAAAACGAGAGGAAAGTGTAGAATATTGCGACAAAAGTCTCTAATGCATATTATTACTAATAGTAGCTGGGAAGATAAGTTATTAAAAATGCCTGCTACAATATGCCTTTTCCATTTTCTTTTTCTATTCAATAATACTTGACAAATTGTAAGTACATAATTGAGTTTTATGTCATACGTTTGTATGCCAAAACTCTGCTTGATTATGGTTAATTTTGCTGCAAATGACTTGTTTTCACCTCATGAGTTTGAAATCAATCTTACCGAACATTACATTTTTGTGCTACTGAAAAGCCAGGGCTGAGTGGAAAAATGCATATGATTACAATAATGGAAGGTTATTAATCAAATTTTCTGAAGAAAGATCAGAGTGCAAAGAAGATGGAGGAAAGTGTTCTATATTTCAAACTCTAAGTCAGTTTGAAATCTACGTCATCTTGAATTTCATATCGTCATGTGATGTTTTGCTCTATACACAAACGATTGTGCCTACAATGAACAAGACCACAAACAATATGACTCTCTACAGCGTATTGATGTACTGTGAGTATAGATTGTATGTAAAGTCATGCACCTGTTAATTGGCTATATTTAAAGGTTCTTGAAAAGTATTTTAAAGAAATTGTTGAATGCTAATTTATTGAATGCTTCTTGCAATGAAAATGATTCATGTTGAGGATGTAAAAACAAATATGAGCCATTAGTCTTTTCATTCAGATTGTTTGCTACTTCTTGCATTTCCTTTCATAATCGCTTTATCTGAAAAGAGAAATTATTGAATGAGATATTCTTTGTATCCTTGAAGTTATCTACTAAATCTATGATATGAGGTAATCTTCTCTGAAGCTTTTTTATTATATATATTTAGCTGTCCTATCTGTCCAGGTACTATGGGTTTGCAAGTAATAAATACCAATAGGTAGTACTAGTATGGATTAATACAAGATATTGATTTCATCTGTAATTGAATCGGCGACATTTAAACTGTCATAGAATGCACAGACATGGCAATATGTCGAAAAACTCTTCAAGTTGCAGATATTTTCTCTTTTAAGACCAGAGAAAGAAAGCATTTCAAAAGTGTTTGACCCAAGACTTTGATTAACAATGAATTTGAGAGTGACCTTATATTGAGCATATTCACCTTATATTGAGCATATTCACCAACAATTGGAAAAATGTCCCTGTTTTATCTTAAACTCTTATCTTAATTTGCTCTTTCACAACTTTCCTCATTATATGAGGAAAGTTGTGAAAGTTTGGTTACATCCAGTTCTATTTGTTCTTCATTTCTCTCCTCTCCAATACAGAATTAATTTTCTAGAAATGATTTAAGGGATGGCATAGTATTGGTTGAGGTGAGGATTCGGCTTCTAACTTTTTACCAGATACTTAGAAACCACGTTATGAAATGTTAAAGAGCATACAATTCTAAGAGGAATTCAAAGTTTTTTGATAAAAATCAGTTTTGGAATGGCTAAGATATCCAAAAACAAAGTAAAACAAAATAAAAGGTGGGTCCCACCTTTTATTAGGATCGCTCTGTTTTGGCTGTCTCAGCCATTTCAAAACCAATTTTCATCAAATAAAGTTAACATTGAATTCATCTTAGAATTACATTGCTCTTTCATATTTCATTTGTAAGAGGTTTCTCATTTTCTCACAAAAAAAAAAAAAAAAAAATTGTTAGAAAACTGAAGTTAGGTCTAACCAAAACTTTACGATCCCTTAACTGAACCCAATCTTACAAAATGTTAAAAAGAGGTATGATTGATCAAATACTATCTCAGCCTGTCTTGTAACAGTGTATCCCATGAGCCACTCAAAGTATATCCAGCTTTGTAAAGTGACTCCTGTGCACATTTATTAGTGAGAAATTTGTCTTGAATTCATTCATGGAGAATAATTTTGTCAGTGTTGAAGGATACTTTACATTTTCAATTGCCCTTAATATTTCATGAAAAACATGATTTGAAATTTGAAATTTCAAAAAGATGAAAGACTTGCTCCTGCCAAGCAGATAAAAAATTGATGAACTCTGTACAGGCTCATGTTAAGCAAGAAAGGAAAGAAGATCCAAACAAAGTTTTTGAAAGGAAAAAGGCTGAGTTTCAAAAGAAGAAGAAAAAGAAGGAGAACTCACATGCCACCCATATCTATCATAACTCCTCAATTTTGTTGGGTTGTTTGTCCATGCCATTTATGTATTTTGTTCTGTAGGCTGTTACTTTTGCGAAGAAATGTTTTGAAGTGTTATTTTTAATTTTTTATAGATACCAAGAATATGTGAAAGTCCTCATGCATTTCATAGCCTAGACAGCAAAAATTATGGAGATAATTGGTATACGACATTATCTTTTTTTTCTACAGATTAGTTACGTAATATAAATGTTGTCTGTGCTTTCTAAAATGATGCATTTACATGTCTGTGGATTCGTTTTCTCTGCACACTTTATTTATTTCTCGTACTTTTGTTGACATCACTTTGTAATCTAGACATGCCATCATTTGTATATGCCTGTAATGTTGTGTAGACCATCATGAACATTTGAAAACATTCTATCCTTCGGGACAATTTCCAGTTTTGTCTTTCGATATTATGTGCGAGTGTGTACATATGTTTATGTGTGTGTGTGTGTGTGACAGACAGACAGACAGACAAACAGAAATACAAAAATACAGCTGGCATATATAGCCCATCTCTACATTTCTTGAATAAGAAAAAAAAAGCACCCATACTTCAAAGTCGTATAATTTTGTCATACATATCTACACAGTGCATCTTAAAATTACGAACACATCTTTAAAGTTTAAAGGGACTGTATAGTTATGGTTGAGACCTAACTTCAGGTTTCTAATAGTTTTAGGTGAGATGATTCAACATTTATTTATGATGAAAATATGTATTGGTTTTGTAATGGCTGAGATTTTTTGTATATTTGCTTTGTTTACTTTGTTTTTGGATGTCTCTGCCATTCCAAAACCGATTTTCATCAAATAAACTTTGAATTCCTCTTAGAATGGTATGTTCAGTATTTATTTCATAAGTCAAAAGCCTAATCCTTATCTCACCCAATACACTATACCATCCCTTTAACCCATTCGGGATGGGCTGATTTTGCTACAACACATGTTTCCCATAGACCCCTGCCCGAGTATACTCAGGACTCGTCCTCAACGGGTTAAAGACATGTTTGTTGCATGGTGGCTTAGGTGTGTTTCTGGTCCATCGAATCCTATCAGCCATTATTGTGAATATATTAATCCGTTGAGGACCCTCGGGTCCGGAGTACACTCGGGCAGGTGACTATGGGAAATGCGTGTTGTAGCAAAATCAGCCCGTCCTCAAATGGGTTAAAGGTACACTGACCCAAGATTCGAGAGGGTGGTGTTGAATATGTGGTTATCACTGCTGTCTTGTATCTTGGCTATGTAAAGCTAGTTAATGTTAAAGTAAATGATGTGAATTCATTTTATTTGGATGATAGGAACATGTCACATTCTATAACAACCTCTGGAATTCTAGGCTGGTTTAACTTTCAGTATGTTATAAATTACTCCATTTAGGTTACTTTGTGGTTTCAGGTTATTGCATTTAATTTTGGGGTCCAATTGTCCTACTTGTACAAGTTTTCAAACAAGTTCCAATGCAAAAATATATGACATTGCAGTAAAAGCGACATCTCTAACAACCTTACATATTACACACAAACACTCGTGCACAAAGACAATCTCACACACACACACACCTACACATGCCCATAGAGAAAAGCTGCCACTTTCATTACACAGAGCCAAAGACTGATTGCACTTTCTAGTGAACATTTATTCAGAAAAAATGAAATAAATGAGCCCTTTCATCCATACAAGTGTAATAAATTAATGTTAACTAAACAAGTGGCGAATGATGCATTTGAATAGTTTTACTAGTCATATTACAAAGTCCAGTATTGAATGAGAGAGCGTACATAAGAGAAAAGAGAGAGAGAGAGAGAGAGATAAGACAGATGGAAGAGAGAGAGAAATACATTTCAAGGTCCATCTTGCCTGCAGTCATAAAGTTGTGACAATCCCTAAAGGACTTCATTGTTCAAGTATTGTCTAATGTCTTTTAATCCAATATTCTGATCTCTTCTCAACACAGCCACAAGATTGCCTCATCATTTGGGCTTGTACAGCTGATTTTTAACATTAACAAACAGACAAGGACTTTCCCTTTAAAAAAAATATTACAAATGTGACCCTGCATCACAAAACTAACAAAAAGTCGCCAGACATGGATTTTTAGTTTAGATTTTTAGTTAAGGGCAGATTCTGAAAGGGCAAGCTTTAAAATGATGTACATTGTATACCTCAATTCATATGGCCTCCCCTAACCAATGTAATTACTGGATAGAAAGCACACACTCTGGAAAAGTGTGAATTGAGAAAAGAGGCTCTCGAGTACAGAGTCTATTCAAGCACTTGGTCTTTTTACCAAGCCGCCCTAGCTGTGTGATAAAAGGGACAAAACACAGGATGTAAACTACTGGAGCAACAACAATGGAGGAATTATCAGATTAAGCTGAAATTAAGCATACTGTCCATGATTAATGCCAACTTTCAAAGCAGTAACATTATCTCTTCAAAATCTATTAGACTTGAAAGTAAAGAGTGTGCAAAGGATTTCAAGAAATAAAAAGGGGCCTCTGAAACATACCTGATCATTCTACTCTCCCCCGAATATGGGTTGTAGGAAAACTGCTGAAAACATACTTTCCCATTCATGTTATGATCTCAAACTAAAGAATATTGTAGAAAAAGGATGGCTCTTTCAGAAAATACGAAAAACTCAAGATTGACTCAGTTTACCCATTTCACCTGTTTTGAGTCCCCACATTCAATCAAGGGGTGCGACTTTTTGTTTGGTTTGTGATGCACGGTCACAAATCAATAGCATTATGAATGGGAGACAAAAATAGGCAAATGATTCTACTCAAATACCTTTTGATAGCATTTGAGAGTAAATTAAATGTGCTTGAAGATATTAAAGTTTTCAATATCTCGTATGAAAGCAGTGCAGTGAAACTCAAGTGTGATTTCGGTCAAAGTACACAAATTTCAAATTATGACCACCCTATAACAAACAAAAAAAATGATAAAGCGATAACATAGCCATAATTATAGCTGCCTTATACGTAGTCTGAAAACTCTTCATTCCGCCATTCTGCTATCTTTCTTCTAAAATAAAATATCATCAAAGTCTTTTACAGTTTTTGTGGATCTGTGATTCTTCCTGTTGGACTTTTTTCCCCTTCCTTATTTCCAGCCCTAGAGGCTTAAACTTTGTTAAAGTATCCTCTTTATTATAAAATATTCATAATTATCACAAATTATCAATGGAGCTGCTGATTGCTTTTCATTTTGTTTTGGTTTTACTTATTTCTCTTTTAGTAGGGCTTTCGTGGACTCTTGCATATGCCTGTAGGGCAGAAAATAAAGAGGGAAAACATCTGACAGGAGAAATGGGTAAACAAGAACCGTTAAAATCCTTACTTACCCTCAGTGTTATGCCTCGAAACTGCAGGTTTTGATCCTTCAAAAAATCTTGGCTATATGGAAACCACAATTTTACCAAAAATGTGTACAATGTATTTCAAGGAGTACAAGATAGTTTTTGTGGTGGAGGGTCACATTTGCTTCATATCTGATATGCAGCTTTTACAGTTGGTCAATTCTCATGTTTTAAACACGATAAATAAACTTATTTGGGGTGATTCTCTGAATATTAAAAAACATAATTCAAAATTGTTCAAGGAAATATATACACCTTTCCATACTAAATGATAGACAATTATTAGAAATAACTTGAGCTCATGTTGGCTCATGATTGTACAACAATATTTGCATAGAGAGGGGAAAAAGAAGCAAGACTAACGTCAGGCACGTAGATTCAAATACACACACATACAAACATGCATCTATCATTACATCACAATCTGGTTGATAGCATTTCATACTTCTATGGAACAATAAACAAAAAACGACAACACCAACAAACTGAAAAAAAAAGACAAAAATAACACTGTTGCAATAAGTATCACATTACTGCTAGTCAGACATGCTCTGCATTTCTCTTGAATACTCTTGCTACATGCAAGCATCCAAAATGAAAGAAATATGCTGCCTGGTTTATACCAAGGCACTACAAAGTTAACACACCAATGATATCTGGGTGGAAAACATTGCACATTCTCTGAAATCAGAAGTATTCTGTGTACAGTCAATATGACTAAGTTTGTGCACATTACCACTACCTCATTGCTGTTCATCCTAGTCATGTACTTTTCTCGTTTGTACCAAAAATACAAAGTGCAAGTTTAAACAAGGGTCACGTATCATTTGAGTGACCTGCATAGCAGCAACATCAAGTCTAAAATATAATTATTTTTTTCAAAGAAGGCGCTGCCAAAACAGTCACAGATTGCTTGCTGCAACAATTGAAATGACTAGCAGACCTTATGAATGTAACATGACACAAAAATATCTACTGTTTACAAGAAATTGAAGTCTCATAAATAAGAAAACAAAAGACATTCCTATTTTACAAAAGAAAAGGCCATTAAAGGGTAGTATACATATGAACACATCTCATTCAATTCAAATCCCACCTCAAAAGTGAACTTTGAAGACTTGCTTAAAAATCTTTCATGACCTTTGATCATATTCAAAAAGAGAAGGTTGATTGTAAATGAATCCTCAAAATGCATCTCGAGGTATGGACACCAAGTACTCTCCACTTGCCATCCATCCCAGGTAGCTATCAGCCCTCAATGCAAGCTACAGGTGTATTAACCTCTAATCTCCTAGTTTAGAATTCTTAAAATGTTTAATCCATGGCACACCCAATTTCCGTAAGTAGTGGGTTAAAAAAGTGGAGTACAGTAGATGAAAGATTCAAACCAATAAATAACTAATTGCAAGAAAGTTAAGTTGCAATTTTTTTGCAAATATCTAAACACAACTCGCAATTGCAACTTTCTGTTGCAAGAAGCAAGCTTGCACTCAGCTGCAATTTGCAACTAATCTCAAGATTTGCAATTGCTTTGGGGAAATTGCAATTAATCGCAACTTTTATGCAATGCCCCCCTACTTGTACAATGTATGTCTCTTTAACTACGATGTCGATTCCCACTGAAACTGTTTTGTGACTTGAATGGCATAACAATGCCAAACATCTAAGACTGCTGGAATACATGAACACCACTTTGCTACAGCTCGTCACATTTGCTCAAACTTTAGATTACATGATACAAGATCTATTCCCATGCTCCGACTTTAGAAGAGACACACTTCCACAGTTACATTACTTGAAGCTACATGTATCCTTCTACAGCCTTAAGAGCTTCCTCTCCTTACAAATAAGGGTCAAACCTGTCTAGAGTGGCCACCTGTTTGCAACAATCTGTGTGGTCTTACCTTGGTGATGGTTTAATTTTTCTAGACTTCTGTGAAAACAAATAAGATGTTTTTACAAAACATGTTCCACTACTTTTCTTTGCTGTTATAATTATACACAAAACAAACTCACACTATCTAATATGCTATTTAGGAAGTTAAATATTTCATTCTGTCACACATACATCAAACAAGATACTATTAACCCATTGAGGACGGACTGATTTTGTTATAACTGGCATTTCCCATGGACGCCTGCTCACGCATTCTCCAGACTCATCTTCAACAGGTTAAATCAAAGACAAAAATACCCTCTTATCATTGTACTTCTCTATTTATTCTTCATTCATATCTACGCCAAACATTAGAAAAGAGTGGGGAAAAATACGTATACACGATGAAAGAAAATAGAATGTTTTCGGCCAGATGTCTTTCACAGTCAGCCTGTTGTCATGGCGATGTACTGGATGACATCCTCATGGTTTCTTTGCCAGTTATTGCAATCCTTCCTCCAGTGATGGCATCACAGAAAGTTCACGTCCAAATCTAAAATGAATAAATAAATAGTATAGTGAGAAAATATAACTCTCAACAGTTACTAGAGCTTGGACTGTCTAATTAGATGCATGAGAATCTCCCATTTCCTAGCGATTCCCAGACATTCATACATACAGCAAACATACATACATACATTAATATATTACATACATACAACGAAATACTATTTGTAAGATGCCTTACCATCATCAGTTAGAGGGCAATGAGAATGCAGAAGCAAATATTTTGTACACAAAAGATAATTCACTGCTGGTTCAGCTTTACCAGGAGCACTGGGGGGTTGATTTGTGCATAGATATGCATATCATCAACATAAATATGATATTCAATGCCATGACTCTAGAGGATGTCTTCAATAAGATGAGTGGAATAAAAAGGACAGAAAGACACACACAACCATGCAATGTATTTTTTTTTTTTGTTGTTGCAATAACAGCATACAAACTTGTGTGCCAAACTTTAAAAACTAGAATGGTATTAGATCACACATCAGAGACATAAGTCATATTTTTGTTGTTCTTTTTAATATACATATGAGCTTCGCTGAGAAATGTACACAAACATACACATACACAAATGTATGAAGATGCAATGCTCAGAAATGTTTTCTCCACTGTTTCTATTATGGCTGTATGAAATTTCGTTTTCAAATGTCACCCCATAATAACGGGAGAGATGAGGCAAAATAACAAAATATATTTTGTCAATCAGTTTCAATAAAAACAAGGAAAAGTAGAAATTACGCAGTGCGTAATATATGTCCCCGCCGGAAGTAGCATTTTGTAGCAAAATGTGCAATATAGGTAAAAAATCAAGGTCAAAGGTCAAAATTCTGTGTAAAAGTTTTGAAGCCCTCACCTAGTGCCATCACATAAAGCAAATGGAATCGAAATCGGGTTAGAAATGGCGAAGGAGTAGCATTTTATAGCCAATGTACAATACAAGTCAAAAATCAAGGTCAAAGGTCAAAGAAGGCAAAGGTCAAAATTCTGTGTAAAGTTTTGAAGCCCTCACCTAGTGCCATCACATAAAGCAAACGGAATCGAAATCGGGTTAGAAATGGCGAAGGAGTAGCATTTTGTAGCCAATGTACAATATAGGTCAAAAATCAAGGTCAAAGGTCAAAGAAGGCAAAGGTCAAAATTCTGTGTAGAAGTTTTGAAGCCCTCACCTAGTGCCATCACATGAAGCAAACGGAATCGAAATCGGGTTAGAAATGGCGAAGGAGTAGCATTTTGTAGCAAAATGTACAATATAGGTCAAAAATCAAGGTCAAAGGTCAAAGAAGGCTAAGGTCAAAATTCTGTGTAGAAGTTTTGAAGCCCTCACCTAGTGCCACCACATAAAGCAAACGAAATCGAAATCGGGTAAGAAATGGCGAAGGAGTAGCATTTTGTAGCAAAATGTACAATATAGGTCAAAAATCAAGGTCAAAGGTCAAAGAAGGCAAAGGTCAAAATTCTGTGTATAAGTTTTGAAGCCCTCACCTAGTGCCACCACATAAAGCAAACGAAATCGAAATCGGGTTAGAAATGGCGAAGGAGTAGCATTTTGTAGCAAAATGTACAATATAAGTCAAAAATCAAGGTCAAAGGTCAAAGAAGTCAAAGGTCAAAATTCTGTGTAGAAGTTTTGAAGCCCTCACCTAGTGCCATCATATAAAGCAAACGGAATCGAAATCGGGTTAGAAATGGCGAAGGAGTAGCATTTTGTAGCAAAATGTACAATATAGGTCAAAGGTCAAGGTCAAAGGTCACGACTGAAGTTCTGTGTAGAAGTTTCAAAGCTCCCATGTAGTGCTATCATATAAAGCAAACAGAATCAAAATTGGCTCATAAATGACAGAGAAGTAGCAAATTGAAGATTTTGATCACACACGGACGCACACACGGACACACGGACACACGGACGGACGGACACACACACGTACGGAGCCCGTTTCATAGTCCCCTGCTCGAACTCGTTCGGCGGGGACAACAACTCAATGCACGAATTTCATTTATTTAAATAATTCATCTCAATGAAGTAGACTTACTCCTTGAAGGCCTCTCGTATCTCGTCCACCTTTGATGGCTGGCAGCAGAGGGCGCACTTTGCCTTGCTGGGGTCAAAGAGGGGTCGGAAGTATGTCTCGCCTACCCGCATCAGGTCAGCCACTTTCACATCAGAGATTTTCTTCAACAGCTCCCTGGATATCACAGGAAAAAAAAAATATCCTTAAATATGAAACAACTAACAGACATGCAAAGGCTTAATTACTGTTGAATTTTTGTTCGTGTAATTCATTTGTAGGTATATTTTTTTGGTATCATGTAACACATTTACAGTGACATTATCATAGAAAACAAAATGGTTGAAAACCTGGTTTGAGTGGACACTGTACGACCTGATTTCGCCATGAACAAACTTGAAACTACCATCATTGATGTACTAACTCATAGCATCAACTTAACTCTATCACTTCTGGCTCTAGAGAAGAAGACTTTAAAGATTCCTTAATTTTGGTGGGGACATGGTGCCCATTTGAACAAACTGACATCCTATGCTCCTAGGCATGCTACCTGCCAAGTTTGGTGAAAATTGGTAATGGGATTTTCAAGAAAAAGATGAAAATGTAAAAAGTTTATGCACAATGGACGACCGACGACAGACGATGAACGGCAGACGCCGGACGAAGAGCGATCGCAAGAGCTCACCTGAGCCATCAGCTCAGGTGAGCTAAAAACTGTGACATCATCACTTCCATACTCTATGAGAGGCTCACCTGTTGTAGCTCTGACCTACGCCCCGGAAGTAGTTCAGGAGTGATTCGTTGGAGGTAGATGCCACTGTCTCCTCTCTCTCAATGACCTCGTAAAGGACACTACTGATGGCCGCCTCCAGCTGGTCACTAGTGAAATCAGTCTTGCCATCCAAGTACCCTTCCTGCAGTGTGAATTAACGTGTGGCTTTTTAATAATCCATTGAGGACGAGTCTCGAGTATACTCGGGCAAGTGTCTATGGGAAATGTGTGTTGTAGCAAAATCTAAGTTTAGTGCATGGAGAGAATGCATTACAACATCTAGTTCATGGTCTAAATGTTTATCTATGGGAACAATTTAGGGAGTTAAGGCAAGATACGTTCAACACGTCAAACTAAAATTAAGTGCATTTGAAACTCTCCCAACCCCTCTTTAAAACAGAAAAAAGAAAAATAAGAACAAACTAGAAGAGCATTCAAACACCGCAGACCTCCGCCAAGCAGCTCATTTCCACCCATACACGCATGCTTATGTTCCAAATATACTTGTAGCAGCCTTTTGTTTACCTCATCAGCTTCCAGTTGCGCGGCACCTCACCCAAGCAGAGCACGCGCTTTAGTGCGCATATGCAAACCTCAATTACACACAACTTGAACTCCCAAGTTCACTGACCCTTTCTGCCAAATGAAAAAAAAAAAAATCCTTCAAAAATTCATTAAAATTCTATGATCACTACCCAAATTTGATTATCTGTTCCTTGCATCACTATAAATTGTTCCTTCAAGTTTCATTCAAACCCGTTCACAACATTTGAGATATTTTGCCCACAGAAGATTATCAAAAAGAACAAAACAAAACAAAACAAAAGGAACATGTATTCTGTTAAGGCCCACCACAATAAAAGAGGAAACTATATTACCCATTTTTCAATTCCACTGCAAGACTGGAAGGATCAAGTAGACCCCCTTCAAGCCCACGACAATAGTGAAAGAACTGTCTTTATCCCTTAGGGGCCTTTTCAAACCCATCACAGAGCCAGGGGAACATTCTCTCTATTCAATAAGCTTACCACAATCTCCTTGGCCTGCCTGTAGGCACTGACCACATGAGTGCACTTGAAGAGCTGGAAGTAAAGCAAACCCTCCTCCGGCCTCACATACATTCGGTAGTGGTAGGCGAAGCCCAGGCCTCGGATTTGACGCCACATTGGACCCTGCGGGACAAGCACAAACATTTTCATTTAACCCTTCTTCTATGAGATTCTTACTTACCTCCAAACACTTCTATACAGAGCCCATTAGACTTCCACCAGTGCTGGATTAATAATATTTATGTCATGGTTGCAATATTGCAGAATTCTGAAACCACATCATTAAATACAGTCAACCTCTCGCGTAAGTCGACATAATCGGGACTGAGCAAAACGCGTCGACTTACGCGAATGTCGACTTACACGTAAGTCGACATTTTGTCGACTTCTAAATGAAAACTAATTTCCCCTGTACAGAGTAAGATTTGGATCACGATGCGGATCGCTACCCAAATCTTACTCCTTTTGCCGCCAAAACATGCCTACTGACATCAGCAACAATAATGTTTTAGTTCATGCATAAATATAAAAAAAAGGCTAGTAACGACAACGCACAATTCCCAAATCTCTAGAGAGATTTTGAGAGAGCGGGATCAGAAACCTAGACCCGTTTCCAGACACTTTAAGTTTTAAACTTGAATTGAAATATCAAACGCAAATTCCCCAAAATTGCATTAAACTTTGCGATTTAAATTCAAGTGCGTTGCTGCGAAGATATGCGTGTGATTTGGCATGATTCTGTCAAGATAATTTTTCAGTGCCGACTGAGTTGAAATATGTGTGATTTTCCTTCCCTAAATCGCCATATTTGTTCTGTTTAAATTTGTATTGCAATACTCGGAAAATGAATTGTTCTCGCGCTCCGTTTCGTAACATTACCGCTCTGTACAGCGCGGGCCCGTCTGAAATAAAAAGAAGAAAAGTTTGTTTGAAAACGACATCTTTCGAACTACTACAACCTTCGTAAAAACAAACCTCTTTCCATTGTCGGACTAATTTAACTTTGGACTGAGATTTAAACCTTCGGCAGAGCGAACTTTAACAATAATTCGTTGTCATTTTTTCATTGACATTTTGTGAAGCAGCATGCGTTTCGGCAGTTTGAAACGTGCAATGTCTTTTCCCTGCAAGTGCAGACTAAGTTCGGTCACAGCGAAAGTTCCGTTACGAAATAAAAAATAATGCGAGCCTTTTCAACCATAACGCACTTCCGTAAATTTTTATGCGTCTAAACGCAGTTTCTAGTTTCGGACAAAACCTGCAAGTCTTTTCTGCAACGCTTCTGCTTTTTAAATATAGCGTTGCTTGTGATTTGACGGACTTGCATTTGATTTTTAGAGTTGCGTTTAAACGCAATTGAGTTTAAATTTCATACAATTTTCTAGTTTCGTATGATTATCAAACGCAAGTCTTTTCAGCGTTCCGTGTGATTTGATGGACTTGCATTTGATTTTCAGAATTGCGTTTTTTTTTTTAATTTTTAATTTTTAATTTTGCTTACGAAATGAAAAATAATGCAAGTCTTTTAAACAATAACACACTTCCACAGATGTTTAGAGATGCGTTTAAACGCAGTTTCTTATAGTTTCGTGCAAAAACCGCAAGTCTTTTCTGCAACGATCTTGCGTTTAAATACAGGGTTATGTGTGATTTGATGGACTTGCATTTGATTTTTAGAGTTGCGTTTAAACGTAATTGAGTTTAAAAAAGTTCCCTACAATTTTCTAGTTTCGTATGATTATCAAACGCAAGTCTTTTCAGCGTTCCGTGTGATTTGATGGACTTGCATTTGATTTTCAGAGTAGCGTTTGATTTCTTATTTTGCTTACGAAATAAAAAATAACGCAAGTCTTTTAAACAATAACACAACTCCGTAGATGTTTAGAGATGCGTTTAAACGCAGTTTCTTACAGTTTCCTACAAAAACCGCAAGTTTTCTCCGCACCGCTCTTGCGTTTAAATACAGCGTTACGTGTGATTTGATGGACTTGCATTTGATTTTTAGAGTTGCGTTTAAACGCAATTGAGTTAAAAAAAAAAAAGTTCCCTACAATTTTCTAGTTTCGTATGACTATCAAACGCACGTCTTTCAGCTTTCCGTGTGATTTGATGGACTTACATTGGATTTTCAGAGTTGCGTTTAATTTCTGATTTTGCTTACGAAATAAAAAAAGTAATGCAAGTCTTTTCAGCAATAACGCACTTCTGTAGATGTGTAGAGATGTTTTTAAACGCAGTTTCTAGTTTCGTACAAAACCGCAAGTCTTCTCTGCAACGCTCTTGCGTTTAAATACATCGTTGTGTGTGATTTGATGGACTTGCATTTGATTTTTAGAGTTGCGTTTAAACGCAATTGAGTTTCAGGTTCGTATAATTATTTTCTAGTTTCTATCAGACGCAAGTCTTTTCAGCAACGCACTTGCGTTTAATGCAAAAGTTGCGTGTGATTTGATACACTTGCATTTGATGTTTTTTGAGTTGCATTATTAGTTGCATTGTAATAAATTTTCTAGAAGGGCCCAGGTTTTAATATCGCTTCGGAATAATTAACGTCAGAATATTCGGATTTACAAAAACATTTCATGTTCTCATGTTCGGATAATGAATACTTACTGGGACATATTAAGTGTACAAAATTTTTGCGTTTTGAGAAAAACGAGAGGGAGAAAAGGGGTAAAGTGAACTGCATTGGGTACTACATGTAATGCTCCAGTGTAAATGAGTGTATGCCCTTTCTTTTCTGACATACAAAATAATGGACGCATCATGGCGCGAACGCTACCGCGCCGTACACTAGCGAATTACCGAGTAGAAATGCAGCAAATCGGAGCGGGAAAACAATTATTTTTCAGAGAATGGCGATAAGATTTTGAGCGAAAAATTATGTCGACTTAGACGAGGGAATTAACACGTATTTCAGCTCAGTTGGCACTGAAAAATCAGGTCGACTTACGCGAGTTGTCGACTTATAAATGTCGACTAAGACGAGGAAATTTTCAAGAAATAACAAAGGCAAAAATCTGGACTTTTTTATTGTGTTGACTTAAGCGAGTTGTCGACTTATGCGATGTCGACTTAGGCGAGGTCTACTGTATGAAAAGAAACAAGACAGAGAAAACCTTCAAGAAAACTACCCAACCACAGCCCTTCCATCCCTGGCCCCATCCCCAACAACACTCCTCCTTTACAGAAAGTGAAAAAGAACTGATTAAAATCATGGATTTAGGGTTAGATTCAGCCATAAGTTTAGGGTTGCTGAGTATGCAATGTGTAAACCTATATGCCAACAATGTTAAAACTTGAAGCAGATGACGCTTCCAGCAGCTCTTGATTTGGTTACAAATTTCGGTGGATGACAAGTTATATGCTACTCTACATTGTCATCAAATTTTTCAAGAAATGTGGGGAGTGTTTCACAAAGATTTTACAAAGTCAATTGTAAATCTCAAGATCACCTTGAAATTATGGTATGCTGTGTGTGTCTTTAATGATATTTTAACTTCGAGATGAACTTACAATTTTGGAGACTTTTTCAAGCAAACATTAATGTACAAAATTAAAAAAAATGGACAAAGCAATTTTCTGTAAATTTTAATTTTACTTCTTTATCGCAATTCAAAATAGATTTTGAAAGAATCAAAGAAAATTGAATAGGAAACCAATGGCAGATCAAAATTTTCAGTTGATCTTAGATTCTACGATTGACTTAAATTTCTTGTGAAACACCCTCCTGGTCAACTAGAACATGAAATGCGAGCATATGGATATCAAATTGCACTAGTGCCAAAAAGAGTAAGAGCCTTACCTCAAGGGCACACAGACATTCCATGTAGACCATGATGGCTGGTAGATCCGGGTGGAGGAAGCTATCCACACATGGGGCAGTCTGAACGAAGAAGGCAGACTCCACTGACCCCACCCCAACAATCTGGCCGAGGGGCTTGGACGATGACCCATCCAGGAGTTTGTTGGCCCAGGTGACTTGCTTGGCACTGTCAAGTTGAAGGTGAATTAAAAAAAAGTGAATAAAAAAAAAAAACATCAAAACTATCGTTTCCTATTTTTAAAATCTGAGCCCCACGGTCCATCATGCTTCCAGTGTTCGAAGGTCTTTGAGACCTTCAAACACACTGCAATTCATTGCAATTCGAGGCTAATTTTAACAGCTGCAATGAGTGAAACTCTTTGATTGACTTGGTTCTGTTAACCACATTCAATTTTTCAGAAAGGAGGTGGTGTTGAATTAATAATTCTGATTTAGTTTTAAGCAGAATATTTGTCAAAGATATCTTGATATGACAAAGTAATTTTCAAGTAATACTTCTTTCTCTCTCTCTTCTTCTCTGTTTTTTTTTTCCCCCTTCATCCATTAGAACATTGTTCTACAGCTCAGACAAAAAAGTTTAACATTTTCAATCGAACCACCAAATATATCAACCAGTGTCTGCACATGAACGTCATTACTGGGTTTGGGCAGGAGGGGGAGACTAAGATGGCAATGCACCTTTTGGTGTCTGCCGACACTCCTTTCTGGATGAAGCTCTGTTGCCATGGTAACTGGGGCATCGGAAGATCCTTCATGTTGGCTGTCATGTGAATGCGCAGGTTGGACGGTGAGATGAGGAGGTCGCGAAGCTTGTTGAACTGCTTGGTGACCTAATAGGACACGTGAATGGATTTGGCTACACATGACGCTTTCAAATTAGGATATATGGTAATTTGTTGTTTTGCTTTGTGTGCTAATTTTGTTTTCTGAGCAATCAAGATGACAATACATCAATCATATTGAGTACACGCAAACAAAACGCTTCTTGGTAAATGGGAAAATACTCATTTCAAACACATCAAGAACTCAGCCTCAACTGCACTCACAATAATGAAATGTACTTGGTGACATGTAAATCATCCAATACAGTAGGCAGATATTCATATCAAAAAGGACTTGCTTGTTCAGCCATTTAATCAACGTCTACACAGCCACTATTTTCTAGTTTTTATTTTAATTCATCTCATGTGAATACAAGTAGTAATACACCAATATTATGAGCTAACAAAGATAGCTAAAAGCAAAAGAAACATGACAAAGCTTATGTAAAAACGAATTTGCATAACTGGAGGATCAAAATGTGTAACAAAATTACTTAGTCCTAGGAAGGAATTTATGGGCTACTTCATTCACAGAAAGGAAATGAAATAAGGGCTTTGACATAAAAGACTTACAGTAGCAAGGGAAACAAGGTCACAATTTTACCTGACACTAAAATTATTCATGAATTAAAGGTACTGTTTAGTATTAGCAGCAGTGATTTAAAAGAAAAATGTTTGAGATATCGCATTTGATTCATATGCTTAGGTCAGTTGTATCACAAAACATCCTCCCATATACAAATTTTGCAAGAAACCTAAAATGTAAGATGATATCACTATTTTTCCCACTAAACCATAACTGCAGATGTTTTAGTCTAGAAACATTTTCATCATAACTACTGTTCACATTTTGTATATCTAACAATACTTATTAAACATTGATTATACTGATTCGAATTTTTACATCAGTTGTTTCTATCCCAAACTCACAGTTTAGAACTATTTAAAGCACTAAGTTTAGAACTATTTAAAGCACTAAAGTTTGGTTTTTGTTTCATCTGCAAATGGTAAATAATGACATTAAGGACCAGGACCTACTTCTGTCTGGTCTTCATCCAGTTTCTTCATGAGCTGAGTGAGGAAGCCGTGCTGACGGATCATACTTGACACATGGTGATTACTCTCTGTAAAGGTTGAAGACAATTTGGTTGACAGTTAGAATCTATCGTCCAATAACTGAATAGTTGTAATGATGAAATATAATGGCAAAATATAAGTAATATAATGATGAAATTATTTATGAAGTCATATTGAAGATGACAAACAATTTCGAGAAAAGCTTTTATTACTATGGTTAAAAGGGTTGACCATGCTATATATCGCTTTATCATGTCGCTATCAAAGGTCATGTCCCATATGACTAGAATTTCTCTCCAATACTGTAAAAGTGTATATTTTCGCACGACTAATTTTTCGCGCTTGGCCGGGTAAGAAGAGTTTCGCATGTTTTTAATTCTGCGGAATCAAGACATCATGCACAGGAACATATGGCAAGTTAAAATATTCATGTGTTTTTTTCATTTTTGCGCTAGTTTCTCGTTGCGCGAAATGCGCAAAAATTTCAACACTGCGAAAATTTCCACTTTTACAGTAAATGTAGGTATCAATGACAAATACCTTTCAACAAAAGGGTACATGGGGTTATTATGTTAACTTTGTTTGCGTTTTGATTCTTTACTGCAGTGACTTTTTCTTTCTTTTTCCTCTCTCTCTCTCTCTTTCTTCTCTGTTGAACGCGAGAAGTGTCATCAAAAATTAGGCATGCACATGTTGGTTTCTCTGCGATGATTTTTCATAAAATTGTTTCCAGAATCTAAGTTGAATCATACTTTGTTATTTTCCATGCATGACAAATGTGACAAGAGTGTAGTGAAAATCTGGGAGGAAGTAATTGCAATGGACTCCCCTCCAGAGTTAACAGTAATGCAATTTTTAACAAAGTCTGGGGAAAAGAAACTGTGTGCACTCAGCAACTTTCTCCTTCACATAAAGATGGAACAAAATAAAAACTCAAGCAGTATGCATAGAGAAAACAGGAAAAACGTAATTAGATGATGACAATAATAAACAATCACACTTGAATAAAATTTGTACACACATTTATATGTGTAGAAATCTATTTCTTGTTTTGTGTATTTTGGAGTTTTTTGTCAACTGTTTTACTGATTCTAATCTTGCCAACAATCAGGATTCCTCCCTGACCTTTGCCAAAGTTGACGTCCCTCAGGACGGTCAGTGCCACGGTGCGGCCATCCCGCTTGAGTTTGGCCACATCATTCATCATCTTCTGGCCGACGATCCTGATGCGGTCAGCCGTGAACTGGACGTTGTAGAGGATGTCCTGCAACCACCGGACACCACTGGCATACTTCTCCTTCTCAACCTGGGTAAAGTTTGAGCCAAATCGGGAATAATACCTGGTAAGTTCTTGTAAAACTATGACGAGATCTACACTGTATACAGTAACATAAAAACGTATGTATACGATATGCTGTTTCTCTTTCTTCCCGTATGCCTCTTATCTTCCCTCTGTCTCTCTCCCTCTCTCCCTCTCTCTCCTTCCCTTAACCCTATTCTAACTGGGCTATTTGAGACCAAGTTTTTACTGAGGGGGGGTCAATTTGACCCCCCCTTCAGATCTCGGCCAACGATCGTGCGATCGCCGCGAAATTTTGCCTGAAGATAGAGCTGGATGTAAACTACAAGATAACATGGTCATACAATAGAAAAATATTGCCTTTCTATTTTTAATAAATTAATTATGCAAATTTGTGCATGAAATCATATTTCCACCTATAACTCCATTAAAAAGACTGGAGGATTGCTAAATTTTTGTGTCACAATATCTCAAGACACATCAAACAATTTTCTTGAAAAAAATTAGCACAATCGAAATCAATTTCTTTGTTTTTTTATTGTTTTGTTAATTTCTTATGTATTTTATTGTTTTTTCGACCTTTTGTTTTCTATTATTTTTTTGCCAAAATTTGTTGCAGGCACTTTTTCAGGCTTATCTACACTAGACTTGATTAATTTCAATGGTTAAAAGTTGAAATAATCTAATTTATATCAATTTAACCAAAAAACACAATTTGCATTGGATTCGCACACGATATCATGAATTTGAGCTGTTTTTTGGTTGACATGCATATGCAAAACATTACGTAACTTCAAAAATGGTGTACCCGGACGTCACAAATTTGGTCTCAAAATATGCAGGAGACTTCAATGAAAAAAGTTGTGAAACGACGCGGCAAAATCTTTGCGCGTTGTGAAATCGTGGCGCGAAACGTCGAGGGAGGGGTCAATTTGACCCCCCCCAGTTAGAACAGGGTTAAAGGGGAATAAAACCCAAATGTATGTGCATTGAGGGAATTTAGCAATAACAGCACAACACATTTGCCAAAGTTTGAGGAAAATCAGCAATCCATGCAAAAATTATGAATTTCTAAAAATTTTGGTGCTGTCACCACTGGATAAGAAGACTACTACAGTGAATAGTGGCATCACAGATGGAAAATGATACACAGAAAATCCAATATATTTTGTATTCAAAATTTAATAGCATACCCATATGTTTCATATTCCACTATTTGTTGTTGTTGTTGTTGTTACTGTTGTTGTTAGGATTGAAACATTTGATTTGATGAATTCACATAACAATTTAAAGTACAGAAGCTCCCCTGTCAGAATATGAGTTGTGAGCTCAATCATGTTGATTGATGAGTGACTCTATGTGGATTTGGTGATACAGGATCAAAGGTTATGACCATGAACACCAAAGAAGAGATGGGGAATTAGTTTTTCATGTCTTACCTTGAGCACAACGCTTGCAACCTGGGAGAATTCGCCGCAGCGGAAGCGGTAACCCCGTATCCCCAGCGACGTCCTGGTTGCTAGGGTGTCGGCTGCCAGCTGGTTGATGACATCCTCATGGGAGATGAGTACTGAACAGGGAGGAGGAAGAGATATGAAGATGATGAGGATGATGAAATAGCATTAGTGTCATTTATCCATTAAAGGGAATAACATTCACGGCTTTCACAATGTGTCACACATCATTTACAAAGTTGCTGGAAAAAAAAAAAAAAAGGTCTTTAGTTCAGATTCAAGGTAGTGAGGTTGTTACAATCAAAGGGTTGTAGAAATTGTCCTGCCAAATGAAAAGAGTCTAAAAAACAGCTTGGAACAAAAGGGTTATAGTTTGGTGAAAATCCGTCATGTGGTTCTCAAGAAGAATATGAAAATGTGATAATTTTAGGCATGAAGAACGAAGCATGACAGACGACAGCAACGGACGGCTGACACTGAGTGATCACAATATTAAAGGAGACCTCCGGATGATTTTCAGATTTTTACATTTGAACAACTATAAATCTAATAGTTGTACTGAAGACAGATGTTCAGAATTTACGATAATTGGGATGAAGAATAAGAATATTTTCGAAATTTATAACAAATTACAATGAACAAGGATGATGACATGGCAGGGTCACCATAAGAATGCATGAGTTGGGGCTCAAGGAAGCAGAGCAAAAGAAGAAGGCATGCATAGATTATACACAGGTGAACTCTCAAGCAAGCAGCATTGTAATGGAATTACACTGCAGGGCTCGACCTTAGCGGGAGCCCGGGGACCATTGGCTCCCCAGAATCGCTACGGGCTCCCCAGAAATGTATGAAAAAAGCCCGGCTGGCTCCTTAAGTTTTTTTGCCGTATAGCCTCACGTTGCAAGACAGAATCATAGTTTATGTACACACTCACAATATTGACGAGCGCGAGCGGCCCCGGCGCGCGCAGCGAGCCCTGACGCTCGAAGTTATTATCCCTGCAATTAGACTACACACTGTACATGTTTCATTTTCCAGCCGGCCCACGTTGCCCGCATGTGTTGTGTGTCTGTGTGTACCCGACGTGTGTGTGTTCGTATCTTCTATTGTAGAATAGTGTGCGCACATGCAATTCGATGCTTCCGTACTGTGTACACCGAACGGAACTTCGCGCGCCTGAATCTCTGTCGCCTACGGACCCTGCATGTCTACATCGATCGCCGTGGTATCCCCATGTATGGCCGGCTGGGGAGCGTGAGTATAGTAGCTAAGCTACACACTGTAGCCAGCTGCCACTATAAACAGTATCCCGTTTTGTTTTGAGTCGGGGTAGAAGCGCTCCGTTGTGCAATTTCTGCTTCTTTTTCCCTACTTCTTCCGCTTTTCCCTTGCCTCCCAAGTACGAAATGATTTTTAGAGTGTTCAACGGTGTGTGTTTTTTTTTGTGTAACGTTATTGCATCATTTTTCTGCAAGGTAGAGGTGAGTTTCTGTTCGTGTATTGATGTGCACTAGCTGCAGTATACATGTTGTATGTGCAGGTGAAAAGCGTTCGAACTTTCCTTCCCGAGTATCGTGGAAACTCGATGTATTTCTAGGCCTATTCTTAAAGGAGATCTCATATAACAAAATACTTATAACAAACTATTTTCCGGTCAAAATGAATTAATTTCCTTTGTTTTGTATCGTTTATTGACGATCCCAAGGATCTCGTCGCAATACAGAGTTCCAATGTGTACTAATTTTTGCGTAGCTTTCGGTGCTGCAAACTTTTGCCGGGGCGTAATCCTACTTACTACTAAACTTATCGTTCTATTTCTTCGATTTCTTCCATTTTATATCACTTTATCCGTTCCCTTTATACTTAGAAATATTTGAACGTAATTCTTTCAAGTGTCTCGCACTGTTATTTTCGTAACGGCGATTTCTCTGCTTTGCTGCAATACTTTTTCGAATCGAAGCGACGTGTGTTGTCTTTTCTAAATATTTGTGTTAGAAGGTGTTGATACTTTGTATTTGTTATTTATTTTCCTCGGTTTTTATCTCGAGGGACTGTGCGTGTTTCTTAATGTTGATAGGAAAAGGCTAAAATGATCTGAGTGATGTCTGATATGTAGTGATGATGAAAACTATGCTGGTAAAAAGACAGCTTACGGCATGCTGAGCGTACGTGCCGTTCGTTTTATTTCACTTTTCCTCTTATTCTTCTTTCCCTCTGACTCTTCTTTCCCCTCCAAAGAATGATAAAAAAAGAAATTACATACACCTCACAACGAAAAGATCCACAATCTACCAACCTTCGTAAAGTTAAATCTAAATGTTCAATATCAGCAAAGAATAAGGGGAAAGCATGAATTACAATAAATTAGAGCGAAGAGATTGTGAAATACTGAATACATGCGCGCAGTCTCTTCGGCTCGAAGAAACTTGACACCCCACCCCTCTCCCCTTGTGGAAATTTCCACAAAAGCAGGTGCCACACCCAGGTGCGTGCCAGACGAAAGAATGCGCGCACTGGAATAAACAGCGTGTAAATATCCTGGAAATATCGATCGAAGAACCAGCTCATTAGTTGAATTAAAGGAATCATTGCAAAGATATCGTGATTCTATAGCCTTTCTTTTGGCGCATAGCAGGAAACATCAAACAGTCGAATATAGTGTACTTAATCGAAGATCTTCTGTTCCCTGAACAATAAAAAAAAAAAAGGATCGATTAATCAGTCAATTAAAAAGGCAATCACAGAAATACTTAAAAGGTCTCGTATGCCCAGACAAAGTCACTATAAGTAGGTCCAATGAGATGCAGTCATCACCTGGTTAGACAGCAAAATATGACAATTAATTTCAGTTCATGCTCATCATAACTGCTTATTACTTTTCACAGTTTTGGCTATTAACATTCGTTCGTAGGTGTTTTTTGTTTGTTTTGTATGTTTTTCCTCGTGAAAGACGTAATGACTTCTTCGTATCGAATGTAAACTGCATGTTTACCGTAAACAAGCCATCAGCTCAGCTATGGCGCATTCGATCCATCGAACTTGCAGTAACCTCAGGCAGGAGCACATGGCGCATTCCTTTAAAAAGCGCATTCCTTTTAAGTACAACCACGTGTTTGCACATTGGCGCAACCACACACAGCGCGGCATTTTGCGATCATCGTTATAGCAGACTTTCCGATTCCATTCAGGGTAAAAGAAATTGGAATACCGGTACTTTCGGAAAATACTGATGTTTAAAATCCAGTGAAATTAAAAAGCCTGAAAACAAGGCGTGATTATGTGTTATAGTAAACAATAGGTGGAAACACCAAACAGAGTTTTGCATTCACTCACACAGAAGCTTTCTTGAGAAGATGAAAGCATTCCCCCTCCCCTGCTAGATAGTGGAAGCTTCCATAACCAGCCCAGCAAGTTTCTGGAGGAACTTATGCACTTGTAGTCTTGTACACAGGCATTGAGAGAAATGTGCTGGTGACCAGCTCGCACGCGCGCACACACACACACACACACACACACACACACACTGTGTGTGTTATAGACTAAGAACAAGGTATCTCAGGCTTGTGTCTGTGGAGAAATGCATGTTATATCTAAATGAAATCTTCTCCACCAGGTTGATACCACTAATAGACCTCTACTGCTGATTGTGACCGAGGGAAACGTGGCTCCCTCAAACCCAATTTGGCTCCCTAAAAAGGTCCCTGAGGAGCCCGGCTGGCTTCCTAGAAAAAAAGTTAAGGTCGAGCCCTGCACTGCTACATTTCTGAAATATGTGAACCTCCTATGTCATCATCCTTGTTCAGTGTAATTTGTTTAAAGTTTTTCAAAGTATTGTTTTTCTGCTCAAGAACCAAAATAAATTCCACAAATCTATGCATGGAGCTGTTGATTTATGTACTACATGATGTGAAATTATGAAAATCGTCTGGAATTCCCCTTTAAACACACTTGAGCCCGAAGGCTCAGGTGAGCTAAAAACCTTACCTCCGTCTCTCATGACAGGAGATTCAAAGAGGAGCTCAAGGTATATCGGGAGGAACGGCTTCAGCTCTGGACCGATGCTAGAGGTATCCATCAGCACACATAGCTGGACAGGTGAGGGGGAAAGTGGTACAAACAGTAACGCTTTGTTTAATATCCAATTAAATCCTAGTGGACAGTTTGCTGTGGAAATTATTGTCATGTCATCAATAGATTTGCCAACTCTGAACTGCCAATACTACATTGGACGAAAATAAGATGGCGCTGGCTAAATTTATCAAATCTGCAGAAAATCATAAAGATTCTCTTTTCAAATTTGCTGAATGGAGAGAGAAATGTCTTGGTAGTTTAAGAATCAGATACAAATTGAGCTTAATTTTCAAGGCTTTTGAAAAAAAATTCTGAAGCTTAAAAAAACAATTATATGTTAATGATAAGGGGTTCAAATGCAAGAGGACTGGTTGATTCTGCATTACAAAACAATATCAACAAAATGAAACTGTCATAAAAAGACATAGAACCAAACCAAATTCTTCTGAAACTTTGTACAAAATATATGGGCTGTTAAAGTTCTTGTACTGTGTCACTTTGGTTGATTTAGAAAATAAAAGATAAAATTTAAGATTTCTGGGAATAAAAGAGGCTTTTGACCAATACACTTGCTTGACTTCATAGTTTAATAAAGCATTATCTGTATGGCTGGTTATTCTCACAGATTATTCTGCTTATTCTCCCAGCTTAACTTGTATCATATTCAATAGACAGCATTTTTCCTTTAATACTGGTAGAAGAATGTATACAAAGACACAGACTAGTTACATATGGAAGAAACAAACAGTACAAAAAATGTTCTACAAAAAAAAAAAAAAGAGCAGGTGTCTCAAACCTTAACAAAGTTGGAAGGCATATCATCCAGCTGAAAGACAAACGGTATGGACTGAACATCCAAAGGGCAGCTCTTGTCCCCTGCTCCGCCCTCCATGTTGCTATGCCGACAGCAGGAGTGAAAGCTGATGGACTCGGTTGATGGCACGGGGAGCTGGGTCAGAATCTCTTGCGATGCTTCTTTCTGCAGACGTATCAAGGTATTTTGAGAAAAATGTGGCTGTGTCATTTGCAGAGGTATTTTTCAAAGAAAAGGAAAAAGATTCCTGGCTGCTTGAAAGACTGTTTTGACAATGTTTCCACTAAAGAAAACTTTGACCTTTAGGATCATACATGCTGTCCATGTCTCTGATATTACATAAATATAAAGCTACAAATAGAAAATCAGGATTGAAAATAAATGCTAAATCTTGGAATGACCTGACTTACCATATTCAATAACAAGCCATTCTAACCCATTGAGGAAGAGTCCCGAGTATACTCGGGCAAGTGTCTATGGGAAATGCGTGTTGTAGCAATATCAGCCCGTCCTAAACGGGTTAACAAGTTTTAACAAGCCATTCAGTAAATGGTTCATTAGCATGGTGATAGTTGTTGATAGATCTCTCAATAATGACAACATAATTCTTCAAACTTTTGTCATGCAGGAATGGCAATAATGCAATTGAACATTATCAAACAGCTCAGTCAGCAAACTTAGCCAGTACAAGTAAATTAGCCATCACAATGTTGAACAGTGCATTTCACACATTCCTGAAAGGACAAGTTCGACCTCATAGACATGTGAATTGAAAGAATGCAGCAATATTGATAGAACACAAAAATGAAAGTTTGATGAAAAGCAGACAATCCGTTCAAAAGTTACAAAGTTTTCTTCTTTTGAGCCATGTCTAGATTACCTAATGTATGTATTTCAGAAGGACAAAAATTCATAATGGATGAGCTGACATGAGTTCATTGCAAACCTCGTTTTCCTCGTTCGCTTTCTCGAGGATGGTGTTCTTCTCCTTCAGCCCCGCCTCACCGAGCGTCTCCCGTTGCTTAGCAACCCTCTCCTTCTCATCCTTGGCCATGTCTTCAGCCAGCTTCTTGCTGGGTTCTCCAACAATCTTTGCATTGGGAAGGACAGGTAGTAAGATTAGTCTAGTCCACTGTGCATACCTCATACATACTTGGACATCAGACAATCTTTGTATTATTTAAGATAATCAGTATTCAAAGTAGGCCAAACTTTATGTTCATATACTGGTATGATACAGCATATATTAAGAAAATTTGACAGGGCCGCAAGCGTCTTTGACTTGCTGAAGTGGCACAAGATGCCTGTTAATAATATGCGATATATCCTGTAAGGTTTTTCAAGCCAAAGTACAAAGACACACTAGCAATGCCTGGAGGAAGAACATCAAAAAGCCTGCACACAACACACCATGGTTCTTGCCTATGAAAACATGGCTACATCCAAGGTAGGCTATAATCACAATCCTTCAAATATAAATGTTGCTCTGTATATTGTTACTAACAGAGTGTATCAAGGCTATGCAGAGTAAAAATAAATTTCTTTAATTTACAAATTCATTTGGCATAAAGCTTTAGAATGAAAGCTTACCATGGGCATAATGAAACTAACTGCAAAGGTAGAACTCTGCCAACAGCAAAGGCAGACGCTTTTATACGGTGTATTACACTTGTGCACTACTATCACTTTGGCTTGAACAAAAATGATGATTTCCATGATAGATCTACAAGGTAATAAAACTGACAAAATGTTTTCAAATTCTTTGAACTCACTGTGACAGATGAAGGTCCCACAAAGTACTTCTTGAGGAGGTCAGTCCAAAAGGTCAAAGGCTCAGAGTTTAATCGCTTGAAGCTGTTAACTTGGTTGAGGCGTTCGTCCAACTACAACACAATAAAAGAAAGAAATACGAGCACATGGTTTTGTGTTTGTGCTGCTTGTTTCTGTGACAGGTTTAAAACTGTTCACTGATATAAACTTATCTACAAAATTTTGAATATGTTCCATAGACTGCAATAATCAAAACTCCATTCAAACCCACAAATCATTTAGAATGATGACATTAATGTAAAAGTGGTTTCTTTCGCGTACAGAAACTTTCACGGTTTCCATCGGTGCCGACTTTTTCGCCTGTGTTTAAATTCGCATAGCGTTGTAACAAGCGACGAGTTCAAAACATTTTCGCGTGATGTTAAATTTGCGGTTCAACCTCAAAGCGCGAAAAGCGCGAAAATAAAACCACCGCGAAAGAAACCACTTTTACAGTATATGAAAGTGATTCAGAAATGAATGTGGTGCTCTTGTCATCAAGTTATGCACAAGCTAATCAAGTGATTTCTTGCTGGTCAAGAGCATCAAAGATATCCTGAAGTTAACTGACTGAGAGAGAGTTAACAAGGTCCCTCACCAGAAGTAAAAAACCATTAATGGCACGATTTACTTTCGAAAGTACCTTGTCCCCTAAGGGCAAAAATTTGTTAAATCCACCTCACACTGAGTTTCATGCACCCTTTTCTCTTCCTACTCTTTCACATGCTCCGAGCAGAAAACCATAATTTGATACTCAGTGTAAGAACATGTATATTTGAATGTTCACATAACCCACATTTCTATGAAACTGAAATCAAGCCTCCTCACACCTAGAAGTGGAGTAAACAAGTGACTAACCTGTGCCTCCGTGTCGTCGTACAGGAAATCCCCGATGCACATAAAGGCAAACGTCTCATGGGGGTTGTCCTCCATACTGTTCAGTGCCTCCAGGATGCGGCGGTGAACCACAGTCTGCATCCGAGCCATGTCGATGGCCTCAGTCCCACTAGCAAGGTTTTGCAGTAGGGTCTCTGTTCTGTAAGTGGTAATGAATGGGTCCATGTTATATGCATTTCTCTCATAGTCCCACAAGCTAATTTTGATGTAGGATTTCTGCTCTATGGAAAACTGAATTATGTTATATTCACACCTCTAAATGTCCTATGAGCCAGGTTTTGCAAAAGCGTTTCTGTTATGTTCTAGCATATTACATCCATATCATATTCACTTTTTTTCAATGAGCAACAGTTTCAAATGAATCAAGTTAATGTTATTGTAGGATATACATATAGACTACATAAAATCCTGATGGGAATATTCAACATTTCTTTTTTGCAAGTGTTTATATACTTAGCAGAGATAAACACATAATGAAAATGCTGTCAAAAAGTCTTTGAGTTGTAGCCAGGGGGAACATAACTGTCAGCTGTGTCCACATTATAATCATGATAATTGTAATTAAGAATACATGTACATTTACATGTAGTTGGAAATTTACAGATGAACTGGCCTTAATTGTAGACAAACATCAACAATATTGACAGTAGTGACAAATCATATTCCTGTAAATGCTCCAAGATGCTCACTTTCCATGGATGTCCTTCAGCTTTGCCTTTGGCACATTTTCAAACTTGAGGTAGAGACAGGATGCAGTAGCCTCGATCATGGAGTATCGTACCTACACAGGAAAGGCATGAGGGAAACTCTACAAGCACAAATTTCTTCTTTTGTTTTAACGACACACTTTGCTAAATCATACATACATTACATACATTAACGTGCACCACAAAAACAACAAAAAGTCAAAAGGCATCTTTTATTTACAAATCAGGTTTTGAATGAGGAGATTTTGAGCTCTAAATGATTTGTGACTCACTGGATTATTCTAACCTATAAAAACAAATGATGGAATGTTAAACATGTGGAAATTCTACTTTTGTTGAGTTGAAGCTCTGAAAGATGATATTCAGGGCTTCATAATTATGTCTAACTAATCAGAAAGGGGTGTTCCTAAACTGCTAAAATAAAATGATGAGGAATCAAAGAAATAAAAATGCTGACTTTGAGAAAATAGTATTTTGTGATGACAGCCCTACTTCAGTGCAGTGTCATTGTGTATGAATGAAAGGGAAGTTAAAACTCCAAGATAACCATTGTGAAGGGACTATCTGGGCTCCATTTTATAAAAGATTAGGATAACAATTCTTGCTGGAAAGGCAACTTCCCATATCCCTTTATCTATTGTCCATCCATGTCATACTATGTTTCCTCATTATCAAGATATTTTGTTGCTGCTATTGTTTGGTACTCTCCATAGCACAGAATGGCTCCTGTACCATATCTACGGAAGCATTAATTTCCTGTCAGCCAAGGTTTTAAATTTACTTCTTAAGATGCATTCATTGTCTTAATTATGCCTTACTCACTGTAAAATTGGGGCATCAAAATTGAAAGTGACTTAGAATAGAAATGAAGTGAATAGAATTGAAGGTTTCGTGTTGCGTACAGGCGTCGCTTAGAGACGGCAGCACTCACCTTACTGCAGAAAGCGTCAGACACTTCTACGAAGTCTCTCTGGAGAGGTGCCACCGAAGTGTCAGTCAGATACTCTAGCAGAATGAGGACAGCGGACATACCGTACAGGTCCTATGGTGTGGAGGAATAAGACAAGATGCAAGAGATTGGGCAGGAGAGGATATCAGTGAGGAGTGGGGCATTGCTTTAATATAGCCTTAGGCAGTGTTTAGAGTAGACAGCAAAACCATGCCATAGTGTTACTTTCCACTGTGTGCAAGAGTTGGCATGCATTCTCAGGTAAAGCAAACACACCTTAAAGTTAAACCAACAAGAAGCAGAATATCTCATAACAGAGCATGAAGTGACATGGAAGACAATTGGCTGACATTGCAATGTCTTTGTTACTTACCAATATCCTGAATCTCATTAGTTTGTGACTATGTATGAATTTTCAAATTTTAGTATATCTAGTCAGTATCAGAACATGTTAAAGGCGTAGTGGAGCACTTCTAGTCTCTGTTATGGTATGATATTGCACGGCTTAACACTTAACTTTTTTGTCTGATGGCCCGTTTGGGCCACTAAAATTGTTAAATCTTAAAGTTTAGTGACCCGAATGACATATGTAGTGGCCCAAAATAAAAGCAAACGTAGCAATCCATTTTGAATCTTAGTTGCCCCACCTGGCCACGTACCAGAAGATAAATTTGGTGGCCCGAAACACCAATTTTGGGTAGCCCCAGGCCAAAGCTAATGTCAAACCCTGGATATGGGATGGTAAATGCAGTCACTTGCAGATCTATTCAATTTTTTTAGTCATTTGGCAATCATCACAAATCTTCTATAGCTTCATTCTCACACAAAATCAGTGACTCTGATAGCTATATACAAATATGCAGACATGCAGCTTAGCATTCTTTTGGACCAGTGACATTGCTAAAATTATGGTACCCATCTCTTTACCATGGTGCACAATAGTCTAGTCTGGGGATTGAACCTCAGACCTTCAGAATGAAAGTGGACTGTGCAAGCCACTAAACCACAGGACCTCTTTCACCACCTTACCTGTGCTGCCGGTCCCCGCCATGCCATGTAGACCATTCCATTTGCCTCATCGTCAGAGGGGTATGGCATGGTCTCTACCACTTTCTCGGGGAGGGGTGGGACGGGTGTCTGCCAGGGACGGACATGGGGTGGCAATGCTCCCTACAAACAAGCACGAAGAGACAACGCACTTTGAATTAACTCAAGGAAGCAAATTTTATTGGTACTCTCTTGCACTTCAAAAGTAAAACACATATGCACACACACACACACACACACACACACGCAGACATATGCAAATACTTTTATATGTTTTTTTTTCATAAAAGTTAGAAGCAATTATAGCAACCTGACTGTAAATTAGTATATGGTGACAATGTTCAGGCTTTAATAATGATGTGTAATGGATAAATGCAAATGATATAATCTCAACATTTGAAACAATCTGGCAAACAGTTTTAGTGTCACAAATAGGAACATGCTTTGAGCAAGGCCTTGATGTTTCTTTGTTTGTTGTTGTTGTTTTTTTTCCAATGCCTTTTACATTATGAATGAGACTTTTATTTCATACCTATTTGGGTGAGTGTGTCTGAAAGACACTCAATTGCACTATTACCTTAACATCAACCATAGTTATGAAAAGCATACGTTGTCTCTGAACAGTACTTTAACCATCAATCTTTACATAATATGCTGTGTCATTTATTTCCAATAAGCATGAAATGAATGCAGAATTTTGTGATGTAAGCCACACTTTAGTTGGTTTAATACTGTAAAAGTTGTTATTTTCCTGTGCAGATATTTTCGCAAATGAGGAGGTCATAGATATTTCTGCCAGGCATTATTTGCAAGATTTGACAACAAGGCTTTCGTAAGTGCATTAATGCCTGTCCATGCACTTCACCAATTTATACTGTACATACATGTACATACACAACTGAGTGCATCAGGTGACAATATTTTCAAGTGTTGTTAAAACATACGGCCTAACAGTCATTCGGAAAATTTGGGAAAATCAAACCCTCACGAAAACTAGAAATGTCGCTACAGCGACTGGTTATACCCCCGCCAAACAACATTTCATAAGCTTTGGTCAAAACAACATTTCATAAGCTTTGGTCAAAAAACTGAGGAAGTAGTTAAATCCGCAAGATCTTTCCTTGATCTTCTGCCATTAATATGCCGTTACCATGGCAACGTACTTTCGGGTACTGTCGAAAAATGCGTCTTGCACATCTACAACCAAAGGCACACATCTGTACCAAGTTTCATGGAAATTGGGCAAAAACTGAGGAAGTAGTTTGCAACACAAAATTTTCCATCATTTTGGCTCATAATATGTGAGCTGTTACCATGGCAACATACTTTTTGTCACTGTCAAGAAATGTGTCATGCTGATCTATATCCTAAGACAAACATTCAATATGAATTCCATGAGAATTGGAAGAACACTGATGAAGCAGTTTTGCCATGAAGCATTTTGCCCTATATTTTACCAATAACATGCCGTTACCATGGCAACGCACGTTTTGCCACTGCGGAAATATGTGTCTTGCACATTAAGATATTCAGATGAACATCTGTACCTAATTTCATAAAAATTGATCAAAAACTGTGGGAGGAGTTCGCGACGCAAGATTTGTACCCATTTTTGTCCATAATATGCCGTTACCATGGCAACGTACTTTTGGGTACTGTCAAAAAATACGTCTTGCACATCTACAACCCAAGGCACACATCTGTGCCAAGTTTTATGGGAATCCGTTGAAAACTGAGGAAGTAGTTCGCGACGCAAGATTTGCAACGGACCGACCGCCCGACCGACCGACCGCCCGACCGTCCGCTGATTCCTATATACCCCCTTCAAACTTCGTTTGGCGGGGGTATAATAACAGCTTTTACAATAACCAGAACTAGTCTGGCCTTATCACTGTATTTTCTCAACAATAAGATTTTTCCTCCAGCCCTCTGGAAATGTCATTTCCATTCACCCCTAAGCTTCACTTCTCCTCTCCCCCCCCCCCCCCTTCCTCCCTCCTCCTTCCTCCAATAAAAACCTCACCTTTGAGATGATCTTCTCCTCAAAGGGTGCCAGGCTTCTGAAGACATCCTCGGCCTTCACTTGACCGGTGATGATGAGGCAGAGGTTGTCGGGACGATAGAAGTCCCGGTGGTACTGCCGCACCTTCTCGTTGGACGTGCTGTCACGGAGGTTAGCCATGATGCCTCCTGTTTCACTCTGTTAAACATTTGATAAGAAATACATTAAAGCTTTATCCAGAATTCACAGAAGTATCATGTACCATCTAAAACTCATTTATCAAGAGATACATAAGACCCTGTACCTTTAAAAAGGAAAAGGTATACTCTGCAAGAAAACAGCAAAATCCCATATCAGTCCAACTGAAATTTAATAGGCCTATGGGTTATTAGCCCATGTGACCTTTTTGTAGGTTTTGTAATTCATGGTCACATGGTATAAGTTTCATTTTTAAAAAAATAATAACATACATGCAAATTAGCTGAGCTACTGTCCTTTCATAAATCTTCCGTATATTTATGCTCAAATATAATACTATGCGCAAAAAATTTCCACAACGTGAAAAACTCCACTTTTACAGTTATGTACACAAATCAGGCATTTAGGTCAATAATTTGGTCTCTACAGTCCTGTTAGAATAGAACTACAAATGTACTCAAACAAACTTCATTTTTACAGTACAGTCAAAATTTTCAACGACTTGAACATGAAATGGAGTTGCACAAAATGTACTGCAAATTATCAACGCTTTGCATTTGGAATATAGATGATTGTATTCATAAAATATCAAATTTAACCCGTTGAGGACGGGCTGATTTTGCTACAACACGCATTTCCACTAGACACCTACCCAATTATACTCGGGAATTGTCTTCAACGGGTTGAAAACAGTAGAAATTTTGCTGGATTACTACAAACCTTGTAGCCACAGTGACCAGGATACATTCTCCTGAGCATGGTAAGATGACAGCGGGACTCCCCAGAGTTCTCCCTGGCCTGCATCTCACAGTAGACCACGCCCGCATTCTCCCCCTCCCCATTGATATGGTGGACCTCTGTGATGTAACCAGCGTCCTGTAAAGAGCAACACGGTATCCAGAGTGAGGTGATCCCAAAATACCAATGACTGAAAATCCCTGCCCCCACTCAGTATTATTTTGGGTGAGCAAAATGCTTGTTACATGTATCTCCCTTTGAAATCACTCCCTATCTCCGGCCTGTCAGAATTTCTGAACCTCCTCCCCCACCCCCCCCCCCTCTCTCTCTCTCTCTCTCTCTCTCTCTCTCTCTCTTTTGCAGACTTTCCTCTGCCTTGGAGACCTCCTAAATCCAGAACACTGCTTAATACACCCTCATTTCAACCCTCTTTCTCAAGAGAGACACCCTACCTCATCTCAGCTAAGTTATCATTATCTGACACCTTTGGAATATTTTGTGTGTGTGTGCTCAAAATGAGATCTCAGAACTCATTAGAAACCAAGCAAAAATTAAAATCTTTTGACATTTAAATGTTTGATGATTTTTTAATGACTTTCAGTTATCCTATAACCCCCCTTCTTCAATGTCTTAGAAGTCTAAATAAAAAGTGGGGGAAAACACCCCCTTTTTAAAAGAAATTTCAAGGAGAAAAGTCAAACACACCCCCCCCCCCTTTTTTTTTATTATCTAGCCCCATTTTTTTTCACCTGAAAAGTATCCCATGTATTACTGGAGATTTAGGAACATGCACATGGTCCCTCCAACCCCAGACTGGAAAGAGGGGACAGGTTGAGAATAATTATGCAACTTTTATTCTAAAGTTTTTCTCGTTTTAACTGGTTTTACTATCTCTTCATCCAGTGGGAAATTACAAAATTTATGATTTAAGACCAGATCTGTGGAAAATAAAAATACACATTCTGTTTCTCCATGCTTTCCAGCAGATGGTCATCATTTTTCAGCAATAAAAGTCATCTTTCTAGCAAAACTCAACAAAACATATAAACAGTCATCATTGATCTTAGCTGCATCCTAATCAGAACAGCTTTGTCCAGCTTACGGTCAGCGTCGGGTAGACGACATGGTCCAAGTAGATGGGCATGAGGTTGAGAAAACCTTCACCCCCAGCGGTCATCACGGTATAGCAGGTGTGGTCAGTGTCTGTCCAGGCATTTGTACCCTGGGCCAGGCATCGGTTGGCCAGCATGTCCAGCACTCCCTGTTGAATGTAATGAAAAAGGTCAAGCAATACAATACCTTTCTCCTCAGTCACACAATGTCCATATGATGGATATGGTTTTAAGATCATGAATTTCCCCTCACATAAACAATCTAATTCATATGTACTTTGTGAACCTATTAAATAAATATACTGTATTTGAAGAGCTTTACATTGTATGATTGGTAAAGTGCAGTATAAAGAGGCAGTACAAAACACACCTGGTATTAAAGACAAAATTGGAGATGTACAGTGTATGTACAATGTATCAGGAAATGAAGTGAATTAGAACTTTGTGCATTAGAAAAAAATCACGATGCCAGAGGACAGGCTGGAGGGTGTCAATCGAGAAATGCACTCTATGTGCCGACAGCTAAGCACAAACTTACATCACCACTTTTTTAAACATATTTCATGTATGTGCAATGTGCCCCTGCAAGTGGCCATACAACAATGTATGTTCATAAATTTGTACACAAGTGTACTTTTATCTCATTCCAAGAAAAATATCGCCAATTTGTCAGTGTACAAGTGTACCAGCATCGCACCATTTCATAGACAGGTTTACAACATCTTTCCTTCTGTTCTTTCCTACAAGAGGTTCCATATGCCACTCAACTTGGAAGTGCTTGCAGGTTTTGGAATTCAGATCAGAGCTATTTCCATGAGACTAGAGTACAGTTGTAGTTTGTACGTGAAATGTGACAAATACAAGAGTGACTAGCAAGTCCATTGGAGTTAAAGTTATTGTAGTTTGTGTAGTGTTAGGTGAGCTCTGAAGAAAGTTCTAGGAGATTATGTACACCAGTTGACTATTATTGTGAGCAGTTGATTATCATTGCGTTATCAGGAATAGTGTCATTTAGAGCAACTGCAATACTGTACTGCCACTGGGTTCATGAGAATAAAGACTCTCACAAAAGTAGCTACAAAGCAGCTCCTGAATTATCTGTACCGTATTGTATTTGTTCCTCGGTTGACATATTGGTTTTAGGGCTACATATCTCATTGGTGCTAGAATACATTGTGTTAAATACTAATTACATTGTATTTTACCACTCCATAACAGGAATAGATTTGTATCTTTGTGTAACTCATCTCTCTCTCTCACATAAACCAGCAAAGTCAAATACAATTTATTACAATATTTCTGAGGCAACTCTTCAAAGAAAGGCATGTGCAACTTAGTTTATGGTCAATTTATGTTGGATATGAAATAAAAACAATCAGTTTATGAATAAAAAGTAAAAATATGTAAATAATTTTTAAATTAATGCAAACAGATAAAAAAAGACACTCATACCTTAAAGGGGTAGTCCTCACTACCGAGGAAGATGAGATGTTCCAAGGTGTGCGGCAGACCATCATCATCATGTGCTTCGGTGGCTGTACAGAAGGACATAAAAGAGACAAACACAAATTTTAATACAGTATTGGAAAATTATACAGTAAGAAGGAAAATTAACATCTACAGCAAAGCGGATTGGGAGAAATTTGCTGATTTCATGCAAGGTGTAGGCAAGGAAATTGAAGATAAGCTTGACTTTTGCTCAGTGAATGAGGCTTGGGTTATGTTCAAGAATGGAATAGAGAAGGGAATGACAGAGTTTGTTCCACATAAGATGACATCCAAAAAGAACGACATACCATGGATTACAAACAAGATTAAAAGGTTGATCAAAAGGAGAGATAGGTTGAACAAAAAAAGTCGGAACATGAAATTGAGAAACCACGGGGTAGTCCCTTTTCAATTGGAGGAAGAGTTGAAAGCAGTTAAGAAATCACTGCAACAGGAGCTAAGGAGGGCTTATTGGAATTATGTGGAATCTCTTTTTTCTATCGATGAAGATACCACAGAATTTGAGAGTATGAAGAGATTTTGGGGCTTCATCAAACACAACAGAACTGATAATACAGGAATAAGAGAACTGAAAAGTGATGGTGTTACGATCACTGATCCAATTGCAAAAGCTGAAGCATTGAACCAACAGTTCAAAAGTGTTTTCACCAAGGAAACTCCCATACCGAATGACTTACTACCGGAAACCTCAGACTTTGAAGAAATGGAGGATATTTTGTTTACATCAAAGGGTGTAGAGAAGTTGCTTTGTGGTTTGAAGACATGTAAGGCCCCTGGACCGGATGGTATAACTCCACGAGTCTTGAAGCAGCTGGCAAAAATTCTGGCTCCAATTCTTTGCAATATATTCCGGTTGTCGTATGAATTAAGTGAAATACCAAATGATTGGCGTGAAGCAAATGTTGTACCAGTCTACAAGAAAGGTAATTGATCTACTCCTGTAAACTACCGCCCCATTTCGCTGACATGTATTTGCTGTAAACTAATGGAGCACGTTTTATCCAGCAAAATTATGAAACACGGGGACGAAAATAACATCATTTTTCCCCTGCAATATGGCTTCCGTAAGAACATGTCATGTGAACAACAATTACTTGGTTTCACAAGCGATTTACATAGGAACTTGGATGCAGGACGTCAAACGGATGTTATAGTCATGGATTTTGCAAAAGCTTTTGACAAGGTTGGGCATGAGCGGCTTTTACGTAAACTGGACTACTACGGTATCAGGGGGAAAAATCTGAAATGGATTCAAAGTTTTCTCAATGGAAGAAGTCAGAGGGTCGTTTTGAATGGTATTAAATCTTCTTCAGTAGCGGTAGGATCTGGAGTGCCTCAGGGGTCGGTTCTTGGGCCTTGCCTCTTTCTACTTTACATCAATGACTTGCCTGATGGTCTCGCGTCAAAGGTTCGCCTTTTTGCCGATGATGCAATTTCTTACATGACCATCGACAATCAACATCATACGCAAAATCTTCAAGAGGACCTAAACAAAATTGGTGACTGGGCGAAAAGATGGATGATGGATTTGAACACAGATAAGTGTAAGGTTTTGACAATATCCAGGAAAAGAAGTAAGGTGCAACACGTGTATCATCTAAATAACGCCCCTCTTGAATCTGTTGAATCCGTGAAGTACTTGGGTGTAACCATAACTTCTGATTTGAAGTGGACCCAACACATCAACAATACTGTCAATAAAGCCAATAACGTGCTTTCATTTCTAAAACGCAATCTTCGCATAAAATCTTCTGATGTTAAAGCCACAGCTTACAAAACGTTGGTTCGACCAAGTGTTGAGTATGCTTCCACAGTTTGGGACCCATCTACAAAGAACCTAATCCACCAAGTGGAAATGGTCCAGAGAAGAGCTGCGCGATTCACTTTAAATCGCTACCATAACACCTCGAGTGTCACCAAAATGCTACAAGAACTTAATTGGACATCTCTGGAACAGCGCAGAGAAAATGACAGGCTAATTATGATGTACAAAATACACAATAATCTCACTCCTCTTTCAGCACAGGACTATATCATCAAACAGGCTACTCAGTTAACGAGAGCCTCGCAACCACACTCCTATCAGGTACCATATTCGAGAACTGAATCGCATCGCCATTCGTTCTTCCCAAGAACTGTAAGAAACTGGAATTCCCTGTCGTCAGAAATTGTTTCAGCGCCATCTGTGGGATCATTTCGAAACCGTCTAACGGTTGATCACAGTGGCTAGTATTTTCGTCAAATTTTCTATGTGCTTGTAAATATCTGTAAATAAATTGTATTATAATGTAAATAGCACCAGTCTGCAAGAATCTTCAGTCTATTGAAGGAGGCAGACTTAATCAGAAGAAGAAGAAGAAGAAGGATTTTCGCATTGATAACTTCCATATGATTTGACTGTCTAAATGCTATTTCGGATTTCAGGTCTTAAGATATAACATCTTAGCTATACTGTGCAGAAAACCCCATTTAATATGGTTGAGTGGTCACAGAGATACTGTACATTGTATGTGGATGTCATGTCATGGGTCCGATTCTTCCAAGTTAGGCACTTGGATGCTCTTGGAACTGTATAATGTGTGAACACAATGGACAAAACTTGGAGGGAAGTGATTCCTGAAATGCTCTACAAAACTCCTCATTTCTCTTTGACCACTGAAGGGCAAGTCCAAGATATCGCGCACCTTACGTATGGGACATTCAGAGATTTCAAACCTCTGAAAAGTAATGAAGGAGCACTTGGATTTTACTGTTTATCATCAGGAGGACTGGTAGCCCTGAGAAGAATATTTTGTTTAAGTTTGAGGTCATTTGACCTTGGGTTAATTATTTTATTAAGAAAAATATGGCAACTTACGTATGGGACCAGAGAAAAACTGGATTTTTCAAAATAAAGTTTGAATTGAAAATTCTCTGAGAGTACTTTACTGATCAAGTTCTGTTCAGAAGTGAAGAAAGGTACAATACTGAAGTATCTTTCAGCAAAGTTTCACTGCAAAAGAATGGTGCATATTTTCATGAAGTTGGTTTAATTAACGAAAGTACACCTTACGTATGGGACATGGCTCAACTTACGTATGGGACATTTGTCTTTAGTGCACAAGTGTATTCATGGGAATGACTTTAAATTTCCCCATAGTGTCATATTCAGTTCCACAAATCGTACTACAACATGTAACAAATGAAATAGACTTCTAAGTGGGTACTTTCCCGGTTCAGATACCTAACAAAAGCTAAAATAAGACAAATAAAAGTAATTACCAATTTACAATTAAATGTCTTAGTTTGGATTCCGTCATGCATGAACACTGTCCTCATGATGTCTACACATACAGATACAGTATACTGACACCCTATTTCTAGCCCATTTGTAATTTTTTATCACGTGAAAAAAAAATGTGCGAATTCTAGCTTGCGACCTTGACGTAGCATACATGCACATGTACCATGACTAATTTGTAGTCTTGATAATTTCAACTGTAAAATCAAATTTCATGTACAGCGTAATTTGCAAATACAGTTTGAAGTGGGTACTTTCAGTAGTTCTAGGCTTACTTTGCAAGTTGTCTAAGTTTTTATAGAGCTTTAGAATTGTTTGAAATGCAGCACAAAACACAACAAAAACAAGAGTAATTAATTTTGCTCTGTAATCATCATGTTTTGCCATGTGAATTTTAGCTTCTGCAAAATCAATCAAATTTTAATGAAACTTTTAGATTTTAAAAGCTGTGGTAGAACAAAGAGATAGAGGAATGTATGTGCCAATGCTGGATTTTTTTTTCAAATTGCTTGGCTTCAGGTCTATGAAACCAAAGACGACAAAATTTGTGTTTACACTTTGTACATACATGCTTGTGTAGTGATACAGCAAAGATTATCATTTGGACATTTAAATCTTGAGAGAAAATGTAATTCTAGATTTGAAACACTTAAGCAACTCACTGATCTGAACCTTAGAATTTTGATAAATTCTAATAACCTAATTTGATCATACACTACAAGATTGCAATGCTTGATGATAATTGTGTACATTGTAGATGTGGGGTACAAAGTAAGTATGAGTTGATGAAGGTGTCTCAGAGCACATCTGTCTCTTCAAACACAACCCATAGAAAAGAAAATTGAATTCCATATTTGTTTATGTAATTTGTGTTATTAGCACTCCAAACACAGAACCAGTATTGAAATTGTGGTTCATGGCAAATGTGAACTACAATCTTCATTTTACAGGATTTTCAAAAATCATGTTCATGACCTTGATAAGTCATGACATATTCTGAGGGTGTGCAGTTGAAATATTAAACATCATATCAAAATAAAAAGTATTCTCGAAGGGTTTTTCCTTTGCTATCAACTCAAGTAATGACAAAGTTACCTGCTGTCACCTCAAGTGATTTTTCTTTTCAGTATAAGACCTGTAATGTTGTCACTGATGAGCGCCAGAAGCACAATTGTTTTGATTTCCCTTTTTAGGCTGTACAGCCTGTAGTACATGCTGAACAGTGTACTGCACCTAAAATGACACTCAGAGAATCCCATTCTCTAGGACAAAGTCATTTTGCCAGAGGTAAAGTTGAAAATGATAACTGAATTAAGAAAATGTCCAATATCAAAATGCTAAAAGGAGGAATGTTAATTGAAGACCAGCTGCACAGCCTGCAATGAAAATAAGAAAATACAAATGTATAAATGAATATTCTTTATTTTCCTTTCTTAATCATAGAATGACTCAATAATGCTGTTCTTACACTCTCCCTGAGGTCAACTAAGTAGGAGAGGTAGATATATAGACATATCCTTTAGAGTAGGTGCAAAGATAACCATTAACCAAACAAATGTAAGGACATATGGCATCCATGTCAAAAGGAGGTTTTCCCCATTCACTTTGCATGTAATGTCCCATACGTAAGGCATTTGTCCCATACGTAAGCAAACTTTAATTAGTTATAAGATGAAGGACTAATTAAATTTCCACATTTAGTTTTGCTAATCTGGAGTTAAAATGAATGAATTAGAACTTCCGAAAGTATGATTGGTAAATGTTAGAAATCTTCAGAAAAAACTTAAAAAAACATACTCAAATCCTTACGTATGGGACACTTCGTTCTGGGAAAGAGCATAATTTGCATAATCAATGTGCTGACCTTGTCTTACCAATTGGAAATTATACTAGCTCATACAGGGGTCATGTCCATAAAGGAACTAGGTCAAGGACAAGTTCAACTGATTTTAGATGAATATTTTTAATTTGTCCCATACGTAAGGTTTGTTTTTAATTTATGCAAATTAAGGCCATATTTCTTGCATAAATTTGCATAATTAAATATTTTCTTTGCTGGAAATATATAATTTGACTCTTTGGCTACAACATGATATCAATAACTTTTTGATTAAATCAAGATGAATTTTGAGCATCTGAGGGGACATTATCTTGGACTTGCCCTGAAGCAAATTAAAAGGGGTTTTCTGTAAGATGTGGGTAATAAGTTTAATGGTTTCAGACCCTGAAATTGTATTTGGATTGTATCACTATTTTTAGAGTTATCATTGTGGAGGGTCCCATTGTAATTTTTTGGGGGGACATACGGTATTGTTGTCATGCACACCAAATGTTGTACATGTACATTGTGTGCACAGTATGTCTACCATGACTATGGACAGAATTTGTACACAGTGATTTTGTTGTACAGCATAACTTGATAAACCTAGATGGACAGAAAGAGTTCCTTTAATACAAGTGTACCTCCGCTAGAGCTGAACAAAATGTACAATAATCATACACACTGCAGCTCAAATTATTTCTCGAGAAGTTGATTCCTAGTGTATATTTCTCATCTTTGAGGGGTGAGAAAACATGATTTAGCGAACAAAATATTTCTGAAGCTATTCACATAGTTTATCACATAAATTCCACATTCCCAGAGTTGTAATGTAAACTACAACATATCAAATATTGCAGTGTGTGAGTCTATCATTATAAGGCAGCAGAATCTCCAACCACTTTCCGTAATGTCCCTTCATATTGAAACACATTGGAGTGTACACTAATACATGAACCTGAACTCACACTTTACAGAATGTTTTATTCTAACCCTTTACACGTGTACATTGAGCAATGTACAGTTCCTACATACAAATTGTACAAGTGCCGGTACATGAAAACCAAAGTTTTCTCGGACTACATGTATCGTGAATAGTACAATAGTGGGAAAGGTATGAAATGATAGTCATTACCAGTTGATTTTCTATCGTTACGATTACTAGAGTATATAGAACTAGGGTACTACTAGAGAGATGAGCACCACTGCTAACATTAGATGGAACTAAGGTGACTGTATAACAAATGGCAATTTTTATCAATGTGATATTGCCTGGCTATTGCTAAAGAAAGTGATCTTCGCGATACGATTCTCCGCCCTTTGAAGATTAGAAAAGATGAAGAACTTGAGCAGGTGACGTGGTCTATTAAAATCAATTTCCCCAGTTAACAAGTTAATGTCTACAAACTAAGTTACTGGTCCCTGCATATTCCGTTCCATTTGATGATTTGGAGGAAATCTAGGCCTACAGACTTAGTTATTAAAATTTAAATGGATGCCATGACTTTGGACTCGATCTACACTTGTGTATGTAACTGTACACAGTGTAAGTGAATTATTTTAATAAGACTCCCAACTTACATGACTTAAGAGGTTGAAATTTGACATTATTTTCGTCTCTACCATAGTACAGATATACCCCTAACGTTAAACCCCGGAGCGCTGTATTAAACCAGGCAGTAGGACTACTGTTTATATAGAACAGCCAGACACGAACGTGCTGCTGCTGGGGTCGCAGGCGAGGCCTGACTGGAGGTGCGGCTAAGTAGACTGCAGTCTAAGTAGGCCTAAGGTTTACACCATCAACTGATCAACAGCAACAGTCTTTGTCATTTTTAACTATCAGGCAATTTGCAGGGATGCAATTAAAATCATGTGGCAGACCACCGCGTCTAACAATGCAGAAATTTTCAACTGAATTGTAATGCACTTTCAATTACACACGGCATCGGTTTCTACTTGACTGAGTATGATTAGTACTACTCCACGGCACAGGCAGTGCCCTGCATCTAATTAGCGGCGGCAGCACCGAGCCCGAGTCTCCGTCCGTGTACGTCGGCGTAGTGAAGAGCTAAGCGTCCCTAGTCACCTGTAGCTGTGCCAACAACAGCATGCAGGCTTCGGTGCAAGCTACCACGTACAAATGTGCTCAGTCATTCATACAAATTTGAACGTTTTTCTTACCAAGCACAAAGAAACCGTTCACCAGGGGTCCCCCGACTTCTGCAAGGCACACCGTCAGTCCTGTCCGCTTGGACTTGTACTTGGTGACAGGAACAATTCCATTCGAAACCACACTGGACACCTTCTCGAAATTAGCTGCCATTTTTCGCGTGTGGATTAACAAGCAGCTTGGTGGGTGGAAAGGGGGGAAGTCCACGCTAGCTAGCATGCATTGCATGCACTACATTACACAGTCTAGTCCGCGTTGTCCACCACCTGAACCTGCTAGCGCGCTGCACGCGATGTGAGTTGGTGTGGTTTTTGCAAGCAGCGCCAGCTACTGTCAGAGACGATACAGGTGGTCCTCCAGAACATCAGAAATGTCTCACTTTTCAGCAAAATCAGAAGTGACAGAAGATATCAAAAATATTCTTTCTCTCACCTCATTAGCATTCATCGTTAGAATTAGGTTCAATGTAAAAGCTATTCTGTTGTATTTTTTGTTGCAATCTTTTTGTTACTTTATTTTAAGACGGGATTTTAAGGCATTAAAACACCGTTTGACTCTGTTGTGGTTGCATACATTGATTCTTTTATTTTTTTTTTCCATTTTGGGCGAAAAACTCGAAAGCTCTAAGGTACGAAAATGAATAAAATTTTGTTTTAAAAAACAACAGTGATGCACATTGGCCTAGACGCTCTATTTAGAATACCCGATTATAGCTGTGTTTTGTCACATGATAAACGTTCACTATCTTGCTTACTGGGAACTCAAGATGAGAGTAAAGCAATAAAGTACGTGAATATATCATAGTAAAAATTATGGAAAATCTTGAGCAGGAAAAAAAAGGAAATACATTAATTAAACTAGTTATGGAAAATAACAGGCATGAATTTGGAAGTCAGCAATAGTTAGTGCAGCATTATATGCCAATCAAAGTATAATACTTCTATCGAGAGATTTTTTTTTTTTCATGTTTACTACTTTCAGTACCATCAAACTCCTATGATCAGAATTCTGGTAACATTGAAGATTTAGAATGATCGTAGATCAACCCTGATGCAATTAATGAAATACAGGGGTGGATTCAGGAATTTCGTAAAGAGGGCTCAAAAATATATATACGCCTATATTATATTTTTGGCGCCACTTTAATCAGCTGAAAAGCAAAACAAATAGTAAAAACAAAAACAAAAACAAAAGGCTTCTTTGTTTTAAGAAAAATAAAGGGGGCACTAAAACAGGTAAGTTTATTATCGATCCTTAGGCCTGGCCTGATAGGATTTTGAAGTTCCATGTAAGAAACATTACCACTTAATAAAAGACAAAAGACATGTCTGATCGTATTTTTTGTTTATCTTCGGTCTGTAAGCATTCGCATGACGACACTTATCCATCTTTAATTTTCTAGTGTACTACTAGTTTACGTCGATATAAAATTTGTGGAGTTACAATTACGTTTAAGAATAGTTCATAACAAGGTTAGCACAGTTAATGAGTTGAGAAAGGAATAGGTTTGAAATTTGGATTCAGTCAATTGTGCACATAATTAGGCAAAATAGAAAGATAAGTATTTTTAGAATCAATGATATTAGGGCATGCTCCGTAAAGTCATTATTTTCCTTGCTATCGGTATCAATGTTATTATTATTATCATTATTATTATTATTATTATTATTATTATTATTATTATTATTATTATTATTATTATTATTATTATTATCATCATCATCATTATTATTATTATTATTATTATTATTATTATTATTATTACCATTAATATTGTCATCATCATCATCATCATCATTATTATTATTTTCACCATCATCATCATCATCATCACCACCACAATTATCGTCATCGTTATCAACATGATTTCTACTGTTAATATCATCATCAATTTCATTGCTTCATGATAACGATGAATTCTATTATATACAGTCATGAGTGAATCCCTTTTGCGTCTATTCGTACATTCATCTAGACGGGCTTTTCCGAATCAAAAAGTGTCTTCTTGATATTTTGGCAAACCACAGTAATGGATACACAGTCCTGTGCTGAATTTCGAAAGAGAGCCCTCTATAGAGCCAGAGACGCAAACCCCTCGGGCAATCTATTTGCACAAGAATAAAGAGCCAGTTCGTTGTAGTTCCACGTTCATTGCGCATGATCAGAAGAGATGATGTGATAACAGATGATTGTGGTGGTTTGTAAATTCACTGAGAGAAGCATATATGATGTAACAATTCATAACATAATCATTATAAACGGCTTTTGCCAACACGTCCACTTGACAGCAACATAAATGTTCATTAAAGAAATGCTATAGTACTGGTGGAGATGAGAATTAAGCTTTTAACTTTTTGCGAGATACAAAGAAAACACTTATGAAAAATGTTCCAGAGCATACATTATTCTAAGAGGAATTCAACGTTTATTCGATAAAAAGAGATTGGCTGAGATTGACTGAGATACCCAAATAACAAAGTAAATGAAGCAACTCTTATAAAAGGTGGATCCCACCTTTTATTAGGATCGCCTTGTTTTGGATACCTCGGCCATTTCCAAACCAATTTTTATCGAATAAACGTTGAATTCCCTTGGAATTACATGCTCTTTCATAATAATCAAAATATGAAAGTTCTGCGTCGGTGTGTAATAAATAGGTATCAAGAGTAAAAACTTGGGAGTCAAGTAAAAACACCGCAGGAGCCAAAAAATTGGACTGACGTTTCGGTCAAAGACCTTTATCAAAGACCTTTTATAAAGTTCTTGATATATATATATATATATATATATATATATATATATATATATATCCCTAGTTGGCACCTTAGGGAGACATATTGGGGGGAAGTGTCTTCATTAGGGAGACAACTGGTCATTAAGGAGACAATTTTCATGTCTCCATTGCATAAATTGCCATTGAACATGTATTTTAAAATTTGCATATAAAACAAATGGAAATGTCTTCCAAATGACCCATCTAGGAGTATATATATATATATATATATATATATATATATATATATATACATAAATATATACATATAAAGGGAGAGAGCGAGCGACTTGTCATCACGAGGCCGGATAAAGTTTGTTCATTTTTTGAGTGGTTCACAACATACAAGCTTGCTTTTTAGTGGACCTCTCAATTCTTTTTTTTTCTCAACTAAAGCATAACTTTGTACCTTTTTTTGCCAGTATGCATTCTTTTGTTTATCTGTATCATTCATCTTTTGCAAAGTTGAATGTTTATGTTTATGATGTAATTCCAAATTTATTATGCGTTATTTTTTGTTGAAAAAAAAAGAATGAAAAATAAATGAATTGAATTGAAAGTCGTACATGTAAACATCGATTTTCTTAATCTGTGCATTTTTAAAATCTTTATACGCTAAGCTTTTTAATGAAAACATATATTTTGTCCCAATTCATTTCTAATGTCGACTAAAACTGGATGATTAAAAGCTTAGCCGCATGAAAGGGTTCAATATACTGTATAATGTATGTAAACACAATATTTCAATTAAATACTCCGTAAGTAAGATGTTTCAAAAATTCAAAATATTCCCAGGATTTCATTTTGGACAGGCTGCGGATAAAATATAAATCTTCTGAATTTTAAGCGAACGTGAATTTTCTTATCATTTTATCGTTTTGTCGTCTGTTTATAGGGTTTGCGACTTTATGAGGATAAGATGATGTCTGATCGCCTGCATATTTCTATATACTATCAAAGGAAACCAACGTCCAAATAATATTTGAATGTGGATTGAGTGAATTATAAAGCAGCAACATCAGTAAAAACACATCAGTGAAAGTTTCAGGAAAATCTGAAGGTCAGTTCAAAAGTTATGAATTTTCATATTTTCTGTGCAGTCATCAAGGATAAGTATATAAACTAATCACTTCATGACATCTTTATGGACGATAATAATATACAGAATATTTATGGAAAATTGCTCAAAATTTCATTTTCATGAAAAGTACTCATTCCATCGACTTGTTACTGACATGATGTTAAAGGTCCAGTTTACCTTTGGGAGCAGTGATTTCAAAAATGTTCAAGATATCACATTGGATGCATATGTGTAGGTCTGTTGTATCACAAAACATCCTACCATATAAATTTTTTGCAATAAAGCCTAAAATATGAGGAGATATCAGCATTTTTCTCAATAAACCATAACTGTATACGGTTTAGTCTGGAAGCATTCTTATTATAACTATTGTTCACATTTTGTGCATTTAACAATATTTAACATTGATTATATGGATTCAAATTTTTACAGTGGTTGTTTTTATCCCTAACTCACATTTTAGAACTATTTTAAAGCACAAATGTTGGGTTTTTGTTTCATCTGCAAATGGTAAATTATGCCTTTAAGGGTACTATTATTCTCCCTGCTTTCTAAAAGAGTTGTGATACAAGTGCTCTTTCATTATGCTAGAAAAAGAAAGATGTGTTGAATTTTTCTTATATTTTCTTCATATTGTTTTCATAATGACGTAATGAGCTGTAGTAGTCTCCTTATCCAGCGATGATGCCACCGAAACTTTAAAAATTCATAACTTCTGACTCGATTGTCCGATTTTCCTCAAACTTTCACCCGATGTGATCTACTAATATTATTACTTTCACTCAATCAACATTTATATGATTGGGCTTTGGTTTCCTTTAATACATGTATCAATCACACAATTTTTCTCTGCAGAAATCAGAGTACGACACAACAGTGATATTCGTAGTACTGCTGACAAGGAAATATTATAAATAATTTATTCATTTCTTGGCAGAAAATAACAGAAAAAATGTAAGACAGTACAGCTACAGTAAAGCAAGTTACTCCTGGACAAGCAGAGGAATCGATAATAATATGTTTAGTTATTTACATCATGTACATCTGCATAAGGAATAAGGAATTCAAATACATCGATTACTAAACAGAATAAGACAAAATAAAGAATAAAATCTTGTATAACTAATAACAAAGAATAAAGATTCACTCTTGGTATTAATTGCACAACCCTCGTAACATACTTGCTCTCGTAGAATAAAAGAAACTGATATGTGCGGCGATGGTGAATGGCATTTTTTATTCCTGAATGAATGTGTAACGGCAACGCCTCATGCCTTCTTAACACAAAATGTTACATTTCATCCTGGCTATTAAAAATCATATTCACTCTTTTTAAGATCTGTTTTTTTTTTTCATTCTTGTCTTTTTTCAGTAAAACAAACTGTTCAGATTGTATTTTCACAACAAATTCCGTTAATCCTTCCGAGTTACACACACATTTTTGTTAATATGATGTATTTAACGACATCATTCCTATTATATTTTCCTATTATATATAGCAAAATGTGTGGTTGTTGTTTGGGGTTGAAGGGGATGTACTACTTCGTTTATCGTTCGTGTGCTGAACAATCATATTTCCTTTATTTTTTTTATTGATACAGTAACACATTAGATGTGGAGTCCAATGTCACGTTAAACATCCACGAAGAATACATGTGCTTAGGCCGCATTCAAGATTTTTCTCCTTTTCTCAGATCTGACTAAAATACCTGTAAAATGTGATATAGAAGTGAGGTGCGAAGAAAGGCAGCTGTGTCAACCACTCTATGAATTAAATTTAGTCTATACCGTTATGTCAGCAGTTCACGATTTCCTACAATACAGAACAGAAATATCAGAATGGGGAAAATTTCTATCACTCAAACATCCTTTAGAAGTGACAAAAATAATAAAAAATTAAATAAAAAAAATAATAAAAAATAATAAAAAATAAGACAGAAAAATGCGGGATTCCCGCTGGCCATCAGAAACATCTGATATTCGTACTTTGCAAACACGAGACAAAGTGCTAATAGACTGCAGCAGTGGTTCACATAAATTCCTTTCAACACTTCACACCTACTCTTTTCTTTCTTTTCTTTTCTTTTCTTTTCATTTAGTCATTGATAAGCAGGATTATAATAATTTTTAGAAAGCACTTTAAAGACCGAGCATGTCATCAAATTTCACCTACAATAAACAAACAAACAAAAATCGATCCATTCTCGAAGTTCAAAGGTCTCGTATTTAACTAGATGTGACACAGTCATATGCATCTTTTCCAACGTCAAAATTTCCTACATGGTTCATAATCTCTCTCTCTCTCTCTCTCTCTCAGTCTCCCTCTTATCAGGCATAGATACTAAATATAATCACTAAGTAGAAAGCTGCAACATTTCGGTCCATTTTTCTCTCATCTTCTCCTATCTTCTGTTATTCAAAAACCACAAAACAGTGTAAGCTACACTTATTACGTGCGTCAGCCCAGCAAAGCCCTTGTTTTTGAATTCTGTGGAATAGCGTTAAAGCAGAATACAGTGTAAGCGTTGAGCCTATCACATCTGACATTTATGATTTTTTTCTTTTACCGTTTATTTCTCTCTCTTTTTTTGTGGGGGAGGGTGTAATTCTTCATGGTATAATTTGAAACGAAATGGCAGATTAATTTCTTAACAAACCTACAAATCTCCACGAGAAAACTAGAACAGCGTTATAGACGAGAAGCAATGAATACAAGCAAACATTATTTCCGAAATATTAACTATTCACACATCAAATGCAAAAATGTAATATTAAATGGCGCATGCTCCGTGAAATCATCTGCCCGAGTCTCCATGAAATTTGAAAATGTGACCGCCCTGCTCAAAAAACCAACAAAAACTTGCAGATAAATACTCTCTGTAATGGACAAAAATATGTCATATGGGTTGACCGACTCAAATTTCAAAAGTTTGTCTTACATGGGAGAACAATCTAATCTCTACCTATACTGTCAAAATTTGGCGACAAAACTAAAATCAATATAATAGCAGTTTTCTAGACAATAATTTTAGAACAGGTGCACAGTTTCACTTGGAAAATGGTACCCGTGGACAGCACACCCGAGTGACCTTAATCTTTAAATCCCCCTTTCTCTCTTTTTTGAAACTGCACCACCTGTCTCTTTCTTATTTCAACTACTTTTGGAATGGGCTAGGATGGTGCAATTACAACAAGTTAAATATCATTTTTAAAGGTTAGAGCTTACTCTCTTATACTGTATATGGAAAAGCGGACACTCACTTTGGTCTCCTTTTGTGGGTTTTGAGCTGGGCGATCACAAATAATCAGAATATTTATTAAATCACAAACCGAATAAGTTGCTACACTGTATACATGACGATATGACATGGAAGCAGCTACTCTCGAGTGGAGATTAAACGATGATTAGTTTGACATAATAGTTAAGCATCTTACCCAAGCACCGATTAGCCAATCAGAAATTGTCATACTAATCAGGTATCACTGCTAAAATAACAAACACTCAAATGCTCTTCACAGTTCAATGACTTACCCGAAATTAAGTGCCATGGAAACAAAGTCACTTTATTCATACATCTATTATCTTCAAACGACTTCAAAGTCTGGATTATGTGCTATAAGTTCCATCAAATAATTTCTTTTTTAGCGACATTCCCTGTTATTAACATCTTAAGATCAATATTATCATCATTACTTGTCTTTCATCATCATTAACACATGGCAAAACAAAAATTCATCTCTTAAGCATTCAGAGGACAACAACCTCTAATGTTACGTTATTTGTCTTTGTTTGTTTGTTTTTTCCTCCGTTTGCTTCATTTTCCCTCGGGAAGGGGGAGTCATTTTAAAACTTTATGAATTAATCATTGTAAAACACCAACAAAACACCCACGCAAGCACATAACAAGCATACACAACGAAACTTTGCCATTAAGGAGGGGGAAAGTGTTGGTAACATGGCTTACGCTAAAAGCCTGGACTTTGTTGAACTAAACCGATAAGCCCTCTGCTTACACAATCGAATTTATTTTAAAGTGATATAACTATAATACAAAATGTCACCTCATGTAGTATTGACCTTCTAGACTGAGTGCGTTCTTTTAAAACATGCTTTGTATACCTACAAACTGGCATGACTGTACGTTCTGTCTCGCCGTCTTTCTCTCTCTCTCTCTCTCCTTCAGTTTCTTTCATTCGTTCCAAAAGCTGCCATAAAACAGCACTTTTGTTGGTACCGCAGGACGTCTCCAATGTTTTTATTGTTTCTTATACATGAATCCTGATGAACACTGCAATTCTCTGATCAACACTTCAAACACATTAGCGGGCAGCGCGATTCGGTGTAATTTTGTGTGTCAGCATTGACGAATAAGCAACTACAAAATTATGTCTAAGGTTTTTTTTTTTTTTCCAGCAAATCATTTAAGAATTGTGTCCTTGACCACAGCTAGCTATGCAGTTACAAATCTAATGTTTACTTCAGCGGCATCAAACAACTGTTGTTTATTACAACATTGTATTTCTCTAATTCAAGAAACGGGTTTTACAAAATGGGTATCTGGTGTACAAGTGATATTTGCCTCACTAATCAAAAGATACTCAATAATTCCATAATCTAAAAGGGTTGCAATGTATGCAATTAAATAATAAGGTGGTGACACTATAAAGTAGAATACGCGAAGCTCAATAACCATGCAGCTCTTAGTCTACCACATGAATGAGATGGCAATGTTCCGGTAAAGAGGGGGCGTAATGTTGCAAGATTGCAAGATGAGTCTTTAATGTATATTTTGTATTTACAATATATACAAACAGAGCGAACATGGTTCTTAATATTTGCGACAAGGAAATAAATCTAGTGACTCCTAGAGAAACGAACTAAACAAAACTGACAAGTTGGAGAACTTTAGTGTAAAGGTAAACACTGCAAATCTGTTTACAAAATTCAGTTTGCGCAATGTTATGACGAAAGGCATCGCTGATTTCAAAAGCTTCTAAATTCCACATGTCTATATATACGCTTGGCATTTTGCGATCTTTAAATTTATCGATTGACCAGGCTACGGAGTTGTAGTTTGATAAACCTCTGAAGTGAGTATGGGATTAAGGATGCGCTGTTTGGATCGTATTCCTATTACGAACGCAAGTTTTTTTCCCCTCTTTTTTCAATTATTACCTTTCAGCACGGAAATCGTGCACAACATATACAGCAGGTGAGATGGCAGTTTTAAGCAGTTAGTTAAAAAAAAAAATGCCATAAATCTCTTGGAACAAGGAGTAACCTGATTGATTGCATCTGGTTCCAGCGTCATATCATCGTATCCAAGGAATGAAGCCAAATATTTGTCAATTTATGACATTTCTCTCTACTTTAGTAAACGGGGGCCGAATTGATCTAAATTAATGCACTGGTCATTCGTCACTATCTTGTCCGAGAGCCCAAAAAGTAAAATTGCCACTTGTGAAACACCACGAACTAATTTAGTGATGAGAGGACAGTGAAACATGGAGAAAAGTGACGGATGGGGTGAGGAAATAGATGGGGGAACTTTCGCGCGTAAACATGACGTACAGAATGACCGTTCATGAAGTGCCGACATTTTGAGCTCAGAGCTTTAGAAACATTGGCAATTATTATACGCTTGCAGGAGGGAAAACGAGAGACAAATTAGTGACGAAGGTAATTTTGTGAAGTAACAACACCTCCGTGCAAAGAAACACACCGATCGGTTTGATAAGGCATCAGGGCTTGCACATTTATTTGGTAAAAACTGTCAGAAGTTACAATGTATTCCTGTTAGGTTTGTGGACCGTCTGCATGTAATAGTGGTGAATCCAGTCGGATGTATACTGCACATTAAGACGATGTTGCGTGGTACGCTTGCGGATTGGCATGTGTTGGCAAAGCTTGTGATGAGATTCCCGACGGGTGGTTTATGTTGCAGTAGAAGCTTTCTAGACTGATTTTCAACTGCAAAGGTGTCCTAGTACCCCTGTAGATAAATGGAAAGTACATTGGAAATCAATGACGTTATACAATGTCCTTGTCATTATTACTGACAATTTTGCTTTGATTCTCATTATTTCATAGCTGCCTATTAAATAGAATGCAGCCTATACAATATAGCGATGAGTGGGATAATACAATGGCTAACATTGTGATAAACAATAATCAACATCATACAGTTGAAGGTATACAAATACATACTTCATCTTCATAATAAAGCGTGACAAACCCTTAAAGGAGACCTCCGGATGATTTTCAGATTTTTACATTTGAACAACTATAAATTAGTTATACTGAGGACACAGTTTCAGAATTTGTGATAATTGGGATGAAGAATAAGAATATTTTCAAAATTTAGAACAAATTGCAATGAACAAGGATGATGACATGGCAGAGTCACCATAAGTATGCATGGGTTGGGGCTCAAGGAAGCAGCACAAAAGAAGAAGGCATGCATAGATTATACACAGGTGAACTCGCAAGCAAGCGGTATTGTAATGGAATTACACTGCTACATTTCTGAAATATGTGAACCTCCTATGTCATCATCCTTGTTCAGTGTAATTTGTTTAAGGTTTTTCAAAGTATTTTTTCTCTGCTCAAGAACCACAATAAATTCCACAAATCTATACATGGAGTTGTTGATTTATGTATATATATAATGTGAAATTATGAAAATCGTCTGGAATGTCCCTTTAAGTACTTTTATGTAATATCATGCCAATTCATGTTTTATTACAAGTAAGAAATAGAGTGAGGAGAATTTGACTATAGGTGGCGGCCTCAAATCGAACGCAAAATGAACAAGAGGAAAAAAGTGTAATGCGAGAGATTAACAAAGACAGTGAGTTTGAGGTATATGGCCCTGGAAAAATGGTACGCAGGACATTTGGAGTGCATGCATGAAGTATAACGGAGAGGAAAAGAGGAAAGACTTGCGTTAGTAAACTTGATGAAAAGTAGGATGATCAAAAACTGCACAACAAAGAATATGCATAAAAAATATCGCTAACGAACAACAACAAATAAAAAAGATATCAACTTTTAGTATTAATAATAATAATAACGTGGCTCTTAAAATTGTTTAAAAAAGTGCATTGAGTTTAGTTTGTTGGTTAATGTCCGTCAAATGTGGTAGATACTGTATTGCAAATAGAATTTTAGCTTAAAATCTAACTGATGTCTAAAGACTAAACAAGAATGAAGTATGTTCTGCATATCATCTAGTTGAACACACTAAAACGGATGCACGTCACGAGTCCGATACCCAAGAGTCATACAACCCCTGAGTCATGCAGTCCGCGAGTCGCACAGCCCACGAGCTAGACACTATAGGCAAATAAGACCCATGAGTCCGACACACATGATTATCAAGTGGCATAATGTACGCAGTGTCTGTCTCGATGGTCCTTTTTTCCTTAGTGTTCGACTCGTTGGCCTTGTTTGCTTATATGCTGTCGGACTCGTGGGCTTTTATTGCCTAGTGTATGACTCGTGGGCTGTATGACTCGTGGACTGTATGACTCATGGTCCTTTTTTTTTTTTCAATGTCGAACTCGTGAGCGTATTACTCGTGGGTGTCGGGCTCGTGAGATGACCCCTCTCAAACGACCCAGTAACATACCACATGATGACTTACCAAAATAAGCATTCCCAGAGCAGGTTTTCTAGTTGTTAGTCATTGTCGCTGGCAGCAGGCAGTTGAAATAATTCACTTATTCGTTTCCTAATCATCGCTTGTCGCTTCTACAAGACAGAGAGAGAAAGAAGACATAAAAGCGATAATTTTTAAAGTGATAATTCTGAGGAACAAAAAAATCCCACACAATATGAACAGAATATTATACAGATGCTGTGGCTTAAGATACCGTACATCTAAAGACAAAACACACTTCAAAACTCGTATGAATACCTCACGCGGTTTAATTTGGCAGCTTGTAATCACTATCCAAAATGCATCTAAATTTACGAGAAATGTTCAGATACTGAAATTAGGCTCCTGGCCGACCTATGATTTCAAACTGCATAATCAACGAAGACTGACTCAAAATATTCATCACAAAACCACAGCTTCAGAAGTTTCTCCGACGCAATATCTTAACGAAACTCACAAGTAAATCAGTATTCTGAATTTCTTATACATGTTATACAGGCAGCTTAAATCTCGACGCAATTACACTTAAAAAACACTATATCGTATGTTAAAAAAAAAAATACAACAGGACCCTTCGCAATGATAACTTTAAAAACAGTCAATCAATTCAAATACAATTTCAGGGTATGAAACTATAAATAACTGCCCACATCTTCCACATCATCCGATTTGCTTCAGTTGTCAAAGAGAAATGAGGAGTTTTGTAGATCATGTCAGGAATCCCTTCCCTCCAAGTTCTGTCCATTGTGTTCACACAATACGCAGTTCCAAGAGCATCCAAGTGCTCAACTTGGAAGAATCAGACCCGTGACATGCTTTACAACAATCCACATTTCTCTGTGACCACTTAACTAAATTCAATAGGGTTTTCTGCGTAATAGAGCTAAGATGTTGTGTTTTAAGACCCTGAAGTAGCATTTAGGCAGTTCAATCATATTGGGAGTTATCAATGCGAAAATCCGATTGTAATTTTATTTTAATTTTGGGAGGACATACTGTATTACATCCTACACAGCAGAGTAAGATTTTACTGCGTAAGAAGCGATCCCGAAGGAGAGGTATTTCCTTCCAGGTCATACCCCATCTTCCCATAGGGTTTAGCGAGATGTCAAGGGGTACACGGTCGTATGAGTTTAGGAAGTACATGGGGACAAACAGATTACCCTACCCCGACCGAACGATCAGATAAGATTAGCCTTTCATTTTTTTCCCCAACAACGGAAGTATCAATTTCATAAGCTTCCTTGGAAGGGAATAACTTGTCATAGATCGGCTGGGTGAGCAATATCAGATGAAGATGATGTCACCTGTCACGTCATCTTAGATACACACAAAATGTGTCTTCTCTGTCGAAAACGATTACCGTTTACTGATGAAATACGTAATAGTGGCTGAACAAAACAAAGAAGTGTACTTACGCGTCCAAACATGTCATCTTGAAAACTCTGTGAAGGCGGAAGGGAAATAAGAAATAAGGAACGCACTGTAAAAAGATTGCAATTATTTCAATTTCACGCTGATAACAAATCTACTTTCAGTATGTACATGATTGAGTGAGAAGTAATATCCTATTTGCTAAAAACCTAAAAAACACGTGCCAAATAGCAGAGGTTGGTTTCGGTCGGAATATTATAATCATCCGTCATCGGACCCATTACTTACAACTTAAAATGAAACCAAATACTAAATGTAAACAACTCATTATTTGTGAACGTAGTTTAAAGCACGAACGTAGTTTAAAGCACAAATCCTCCCTTTTTTGACATTCATCTTCTTTAGAATTATGTAGTATCAAAATGTTATTCGCTATTGCGTAGAACTCACTCTTTATACAATTGAAAGAACTTGCTTGCTGAGTTAACATTACTTTACTCACTACATTATCACATATACGAGGTACTGAAATAGTTAGGGAGGTTGATTACTAATAGTGATGATCATCATAGTAATAATGATAATGGTAATTTATCATGATACTGATACGAGCGCTTAAGCAATCACAAACTGTTTGCTTCAATCATCGCTTTTGTTTTATTTTTAATTTACATTTTTAAAGGTGTTTTGTATTTCTTGTCTCTGTTATTGTTTGTTAACTTACCCCTGCGCAATTCTGTGTAAGGGAACGAAGGGCCAATCGTAGAAGAGTATTTGAAAACAAAGAGAGAGAGAGAGAGGGATCTATAAATATTCCATCCATTTCAAGTACACTCAAGGAATACAATGCATGCGTTTCATATATACCTTTACGGCAATTTACGATTTAGGATTTAATTTGAAAATCATTTTGCAATTTACAATTTCATTTGCAAATTAAGTAAAAGATTTGTGTGTAATATTTCTTTTTTCCTGTCTCATTTCTTTTCTTTTAATTACTTTATTTTGTCAAGTCACACTAATCATGCACAGTAACACACCAACGCATTGAAGACAAAAATTATGTTTACCATTATGTACAACATGTACACCGTACTTCCGATGGATTAATGTAATATCGATTTGAGTATTACTACGGTAGTTATCTACTGAACAATAAATGTTCATTTCAGCTCAGTGTCATTACATTAAATTAAGATCAAAATGCGATCATTTAAAAACAAAGTTTGGGGCAAATCTCTAAAAGTAATGAAACAAGTGAATCACAATTTAATGTAACAAGTGAATAAGACATTTTTAGACTCATAATGTTTCTATGATCATGAATTCAAATCACCAAATAAAGATGTTTTTTTTTCTTTTTTTTTCTGGGGGGGGGAGTAATTATAACTAGCTTTCCTGTCTTGTTTGCTTCCCTTGGTGATGGATTGTTATTTCCTAAACATGCTGCAATCAATTTCTTGGTGAAAAAACAACAACAACCTTGGGGTAGAGACTTTTATATAAAATTAAACAAGAGTACTCACCCGAGGATGCACCTGTCCACCAAGAGACGTGATGAGAGGGAGGGAGGAAAAGAAAAGGAAATATACAACATTATGAGCCCAAAGACATTAATTACAAATCGCAGTATCTCTGTCATATTTTCTTCTGCTACTACTACTACTACTACTACTACTACAATACATTTATAAGGCGCTTAATACGGATGTTTCTAAGCGCACAGTTTACCGAAAGTCCTGATTTCTTGTGCTGTTAGTCGATGTCGCTGGAAAAGCTTCCACACAGAATTTCCTTTACCAAACAGCACCGGACGCCAGGTTTCAGCTCCACCCAGGTATGTCACATCATGATTAAGATTTTATTCCACTTATAGCTTCTTAGTCATATTCTCTCTCTCTCTCTCTCTTTCTAATCGGGGTGAATAGCTCTTGCTTTCAGTCCGAGTCTAACTCACAAGTCAAATTACAGGTCAAACGACAGGTATATCGTTATACTTGTGACGTCACAGTACATCATTCTAGTCTGCAACCTCACGATTTTTATATTCCGGAGTATACATTTTGCACATGCAGACATACATGCAGTGGCGTATCTAGGGAAAACGGCGCCCGGGGCAAGCACGAAAATTGCACCTCTAATTTCTGAAAAAGTGTTCAACCCCAACCGTATCCCGGTAGGGACTTTAAACAAAGTCCACATAATGCTTTTCAAGCACTTAAAAGGGATCTTTTTGAGGGTGATTTAAATGTAATGAATTTTGATAGATTTTGGCGAGCGAGCGCAGCGAGCGAGCCGAAAATTTTTGTATTTCAGCTTACAAAACATGGAATTCATGTCATGTTTTGCTTACCAAATCTTACATTCTAATCAAGATATAGTGACGGCCTTATAGATAACTATTTATACCAAAAAACTGAGGACTTTAAAAAATACTCTAAATTAGTGCGCGCGAGTGAGCTGAAATTTGTATATGTCCTCGTCATCATCACGTATTGTTCTTTTTTTGTATTTTAGCTTACAAAACATGGAATTGTTGTCATTTTTTGCTTATTAAATCTCACAATTATAGTGACGACCTTATAGATAACGATTTATACCAACAAACTGAGGACTTGAAATAATACTCTAAATTAGTACGAGCGAGTGAGCCGAAATTTGTATATTTCTGCGTCATCATTACGTTTTTTTCTTATCTTTTTTGATTTTTTTTTGCGCCCCCCTCCCCCGTATGTTCGAAACCGTTGGCGTCCTCTTTTGATCCAATCGGCGATCGCTTCAGAACGAATGAAATTGCAGTCGCTGCTCCGTGTAACATTTTGCCTTCTAAATATAAAATGACATGTGTGAACACAATAGACACTGTCATTTTGTCATCATCACGTTTTGTTCTTACCTTCTTTTTTATATAAATTTTGGCGAGCGAGCGCAGCGAGCGAGCCGAAAATTTTTGTATTTTAGGTCACAAAACATGGAATTTTTGTGTGAACACAATAAACATTGTCATTTTGTCCGCGTCATCATCATGGTTTGTTTTTATCTTGTTTGATTTGGTTTTCTGCCCCCCCCCCACCATTCTCCTTTTTTTTTTCTTCTTCTTCTTCTTCGTTTTTTCCCTTTTTTTTTCTTTTTCTTCGTTTTTTTTTTCTCGTTTTTTTGCGCCCCCAAGGAGTGGCGCCCGGGGCACGTGCCCCCCTTGCCCCCCCCCCCCCCTAGATACGCCACTGCATACATGTACACATGATTTACACGTTAATCACTTTACACTGATAAGGTGGCAGACCAAACTTAAAATGCATAGAAAACAATAAAATATGAAATGCTTATTTATACATCAAAACTTTGTCTAATAATATAATGGATTCCCATTCGAATGACAAATTTTCAGCCTTCCCGTTTATATAGAGCAAATCACTAGAATTGAATGCATTTTTGTTAAAATGTCAGCTACCAAAATCATGACATACCTTGATTAATTTCAAAGCCCATTTTCTAGAAACCGTGTTTACCTCATAGACGGAATTCCTGTCTTCTTGGTGGTATTTTGAAAACTTAAGTAAGACAGTTGACATATTATTGAAAAGGGATTTTGGGAAATATCCAGGTTAAATCCAGAGTAGTCAGACAAAATTTAAAAGAATATCAATTGTCGTTTATTTAAGGAAAAGGTAATCTCGGTTAACTATATGCTGCCCTATAATTTTCATCCGTTGGCGGAGTTTTGGAAGCACTCGGTCTTAACGGTAAAGTTCTCTTTTTTTTCCCCTTTTTTAAGGTCATATATGATTTGAGTACCTATAATCAATATATTGACGACAAAACGGTCGATATTTACATTTTCTATCAAGACCCATTTAACCCACTCAAAAAGATATGCAAAGCTGGATTTAAAATGACATATCAGAACAATCTTCTTTTTTTTTCTTTTTTTACCGTATACACTCCCATACAGTTAATTAAAGAATAATAGATTAAAAATAGCATTTTGTTTACCTGACACATCTGATGTTGCAGCATATTGTTCATCAACATGTAGGAACAGGACAAAAGATGAAAGAGTGAGATAAAATTGTTACAAATAAGCACATTTCTCATTTTCGAACAGCACTATTATTTACATCATGTTAACATTAGTGGTGGACCTTCAGGAATACAGTAGCAACTACCCTGCGATTTTGTTTTCATGTTGCCTTTAACTAGGGTTATTCAGAGACTCCAACTCTCCCGTTTTCGACGGGAGATCTCCCGCCGAAAACCCATTTTTGCAAAATCTCCCGTTCTCCCGTTTGAGGTTTAATTTCTCCCGCCCTGGCTCTGTGTCTCCCGTTGGAAAGGATTTCTTACTTATTGCTATCGTATGTTAAAAAAAAATAAGCCTTAGATCGCACCAGAGAGCATCTAGAACCCTAGGAACTTCACGCTTCGCACACATTAACTTGGAGTCTCCCGTTTGGTAGGGGTTTCAGGCGGGAGAATCTCCAGATCAGATGGTGCTTGGGGTTGGAGTCTCTGGTTATTCTATAACGTATAGCAGTAGAATTACAGAACACTTCAAATTGAACATTACTCGCTCTCTCTGTGACGTCATGTTTGGTTGCTGTCGTAAGGAAACTTGTAAATAAAAAGTCATGAGCGCCTTCCAGCAACTGTGATTCCCTTGCATCAAATGTGACATAAATTGAAACATAGAGTGATGGGCAGTGCATATAGGGCAGTGACCACCACTAAACTTTTTGACAAGCATGTAATTGACTGTGATACGTATAAACGCATCTGTTTAAAGGGATGACACAGTATTGGTGGAGATGAGAATTGGGCTTTTAATGTCTTTTTCTTTTTTGCGAGATACCAAGAAAACAAGAAATAGTACAAGGCATATCAGGAATTCAAAGTTTATTTGATGAAAATCGGGTTTGGAATGTCTGCAACATCTAAAAACAAAGTAAGACAAAGCGATCGTAATAAAAGATGGGTCCCACACTTTACTATAATCGCTCTGTTTTTGGATATCTCAGCCATTTCAAAACCAATTTTCATCAAATAAACGTTGAATTCGTCATGAAATTACATGCTCTTTCATATTTCATAAGAGGTTTCTCATCATCTCACCAAAAAATGTTAGAAACCTGAAATTGGGTCTCAACCAAAACTATTAATATCTCTTTCATATCAAAGTGCAGCAAAGAATGTGCAAGAATACACACAAATAAAAAAAAAAATCAAAGCATGCTACGAAATGAGCAGACCTTCAAACACATAAGCTGTCTCAAGGGATGGGAGAGATATCTTATTTTTATTCAACCGCGTTAATATCAGATATATTAGGTATTGATCATACGCCCACTTTCATTCACTCTGTTCTGCGTGGGGGCTTGTTATATCAGACAGCTACTAAGATCAATAGGCTGTCACTCCCGGGAGCCTCGGGGGAGGATCCCCGGAGGGAAATCGGTCTGACCTCGGGAACTTAATCATCCTACTTCTACCAATCGAGGCATTTTCAGATGTTTTTGGGATCACCACTCAAACTGATCACATTTCAATCGACTTGCAAATCTTCTCCGTTTTAAAAGCTTTTTGAGGTCAATTAATGACTATTGTATTTGCTTGGGTTTTGTTTTGTTTTTATCAGTTTCTTGTACACTTATCATCTTTTCCCACGAAATATAACAACAGAATAGAACTCATTTTCGCTTCGTCGTCTACGAAATTTACGTAATCATTTTAATTTACGTAATCATTTATTATTGAAGGCCAAAGCAATAGCATCAAGAAGACTGAACAATATGGGACCCTCCATTACAAAACCAACAAAAAGTCACCAAAAAAGTGTTTAGAAAGACAGCTATAAACACAGTTTCCCATTTGTTTTATGATGCCAAACTTTAGATATTGCACAAGTAGACTTGCTCTTTCAAAAACTGTATAAAACCCAAGACTGACTATGTTGTCCCGTGTCACCTATTTTAAGCCCTCACGTAAAATCGGTGGGTGCAACTTTTTGTTGGTTCTGTGATGCACGGTCACACAATGTGTAAGATTGAATAAGGTTTATCATTCAATTGCAGCTCGCCCAATAATTTCTGTACAGAAGAGACCTCGTCATCAAGTCATTTCCAAGAAAATTCACATCCAGGCCAAATGGAATGGTAAAATTTGTGTTAGTTTTGTTTGTCGTTGTACTTTTAGATATGATATTTTGTTAACAATTTAATTCTACGTTGGTTGCTTTTATCCCTAACTCACATTTAAGAGCTATTTTGAAGCACCAAATCTTGGCTTTTGCTTCATCTGCCAATGGCAAATAGTAATGTCTTTAAAGAAGGAAGCAGCAGGCGTGGCAATGCGACAAATAATGAGGGTACTATACAAGAACATTCAAAAAGTGCCGCACTCGAAAGTGTATTATGATTATAAACGCGCGCTCATACTGATAAAAAAATGTTAATGAGCAGAAACTTCTACAATAGAGTTAACAAAAAATCCTTAAACCTAATGCTATCATTTTAGTGATTAATTGTGCGATGCTCTCGATCGTTAACAGAGTAATAATAACTAAAATTCGGTGGTCTACTACAACTCCTTCAGTTCGGTGAATTACGTAGATTATGGTTCATAAAGCCCTGCGCCCCCTGACCTTTCAACGAGAAATGTGTTCAGATTATTTTCAAATTACGTCGTCGTTGTTCCGATATTACCCTAAAAAGCCTGTCAAGGTGTAACATGGTCATGACAAAAAAGCCATCATCATCTCACGTAGTCATATTATAGAATTGACCTTACACAAGCAGACTCTAACATTTCCGACTTTGTCCGATGTGAACATTATCCAACTTTGTTACCAGCCAAGTTCGTTTGGTTTTGGCTTTGGGTGGTTTTTTTGTGTGTGTTTTTTGTGTTTTTTTGTGTTTTTTTTTGTTTTGTTTTTGTTTCAGGTGTGGTGAAGAATGGACTAGATTTTTTTTTTTGGTTCCTTTTTTTTTCATCATTTTCCCTCAATCATAATATGTTCTAAATAAATCACCGTGCTCCCTTTTTCCCAATATCTGTTTTTATTCAGTATTTTGTAATTTTAGTATTGTATGATTATATAGCCTATATATTTTTTATGATGACATTTCATAACAAATATGAAAATAAATTGAATTTGAAAATTGAAACCGAAATTGACATTTCAGAAGCTAGGTTAAGACGATACATTACGCTATAGGTTTAGAAATTGAATAATAATTTGACAAGTGAAAAAAAAATGTTCATATTACAAAGAATAACCTCTGGCACAGAAGCTGAAAAAATAAATATCGAAAATAAATTTTCTTAAGTTTACACTCACAATAGAAAGAAGAAGATACAAAAGTGGTTTCAACCACGCCCCCTCCCCCCCCCCCAAAAAAAAAAAAAAAAATCCTCTCCACATTAACTCATTTTCTTTGTGTGTTTTTTTTTTAAATACTGCTCCGTATATAGTGACAATCAGTCACAGAGTAAACAGGGTAATTCACCGGGTAAAATAGGGTAATCAACGCCTCGCTTAAGTTCTTTAGAGTGTAATTACACTTCGACTTTTGATCATAATGCACGCAATTTAGCTTTTCGCATTTTTTCGTGATGAGTTACTCCCCATGGCGATTTCTGACTACCAGCACATCGACGAAATAATGAGCTATTAATTTCACGACCATGAATATCTATAGCTTCGAAAATGTATTTTCTGAAATATGTTGCATCGTGTTGTACTTACCAGCTGTGTTAATGACCCAATGACGTGCGACGGCGTTAAGTATGGAAGGAAATAATACAAAAAAATGATTATTATGTAAATCATCTGGTAGGAAAGGTGAAGGTTAACAAACTCGTTGATCATCAACATCAAAATAGAAAACATGAAATACAAGTGTACAAACTTTGTTAAAGGGGATGGCTAGTAGCTGATCTGTGAGAATCAGTGGGTATGATGGGGGATGTTCGTTCCAATTCTTGTGGGATTCATTGAAGCGTACACGTGTACATCATATATATCTATTGTTGTGTGAAAATTATTTGATTCAGAATGGTCTCATATTCAAGTAATGTGCAGTTTAATGCTAACCTGGAAACATTAAACTGCACATTACTTGAATATGAGACCATTCTGAAACAAATGATTTTCACACAACAATAGATATATAATGTACTCTTAAATGAATTCCACAAGGATTGGAACAATCACCCCCAAGATTCCCACTGATTCCCACTGATCAGTTACTAGCCATCCCTTTAAGGGCGGATTGATAGTATTATAGAAAATTATGCAACGGGCTGTAATGTATTTACATACCATATTCAGGCTAATTTATCAAGGAGACGATGATAATACAAACAAATTATAGAATCTTATAAACATCGAACACTAAGGCCCGAATTCACGAAGGTGGTACAATTGAAACCATGGTTTAAACCATGGATAATTTGTATGGAGCGCCAAGTGTCGCATGGCCTATTTCGTTACGAAATCTGTCATTTCGTCGACGAAATGATCATTTCGTAACTTTTAAGTGTCATGTAAAAAATTGAAGAGACTTATGCTATGTATTATAAGTATCTAATTTGCAACCATACAGTTGCTCATAAAGACAACAACAACACCCTTTTCGGAGAATATAACACGTAGAACTCTTGTATATGAATATGAGCATCAGAGCCAAACTGGTGGGGAATTATACTTTTAGATGGCTATGAAGTTAATGAATTTGCTCAAAGTTCTATAACATACTGTGACATGTGGACATAATTATGGAAATAGTTTGTGAGAAATTCATTCTTTAGCTTTTGATAGTTGTGACATCTGCGCATTTCTAAGCATTTTTGCCATTTCTAAATCGTGGAATGTCACGGAAAATTGTGGCATCTATGACGGCTGCGAAACACATAAATCAATATTTGTAATTCCGTCCACCTAACAGTTTAGAAAACAATAAATGAAGAAATTGATTTTTTTTTTAAGTTAAAATGTCAACATTAGCAGAGAAACGTACGTATATTCATTTGATACTCTTGATATTTAAAATTTCGACTCGTTTAAGAATGTACATGCATGGTATTACTTACGCTTCTTCCCTGTATAGATCACACAGCCGATGGAATATAAGAGAGAGAGAGATAGAGGGGGGGGGGGGGGGGGGAGGGAGAGAGAGAGAGAAAGAGATAAAACAACTTTGCAACTCCCATGACTTTATTTAGGTTTTTGTCATAAAAGTTACAACATACGCGTCTTAGTTCACAGTTTATTTTTATTACATCATTGTCATGATTGTACTGATTTCGTATCACTACGTGTATTTTAATGTTTCATTGCGAGTACATTTTGTTGGAGATGAAATGAATAACTTGAACTTGAACTTGAAAACATACCAATTAGTTATACTCATTCGCGTTAAATAAATCATTGTTTGTTTTCAAATATTACAAAAAAACAACTGAAAGCTTTACCTTGTGAAGAAAAACATTACATTAGATTAACACATCACGACTGGTATAGACCGTTTTCAAGTTGACTGCCTATGTTCATTGAATTTTTTTGTTTGATAGTGAAATGATGATTATACAATGTTGCTCTCGATTTATCAACATTTCAATCAAATTTCCCATTCAATTTTGCTAATATAATTGAGGTATCTCCACATGACATGCTATAGTGTTTGAGCCGTGAGTGTCTTGAGACTGAATTACACTGAATAGTTGCATAAATCGTGTTTTTTTTTTAATATCCTCTTAAGGATTGACTCTTCAAAATTCAATTCAGCCTTGCTCTATGAGATTTCTCTTTTTTTTTTCAAACAAAACATATCACGTAAGAATATAGTTCATAATTAAATCATTTGGCTGACAATGCATGTAGGCCCTAAAGCGATACAATTATCATTTCAAGCAAGCAAAAAAAAAAACCACCCAAAAATCATTGTGAAACAATGTTAAATTACAACTACACAATACCTTTATAACCCCGTCCCTTTTGTAGTCTCGTAATGTATGGCTCTTTCAATATTCAAATTTACAATTTCAAATTTCGACCAATCAGCAAAGTGAATTCATTACAGCATGGCTCGACACTAACTTTTTTGTTTGAGTTGTGTGCCCGATGGGGCCACCAAAATCTTAAATTTCAAATTTTTGGTGGCCCGAGAGAAAAATTTGGTGTCCCGAAAAAAAACAATAAAAAACATTAAAAGTTCTTTTTCTTAATGAGTCAAATATTTAAGTTTTATGATAGGAAGAATTAGAAGTTGGACATATCTACTCATAAATAAACTTCAACAAACTTGCAACACTCACTCTCAGGCACTCATTCAGTCCTTTTCATTCATCCTTTAAACAAATTTAACTGCTAATTTCCGGCGCAAAAAGTTACGAATTTATTGACATACTTTTCAAAAAAATGTTGGTGGCCCGAGGCGGGCCACCAAATTTGCCCTTTTTTGAAATTTGGTGGCCCGACCTATATTTTTGGTGGCCCCGGGCCACCGGGCCACCGTTAGTGTCGAGCCCTGCATTACAGTCACACATTTACAATGTGCTCAAAATCGTATACGTCACACAATATCTTCTGGCTGGGTCAGCTTTGTTGACTTAATTAAGACTGATACATCGAGTTTGATACATACTGCCTAAACGTCACATATAATGGACGAGAGAACCAATTAAATATTTTTCTTGTAGCCATCAGGAGGTTCGAAGAGAGGGAAGAAATTATGCATGCAAATGAATAAATCAAAAACATTAAAGGAGACAGTAACTGCATGATAATGCGTCAACCTGTAAATATGCTGGTGAGACATGATCCATAGTGGAATTCCCAGCAGAGGACTGTCGGGGACAGTCACATTTTATGTGAATTCGCGTACTCTTTAACATGTGCCTCCATATTATGATTCGATATGTCTTGCGATTGTTTCGTTTTATATTTCGAAGATCAGAAAAAGTGTACAGGGCAGTTCGCTTTACGCCGCGACACTGGAGTGAACAGAAATAAATTTCCTTTCTCATGTGTATGGCACTAATAATGATGTCGTCATCAGCAGCTTTATCAACGCACCTGGGCCCACTGCAAACACAAGACTGTACGCGTGGGACCAAGATGACGAAGTAAGTCACGTTCTATTTGCGCAGGTGAAACATACTTGATTTATTGACACAGTCAGCATATATACCTGGCAAAGAATTCCTAATTCAGAACAATGCCGTCCGGTTTAATACATCGAGCAAGATATGTATGTGTCTTAGTGAGTCTGTGTACGTGTTATGCTAGTGTGTGTGTGTGTGTGTGTGTGCGTGCGTGTGTGTGTGCGTGTTGGCTTATGTGTGTTTGTTCCTAGACGAATGTTTGTGTAGTCCGTTATTTTCAGTATGTCTAATCTCTATATCTATGTATACCGCTAGGATCAAACAGCTTTGCAATATCTCTGTGCCTAATGATGCGTTTTCTTGCACATTCACTCTTTGCAAACGTGACATCATTGGGTAGAGGTTTTTTTTTCTTCTTCTTCTTCTTCCTCTTTTCCCTTTTTTAGGTAACTTTTCGTCAAGTTTGATAATAGGAGAAAAAAAAACTCGGTGAAAACATATGAATCATCATCTTTGGGGAATGCAGCGTATTTTTGGTATTCTAGTTCTGAGGGTTTGATAGTGGGATATTCAGTTATTATTCTTTATAGCTGCATACATCGAAATTGATCAGTGATTATGACTGTATGTACACATATATGTATGTATATATACATACATACATACATACATACATATACACTAATCCACCTTTCTACACTAATTATGTGCTCATTATTACCAAAGATCCAAATGAATTGGTATTTAAGGCTCTTCTTTTAATCTATCATACAAAATGACAGGAATAGGATTTGAGCGCTTTTTTATTCATATTTATTCAGTTTTGAGTTAAAATGCCCTGGCATTGAAAAAAATATTACACAATACAACAAGATAACTCAGGTTTAGCTACAATGCACTGTAATACGAGTCATCACAAGAGAATTCATATGGCAGACATTTAGATACTCATATGTTATTGAACAAACTCACCAAAGAATCCTGAAACGACAGGACTTTAACTCTTGAAAGCTTTTTGTTTATTGGAACGGACAATTTTGCCGCGCCATTATCAAAAAAAAAAAAATCCATTGGATATTCAAAACTCTGCAAAAATTCGGCATGAATAAAGTCGAAAGAATTTCGTGACAATACACAATAATTGGATGATTATGAGCGGAGAGAAGAGAAAATGGCACTATCATTTCGGAGTTCAATAGCACAATAACGTAATAAATATTGCTCAGCGTCTGACATGGTCGGAAAGGGAATTTGTGTCGTATCTCTACCAATTACATTGCAATTTTGATTCACCTCAAACCTGTTTATGCTCTTAATCTTACGATGTCTTAACCCTTAGGCAAGAAGAAATTCTCGTAGATTCGGTGATCACAGATATTTTTGTTCGCCTCCCACTTCGTCTTGCAACAAAGTAATCAAAACTAATGTCTTTCCTCGGGCAACGGATACTTACGGTGATTGAAAAATAATTGGAAAGTGATCTTATGAAAGGATTCCGCGGTTTGACACTTTGTGCAAAAAAAAATAAAAAGAAAAAAAAAGAATGTTCGACAACCTCATTCTGCTTGTAGGCTTATAAAAGGAAGAAAGTTATAGCCATCTAAAGGAAACCACACATCCATTTACTTTTATGAGACATAACGTCCATATTGACGCCAGAGCATACACACAACTACTCGCTTTGGTTCCATATTACTTGATCAAACATTGCTAAATATGGAATCGTCGTCACAATGACGTAATGATTACAGTCCATCTCCTAACATAGATCTAATATCATCGATAATCCCTTTCAACAACATTGCGAAACAAAGCTTTTTCATTTCAGTGTTTGTTTTTGGTGTTCGATATCTTTGCATGTGGGCTATTCAAACTACAAACACCAAGAATACAACATGGATGGGGGTGCTTTCTCCGTTATGGGACCAAAAACTGCGGAATCAATTACTTATTCAGTTGCGCCAGCTGACTTCTATATAGAGAAACATGCAATTCTAAACTTAAAACGCATCTGTTTCTCTCACATTAAGGATTAAATTCAATCCATAATGTTCAGAAAAATTGTATTTCTTATCTGGTATGTTATTCTCTGCCCTGTTGCCATGTTGTACGTGTATATTTTTTGTTTGCTTGTTTTTGAAGCGTCGTGAGCACCGAAAGGTAAACCTGTTCGCTATATATAACCCCTATTATTATATTGTAGTTGTTCCGCGTATTGGTATTCCCTATTATTATACATATTCCCCGGTCAAAATATTCACAGGTGACTAGGCTACCTATTTTAAAAATTGGCTTGATTGACGATATTTTGTTTTTCTGAATTAGCCTGAAACTGCGGATACCAACGAATTCTCATTATCCTCTATTGATTCTGGTAGCCACTCATATCCGTGGTTTGAAAGAAAGAATAAGAAAATTCATAACAAGAGTATAACATGAAGATACTCACCAAATTATTTTTCTTTACGCGAAAGTCTGCTGAATCCTGCAAGCAAATAAAGACAGAAGCAAAAACAAAACAAAAAGTAAATAGCAGGGCATAATTTACTTCTATGACATGACATTGAAAGCAACAAAAACAAAACAGGAAATAAAATTGCATCTATATGCATACTTTGCGACGTATAGCGTTTAAGAATGGGAAATTTGTGACACCTTAATGCAAACAAGGATCTGGTAGAACGCGTGTGCAGAAAATTTTGTGAGAGCATTTTTTTTCTGTTTTCTGTCTTCTGCCTCTATCGTAATAATACAAAGTTGCAAGTTTATTAAACCTTTATGTTCAAAACTACGTGGGATTATATGTATCATTAATATCTTTCCATCGCCTGTGCGAAAATTGATTCTTCAACAGGAAGTAGATAACATTGAAACAAATTAAAGGTAAAGAAAAGGACAAATGAAACACTCCATGGATAGATCTATCCGCGCAAATTTTTCAGTCTTCTTTTAAAAGATAAAACAAAACAAAACAAATCAAATCAAAACAAACAAAAAATTGCCTCAGGGGAATCTAACGCCTTTGATCCGGTGGTTGCTTGCCAATCAGCATGTGTTTGACAACATGGTATTTGCTTGGTTGATGAACAAGTAACGTAAATCCAGACCCATTAGACCTGTAGCGACAGGTGGTTACGAGTAGTTATTCCGAAGGTTCATAATTCCGTAGGTTCGTAAGTCCGAAAATGAAGAAAAAAGGTTCGTTATTCCGAAGGTTTCTAAATCTGACCCCCCCCCCCCAAAAAAAAAAAAAAAAATCGTTATCTGAAAATGAAATGAGGTTCGTTATTCCAAAGCTTGTTAACCGGAAACAAAATAAGGTTCTAAATTGCAAAGGTTCCATCTACAGGTATCCCGTATCTGTGTGTTTCGGAATAACAAACCTTCGGAATAACGTACCTTATTTCATTTTCGGATTAACGAACCTTCAAAATGTCGATGTTTTTCCCCCAATTTTGAATTTAGGAACATTCAGAATAATAATAAAAAAAACCTACCTCATTTTCGAAGTAACGAATATTTGGAACGAGGAACTTTAGGAATAACTCTATACATGTCTGGATGAACGAATTTTAATTCATTTCTAAATAAACGAACATCTGGTAAACGGAATTCGTATGAATGACGAAACTCCGGAATAATTTCATTCTAGGATGAGCAAACCTTCCGAATAACAAACATTACCCCGAAAAGCATGCTTTTACAAGATTATTATGAGTGATACTCACTCTGTTGAATAATGTCTGTATTTTGTGTATTACAGCTAAATTATCAGCAAATCCAGGCTGACTTGATGATACTTTCTGTTGGTTATTCTTAGTTCTCTTTGACGTAATTACATGTAATGCAAGACACTTCATAAATTATGTCAGATATGAAAGAATTCAAATGATATTTTCTGCTCTTTAAGTATTTTCAAATGCTAATTAGAAGCAAACTTTACACATATTATAAAACAAAAATTGATACACAGCTGATGTATAAAGTATACAGATATCAAAGAAATCAACTCAAAACTTTTCAAAATAATGTGCATATTGTGCACGTCCAATACAAATTATACCTCGTTCACTGCCTCTCTCTCTCTCTCTCTCTCTCTTCCAGAATTTTTCAATATTGTGCTAAGTATTTCAGCTTTGTGTTAAGTATTTGCAAATAAGTATTCCATAAGTTGTTGACTTTTTTTTTCTTTTTTTTTTTTTTTTTTTGGAGTGGGTCATGATATTCAAGCTTGATTGTTAGTGGACCTCGCAAATCTTGTGGGTTTTTTTTTTTTTCTCAACTGAAGCATAACTTTGTATTTCTTGCCAATACGCATGTATATCTAAACCTGTATCATTCATCCTTTGCAAATTCGAATGTATATATGTTTATGATATAATTCCTGATTAATTCTGTATTATATTTCGTTGGGAAAAAGAAGAATGAAAATAAATGATTTGAATTGACATACACTGTGTTAGAATACACACATATTCTGTCCCTGAGTCCTCCCCATGCATTCATGACACACGAAGGAATACAAAGGATTTTTCCCTGTCATTTTCAAAGGAAAATGCAAGAATACATAGACATTGCTCTTTTTTTATACCTCGCCATCGAATCGTGTTTTGCCCGAAGTTAAACTCCACAGTGGCACTAATAAGGATTATATCTACCAGTATTTACCGCTCTGTGTGTCTTTCCTTGTGGAGTGGATATATAGTAGGGCATGGTAGGAAAGAATATCAATAGGCTGGAAGCAAGATCTATGAGAGGATAAAGGATGAACTGGCCTCTAAGGTTCAGAACGTGTTGTTGCATTGTGGGTCTTTGCTGTTCAAATCCACAACTGCGCGACTCGGACTGTGTCTCGCAGTTGGAGCTAGCGGCCGACCATTCAAAGAAAAACGCCTACGCAAAAATGCTCTCAACAGTAATCATAAAGAATATCGTAAAAAGGAAAAAAAAGATAGTGTCACACTTCAAAGCAAATGGACATTTTATTCTGAAATGATTACTGATTCCCACTGACCTTTTGCCTAACTTTGCCTTTTTGTTAGTTAGATTGTGTATCAACCCGTTATTGTACTACTTTGTATTTACTTATTTCTTAAAAAGGTGGTTATACAAAGAGAAATGAGAGCAGATTTATCTTGTAAAACGAGAGTGGAAATTATTTCTATGTGTGGGCGGTGGCATACACCAATGACTGGCAGTGGTGCAGTAGTTACTAAAAAGAAGAACTTGTCGCAGATCCTTGACAATTAAACTGTCAACTGAAGAACCAGCGAAGAATAGACATAAACTTTTGTGATACTTTCTTGCAAACCACAATTTGGCATAGTCAAATGACAAAACCACACACTGAAGGAGAGATTGTGCCAGAAAGAAGGGAGGCAGTAAAGTGGATCAGTACATGTGAAAAAGTGTTGTCTCATTTAAAAGGGAAAATGAAAAGTGCTTTTATTTTCCGTCAAAAGATAGAAAACGTAAATATTTCTACACGAAACTTTACTATGCATTTCAATTATCGTTCCTTCCTTTTTTCAGCCAAACGTCAGCCGTTGAGTGCATTTTTCTAGTAGTGATTTAGTTTTCGTTCGTTCAATAATGTGTATTCCTTCGGTTGAAGTCATGATGCCACATGCTTCTTGTTGTTGTTTTTTTTTTCCTGCTTACTCGTTAACAAAAATCACATATTCCTAGCAATGAAAGCAAGCAATACAGCAACATTACTTGTACCAAATGAACCGCGAATACTCAGTTCATATTCAAGAAGCGTATAACTCCCGAGCATTTAAAATGTTTACTCCTCAATGCATCACGGTGTTTTTTTACCATTGAATGAATGAGACACCAAGGAGCTATTACGTGTGTAATAGCTCCTTGGAGACACCAATGGATATGTAGAATGTAACAGCAACAAAAATGTCGTCATATAGTTAAAGATATCAATTACATTCATAAATTCAGCATCGACAAATCTATTTAAAGACAAATTGGATGTATTATATATATATATATATATATATATATATATATATATATATATATATATCTGTGAAAGTTACGGAGATAAAGGCCGGTGACCATCACTGTCTTAAGTATAACTGAGATATTGAAAGTGGCTTCAAAGCATATTATGCTATGCTAATGACACATAAGGCAGGTCAGATCTAGTGATATTGTATCTTCTTCTTTCTTTTTTTTTTACTCGTAAGTTATTTACTTTCTTCAAGATATCTGCTAGCTTTTCTATCATCGAAAATATACCGTGTATAGTGCTTTCCTGAAGGAGTATATCGACAAGATATCTTACTCGTAATATACCATAAATCTCACGCTCGACCACAAACAGATCATCTGGGATTATTTCACAATCCTGTCGAAAAAATAGAATTGTTTGCATATTTTGTCGCAAATTTACCTGTATATTATTGGACTTGGCTTCAAACACACGAGCTCTGTCAATTTAATACCGAACTGTCCTGTCGTTAACCCCCAAATTAGCATATAATTAGCATAAACATTTCTAGGTCTAGGTGATGTATAACACGATTTCTTTGTCAGTAATACTATCATCCAGTTTGTAGCTTTAATGATAAACATCAGGGCCCTGTTGTATTAAGAGTTAAAATTGATTATATAGTTGATTTCAACTGTAAGTCTATGGCAGCCTGTGCATGTGGTAAGGAAATTCAAAAATCGATTTCATCTTTTGATAAAACTGGGCCCAGATATGATACTGCTCTTGTTACCATAATTATACAGTCATGATTTAACGTTATCTAAAATCATACGATATCATACACAATATGTCACCCGACTATATATCTGAACTGGTCACTCCATACGTCCCTACAAGAACTCTCCGATCTGCCTCTCAGCACCTGCTTCAAGTTAACACAAGAAGGACCAAGAGATACGGTGAAAGGACTTTTGCCCATGCAGGTCCAGTCCTCTGGAACTCCCTTCCTCAGCTACTCCGATCCCAAGAAAACTCTGAACTGTTCAAAAAACAACTGAAAACTCACTTATTTCGTTCAGCATACAATGTTCAGTAACTTTCCAGTAGTATTAGAATTATACTGTAATGATATGTGGTTTACCACTTTTCAGTTGTGACTTTGTTTTATTATTATATGTATGTAAAGCGCTTTGAGAACCTATTTTGTGTTGAATTGCGCTATATAAGAACATTATATTATTATTATTATTATTAAATATCTTTCAACGTCAATCCAAGATCAGATGTTTATGTAGGTGTAGGAATAGTAAGCACATTGGAAATGCATCTCAATGTTGTTATCGAATAAATGCCATTATGTTTTGGTTGACAGTTTGGTCGAATGTCAATAGTAAAAACCTTAAAAGACCGGGCACCGCTGGAGGAAGATTGCGTGACAGAACAAGCACATCTCTATTATCATTAAATGAGTATTCCTTGAGTATGTAGAAAAAAAAATGTATTTAGTTCAGTGATGTTTGCATACATAGATAGAGTCCACTAATAAGATGAATGTAGTGTCTTTAAATTTTACAGTTTGTCGTATCCATATTCTTTGACACAGCATACATTGAACAGACTGACGGAAAAGAAGTTAATGAAATTTTACGGCATTTTTCTGAAGTAGGTGAAGAAAGACATTTTCGTTCGCTTGGAAATAATCATACAACAGAGCACATCAGAATCTACTTTAGACGTTACATGACTGTGGCATTTGTTATTGCGTAATATTATGCTCAAAATTTATAGCCAGGGTGGAGCTATATCGAACGTAGCTCCATGAGGAATGAAACAACTTTATTTAATCACTGTTCCAGACAGCTCGGTGATATCTCAAAGTGGGATTTTCAGGAAGTGCTTGGAAAAAAAAGTTTGCATATACCCTCAAAACACTTAAATCTATCAACGTTGTGATATTTTCATGTATAGAGATAGACCTATCATACCTTTAATATTGACACTAATTAGTAGTCTTACATTGACCTTTGAACCAATAAACGATGGTTACCCTCAGTCATTACGGTGATTTATAAAGCCACTTGAATGATGGCTGTGTTGGTGTGTGCTGCTCGAGCAATTAAACGGTGCCCTGATTGATTGCTATATAATGAAGGTAATTGTCTCTAGAGATGGAATACCCGTTGGCACGACTCGGAAGGACGCCTAGCAAATCTGGAGACAATGCATCAGCGTGGTGAGAGACAAGCTTCCGCTTCACTGTTTCTCTGAAATTAGTCGAGCTCTAAGACTTGCCCGATTGGCATTTTTAGAGCTTCTCGAAAGGTTGAAGGTTCAATGCGGCAGTCGAACAGGAAAATGACAAACTGTCTGCAATCGATGTGAGATCATTTCATTTTTCTTTTCCATCAGTCTTTTGATGACATCCACTCATCAAAGAAGTGGAGAATAGAAGTACAGTTTGTACAGGATTTTTTTAATTAAGCATTCGTTCAACACAAGCTTAATTTATCAACACGGTCGGGTTAAGCAACGTAGTTTTACACAGTATTCTCAGCTCACTCTTAATGACATGATTTATTGTTTTGGGGGATATCCGTTTGTTTTTCAATTCTGGTCTTCAATTCTAAACTACTGGAAAAAAAAAAAAAACACCGGGAGCTGTTAGGGCCTTCAATTCTTTTTTTTTTTCTTCCTCCTCTTCTTTTTCTTGTGTAATTGCAATTACACTTCTTTTCATTTATTCCTCTAATTGTTTTTTCTACGATATGGGGCATTCCCATTACACGATCACAGACGAGAAAAAAGAAAGCACATACCCCCCCCCCCCCAAAAAAAAAAAAGAAGAAGAGAAAGAAATGCAAAATACATAAGGCTGACGCAAAAGATGGAAAACGGGGAGAGTAGGTACCGCATCATTATAATCTGACAGTGAGTGTATTATGGTGGGAAATTCATTGTAAGCTCAATTAATAAATTGCAACAGCTATGAAATAGAAAATAAGGTTTGCAATTTAAAATAAGCATAAACTATAAAGACAACCTTATCACGTGGAGAATCAATATTTGTTCTGTATTTTGTAAAGTTCTTAAAAAACCGCAATTTGTCCTCAAGCTTAATAGGTACTTATGGACAATACAGTAAACAGTATTAGTAAAACCCAATAAACTCCGTCTGGTATAAGCATATAACTGTAAGGTGAATGTGAAGAAACTCAACAAAAGTTTACAACCCTGAAACAGACACGGAGAATCAAAATTGATGAAAATAGCATCAATGTGGATGATACTAAGTATGTACATAGTATTGCTGCCAATTCAGAAAAAAAAAATAACATTGAGTATTGACCATGGTCCATACTTTCGTCATTTCTCCTAGGTTTTATGGTTAAGATGATTTAAAATTGAGTCAAATCGAAAACGATTGAACAGACAGATTTACTATGCAATTCACATTCAGAAAGAGCCTCCTGATAGTAGATATTTTTGAAGATAAGGATTTGTTTTCAAAAAAAGCTGTTTACATTTCCTGCAAATGATAATAACCTGAACTTAAATCTGTAAAAATATAATGTGCTACATGAAGAACTTTTCTTTTAGATCCGAGTGAATTGTGCAGTTAAAGGTCCTGTCTACCTTTGGTAACAGTGATTTAAAAAAGAAAAAAATTCAAAATATGACATTTAATGCATATGTGTAGGTGTGTTGTATCACAAAACATCCTATCATATAAAATGTTCGTGTTAAAGCCTAGAATATAAGCATTTGATAAGGAGATATCTGTATTTTTCTCGTTAAAACGTGACTCTTATAACTTTTGTTCACATTTTGTAACTATACTTAACATAGATTTTACCAATTCATTTTTTTTAAAGCGGTTTCTCTCCCTAACTCACACTTTAGAACTGTATTAAATCATTGGTGCTGGGTTTTTGTTTCATCTGCAAATGGTAAATTGTGCCTTTAAGACAAATAAGAAGAGGATTTTTTTTTTCTTTTATTCCTCTCACTCCCACTCATTCTCTCTGGGTCACGTGATAATTCTTCCGCCTTAACACGGCTGAAAAAGAATAGTATTGCGCATTAGGTAGACCATTTTAGCGGATTAAACCATTCTCATGCAGGGCCTGCTTCATTCATGTGACATTTAACATAACCTCCTAATTTGTAAGTCAAAGTAAAATTCGGATTTAAAGGATTTCCGTCCCCCTCTTTTGTTTCTTTGTAGTTTCCTATTAAGCTGAAGAAGAACAAATCACATCCAGACGCCTGGTAATACACCCATATTATGTGTGTATGTTTTGTTTTTTGTTTTTGTTTTTTACACTTTACTTCATTTCATAACTTTTTCTTCTTCATGTTAACTCGACATCAGTAAGGTCCAATAAGCTTTTGATCCTTTTCCATTTGTTTTCATGTGTGCTTTATCCATTATACCTTCGACCGCCTTTCCGTGTTTCGTTGACTCTGTTTCTGTACATGAAGAGTTTAAATGCAAAAACCGGTACATGTGTCCACTTTTATCAACTTGAAATACTTGAGGAGAGAAAAGTGAAAATGTATAATATGCAAATTTTGATAACATCTTCTCAAACAGTGCTTGTTTTGTAACGAGTGCAGTTAAGTTTGAAAAGCTTAGATTTGTCATGGTTTGAAAGAATTAATGACATTACTTAAAACACAAAAACATTATTTCAGTTTGTTTTTTATGTAAAGTGTTCTCTTGTTTTAGTTGAATAAGAGAATTCACACTTTCAATTTTGGGTTATTTTCTTTCTTTAGAAAACGTGGAATATGAAACAATATAAAGAAGAACAAAAGTAAAAACTTTGAAAACTGCATTTATCTGTTTGCAATCAAACTCGTCATATATCATACTAGTACTCTATCAACCCAGATTATATCATTTTTTCTCCACATTCATATCTGAAGAGATTTATCTGCGGTATGTGTACAGACAGGGTACTATCTATACTTACGATTAAATTTGTTCTCGTCTGTCCGTTGTGCCCTCTGAACCACGGGTAGACAGGCTGTGCGCCACCTATCGGGGGAAAGTAAAAGGATACAAATTGAATTTTGCACTTTTCCACACCCACCTATACGCACACAAATACGCACAGACACAAACACACACACACACACACACGGCAAATACATACATTTTCTTTTATGTGCGTAAAAAAGATAGAGGATTATGGAAAGTGTTTATATACAAATATTGAAAATCATCACAAAACGGGTTACTTTACAAGTGCTATTATTAAATATTTCCATTTCACCTCGTTTATTTCATGTTAAATATAAAATGCAAATGCGAATAAATGTTCGAATTCACGTAATTATACAAAATCAATACAACATTGTAAGAACAATCTGGGAAATACAATAAATGTTATGGTAAATACCGAATTTTAAAGTGATTCCATCAAAGGGTACAGCAAAATGAAACATTTCTTATCATACCTCGTAATATGTTTGAAGTTATATGATCGGGGCCCCGTTTTATCAAAAGATAAAATCGATTTTAAATTTCCTTACCACACAGGCCGCCATAGACTTACAGTTGAAATCAACTATATAATCAATTTTAACGCTTCATAAAACAGGGCCCGGGTATATCTTTTATCTATCAAATTTTTCTTTGCTTTTTAGCAACATTAATTGCAATTATCCCAAATTAACAACAATGGAGTTAATTCCTTTTGCAATCAAAACTCTTCATAATTTGTAGAGTGCTACTATGATTCTATACCTGTATGATTATTACTGGATATCATTGTATGCATTGTTTGGTAGTATGGAAGATTAAATCCAGTAAGTACATTTGGTATACAACGAATCACGGCATGAGATTGGTAAAAGTGTACATTGAAAGATCGAAGATGACACAGAAGCATCTTCAAATTCAACAAAGTTGGCGCCGTTAAAACTGTGACGCAGAACTATGTACACACACATTTTACGACTCTGTGTGCGCGTGTGCGTGTGTGTGTGTGAGGGAGTACTATATTCTAAAAAGAAAATGAAATGAAGTAGACCTATAGAGCACAGGCGTCCATAATACAAGATACAGTAGACAACAACAACCACAACGGTAACATTATTGAAATAAAGCGTGGCAAGGAATTCCATGTTTTCCTGCTATCTACGCTAGAAACACATAATAATTTTTGCCTCGCCCTGCCCACTATGCTATAGAATCTTCAGTTCTTTCCATACTTAACAGTAATTGATTGCATACTTTTTTTTCTTTCTTTTTTTCTTTTTGAGTAAGCCGAAATAGCCCTGTTCAATGGAGCTCAACACACTCGTGTCGCCGACAACGTGGGGCTCTACATCCATTGAGGCATATGGGAAAAGTAATTGATCTTCAGATTGATGGCAGTGTCGGGCAGTGAAATTACACAATCAGACTCCGAGCTTTTTCCCAGGAACACAGTGAAGGTAGAGAGCTCATTAGCCGCCTAACCCACTGCGGGTACAAGGTTACGATGAAGTTGGTGTTTATCGTCGCCTGAGTAAGCACTGGGCCCTCGGCGGATCATCGCGCATGAAATGTAGCCCGCTGGCGGTGCTGCTTCGAGAATCGGGTGACCGCTCAGTTTAGCATGCACTCATGTATTGCCGCATTTTACCTCCGCTGGTGATAAAACACGTTCTCAAAACCAGGTCTTTGCATTATGGGTAGAGCCGAACTACTCTTTCGCCGCGGGATATTTAACCCCTCGGGAATCGCTCGGCTTACCTTGTTGTAATGCAACACCCTTTGCTATAAGCTTTAAACAAGAGCGAGAAATCTAGACACTGGCAAGTTTTGTAATTGACATTGCGTTTCTATTAGTCATAATGCCACATCGTTAATCAATGTTTTATTGTTGAGCAACTCCACTTCATATCTTCTAACCCTTTGTACTATTAACTCATTTCGAAAGCGTTTCCTGTGGTTGGAAGTTATACACCTTAGGTGACTGTAAGTGAATGGAAAAAGAAGAGTAAAAAGAAAAGAAAAAAGAAAAAGAAGAGAAAACAATGCTGTCATGACGTTGTGAGCTCAAACTTAGATTTGTTTGGCAGTCTTTAAGATTTTGTCTGATATCTTTTAAAGGACAACTCCACCTTCATAATTATACATAATGATTGAGAGAATGCAGCAATATCAGTAGAACAAACCAATGAAAGTTTGAGGAAAATTGAACAATCCAGTCAAAAGTTATGAATTTTTGAAATTTCAGTGCCGCCATCGCTGGATGAGAAGACCACTACAGCTTGTGATGTCACGTACGTAGAACGATGTATAAAGAAAATTCAACATGTTTTCACTCTTCTCGCATAATAACAAAGCACTTGACAATTGCCTCTTTTAATATCATACATTTGATGACAATTCCGCGGGAATTGCTAAACGCATGAAATCTGAGTGACCCATTACATGATAGTCGAGGTGTTTTTTACTATACTTTTAATGTGCACCGCTAGTACCGTTTTGTAGTTTCATGTTGCTCAGGCCCTGTACTTTAGCGGTTTCATTGCTACATGCGCCAAGGCAGATAAAAATGTTATGAAACTTAGAAAGCGTGACGTTTAATTCTTTTTGTTGTTGCGGAAGTATCTAATTTTTGTTGAAACAAAAGAAATAAAAAGAAAAACGCCCCCTCCTACGGAATTCCTGGATCCGCCCCTGTTCTTATGTATACAACTATATATTGAGAAGCTCATCATGTATGTCATGTACTGTATGGTCAGAATTTCTGATGGCCTCGCCTACATACTCTTTGCAACACATGCTGAAAAGATTGATGCAAACACATGATACATCATCTGCTATTATCACGCGATGGATTGCTTATTCAATAGCATAGCATAACCAATGGATGTGAGTGGGAACAGCAATTTGTATTTCCTCAGTATATAAACACGGTAAGTGAAGAACATCTGAATGGTTAGCAGAGGTGAGTGGGAGCCGAACATGGTTCTTTTCTATTATTTGAACAGCATCAATCAATACTCGCCATGTTCTTCAATAATGATAACGTTCTTCTTCTTTCTTGCCAGCATTGCTTTTCTTCTTTTTTTTTTTATTCCGTGTCTTTTGCGGTACTCAACACGTAGCGGTATATTTATGACGTAGGGAGAAATGAACCATCACAGTGTGTTGGTTTCAAGGAGTGACTTTAAAGCAATTAAATCCAGCTGAATCGAGAGATTCTGAAGAAACAATTTCAGAGAAAAAAATATTGATAAAGTATTGATAAATAATTAATCAAACGTGGGCGATGGCATGAATGAATGAAGGGATGGATGGATGAATGAATGAATGAATGAATGAATACACTGTAAAAACATCGGTGTTAGATTTAACACCATGGGTGTTAAATCTAACACCGATCAAACTTCAATAGAGGACCACACCCACAGGTGTAGAAAATGTATTGTGACGGTGTTAAAAGTGTTCACCTGGCACTTCGTGGTGTTAATTTGACAATGTGGCTGGTGATATTTTTGACACTGCGTTAGAGTTAATTCAATAATGACACCGCATGGTGTTGATTTGATATTGGTGCCAGTGTTAATTTCAATGGTATAACACCCGTCCAGTTTCAATAGGGGACCACATCAACTGGCGTTACTGTGGTGTAAATGTGTTTACACATTTTTTTCAAAAATCAAGTACTTTATCAGAAAATTCTTCATCGTCTTGTTGAAGTTCAAAATTAACAAGAAGTGCAGTAACTAAGAAACTATTCAAAAGAAAATTAAATTTTGAAATAACACCCGGAGGTGTTAATCTAACACCATGAATGAGCACCGGAAATTTAACACCAGCTCGGTGTTTCACCGGACTTTTTGCAGTGTAAGGTGAAAAATTAAAGGATGCATCATACATAGGAGAAAGTCAGATGAACACTACAGAAGCTGAGGATTATTTTCGGCACTGGCTCTCCATCGCATTCAAAGAACAAGACCCCTTTACTGAATACACCAATCATTAAACAAGCACCCTGACATTCAATCAATTCGACTAATTAGGTACACCAAACACCAAACATGCACATTTGTATACACACGTCAACACACTCGCACGCCGAATTCCCCATTGTTTCGATTCATTACATACACCTGACACCAGGCATGCGCATTTGTATACCACAAGACACTCATGTGCACGCAATACCTCGATCCCTCGATCTCGACAGAGTTGAGGAACGATAGAACGTTGTGTTATCGCGCTGTTGTAATGCGTGGAATCGTCATTGTGTGTAGTCATTGCATTGCACACTATACACTAATTGATACTGCTGCCACATACGACAGACCGAGGACACAGCATCGTGAACACATGTGTGAACACTTTACATAATCATGTCGGTGTGTATCGACAGGAGGGAACGTGCACTTTTCAAAAAATGCAAAGACACCACTCTTCATACACATTAATTAACCATCATCTTAACCAGCATCTACTACATTGTACGTCACAGTACACATGGCGCGCATCATTGTCACGTGCCACTCAGTAACACTAAAAGTGTGAACAAAGAGGGCTCTCTTTCCCATACGTTTCGGCAGCAAAAGGGTCAATGCACTTGCGTTCATCCGACTTGAGTACTAGCATTGAAGATCTTGGCAGGTTCATCGACTTCTATGTCAATACATAATTATATAGCATATGTCTAGGCAAAATCCTTGAGTTGAATACCACAAGAAACCCACGTATTCCGGTAATCTGGCTCGTCCTTTAAAGGGATGGTACAGTATTGGCGGAGATGAGAATTGGGCTTTCAACTTTTTGTGAGATACCAAGAAAACACTTATGAAATAGTACAGAGCATACCATTTTAAGAGGAATTCAAAGGTTATTTGATGAAAATCGGGTTTGGAATGACTGAAACATCCAAAAAAAAGTAAAACAAAGCGATCGTTATGGGTCCCACACTTTATTGAATCGCTCTGTTTTGGATATCTCAGCCATTTCAAAACCAATTTTCATCAAATAAACGTTGAATTCCTCATGAATTACATGCTCTGTCATATTTCATAAGAGGTTTCTCATTATCTCACCAAAAAAAAAAAAAAAGGTTAGAAACCTGAAATTAGGTCTCAACCAAACCTATACGATCCCTTTAACCGACAGCAGTAAAATTCACGAGGAGAAGAAAAGAGGAAGAACAGCAACAACGTTCCCGTTTGATCGGTATATGACAAGGGGAAAAATTCTCATTTAGATGAAAGTCTATGAATACTTCAAGGTATCCATCTTCAATCCACTGATCTAAAAATCTACTACAGATTGCCCCTCATTAGAGAAGAAGAAGCCTTCAATGGCGCCGGATTATAAATTTTCATGGGGCAATCCAATGCTGTCAGATTTCGGAAGGAATGCTAACGATATGCATAGAAAACGTCAAATCTCTGATTACTTCAACCAGCACAAGGATCGGTCAAGAAGTAAATTTTACATAAATGAAAATTTCAGTGTCACGTAGTTTTTTTCATCATTCGTTACGACGCATGTGGCATGATTTAAGGAGATTTCATCATGTTTAATGTGGGGGTTCTTTTTGCTACGTTGTTTGATAGTTTAATTTCTTTTTCAACTTAAGTACACCGATATACGCCACGCTGGAAAGTGAATGCAGAGAAGCGAAGCAGTTATAGTCTCCCAAACTGAAGAATATCAAAGAGCCGGTCCGCGATAGAAGTGTTAAACAAGAAGCAGGTCATGTGAATACTTACTGACCCCGGTCCTTCCTATAAAGTGTCCTAGTGCGAAATTGCACTAAAGTGACATCTTTCGACCCAGTTTTCTGTAACTGCAAAATCTTCGTGTTGCGGAAAGAGCGCGTACTCACGCTGTTTGAATATTAATGCAAAAGAGTGTCGCCAAGGAAAGTGTCTCTTAGCTTCCATTCTGCATTGTTCCTATAGATGAGAGTAGTATGTTCGACTGCATTACATTCAGTTCTGCGGTGTCATAGATAAGAATTTTGGTGTGCTCCAGTTTGAACGTAAAAATTAGTCTTTTATTTTATGCTACAGTATAACGATAGCAATTTCGTTATCTAAGAAAAAAATTGTATCATACCCTTAATTTTTCATATTTTTGATATTTTCATACTTTTTTTAATATAAAGATGAACCAAAAATCACATATGTAATGCGACTGCATATTTTGCTTTTGAGTGCCGATACGCGCAGGAAGCCCCAAAGCATTGTATAACTGTCCAAAATCCTTAGTATAGAATGAACTAATTGGCATCAATAAATATTGACAAAATAATCGGTTGCAAAGTACGCGGAATGAAATGAAACAGTATTGTGCCTGACTACAGAAGGAATGTATAAAGAAAAATGCGTCTCGCTACGTCCTTGAAATTTCTAGGTTAAGGCGATTAGGAGTACGAGTTCAACAGTACAAAAGAAATGAATATGAAAGAAGAAAGTACTAAATAAATTGGATGGTTTGTAGGAAGGGGGAGATTCCAATACACCATTCAAATCTCAAACTATGACTTTACCCTTTATCACATGTTTGTAGGGAAAGGCAGAAGCATAGACGAACATTGCGTCATTCTATTCAGTTTTTTCCTCGTACTACAACCATTTCTGACCGAATGATTTACTGGCCACACAAGTAGATAACGTCAAAATTGATACAAGTTTATATAATATACATTAAAATACATAATACAATAATCACTATTATACAATAGTCTAATGTATAACGCTTTTACTATAAGTTGTTTCACAGCTCTTTACAGCACATCTTTAACGGCTGCTATATACTCTACTGCGCTGCAATTAAATAAAAAAGAATTAGATGTATAATAATTATTGAAGCAATGCATATGTATACAATATTTTAGACATGCATTGTATAAACAAATGAATATATAGATATATTTGTATATGCATGTACATAATAATATTATATACATGCATTGTATAAACAAATGAATACATAGATACATTTTTTATAAATGAATATATTATATTCACATATATACAAATATATCTATATATTCATTTGTTTATACAATTCATGTATATATGCATATACATGTACATATTCATTTATACTGACACATCTAGAAACACCGTATACATTAATGCTAACAGCGATGACGCAAGTATACGTTAAGATTGATACTGTATTATGGAGGGATACAAGTCATGACCTTCTATCACTTTCACCTTTGTATGAGGATGAGACATAGTAAAAACAGTCTAGCATTCAGCAAGGCGTAAGTCGAGACGAACAAAAGAGGCCTCGAGAAAAAGTAAAGCAACCATGAAGACAGCAGTGGAGAGGCCAAGCATGGCAAAACAGTAAAACGATACTGGCGAAGTTACGGACGACTTTGCTTCCCAGCAAACAAGGTTGTTTGGATATCTGGCTTCGTGGCTATACCGCGGGGACATTTTTAGCTGGTCACGGGAGAAGTGGATCCGATCAAAATGCCCGAAATGCAAGGCAGAATTGGCCATGTTTCAGACGATACCTATTCGTTGCCATTGTCTGCGAGAGGCTCTAGACACATGCATTTTACAGCCGTTGTTGGAGGGGGTGGGGTGGGGTATATTCAGTTCTTTGTAGGGGGGGGGGGAAGCATACCTTAATCTACATTGACCATTGTCTATAGTAAGAGCACCTTGTAGTTGATGCGTGCAGGCATGTCATCAACGACGACATGGCACCACTCCGTAGAGATGGTGTAGTAAAGGGCAGGACATACTGAAAGTGCAATTAATCGATTCCATAACACATTCTCTTCCATCGGGAACGGCGGACGTTAAGGTGGGTTGTTTTGCAGGGGCTAGTTTTCCTCCTCAAGTGCGGGGCGTGAGAGCGGCACGTTTACTGCCTCGGACACTCACCGTCGCGAGTTTGAGATCCTCTGGAGCTTTAAAGAGGTGCCAACTCCAGCCTTTAGGTATTCTAGTACTCGGCGCCGCGGAAATTGGTTAGGCATATCGGTGTCTATTGCGTTTTCAGGATGCCATTAAACGCGTTTTACTCTTGTTCACTTCCAAACTTGTCAAAGCGAGAAGGTTCCGTTTCCTTCTTTGGTGTGTGTGTGGTTTGTTTGACTCCTATCGATCGACGTGATGAAAAAAAAAAATATCGCTATTTGACCTTTAACTTTGTCACTGCTATATTATGTACCTGTGATACTACAAGATTCTTTCTTCGTAGTATTTTCTTGCATGGAAACAAGCTCTATCACGGCATGCTGGTCTGACTTTGTAAATGTTCAGATGAAATCAATGGTAATCATTTCCTGAGAACGTTTGATGAATGTCATCTGAATGTGCAGCCACAAAGAAGAAAAAACAAAACTACACGGCACTCACTATACCAGACTACTGCTTTTATTTACAATGTACACCAGCTTGTCTGTTTTATAAGAATCTCCATTATACAATTATTATGTATTATTATATCAAATCTTTGTATTCAGTAGGCGTATATGCTTTTCGTTGAAAGAGAAAGATTCATTTGGCCATGGACTCCTAATTTTGTGAACTTCTCGCAATAGCAGTATGCCGTTGAATACTGAAAATTTCTAATTTTGAGTAACCCCGTTTGTTCTTAATTCTGTGTGTGCCTTGGGTACATATAGGCACGGACTCGAACCCCATAGCATTGTACACACCATGGACACTGTCCGTAGTCCCTGGCACAAAAAGGGTTACTTTTATTCAATTTCAATTAAATTTCAATTTATTTTCACATTTCTCGATGAAAAAAACACACTAAATATAATAAAATTAAATAATACATGATATGCAGCTAGGAGACATAATATTACAAAATGAAATACATGATATCAAGCTGGGCTGGGAGACATACATTGAATATTGCAAGCATATAAAACATAGTGGTAGATCTACGAAAGTTGGAGTCTGAGAATGAATCGAGACTTCCATAAATGCCACGTAATGATGTTACAAAACCTACAGATATGAAGATCTTAAAAGAGATCAAAAACGTCTATGTAAAGAGCCATTCGTTCATGGCAGATTATTTACGGACTGGCATTTCGGGCCATTACTTTCAATCGCATAATTCATTAGAAATAACCAAATGAAAATAATCTATTTGAATGAGGAAAAGTGTTAACAATATGGCTATGAAGCAGAAGAACCCCTTCGACAGTTTTTCTTTTTTAATTGACCTTGGTGTCAATTATTTGAATAGGAAAAATGATTGCATTTGAGACACAGGTGATGCGGAAGTATTCCAAGATTTATCTATTATATTTTTGTAAGAAGTCAAGGAGAGTTTCACCTGTTTGCGACACCATTTACCTTTTTCGCGGTTGCTTTGAAATAATTTTGTGATCTCCCTTCTTTATTTATCACGCGGAACTCGCCCTTTTCATACTAACAGCCTTGAAAGATAAATTATACAAAACATTTTTTTTTTTATGCTGCTCAAAGCGTCATGAAATCGCGATGAAGGCTGGAATAAAGAAACCTCTGCCTTTGACAACGTTTGACTATAGGATTACCAAGGAGAGATCGAAAGCTCAACTGGGACAAAGTTTGAGTGTTAATTCTCAGGATTGTAGGGCTTTTTTTTTTTGGAATCCCTATAGACAGTGAGTGGAATAAAACCCAATATCATATTTTACTGCGTTCATTCATGAATGTGATATCGAAAAAGGACTTTTCAATTATCCCAGCTTTAAACAAAGATGAATAAAAATTGAATTGTATACACTAAAATGTAATTATAATGGCGTCGTTTACGGTTGCCTTCTATTATTGAGAAATTAAATCAACGTTGAAGGTATAAGGACAAAGTCTACATACTACAAGTTCTATAAGTACATGAATTGACTTTATGCACAATTGCGTCCATATGACAAAATTGCTTAATACTTGATATCTTGTGGTGGTGGCTGCATCAGGCATTTATTTTTTTTAACTTATTCTAAAGCATGAGTAGAAAATACAACAAAACTCAAACGCACACACTATCTCCACTAGTTTGTTTGACTAATGTATACTTCCCGAGTGAGTGTACAATGTTTTAATATTGAAGGAATACACGGTTACAATTATATCATTTTAACATTAACAACATGGCTAGGGAAATTTGTTTTGACGCATATCTTTTTTCTCTTAATAAACGTGATGCATTTTCATGTTCTCCCATGAGAGATTTGATGTACCATCTCCGTCATCACGCCACTGAACTGGAAGAAATTATGTGGTGCTTTCCAATCCGTGGAAATTACGATGGTCATACCTGAACCATCTCTTCTGTGGAAAAGAAGAAGCAACAATGATCAATTATTTGAACCAGTCAAGCATGGGTAAGCAGAAGAACGCGGAGATTTTTAAAACCCTTCACTGAAATAAAATGCGATTCTTTTGATGAATCTTTTATACACTTCATTTACGATTGTAATTCCCTACTAGAAAAAAATCGAATTGAGTTGTCCTCTAAATGCAGGGATTTTTTTTTTTATTTCTTTCTTTTTTTTTTACCCCTGACAGCCCAAGATTACCTTTACATCAAGAGGCTGTCAGCGGCAAGCGAGGCTTATCGGAAAGCTGGAAATTCAAAACTGGACTTTACCTGGTCAGTTTATACCCTTTTTACAATGCCGTGACCTGAGAAACATTCAGGCCATACCGTTTCTAATTCAATTCACTTTAATAAATGAAGTATATGCCAATGCAAATAGCAGCAGCTTCACGAAGTCCTTTTGCTATACCGTGGAGTAAAGTACTTAAGCCCAGATCTTACTTCCTCCGTTCGCCGGAGTACAAGCTACCTTGGTTGAGCTTCTTACGATCATTACACAATGGATACATCCGCTGGATCCATTTACCATTTAAATAGATGGTATCATTTGGAGTGGGAAATGATGACATGATGTGTTATCGTGGAGGAAGAATAAACGAATATAGCATAAAATTATCTTATCTGTATCAGTCTATATGTGTTTTGACGGGACTTCTCGTAATAATTGCTCTTATGAGAGCAGGTAATTTTCTACTGCTGAGAACAAATTTCCCAAAGCAAACAGGCTGTAGATCTTTCGTTAGAAAACATACAACACTTTATCTGTATGACATCCACTGAAAAATTTTTAGATTTTATATCATATAGCGATATTTTCATGCTGCGCATTTTCTCTCTCGCTTTTCACACAGTTATTGTACTACACTGTATATACGTGTCTCGGCTTCTTTGATACGTAAACTTTGCTTAATTATGTTAAGAATGACTCTGAAGTCAAAATAGAGCGAAAGCAGTGATATTCTGCTTTTCATGAATTTCGTATATTTGCATGTTTGTTCGGCAGAAAACTCAGCACTATTCTCAACAGCAAGAAGTCATTTCAGCGGGACGATGTAATTTTCTTATCAGTGCTTATTCTTGATGCTTTATATTCGAGAGTATATTGGAGAAGACGAAAAGAAAAAAGTACCATATATGTTCCAGAATTCCAGTGCATTTACATCAGAATACAGAGCAAGGACATAACAATTGGCGCATCTTAAGCCCCATTTGTCCTGCTCTATACCGGATTTATTTCATTACTGCCGAGGCGGTTCTAGGAGGTCAAACCGATTCTGATATCAATATCCGAACATGGGCGGGACAAAGTAGCCGTCCTCCTACTGTATATTGGATGGGCAATTACACGAGACAAGAACCCAATATTTGGGAGCTAGAATAAATGTACTCTTAGAAGAATAAGTAAGAAAAAAAAAAAACAAAGAGACGCCTATCGTGTAGGGATTTGAGCATTGGGCATCCAAGAGATAACATTGCCAGATATATGTTGCATTTGAGTTCTGTATTCTACATTTAGGCATGTTAAGTGGGGATTTTCCTGGTGTCCTATACCAAGTATACACACGGCATTTTCCGACCAGTAAGACAAGGCGTAGGTGATTTTATGATAACATCATCTGATTAAGGTAGTTTCAGATCGTCAGCGGACAGTAATCCTAGTTTCTTAAATTGAGGCAGATTATGTGTCATTTATCTCCATAAGTTCAATCGAAAATTTGTTTCGTGATTATCATTCATTGAAATGCAATTTCAACGGGAAGATCTTCTGAGTAACTTTATTCTACACCAAACACCTGTGTCTGAGAAAGGTTGCACGCAACTGCCACCAGGTTTTAACAAGTAAGTAAATACTTACGTACAAGCGTACTCCAGAAAGGTATTAGTATACGGTCAGTTGCTTTTTTTTTTGTATAAACCAACGGCCTTGCCCCTTGCGGTTTCTTTCTTTCTTTCTCCTGACGCCTGAAGCTATATAGTATCGAGAGGTTTACCTCTTGAAATCGACAGGAAAGAATGAGGTCATTTTGTGTCTTCGGGATGTTGTAGTAGCACGGACAATCCATGATAATTTGAAATCAAGGGAGGAAAGGGATAGATGCGAGTGTCAACTTCAGACAAAGAACCTCTAATCCGAGATGACATCTTTGTGAGGAGCGAGCAAAGGAATGCTGCTATTTGGCGCCTTTTCGGATCGCATAACCTTTTTTTTTTTTTTGAATACCGAACCTGCACGGTGCACGATGTTTAATTCATGGCGGTGATGCGAAAATAAATAGTGGTACGGAGGCAACCCAAAAAAAAAAAAAAAAAAAAAGCAGCTCTAGGAAGATATCAGAAATCCGCTGAAAGGTTGGAAAGTCATCCTTTGCACGTATGCGCCACAATCGTCAGCATCAGCATCGTTTTATACGTGTAATAGGTACGTATACCTCATCCCAGAGTACACGTAATGAATACTGCCAAAATTAGAGACTTTTTTTTTTGTCAAGATTGTGTTGATGTGTTTTTCTGACTTTCTAGCGAATTTGATGGAGAGGAGATAATGAATAAGAATCATCCAATTTCATATATAAGATTTGAGATACCCTTGCCCTGCAAATATGAATACTCTTCTAACAAACTTTTTGAACAAAGAATAACAACACTCGATTCGCAATTACTAAAGGATTTATAATTACCATCATAAGGTTACCCGCAGACAACAGTGAATAATATACTAATAATTCACAACCAAACTGATAAAGATATTCTTCTCAGGTGGCAATTTTTTTTAATTTTCAGTGCAAATTATTTCATGCGGAACACGTGATTTATGTATGAAATATTAGGTAAGGTTATGGTTTGCATGACATACTAATTCATCTATTTATGTGTGTGTACGTGTGCATGTGCTGGTGTCCATATGTTTTGTTGGGGTTTTTTGTGTGTATGTTGTTGTTGTTGGTGGTGGTGGTAGTGATGGTGGTGTGTGATTATTCTTGGTGACGAAGGGGTTAAGTAAAACGGGTTTTATAGGCAATTAATATATTTTAGCGTATTTAAGGCGTGAAAACAACTGTCAAGTCTTGAGTGATGAGATACAGCCTTTGTGTAGGCATGTGTGTGCGCGTGTGAGTAGGATGAGGATAGTTGTGTGTACCTTTATAAGCTGAAGCCCTCCTTTTTGACAGTCCATATATGGAAACACAGAGCAAGGAAACCTAGAATGTATTCGTAATACTGTTTCATGTAATCCCTACCTACATACTCAAATTCCACATTTCCTATTCTGCATATCAACTTGGAACTCCGTAAGAAAATATTCGGCTTCCCCTTATCATCCCCCCCCCCCATCTCCCGCCCCGTCAACTTCCCTCGTGTTGAAGTACTTGTTGCCGTTTTTCTGAGCTCAGATTTTGAATGACAAGTTGAGGAATAAACCCTGGATCGATGCCTGCTTTTTGGAAGATTCATCTTCCTGTAAAATTGTGTAATGTACGGGTGACGTCTGTTCAGAATTCCTTCACTCAAACATTTATGATCTTTTGTTAGTAGAGAATGTATCCCGGGTATAGAGCTATTCTAAATGCCGTTAATCAAACGAGCAATAAATCAATGACAGCTTATAGGATATCATAAAAATGTTTCCACTAACCTGGCGCCCCTACGGTCTTGAGACCTTTAATACAATTAAGATCTTTATGTCTTTTACTTCCATTGCATTCCAACAGTTCCACATGCATTTTTAATATTTCACCATAGCACCGTGAAAACGCTTTAACACACTGCTTCGACTGGAGCAGGGTAGGGACAAAATATTATAAGTCACATATTTGCCAACCGTGGGAATAGTTTGCAAAATAAATACTTGGGAGGCAATGTCTTATAAATGCTACATTTACACCACGTTCCCCGCGACCAAGGCAGCCCCGTTTGCCCGAAAAATAGTGCGCCGTGGGCAGATGGAGTATTCTTCTGTTTCTTCCTCTTCATATTCTAGTCTTGTTCGTTCCAGTCCTCGTTCCGGTAAACACGTAGCTATCAGACAACATGCTCATGGCATCTGGTCAGAGTAGACTACGCAATCTTTTCCATCGCGTCTCACTAGGGACGGCCTCCAAGTTTTGTTACGGCCTATTACGTGCTGTCACGCCTTATTGCATTCCCCCAGTCTTATTTCTGCCCAAAAGATTTCTCATTAGCACCGGGACTGGCGTGGCAATTTTTTTTTTTTGACAGTTTAAAAATTTGACATTCTGTTTACAATAAATGTCATGTGTAATGTTTGTTCGTCATTACAAAGACAATGGGAATGAACTGATAGCAGAAATTCCAGAACATAGCATCTTTGACCGGTTATATTGAGAAACTAAAGAGGAGTGTGCAAAGATAGATGATACAAAAACCACCTTTCGTCAAGATGACTAACTTCTGGCGATGAGCTACCAATAACTCACATAAGTTGACCTCTTTGATAGTATAATGCTCACACTTTTGTAGTACACACACACACACACACGTACACATACATACACAAACAAACAAACAAACAAGAGGAAATATGGATGAAAACACAATCCCATCACCCTGGCTGCAGCATTATGTAATACGTATTGACAAGAAGTGCATTAGCGCAACAGTAGTACAATCACCGCTCGATACTTGGTTGATAGAACGAATGCCTCAAGGCGTTGTTTTGATCTCTCTTTACAACATGTTGTTAGCAATCAGCATAAGTGAGCGCGATCGTGGAGTTTAATTTATCAAACGTGATGTACGACACATTTAAAGCGTGGCTTGATACAGTCTGACGTACAAGTCCCTGGTATGTAGGATCTTACTGATATCCAAACTTGTCACGGTAAAAAGGATATTAACACAACGTGTTCAAAAACAAAACAAAACAGAGCAAATCCGGAACGTGTCCCCTTCATGACGAATGTCTTCGTATTGAAAAGGAAAGAGAAATTCAGATAATCGCAGCAAACCAAGGTAATTCGAAAGAGAATAGCACCGGTGGAACCAACAAAATATCTAAACATGTTAGTGTGTCACTTCTTTTTTTCTTTTTCTTTTTAATGCAAATCACGTCCAAGGGATGCACGGTAAACAAACAATAGACACCTATCAACAGATCAGATTACACACGTCTTTTAGGAAAGTGATACAATAAATATGGTTACAGCTCGTTGTTCCGAAGGTTCGTTAATCCGAAGGCTCTATATTCCTAAGATTCGTTATTCCGAAGGTTCATTGTTCCGAATTTCATTTTCGGATTAACCAATCTTCGGAATAACGAACCTTCGGAATAACGCCACAAATTTTCGGATTAACGAACCCTTTTTCATTTTCGGATTATTGAACCTCTAGGTATAGGGAATTTGCGTGTTTCGGATTAACGACCCTTCGGAATAACGAACCTTCGGAATAGCGAACCTTCGGAATAACGAACAGCATCCAATAAATATATATACGAAAGTGATACAATCAATAATCCCTGATATTGATATTATGTCTCTGGCATATAGATCGAGTGCAACACACCTATCGGAAATATCCATTGCGTTTTCGATAAACTTTTAACATTAAAATCAGTAACAAGAAATCTACAGTGTCACACATAATCATTACAATATACTTTTAGATAGAGGTATATGCTTTCTCTGAAATGGTGCAAAAGAATAAAAAAATATATGATACCCAGTTCCAGAGCAATTACTTTTTATTTAAAGAGTATCCTTCAATCATGTTAATGTAATGTCTTTCAAATTCCATGCACGACCAATATTTCTTTGTTTTGTTTTGTTTTGTTTCTGTCTTTAGCTTGATACTTAGTATTCAACTGCAATTGGGCGTTATTCGCTGTTCAAAAATGTGCAATACACTCATGATACTGCAGTCCAAGCAAGTACCCTGTGAGGGATAAACCTGAAATACCCTCTCAGGGCTATTCAGCGGCTCAACGAAGCGTTGCGATCGTTATCTCTATTCTCATTGCCGGTCGTTCCGATTTATGACTAGAAATTCTGCGGATTTTGCTGGCTCGTGCGAGCGCTGCACGCTCGCCATGAGCTGGGTGGCCCTGTACACCCACATGCAGGCCGGACAAGTCGCAGCGTCACATACCAGCCGGGGAGATACCACACACAGTCTTCACATCCACCAAGTATTGTAAAGTAACTCGCGCTAAGATGGATTGCAACAATTTGCACAAATCCAAACTAATTTAAACTAGGCCTACACTAAGTACAGGTCGTTGCAGGATGATATAAACACAAAAAATAAACAAAATACACAGTTCCCCTACACTCATGTACGCACACAAGCACAAGCACCCACAGCAAACACAAGAGTGTCAACAAAATCAAAAGCAAAAATAAAACGAAAACTGGCATCATTCAGAAAGTGTTGAATTCGAGTATCTTATATGTTATCAAGATACAGTTGTGACTTGCTTCTTGAGAAGAACGTATAACTATTTTTTTTTCTTTTCAAATCATTTCATGATGTATCAATTATTAAATCTGTATTTAATAGTCACATCTTGTATCATCTGCAGTGTGGATATTAGTATATTATACGCATCTATAATATAAGAGTAAGAACATCTTCTATAGACGATCGAACGCAATTTCAAAACCCAGTTTTGGCAACTGAATGGATTTCGTTCTCCTACCTGCCCGTGGCCGGTACACTTGCCGAACTGTAAAGACGATGGTATCACACATCTCCTCAACTGGAACTACAGCTGTATTTTATGATTCTCTCACAGTCCCAAGTAGATATAACACAAAACGCCATCTTAGTCTTCATAAAATGTTATCGATGCAGTCATGGCAGCGTATATTCCATAATTCAGGGAGGTGGAAAGAGAATTGAATATGCCTAGTTAGTGCACAGGGATAGACTGTACCATGCTAATGTAAGGTCTCAGTGGCAGCTGACTGGTATCGAGGAAACCCCACTAAAAAAACAACATCACTCCCCCAGCCCACCGAAGAACCCTGGCTGGTATGTGTACGTAACTTTCCAAAGCAGACACTCTGCCGAGCGAGACTGCCTTTGCAATGTCACAGCACTTTCCCAACGACGCAGGGACGTGATCAGTTCACATTTGATTTTTCTGATAAACTGCGTTGATACCATCTTTTAATGTCCCCTGAATTTCATACTATAAAGATGTAAGCATCGATTTCATTCTACATAATTCATTTCCAAAATTTACAGTTGTGATTACATGTACATTACATCAAATGTGAGATGAGTGAGGTTCCTTCGTACAGCAGCGAACAGCGGCAACCAAGCAAGCAACGCGAGCCAGAGAGGAATACGATAACCATTCCACGTGGGCTAACAGCACGGAGGCACGCGGTGTGTGCGCGTTTTTCTCTGTTTCAGTAGCGATAGCCTGACAAAATTCAGACCGGATTGAATGAGACTAAGTGGACAAAATTTTCGAACATGTTGTGCTATGACAGAGAGCGTGTGAATTTTGCTCCCCGCGGATTATCCTGCAAAAGGGTCTATGAAAGGAAAGACTAATAATCTTCACTCTGAGGGAAAAGGAGCGCAATCCGCGGGGAGCAAAATATACCGTGTGTGTTTAAACACACGAATGTCGAAGCGGTTTTGTCGGTTCCCATAGACTTTACACGTGAAGGCGATTCGCTTGGCACTGAGCCAGGTTCGGCGAGCTCGCGCGGTTCTCCCGTTTTATCCTCTATAGGGTATTTCGGCGTTATCCTTCACAGGGTAGTTGCCTGGACTGTACTGTGTTCAAGATGTCTACGGTAAGTGCCGCAAACGAAAGAAAACTTCGATACGAAAGTGTCGTAAGAATATCAAGTCATATCTACGTGAAAATAAATCTTCTTACAATCGTTGAAATTGCACAAAGGCGAGAAAAGACCGTTTTCCAGAGCAGATAAAACAAAGTGGAAGTCAAAGCTGGAGGTGGATCGGGTGATACGTCATAATTCACACCACACTAACACAATCACACCATAAAATCTGCTCCAACCACAAACAGACATATAGTATGGCCGCATGAAATCCCAACGAGGCACCAAATAGAAACGGCTTGTTCAAGCTAATATCCAAATATCGATGGAAAACGCCTCATGATCCGGCTCGCTCTGTGCATGAACTGAAGAAAAAAAAAAGATCGATCCAGACAAGTCATGAAATTAAATTATGTTCCCCGAAACCACCTCCCTACAGACAGACAGACTTTAAGTAGTCTCCTCACCCTTTGGAAGTGGCCGGCTTTTTCTGTATTTTATTGACTTACTGGCCAGATCGGATCAGGGCGGTAAGACCGACTCACAGGTATTAATATCCAACCAACGCTTAAATGAACCTTCTTAACAACGACAAAATAAAAACAAAAACAAAAATGGCGGCTGCCACCACGATCACGTGATAGGTAAGGTGCTTTCTTTACTTATCAAGCGGTAGCAGGCGGAAGCTCTCGCAGGAAGTGATGCGCGGACAATATTCCAGATCATCCTTATTAGATGAGATAAACTGCAAAATGTGATCATACGTTTCCCTCCTTTTTCCCTCCCTTTTCACAGGACCGATAGATAATACGGTATCAACGGCTTATAATACGCCAAGGCATATAATAGATGTCAGAATCCAGCGGTAAAGGAGCGATTCTCTAAATTTCTTTTTTTTTTTCATTCGGTCTTGTGCAGTTTAAACAAAATCGATCTTCCTATATGGGTGCTTTACACAAATTCATAGAGCAAAAATTCAGTTTCTTATAAAGTTGAATCATTAACATTTCAGCTGTCTATTTCAGGAATGTTTTTATTCACTTCTCTTACTGTAAAGATGTAAGTATGATGTAAAATCATGAACTGTGGCGAGCCGAAACTTTTGAAGATCTCGCAATCAAGTAAAATGTGCGAATAAGGTTTTGTCTACACACTGGAGTATATTCGCAATTTTCTCAAGTTCATCACTTCGCAAAAAAAAAAAAACCCGTCAGCTCCAATTCGAGAAAGTTTTACGCCACGAATGTTTCTGATTTTACAATTCCTGAATAGTATTCTCCAGTAGTTTTCTCTAGTAGTTTTTATCATCTAGTTATAACGCCGACAAAATAGGTTTCTGATAGGAAACATTTCAAATGTTATAAGAATGGCTTCAAATCTTTATAACTACCAAGACACTATATCATTACGATTCACATAAACTTTTTTTCCCATTTATTCATTTCCCTAGTGTGTGGGTGAATACATTTTATAACGCTGTAATTTTTTTTTCGCTTTATCTCATTGCTTATAAAAAAGAAATTGAGATGATTTTATTAAACAAAATGCGATCATTCCAGAAGTACTTTTTTTTATTATTATTGCTCTGACAACCTACGCGATTCGAATCATCCTTAGAGATAATTTTACCAATATACGTGATTTCGTAATCACGTGAATGCTCCATCAAAGCTCTTTCAAATTTCTGGCTGTGGTATCATTCGCTTTCGTTGAGATACAACATCTTATACACAAATGGCGAGTTATTTACCCGGCCCTTAGTAGTCAACGTACAAAGTTAAACGCAAAACGCGTCATCTTACATCGTCTACCGCACGAATCGAACTCAATTGGGGTTGAGTTATTTCTATCCTTTCGGAATCGATTTGACGTCTACGGTTTTGCACTGACGAACCGAGCAACCGTTCGTGTGCATACCACTGTTTCCTGCAACCTCCGAGTGCATTTTCATGTCTTTTCTCTTATCCTCCTTTCTCTCTCCTTCGCTCTCTTTTTTTTTCTTTTTTCTCTTCCTTTAAGGCTCCACACTCTCTGCTGGTTTTTTTTTTTCTCGCTCATTCCAACCCTGTTGGTCTCTTGTCATCTAGCAGATCGATCGCGAGATGGTATCGATAACACAAGTGGGCAGGGATCGTTGCCTCGCTCGTAAAATGATACCACTCGATATAGTGAAGAGTCAAAACCGACGATTTTAGCCAATGCCATAAAGAGGAACACCCTTAGCCTTCAATTACGTGTGGCGATGTTTCTCCCTCTCCCCCCACCCCTCCGTCTCTCTTTCTCTTCGAAGAATAGAAGAGTTCAACGACTGTATAGTTACAGTGCAGCCGTGTTTTGTTTTTTGAAACATAACCATGTGACAATTGATATTGAGCGACGCCGAGTATACGCCTAGACTGCCTGCCAAGAACACATTTAGTATCGACGAGTTATCTTGATTGAAACGTCATTTTCACACTTTGTCACGATGCTCTGTTGCTATTGTTGGTGTTGGGGATGATGATATTGTTGTTGTTGTTGAGTCCTTTGTTGCACCGAATTACTTTGTCGAAGTTGCCGTCTTCGGAGGAAGTGTGATTTTCCAAATGCGTGGTGGTGTTTCATGTTGACAGATGACCCATCTTATGTGATTAGGAGGAATTTTGTGAAAAACTTAAAAACACTGTGACATGGCTGACGACAGATGCCTTGAGGTATTATGTACCTAGATCTCTAAACATCGCATATAGAGAATACAGATATATTCAGCTTGAAACTGTCAAACAAACACAGTCTTTTTTTTTGCACACAACCCACACAGGCCACTGTCACGCTACTGTTTTTTTCTTTATAGATCACCTCAATAGGATTTACAGGAAAGCCAAAAGTAGGATTAGTACATTTGTGTCAGAGACAGCGAAGCAGAAAAGGAAAACATATTTGGCATGTTTGGCAGATTGAGATTGAGAGAAAAATAACAAAATTGTCAGCCTTAAGGAAGGGAAGTGAAGGGAAGATATATTGTGTCTACTTTCTTCTTTACACAAGTTTTTGTCTTCTTTCAAATTCTATTCCAGTGGACAGACTTTGTGTCAACAAGTTTGACAGTAACGAAACGGAATCATCAATTTGATGTACATCAGAATCGGCGATCTAATCAATAAGAACTATCTGCCCCCGAATATATATATACATATATATATATATATATATATATATATATATATATATATATATATATATATATGTATATATATATATATACATATATATATATATATATATATATATATATATATATATATATATATATATGTATGTATATTTTACAGGCACTTGAATAGACAATTGCACAATCACAAATCGATTGCCGGGTTACTATAAGTCAGTCAGGTCTAGCTTAAAGTCGTGGAAAGAAAAAGAAAAAAAAAGAAGAAATATATATATATATATATATATATATATATATATATATATATATATATCATATATATATCATATCTGTGTGTGTGTGTCTGTGTCTGTGTCTGTGTCTGTGTATTATATAATATATTCAAAACAATATTTAAGGTCGATTTTTATTTTTCCGTGTTTCAAGAATATTTTTTGTTTTAATTGCTGTCAACACTGGAAAATATCAAACAATGTCAAAATGGCTTAGTGAAGATAAATGCTCATTTACATGTTTTTGTATACCTAAGTTCATGTTATCATAACGGTTTTTATATTTTATGCAATTCCCTTTTCCCGCAACTATGTTGAGTTAACACATTAATGGGTCCGACGTAAAACAAAACAAACTGAAAACCCCTTCCCTTGATAACAAATCTTTAAGGGCTTAGAATCGAATTACAACACCCGCCAGTCACCCCAACCGCTGTTACATTGTTTTAAAATACTGTGATATGTAATTGGCGGAAATACTTAGGAGGATATACTTGAAGCAAAGTATGCATGTCGTGAAAACAAATAACAACATAAAATGGATCCGTGGGTGGCGCTGTTATTTGTTTAGTATCTGGTGAAAGAAAAATAATGACGATTGCATTGCTTGAGTTCGTTCTCCTTTTCACTTATTTGTAAGGCAAAGGAAAAAGTCACCATCTGATCAGTTTCTATATTTCTTTTGACACGCGTCAAATTTGTGTTTGTTTTTCTAGACATGGTGATCAATTATCGTTTCCAATCGATTGAGTTCTGTAACTTTCCATCGCCAATCAAAAACTACATACGAGATCAATACTGCAAATGAAACGTGAACAGTGGAAAATTCACCCATTTTTTGACAAAAAACAACAACAACAAAACACCCAAACATATCGCTGCTGAATTCATTGATTTTCCCTCACTCATGTGGTGAAGTTGTTCATTCTCTAATGAAATATAGTTTGTTTGCTTTTTGGTCAATTCAAGGTCTGGTAAAGCCTCTTGAGCAGTATCACTGATCTTCGAAAAGGCTCCTCCTTTATATATCCTGCTAGGAACCCATTTATACACCAAGGCAGAGAGAGTGTAAAGTGTAAAGAGTGTTATCCACTATACCACTTTGCCCCTCCCGGGGCTTTGCTGTATTTGGTTTCACTGCATATATATATATATATATATATATATATATATATATATATATATATATAATACAATATATATATATGCACTGTGTCAGCAACTACCAGACTAGACGCATTCCATCACAAGCAGGTTAGTTTTGAAATCCGTCCGACCAAGAGAAGACGTATACCCTTGTGTGTATGTCTGCTTCAGAAACGGATTTTAATCTAACATCACATCGCATCCTGGTCGCTGATGAAGAATGCGATGACTAACCTGTTTGGTGTCTTGTTTCTAAAACATGCGCTTTCCTCGCCAGGATAAAGAGTTTAAATGCCATTCTAGGTTTTTATCACATATAATATCATATTGAGCGAGAGATTGTTCCTTTTCCAAATATATATGTATATATATATATATATATATATATATATATATACATATATATATATATATATATATATATATATATATATATATTTATACAAACTGATATTGATTTTAAATTTGCAGCCTCATTCTTGAATTCACATAACTATAGACCTTGTTTATTGTCTAATCGTGTGTCACAATACTTTAACATTTTTCTCAATTATCTGTAAACATACATATAAAACAATCAGTCTTTGTGTGCTGTTCCTGCCATGAACCATTAAATAAAGTCAGTTCTTAAAAAACTCTTCAAGCGAATTTGTCAACACACACACACACACACACACACACACACACGCGAACAAAGACAAATAGAACTAAAAGCAAGAAGAATTCCAACCTCCGCCAGTACTATAATGGCGTTCCATACGGCATAAACCTTTAAAACTTACTTGATTCGAATCACGATACGGATCACTACCAAAAGATATCATTCATAGCCCATCCTGAAATTTCAATAACATCCGTTCGAAGGTCTTGTAGTCATAAAAAAAAAGACAATCAGACGCCGGAAAAGTAGGAACCTCCTTAGCAGAGGTAAAAAGATCATGAATACTACGGATGTTGAGATTTGTTCAACAGCGTTAAGTGACGCACACAAAAGACTTGCTCCACAAAACGCGCGAAAGATGATTACAAAGTCGGTCTATAACGGCGCAGATATAGTAGAAAACAGGCTGCCACAAGTGTCGATTGATATGTTCAGTTCTTATAGACTTAAGACACGAAGCATTGGCATTACCACCGACTCCTCCTTGAGATAAAATGGTAATCTAATCGATTAATCGATAAGCATTCACCGGCCTTCAATACTACAAGTGTTAGGTATCAGGATATAAAAGCCTGCATGTGTTGGCAGAACTACTTAGAAATGTAGATTGGCCTTTAACAGATAAAAGACAGGTAAAGAAACAAAATCCCCGTTAGCTTTCTATTCAGCAAACAGTTGGTATTGTTCCTCCGTGTTTTCAGTTTAAAATTCATTTTGCTCACAGGCTATCACAATAATGCTTTGAGGAGCACGGGGAGAAGAAAAATACACAACTTTGGGGGATAAGTGGCTTTTAGTTGGAAGAGTGTTGACAAGGCCTACATTCGAGGCGGTGCTCTTGTCACGGTGTCAACGGGGTTTCGATGACATGTATTTTTTTCGTTTGAAATGCGATCTTTTTACACGCAACGTCCAGGTCAGCGAAATACAGAAAAAAAAAAGTGGGACGGCCTTTCATAACCAACCTTTGATCTGGCTTTACAATGTCATTGAATCAGCACAGTTTACTCTCTCGCTCTGTCCTACTCTATTCTTTAACCAGTCTCTTTCTTACATCTCCTTCTGCCTCTTCTCTATTGCTCTATCTCTTTCGAACTGTGGGGGCTCTGTGTGATAAAGCGTTACGACATAATACTGGCACTTTGATATCAGTTGTTCTTTAATGCTTATCCATGCACTAAACAAAATTGCAATCCATTCCAACTTGGTGTAACTAACATAAAGGAACTGCTCAAACTCACACTGCGTGTTTACAAAAGCCCTGATAAGAATCACTGGTCGTGCTTTTCTTTGATTGCTAGTTTATTTTTTTATTGTTTTATTTGTTTGTTTGTTTGTTTGTTTGTTTGTTTTGCAGTAGGATTAAAGCTCTATAATTCGATGAAATTTGATACGCTCGAGCGGCGGGTAAACTTTAAGAAGAAACTTAGTTGAATCATGATACGCACAGGGATCTCGCCAAACTGCACGTCCGTTGCAAATTGGTGGCAATTATTTCTTGTCACGACAAAGTAGCAACTCATCCCAGATGCGAAATGGAGAGTGATGTAATTGATATTGACAAGAAAGGCGAAACGACAGTGTGAGAACGATATAGTATGACCTTGGCATGTATTACGGTGTCTTCCTTAGACGTATCCTATGAATAATTTTCACACAGATTCTGTGTAGATTCTGCACATTATTTTTCTTATCATCGTCAAGAATCAGGACAGTGTGAACGCACTTCTTTCTCCAAATGTGCAAAACAGCAAGTATCATTCAGTTGCTGCATTGATTTAAATTCAATTTGTATAGTGATATTTGATAAGGGTTACCTTTCATATCCATTGATGTGTTCCTTTTTATTGAGGAAAAGGGCACGTGTAAACCGGTTCTGGAGAAAACCTAAGTCTCAAATAATCATGAGCGTCTGCATGAATACCTAAACGCATATCTTGATCGGACATTATTATTTTAATTACGATTTTGCAGGATCTAAATCCGAAGTAGAGTTATTATGTGAACGGGGCTCTGCGCGACTTTACTCCCGTATTGTGAGAAATGCCTCGGCATCGATATCGCCGCATCCTTTCAATGCCGTTTCATCTTAATTCCCCGAGCCACGCACTATTATGATGTTTATCAAGGATGAAGACAAGGCAACGCGTCCCCCGAGTACTTGACTTCAGACTCCGAGTCAGCGATTAAATATCACGAACGTGTGCGTCGCTCCGTGCAACTCGGATCCCGGCGACTCGGAATAAAAAACGTTTTGCTTTCATTTTGTCCACGAAATAGGGGACAAGGGGAATTGGATTCGGCCGAAGATGTGTGGGGAAAAGAAAACACGCCCTTGTGCTTGCGCGACGTGAATAGTCAATCCTCTCAACATTGCCCCAAGCGGCGCAAGCGCCGACTGCACGCACGCGGTCAGGTGATAACGCAACAACGCACACTTTGAAGCCGTTATTTTGACGGGATTAAAACACTTCATTACTGTTTAAGAATGTCATACACGCTGTTGGTAAATACTTCATTCTCATAGCAATTAACCAATATCATACCTCTTAATTACAAAATAACTCGTTGTAGCTTTAACACATCCGTTGAGACTAAACAAGAAAGTGTCGTGTTCTGCTCAAAGCTCAATAAGAGGAATTATTAACTAAAATGTTGTCTTGAAATAGGAGGTATAACAGGCAAGACTAAACATATCAAATGATGCAAATACGACGTTATTTCCCTCCTACCTATTATGTTAACCCCATTCTAATGATCTATTCATGTGAACTGAGGAGATACTGAGGCTATATTTTATCCAAATCTTAATGAAATATTCAATGTTCTCACTTTTTCCACGTAATGTTCTCACTTTTTTCCACGTAATGTTCATCACTATGACACGTACGGACCAGAGAACGTCGACGGCATCTGCTAGAGAATGTGCATTTAACGCACGAGTTAGTGTAAGTGGGCATGGCAAGAGCGACGCTCATTAGGGGTAACGCGAAACGCAGCTAGGTCAATGACCTCTTATACCTTATCCCACTTATCGATCTAAAGTAGATGAGAACTTACTGATGTAGCACAAAGCAATGGCTCAAACGGACACCATAGCCCGAATTCACGAAGGTGGTACAATCTTTGTCCATGGTTTAAACCATGGACAAAGACCGTAGTTTGTATGGGGCGCCAAGTGCCGCATGGCCTATTTCGTTACGAAATGACTCAGTGTCGCATGGCCTATTCCGTTACGAAATGACTGATTTCGTAACGAAATAGGCCATGCGACACTTTATTTGGCTACCCATAAAAACTACGGTCTTTGTCCATGGTTTAAACCATGGACAAAGACCATGGACAAAGATTGTATCACCTTCGTGAATTCGGACCAATGACAGCACAGCTGTTTTTTTTTTAATTGAATTTCGTAATTCAAAACAAAGGATAACATATCAAAATGGTGCTGTTTTTACCAAGAAATTTATATCATATTTTTTAATTCCCCATTGTAAGTCATTACCATCTCTCACTAACTTGTCATCTGTTGTTTGTTTGTTCTTTATCTGTCCGTACTTAAAGGTGACGCTTTTTTTTTGGGGGGGGGGGTTCTTCTCGTTCGTTGATATTAGTATAGTTAATGCTGCATTCTCATTATATTATATCTATCTTGTATTTTTGTTACATATGTTATCATTTCACTGCCTTGCTGAAAAACAGCTTGAAATATATATGTCATGATACTAGCAAGTGAAGCAACATTTCCTTAGCATTCCTGATTTTTTATATTGTGGGGTATGTATTCACCATTACATCTATGAGCCAACTTAAGAATTTGTGATGTTTTGATAATATCTTTTGTTTGAAGAAGATGTCAAGTTCATTGCTTTCACTTTTTTAGATAAGACAGAAATGTAAGTATAGACCTGCAATCAATGTTCGTTATGATCGCCAAACAAATTTATGGTTGCAATGTAAGTTGAAAAGGTCGATCACCGGTTATCCGATCACAATGTGAGATCGGTGGTGAGTGCCCGTCGTTGCAGAAATTTCTTTTTTTTTCTCTCTTTTCAAACGGTCATCTGCTGATATATCGAGGCAAATAGATCAGAAAGTAAAGGCCTATGAAAGAGCCGATGTCATGCGGTCATAGAGTGAAGACAAAAATTCGGAATTTATATCTGTCAGTGTTTATTAGAAATCCGTTTCTTTTAGTAATGTTCTGCATACGCTTTTCATTCTTTTATCCATCAATAACGAATATTAGCCCGACTGAGTTATTTCAAGTCAGGCAGCAAATAAGTCTGTCGGAAATCTTTGAAGTAATATGATTTGTTTGTTTGTTCAACTGATGTATTAATATCAATGTCCTCGCGTTTCTTTTTCTTCGTTTGTTATCTATAACCCCACTCGAGGACATCTGGCTGACATATAGTTATGCCTTATTGGCTGCCATCATCATATTGAAAAACCAAGACATACCATAAACTATAAAGTGCAAAAGAAGTTGATACTATCTCTCTTTCTATACATTGAACGCACACACATACACATATGTATCTGTACATGCGTTTGCAATTATGTTGTCTTATTTGGCTTAAGCATATTGGCACAAAATTCTGTATCCTTGCCGCGGTCATTGTAGTATACGTTGACCATGTTGACAAGGAAAGTAACGGGGGAAAAATAAAACAAAAGCAAACTAAGTTCTCTTCTTCGCAATATTTGGATAGATGTCGTGTCAGATAATTGTACACACCCGTGGCTCCCGTCGAGGTAGCCCCTCACACTTTGGATGAAAATAGCGTCCATTATCTTAAAACACACTGCGGCATTCTTTGGCGGGAAATATTACATCACGATGGGAGAATGGATGACCTTTTCAAAAACTGACTGCGTTTTTTGTTTTGTTTTGGTTTTTTTTTTTTTTTTCAAACTCACCTTCGTAAGAAAGCCGTCTGCCCTGAATCGTGACACGCCGATGAGACGCCTCGAGCAATACCCGCGCGCTCGTTCCACCCTGGCATCTAGCCACCTCGGGCGAATGTGCCATTGATCAACGCGTGATTAATCGATTTCGTTTTATGCACAGTCACGATCCTCTTTTCATTTCATTGTAGTGGTACATACTATCATTAAGTACACACACACACACATACACACGCACACACACACGCATACCAATATACAAGTATATAGAGCAAGTAGTGCAATTCATTTTAATATAGAAAGTCTACTACCCTGATCTATATTACGAGTGGCGCCCTTGGAGCATGATAGAAATTGAAATCATTGGCCAAGTTTGCTGTGCAGAATGACAATGTGTACAAATTAGACTGTGTATTATAGAGAATGACACAAACGAATTCGTACTCTTGTAGTCAAGGCACAAAGTACACGTCGTTTTCTTGGCCTTAACAAATTAATTGGCACATGCACTATTGATGTTTCACTTTATTATGATATATGAAAAATAAATAAGTAAAATGTCCTTCGTCTCAACTTTCGTCTTTTTGTTTTCCGCTTCCGCTTTCCGCTTTCTTATTGTTTGGTAATAGACCTATGGTGGGTTTTTTTTTTTTCGTGTTTTAGGGCACTGCTCCTTTTTTTTTTCTCTCTTTCTCTGAAACATATATGCAATTATGTACAAAAATTTACATACTATATATTCATATAGACCATGCATTTTTATATGTTGATATATCAACGTATTTGCATTTACACATTCATGGTCAGGAGAAAAACAATTAGGCCTAACATGCCTAATGCATTTTTGTAAACCAAAATTTCGGTGCCTTTCCCCTTCTTAAGTGCTTTGATTGACAATGGCTGGATATATTACACACAAAAATTGGGGCATTGCTTCGTTCTCTAAAATGAAACAGATCGCGACAACATGTCCAAAGCCATTGAAGTCACGCAGATTTATCGACAAAGAATATGATTTTATGCTGGTTATACCAAATCCATGCAGGCAAAATGTACAAAAGTATACAGGAATAATCTGTATTCATTTCAATAACCTGAAAGATTCAATTCAATAAACACAGATTATATACCGACAATTGAATTCCTGAATATACCTGAAAATATTATGATGCCACCCGTTTTCAATGATAACTTCTTCTTTTTTTTTTTTTTTTTTTGCTATTCAACTGTTCTTTATCAGCAACATAGCAAAACGAATACGCTGCGATAGCATACCTACTGACATTAAACGCTTTTCAACAAATATATTACCGGCTGTGTATATTTTGCTTGATACTTAAATTTTGTCTGATCCTTAAATAAAAAATAAATCCGGGCACCTCATTTTCGAAAAAGAAAATAAAAAAATTCCGTCAGGTATTTGCGTTCGTGTGTGTGTCTGTTTGTTTGTTTGTCTGTCTGTCTGTCTGTTTCTCCTTCTGTCTGAGCCTGTGTCTCCGTGGGGATATAATTGACGCGAGCAATGTTCAATGACTAAATGATGAAAGAGTTACCCAGAAAAATGAAAATAAAGTTCATGAACGCAATGACAATAACTACAATCTTATAGTACTACCTGAATCCTTCGTTTATGTTAGGTGTGTATATCAAAGTTTCTTTGAGGCTGCATGTGTTCTTCGCTTTCATCTATTCACGGAAATAAGAGTTCACTACAAGTTAGTCAATAGGAATACGACAGACATGCAGTTCACTGTGAGGCAAGACTCCAGTTAAGAGTGCTGGTGATAGAAGAAGGGAAAAAATATATAAGTCTTGTGCAGCAGTTGAATGAACTCTACAGATTGTCCTGCGAAATAAATCTAGACGATTGACTAAAAGTGAGCCGGGGTGAATATACATCCTGATTCAAACTAGCATTGTTACATTCGATAGCTGTAACTTCCAAGTACACATGACTTTGGAGTTCGTGACATTTTATTTTCCACCCTGAGGGTCACGTCGTTGAGGCACAAATTGTCTACGCCTGCGAACAAGGCACGTGAGACGGAACAGAAACGGTGTCACATTCCCGTTGCATTCTGGGTCATTTCCGGAACTCTACATTCTACTCCGGGGGAAAATGTTTCTAGAATACAGTTTTAAAATGGTCAGCCTCACAGGATAGCCTTTTCAGAGCGGAACATCGAATTTCTTTACCCGCTATAATTATACATCCGGATGTCATGAAGCAGTCATAGTATCAATTCTGAGCACATGAAAGGCTATAGGCCTAATTGACCTTGCACGTAAGCCAAAAACATTCTGCTTCTTGATTTATATTTTATATTAGAATATTCTATTTAACATACCTCTTTTGTTTCATACTTTTGACAGTTGTGTCTGTGTTACAATTCATCTTATCTTTGTTATGCTGAACCAAATGTACTTTTTGTTAACCCACTGCACGTACACAATGTCATGTTTGAAATGTCAAATAAATAATAATCATAAGAAGAAGAAGAAAGAACAAATTAGATGAGCATCATTCTCCCATATCGATCAATCTCGTACTATGTTATTGGTTTTTGGTAGCGATGATTATGCATTCATCATGTTTAATAGTTGTTTCCTTCGATCACCAGAAATAAGTATGCCGATCGAAATCGAGAAACGTTCTTGATTGCGGGGATCGGTTCACATTCCTTCTTTTCGTACCACAAAGACTTTGGTTTCTTTACCAGCGTATCATTCGGGGATTTACATCATCCCTCGCTCCTCATTTCTGAAATTAAAGGACAACCACAAATTAACCAAAAGAAAAAGAAAAACACATTGAACGGTGGTTATTAGTGGCCCATATTTCACGTGTAATATTTCGCCGAGGGGCTCAAATACAGATTTGAATTCACCAGGGAAATGTCTCGCTCTACATTGTGACGTTTAATACGCCTCTGAAAACATCATGAATGCGGATTATATTACACAACAAATGTCTGTCTCATGACGTTTGATCTTAGTGTGTGTCTGTGTGTGTGTCTGAGTCTGTATATTTTGTGTTGTTTTTTGCGTCTCCTTGGTCATAAGTTTGTGCCGCCCATCAACGACTAATATCTCTCTTGATTGCTCGACTGCCCTCATCTACGACTATAAAGACTTACGATTCTTCCTTTGGCTGAAAGAAGAACAGGTGGCCGAAAGCCTTTAATCTAGCGTCGGGTTTCGGAGAGGCGTCACGCGGTGAATAGAACGCTATCTTCGATTAAAACGTTCAAGAAGATATAACACTGCCGAGATAACTGATATTCTTGGACATGAAATAAGCCAGCAATGGCAATATATGGAATATAATATTCGACGTGGTAATGAGTTATGGTATGACATATTTCATTATTTCAAGCGACGTTAAGGAGCAAAGCCAAGAAGATGTTGTTCAGCAGGTTTTAAATTTGCCGTGAAGTGCGAGGTTCATGTCCAACGCACACTTAATATCCTGCATATACAAATCAAAACCTATTTTAATGGTATGATGTCACATCGATCACCTACAAGACTGTAAATTCCAACATCTTAAAGATTTTGTTTTTGTTGTTGTTGTTGCTGTCGTTGCTGCTATTCACTTTCGAAATTTTCGATTTTCTTCTTCAAAAATTGTTTTTGTAGTATCATCTTTTCTCCCAAACACAAGCCGTCATACCTATATACAAACCGCGCAATCAGGGTCGAAGAGATTTGCTTCGCCGGTTGTTATCCATGGAGTTCCAAAGCCTATAGATTTATAGATTTAACTCGGTAATCGTGAGGCTATAATAAGATGAACTCCGTAATTGAAAACACAATCCCCGTATTTACTTCCTCTAAAAATCTTGTAACGGGTCGTGATCCCAGCAATCTCCCGCAGGCTTAACGGCAAAATTGACCGAGAAATCTATGCCGCGTCTCAGGGAAAAGAAGAATTCCAAACAAACCAAAACCTACGACGAGAAATTGAAATTTAGATAATCGACTACTCCTACTGTCAAACTCGAAGGATATTTGCATAAAAAACACTATAATGAGTGAGATTGGATATGAGAAGTGGGCTACTTAGAATCAGCTTATAGTATACGAAGTTTGTTGTCTTTGAAACCTTAATGAGATGAATTTTATTATAACAGAAAAGGCAAAAGCGAGGGCAAAGCTTACACACTGGGAAACAATCTTGTACTGAATATTTATTGTGTGATGACCTACATAGAGAGTTAGGCTACACTATGAATAAGAACTAGATTCTGTGTTTGTGTTAAGGTTGTGATTGAACTGTTCCTCTATGTCGCATCTTTTGACGGTTGTATGCATAATATACAAATTCCAGGTATATGAATGTGTTCCTTGTTTGAATTTTCAAACTGGTTAGAACGTTCATTCTTATTTTTCAAATCTAGTCAGGTTGTATTAATCGTTATTGACTCTATTTTTTATCAATTATCTTATCAATTACTAGTTTCTAGTTTCCTTTACTGAAAAAAATGAACTAAATGTGACACACGAAGAAGCGAATTTTATAAACAAAAAGAAAAGTAGAATAATAAAGTCTGAACATGCACACAATGCATATGAGTAAAGAAGCACACAAGGAAAGATAGAGTAAAATATGTTAACAAAAATTCAGTGAGTAAAGAGATTCTCGGAGTGCCGAGATCTCTAACACGCGCACCCACCATCTCTCGATCAAGGTCAAACCATCCTCCGTCGCAGCGCTATAAACGTCCCTACGTGCAATGCAGTGAGGGGAAACTTGGCCAAGGGTTCAGGAGGCTTTGCCCCTGGCAGTGGCATTTTAAATTCCATCGGTTTCCTAGGTCACCGTATATGATATCGTCGGGGGTATCCCCTTACATCCTTAATTAATCTGCATTTCGGGACTGAGTTTAATTGGTTGTCATGTTTTCAAAACAGGGTTGTAACTTCGTAGAGACCATAAATTTGTCCCGATTTGATGCTTGGAAACATGTCTGCTGCCTCCTCCAACCCATCGATGGAGGAAAGGTCGTGAATTTGAGATGAATTCCAAGTTTTACCCACGTTAAACGTAATTAAATGTTTCTCCTTCCTCCTGTGGGTGTTACTTCGAATTTCCGTGCAGTATTTTTTTTTCAAATTTCTGGCAAGAGGTGGCAGAAGATATGTGTCAAGTGAGCGAGGTCATGCCTTTTATCGACTCCTGATGGAGTGGGAGAGAGTAGAACGAAGCAATCTTGCCATTCAGGGGGGTGGGAAACACCCCACATGAGAGGGAAATGTTCCAAAAATTCAGCTGTATCAGCGGTATCAAAAAGGAAAACAGGCTGACATAAAAGTCATTAGCATAAGTGAGCAGGAGAGGGAGATGATTATCATTAAACAGATATGATACATTCGATTTACTCTCCACACAACGACTAAAAAGAACACCAAATATTGCTTGAAAAAGAAAAATCTTCTGTCTAGTACTGGGGACTGGTTGCTTAGATTATATCCTTGAAAAATGAGGGTCTAAGTGAAGGTAATTGCAAGACAAAAAAAAAAAATGAAATGAAACATACCAATGTTAATGCAGCATACTTATCAAAATGGTAACGACTGAAAACGAGTAGCGCCAAGTACAAAGATTAACAAAGTCACCAGTAAGAGAAAGTATCGACAGATGAGAGGGAGAAGGATTGTTGAAGAGAGGGGTAAGATAATGACAAGTGGTGGTGGTAACAGTGGCAGGAAGAAGTAAGACATATGAAAATATAACACCGGCAAATTTTTACAGGTAATAGAACTCTTTTTCGTGTGAGCTCCAGAGCGATGGTTAATCCACAGGCACGCGAGAAAGCGTATTGGAGGAGATATTCTCTCTAGCAGGCTGAATACTGCCCCCTATCCCATAGCCTTTCTTCTCATTTTTCTTTTTTTGATTGGATAATATAGCAGCAGTGTTAATCATAGGAAATTAATTTGCAATGACTTTATCCTTCATCTTAGTCTGAAAATTTAATAGCAACATAAGTTGTGTATATTCTGCGGGTATTTTACTCTTTACTCTTTTCCTTCTTCAGCCTGTTTTGATTGTATACCATTTTGTTCTAAATATTTTGTACCCATGTTTTTAAGTTGAGAAAGTCTTCTATTTACTTTGGGGCCTTTTTCCAACAAGCCTGAAAGGCTTTATGTTCCCCCACAATAAATATGTTTAAACTATGACTTGAAACTGTAATGGTTGTTGTTTTAATGTGGAAATAAATGAAATGAAATGAAATTTGTTTTCAATTAACCTCTCATCATTCTTAAGCGACCTAATTGTTGTCACGCACTTCCCTTCTTTCTCATTTCTACCTTCTTTTTTCTTAATGCCATGTTCCTGTGTCACTCTTAAAAATAATAAGTACCTAGGCAAAAGTGGCTCGGAAACTCATGATGAAATGTAGAACATCACCTCACTCAGAAAATAAAATAGCACAAAAAATTCGCTGGCGCTTACATGCAGCAACATGGAACTAATTCAATCATCCGCAAAGGCTTATCGCCCTCTTAAAAATTCGGACATAGCTACTCCTCAGCAATTGAAAGCGACAGGGTGCCGGGAGCAGCGAAGGGGGCGTATCTTAGATGTTGTGGATGCTCGCGGAGCCACTTTCTTCCGACAAAGTTCCGAAGTTTAATGTCGCGAGCATCGTGGGTGTCTACAACCCAAAATGTTTCCTCTCATCAGCTTAGGGAATTTCTGCATAAACGTTAACAATATTTTATCAGACGTGTGCTCTGAATTATATACATGACTTTTTTTTTTTTTACAAGGAAATTCCGACTCAGCGTTTAACTGTGTTTAATCGCCTGGAATTACGATCCAACGTTTGGGACGTTGCCAGCGATTCGTGACATGATACCTTCCGGTATATACTGCCCCCAAGGAGATACGCCCACATCCTTTCTGGCTCATGAATATTCATGC